>CM063107.1:33706539-34935199 GCA_031841125.1 Acanthococcus lagerstroemiae
GGCTTAGGATCGACTGACTCTTGGACAACGGCTGTTCACAAGAAACCCTTCTCCACGGCAGCCCCCGAGGCCCCCTCTCGAGTATTTGCTACTACCACCAAGATCTGCACCGACGGCGGCTCCAGGCAGGCTTACGCCCTCCCCTTCTGCGCGCACCGCCGCGCCCTCCTACTCGTCAGGGCGTACCGGGTCTCGGAGCGCGAAACTCCGAGCCCACGCTGCCGCTGACGGCCGAGTATAGGCACGACGCTCCAGCGCCATCCATTTTCAGAGCTAGTTGCTTCGGCAGGTGAGTAGTTACACACTCCTTAGCGGATTCCGACTTCCATGGCCACCGTCCTGCTGTCATCAGCGACCAACGCCTTTCATGGGCTCTGAAATTCGCGTCGATTTCGGCGCCTTAACTCGGCGTTCGGTTCATCCCGCAGCGCCAGTTCTGCTTACCAAAAATGGCCCACTGAGCGTCAAAGGTTCCATCGCGGGCTTCGCGCCAGCCGGGCGCGCTTGCGCACGCCCGACTAACCCTCTCGCTTCACGACGGCGCGCGAACGCCGCCGCTTATCAGGAAAGCCCGCGATCTCGCCCGTTTATAGTTTGAGAATAGGTTGAGGTCGTTTCGGCCCCAATGCCTCTAATCATTCGCTTTACCGGATGAGACAACCCTACGAGCGTGCCGCGCGCGAACGCGACACGTCGATTCGTTTCCGACGCCAGCTATCCTGAGGGAAACTTCGGAGGGAACCAGCTACTAGATGGTTCGATTAGTCTTTCGCCCCTATACCCAGCTCAGACGATCGATTTGCACGTCAGAATCGCTGCGGACCTCCATCAGGGTTTCCCCTGACTTCATCCTGGCCGGGCATAGTTCACCATCTTTCGGGTACCAACGTGCACGCTATAGGTGCGCCCCGGTTCGTCCGGCGACCGACGGCCGTCTCGCGACGACCGTCCGCATCATGGACGGGCCGTTGGGACGCCCCGGGAATGCGGGCGACCGGCCTCGGTACCAGCGACCGTGGAACGTGTACTCGGTAACGCCATCTTCCCCATTCACTTTCATTGCGCCTTCTACGTATACGGGTTTCGTTGCGTAACGAACGCACCGGGCGCGAACCCGGCACGCTCGACACCCCGCGACTCGCGCGCACGTTAGACTCCTTGGTCCGTGTTTCAAGACGGGTCGGAAAGAGACCCGAAGATTCGTCGCTGACCGGCACCGACGCCGCGCCATCAAAACACGACGCCGGACACCCCCGTTGACATACCGTCCGACGAGTCGGCCAGAAATCCGCGTCTTCGCCGACCGAGACGCGCGCGAACGCACGCCCCGACAGCGAACTCGAACACGGTTCCTCCTGGAAGGCGAGGACCGACATCGAACGGGTCGCGACGTCCGTGGTTGTGCGGCGACAGAAATATCAAATAGACGACCTTGCGGCCGTCGATTCTGAATTCTGCCGCCCGGATTCACGGGCTCTGTCCGTTTACCCCCGAACGGTTTCACGTACTATTGAACTCTCTCTTCAAAGTTCTTTTCAACTTTCCCTCACGGTACTTGTCCGCTATCGGTCTCGTGGTCGTATTTAGCCTTAGATGGAGTTTACCACCCGCTTAGGGCTGCACTCTCAAGCAACCCGACTCTTAGGAGCGGTTCTCCCGTCAAACGTGCACGATCGCTACGGGCCTGGCACCCTCTATGGGTCGTGGCCCCGTTCAAGGGGGACTTGGATCGCGAGCACGTTCGCCGGGATAACGAACCCTCCCTAACACCACATTTCCCTCGTGCGGAACGCCGAGACGCTCCGCGGGATTCGGTGCTGGGCTTTTCCCGTTTCGCTCGCCGCTACTAAGGGAATCCTGGTTAGTTTCTTTTCCTCCGCCTATTAATATGCTTAAATTCGGCGGGTAATCTTACCTGATCTGAGGTCGGCCGATTTTGCGCTCTCCACACTCTATGCACGCACCAGGCGCGACGACGATAGGTCTTCACGGGCGCGCGTTGTCTCACTTCTTTTCACACACACACGTACGTGTGCGGCGTATATCGTTGACAACGGCCGGAAGAACGACATCGTCGACGCGTCCCCGTGCGCGCACATCACAAGACAGGGACGTTAACTCGGCCGAGAAAAAAAAAAACGACCGAGTGCGACGTGAACGCGTCCCAACCAGTTACACATAATATGTATATATAATATGTGACTACTGGTGAGTGTCCCCCGTGCGTACACACCGGTTACCCGGGCGGGGGATCATCGCGTACGTAGCGCGTCCGAGTCTCGCTGTGGGCTCGAGAACGGCGTTGAACGCCGGCGTCTCCGCTGGCGGCCGTTTTCAAGTGGCGTGGCCCACATCCGCGTGGAACGCGGGCCGATAATTCGGTTCTTAGGCCGAGTACTTCGGCGTACGCCGTCCGCGCTGCGTGCATGCACACGCAACAGCGACCGGCGAAAACGCCAGGTGCGCGCATATAACAGGTTGATCGCAACACACACGGTGTCGCGATACCCGCAACGCTAGCATCGTCTCCGCGTGGAACGGAGACGACGCACGATCTCGTCTGTCGCAGAGAAGACCGTGTGCACGCGTCGTGTGCGCGTTATACGACGGCCGAAACCGCCGCACACTCGACACACGAGCGCGCGCGAGCACGCTCTTTCTACAACCGAGTTGTACAACGAAAACCGACCCTCAGACAGGCGTGGCCCAGGACTATTTGGTCACGAGGGCCGCAATGTGCGTTCGACTTGTCGATGTTCGCATAACCTGCGGATTACACGACGACGCGCAGTTAGCTGCGGTCTTCATCGACCCACGAGCCAAGTGATCCACCGTTCGGGGTTTTCTCTCTACATACACACGCTCGCGAGAGCGCCGTACAGTAGATCATTTCATCGGGGGAGCGGAGAGGCGACCCGACCACCACCACCGCGCATTGCAGCCATGGCCGTCGTGTCGTCTCCGACACCCACACGCGTTCAAAAGCTGAGAGCGCGAGCTCTCATTTCGGCACGACAGATCCCGAAAAACACGCCCCCCTTTCAGAGTGTGCGCGCGACTCGGGATCGCCTTTACCGCGTTCAACACAATTCTTTGGTGGAGGACAAAGTGTATACGCGCGCGTGTACGCTCTAGCGGACGGACAGACGGGGTCCGTCCGTTCCGTCCGCGTTCACACACAGGCGCGCACGCACACACCAACCTCCCCGTACGGGTGCGTCGTACGCGTACAGAACAACGACTTGCAGTTTTACATTACAACACCGCACTCCACCGACGGGCGGCAGGCGGGTGGAATAACGTTGCCTGGCGAGACGCGTTGACGATTCCACGGTCGAACGTCTCACGCACTCGGAGAGCGTTCAACGAGCGCGGTAACCGCCAACTTGTTTGCGCGTCAGTACGCGGTACCGGCGCACACACGGCGCGCGCGCATGGTATTTCAACCGGAGCCGAACATACGCACGTACCGCGGCGACGGGCGCGCACGGACACGACTAGAAGACCGTTAATGATCCTTCCGCAGGTTCACCTACGGAAACCTTGTTACGACTTTTACTTCCTCTAAACGGCCGAGTTCGGTCATCTTCCCGGCGGTGCAAATCGGCCCGAAGGCCGCCGCACCTCGGTCCGAAGACCTCACTGCGGTCGTTCAATCGGTAGTAGCGACGGGCGGTGTGTACAAAGGGCAGGGACGTAATCAACGCGAGCTGATGACTCGCGCTTACTGGGAATTCCTCGTTCACGGGGAACAATTGCAAGCCCCGATCCCTAGCACGAAGGAGGTTCAGCGGGTTGCCCGGTAAAGCCTCTCGGCCCGGGTTAGAATTACACGCTGATTCCTTCAGTGTAGCGCGCGTGCGGCCCAGAACATCTAAGGGCATCACAGACCTGTTATCGCTCAGTCTCGTGCGGCTATTTTTGTCCGCCGCCTGTCCCTCTAAGAAGAGTTTAAGCTTTATCAGCCGGCGGTAGCCCTATTAGCGGCTGTAGGCCGCCGCCGACACGCCCCAGCCGCCCGGCCACCCGCCAACGACAAACACCGGACACGGTTGCCCGCGCCAAGCGCCGCCGCCAACGAGCGACCATGACGGTCGTGACGCGCCGTAGACGACGACCGACCGCGTTCGGGGATACCGGTTCGTCGGAGAACGCGGCATGCACGACGGCCGAACACGCGACCGAAGCCACACGCCCGACCGCCGCACACAAACCCGCGGGCGACGAGGAACCCGCCTAGTTAGCAGGACAGAGTCTCGTTCGTTATCGGAATTAACCAGACAGATCGCTCCACCAACTAAGAACGGCCATGCACCACCACCCACCGAATCAAGAAAGAGCTCTCAATCTGTCAATCTTTCCGGTGTCCGGGCCTGGTGAGGTTTCCCGTGTTGAGTCAAATTAAGCCGCAGGCTCCACTCCTGGTGGTGCCCTTCCGTCAATTCCTTTAAGTTTCAGCTTTGCAACCATACTTCCCCCGGAACCGAAAAGCTTCGGTTTCCCGGAAGCTGCCCGCCGGGTCATCGGAGGAACGCCGGCGGATCGCTAGCTGGCATCGTTTACGGTTAGAACTAGGGCGGTATCTGATCGCCTTCGAACCTCTAACTTTCGTTCTTGATCAGACGAGAACATACTTGGCAAATGCTTTCGCTTCGGTTCGTCTCGCGACGATCCAAGAATTTCACCTCTAACGTCGCGGTACGAATGCCCACGCCTGTCTCTGTTGATCATTACCTCCGGTCCCGAAAACCGGCCAACGATCGGGGTGGACCGTGTCGTTGCGTAACCCGCGCACGGTGACCGAGCACCGACTCGAAGAGCCGGGCCGGGCGACGCGGACGCGAACGCAGGGCCCCGACCGGCGACCCGCGCACGGAACGGCCGCGAGGGCTCCATTCACGCGCTGCAGGACAGCGTAGAGGCGGGACCGAGGTCTTGTTCCATTATTCCATGCGACCATATTCAGGGCTGTACGACGGAACGCGCCTTGCGGCACGCCCCGCCACGTTCGAGCCTGCTTTGAGCACTCTAATTTGTTCAAAGTAAACGTGCCGGCCCGCTGCACGAATCGACCGCTCAGGGTGCGACCCGCGCAAACAGGATTTGAACGGCGGCCGCCGCTCGCACACCAAGCGCACGCGCGACCAGCGACCGAAGTCGAGGACAAACGCGAGGCCGACGCGCGAGCACGTGTCCGCCTACCGGCAGGACGTCCCGCTGACACGCCGGGAACTTCACCTGGCCGCACGCGGCACACCGAACAAAGTCGGCGACCGCGTGGACACTCAGTGGTCCGACGCCGGAACCGTCGCTAACCGTCGGCCGCGCGCGTCGTAAAACGGCTGCGGGCCTTCGGGGTTCCACCGAGCGGCTCGACAACGTCGTCGCGGGACTGTCGCCACCAACGCCGCCGCCGCCGAAGCACGCTCGAGCCCGTAAATACGTTCGCGCCAGGGCCCCCCCAGAGAGACCGCGCCGCCGCCGCGAGTGTACACATAGTATGCACACCGCACACGGACGACTGACTCCCCAGAGGGGTTGCCGAACACGTACGACTACGGACACGCTGATTTCGAAAAACACAGCGATATGTATGTGCCTTGCGCTCAGCGTACGCGGCCTCGCCACAATACGCGCGTACACACCCCGAAGAGTACACGTACACACGCACGCGGATCAGCCTACATGCACCAAGCAGCATGCACACACAGCATATATACGCTCAACCTTCTTCGTTCACGGTCCGCCAGAGTGAGACCACACACTACGCGGAGAGCCTGAGCTCTCGCACGAAGCTGGTCACCCCGGACCGACTACATCCGACGACCGTACCGTTACAGCACGACGTCTAGCGCATGTGGATCGCAATAAATACGCGACCGTGTTCGTATTCACATTTCTACATGTGTATAGACATCATCCGCCAATGGCTTCCGAAGTCGACGCTAAAACGATCGCCACGGCCGAGGGCCGCGGACGAACGCTACACTCGCACTGGTCACACGGACCAGTTTGCCGCTCGCACTCCGAATCTGGAGCGCCATCGTGTCGAACCGCCGGGCGAACACGCGTAAAACACTACCGGGGCGACGGACCGACGAATCGGTCGCGCACTCGGGCGTACACGCGTCGCCGAAACGAGACACGCGGCTATGCTGTCGAACGAACCCCCCCAGCAAGGAGGGCCCGCGTAGAGGTACGGTGTAACCCGTTGCCGCCGCCGCCGCCACATCGTCACGACGACGACGACGACCAACAGCGGGAAACAACCGCGAGAGCGTAGGGAAGAGTACGGGTGATATACCGGGCTCGCGCACCCGACTCGAGATTGCCGGCCGCCGGTGAAGACGGACGAACGCTCTCGGGCGAGTGGCTGAACTCGCTCGCGAGTACTCTTCCTACAAGTACAGACAGAATTAAATCGGGGCTAACGAGAACGTTCAACACGGTGCCGCACAGTCCGGACGGCCAGGTAAGGCGGTACTTTTTTTAACATTTTCGAAACCGCACGGCGCTGACCAATTCGAAAATGTGTATAAAGTGGGCAGAAATCGCGTTTGCAGGGGTGAGAAGGGGCCCCGACCAAAAATCGCACGCACTAATTTTTGGAGTTAGAAAGAAAGAAAGGAAAAAATTCGAAGATACCCATTCTATCCGGAATATTATTTGAAGGTGACAGGCCGCGTTCCCCCTTCGTACAGTGCGTACTAGCGCGCGCGCGTGTGTGTGTGTGTGTGTGTGTGTGTGTGTGTGGGGGGGGGGGGGGCTTCACTTTGTATTTTCTCTCTTGACGCGCATTGTTAATTATCTATTCAGTGACAAGAAGGTGTATGTATGCGGATGTACCCGTTGGCGTCGGCGGCGGGGGGGGGGGGGGGGGGGGGGCATGGGTGTTTACCCCAAAGATAGGTTCTCATGTAAATTCGTTTTGTGTATATGCGGTGGGGGGCAGTGGGAGGGGAGGATTTCAACGTTGACCCCCACCACACCACACCCCATCGCCACCCCCCCCCCCCCCCCCCGAAGCTGCCTCCGGCCTATTTTGAGCTACCTGAGGCCCTGCAGTGAAGGTCAGCAAGCGTGATTAGTGCTTGCAATTTGGAGTACCCGTGTGCAAAGGGTGGAGGAGAGAGTGGGAGGAGCGTGGTGAGGGGGAGAGGAGGATGTAATATGCATGGTGATGAATGTATTTGCGTTAACACGGGGTGTGAGTTGTGTGGGTGTGTGTGTGGAGAGGGGGTTGCTGAACGTTATTTGTGGAGGGTGTGTTACACAGAAGCAATAAATGTATATTTGGTTAAGATATTATTTTTCCTTGTTGACACAATCGTGCGTGTGGGTGTGGGTGTGTGGGAGGGGAGGGAGGTAAAAAGTTTTGTGGGTTTTTTGTTTTTTGTTTTTGTTTTTTTTTCCCCTCCCGATGATCGTGATTATTAGTATGTATTATTATTCTCATCCTCTTTTATTATTTCCTCTTCTCTGCCCTTATTATTCCAACGTACTCGGTTTCTTCACGCCGAGTTCGCAAGTGCCGCTCAAAATGGACGGCAACGCTCCCGTTCTCGAGATACACTCGGGAATGAGGTGCGAAGGGAATCAGAAATGACTGTGGCTCAATTCAGACAACCGACTCGATTTCGTCTCGAAAATTCGACATAGGCGAGAAAAAAAAAATCTGCTGTAGAGGAGGGAATGAAAACTCTGCAAGGAAGGGAAGGGCGCACCTGTGGCAAGGGGAATGGGGGGGGGGGGCGACAAATTTGCAAGCGCTTCGCGCGCATCATTGTCTGTTCGCATTTCCATCCTACCAACGATTCTTTTTCTCGCCGGCCGTCTGGCTGGCTGGCTGGCTGGCTGGCTGGCTGGCTTGGCTTTCAAGATAAGGTTTTAAATTTCTTGTCACTAATGTGCCCACAATTCGAATCGCATGTTCTCAAAAAGCGAACTTCGCTGGTTGGTTCCCTTTTGCCGAATAGCGTCCAATTCTGAAAATGTTGAGCATATGCTCAAACGCTAAGCATATTGCTCATCCAATAGAAAATGCTCAGCCATTTTGAGCATGTACTCATGCTGAGCATATGATCAAGCAATTTGAGCATATGCTCGCAAAACGGAAATGCTCGAGCATTTTTCATCACTATGCCTGCCTGCCGCTGGACTAGGAGATGCTGGAACTCCGAGACCGCTTCGCCGCGACGCAGTCGTCGACGTTCTGCGGAGACCCACATCCTCACGGCTGGCCGGAAAAATGAAACTCGAATTTGGTATTTGGCGCTGCGGGACAAGGCTTAAAGGGCGCCTATTTTCATATCTCCCGGCATGGGGTTGGCGCAGCAAACGGATGTCAAAAATAACAGGACTGCGGCGTTTTCGGTTCTGTACTTACGGCAATTAAGTGCACATCCGACAATCGAAAATGCCGCGTCCAATTTCGAAGAAATAAATTAAAATTAATAAATTTTAAAAAAAATAATAATAATGACACTAAACAAACAAACATACATACAAACAAACAAACAAACAAACAAACAAACAAACAAACAAACAAATAAATGAAAAAGAAACAAATAAATAAATAAATATAATGAAATAAATTAAATTAAAATAAAATAATAAATGAATGAATAAATGAATAAATAAAAAATAAATAAATAAATAAATAAATAAATATAATGAAATAAATTAAATTAAAATAAAATAATATAAAATAATGAATGAGTGAATGAATGAATGATGAATGAATGAATGAATGATTAAATAGATAAACAGATAGATAGATAAATAAATAAATAAATAAATAAATAAAATGAAATAAATTAAATTAATATAATATAAAATAATGAATGAATGAATGAATGAAGGAATAAATAAATAAATAAATAAATAAATAAATAAATGATTAAATAGATAAACAGATAGATAAATAAATAAATGAAGAAAGAAGTAATTAGAAAGAAAGACAGAAAGAAAGAAAGAAGAAAAAATAAATAAAAATAAAAAATAAAAATTGAAAAGGTTTCCAGCACAGCCATTCTTTTTGGGAGAGAGAGAAAGAGCAAGCCTATGAAACATAGAAGAGAGCAACCTAATCACCACGCTCATCTTTTTTCAATTTCTCTCTCTCTCTCTCTCTCTCTCTCTCTCTCTCTCTCTCTCTCTCACTCACATGACGTCTAATCTGGAGGCAGGTGCAACCAAAACATCAAAATAAGTCTTCTTGTCCCAAGAGATATCAATGAAACCGCTTAAGAAGTATGACCTTTGCTCCAGCAATTTGACTGGTATTTTCTGCTCTTTAGTCCATAACATGGAGATGCTGTATTCACCCAGAACCGAGATTCGCTGTTGCGCAGATAACTCCTGATCTGTTAATGTATGGAATTCGGCAGGTTTGTTGCACTACGGCAACTTCTATGGATGATGATTCACCGTATACTTCTGCGGCCACAGTAATACTAATTCATTAATATATCCACCCAGATTAGCGGTATATATCATGGTAGTATATGGGCACTCGTCTTCGGCTACTCTCTGGAAACGTTGAATCTGAACATCTCACTGCGGATGTGGACTGGAACAGCGTCCACTCGTTGCGCTGGTCTAATACCTTGTTGCTGCAGGTGTAGTACTATCTTCCAATATGGCATAAGATCTGTATTTATAGTATTTTACTCATACTCGTTTAAACCAATCAAAACTCTTTCTTCTAATCCTCGCTTCCTATTGGTTACTTCTGATAGTTACAGAAGGCTGTTTCTGCTAGGTATGTAGTACTACTCGTATGTAACAGTTTTCATCGTAATATGATGAACTAACCACTTTGAGATTAATTTAGGCAACTCATTCTCATTTAGGGAACAGAATTTTATATACTTCTGATTGATTAATTAACCCCCTCGTTGGATTATACAATATTTTTCATGTATATCATGCATCTCAGGTCAATTTTTTATTTCTATTATGAAATTATGATGGGTCGTATTTCGTCTAATGTACGAAAGTATTATGAAATACAATATAGAACTTCGATTATCCGTCATTTGGTTATCCGATCAAAAATTTTCATCCGACTTCTATATGTTATCCAACATCAAGAAGTCGGTCAATTTTTTCTATGGACCTCTACCAAATTTTGCATTAAAATGAATACAAAAGTTCACGTAGCGTTGAGAACTTGCGTCAATGCGACATACGACTACCAAATAGCCTGTATGTCAGACGACACCTTGTAGGCCCCTACCAGTACTGGAATGCTGTATATAAATTTATTGCTTCGCCCATACAATTTTGTTTTAAGAAAAAAATATTTTATATAATTTTTAAAGAGATAAAGTATTTGGCCCGCCAAAAAAAAACTTTCCAATGACAGAACCCTGCACGTCGCAGTAGTCGGTAAAAGCGACTATTTTGATAAAAACCCACGCCTATTGAAGAGCGACAAAATATGCGATGCGAGCAACAATATTGATACATTTTTACACGGCTTGAAATGGGTGTGTACACGTGTACTTCATACCTGTCCATTCAACACTGTATTGGAACAGATGAAAATGATTCAACTTTTCATGACCAATTCAAATCCATGTCAAAATTGATTCTCACTCAGTGTTTGACCTAGTATACTCTCCCCACCCTAACCATTTGTATAACAAAATTTTTGATTGTATTTACAAAATGGAGGGTCAGCGGTAGATTTGGACAACGTATTTGAACTCAGCGAGAAGAGAAGAATGGCTGGTTATTTCAATTTGTTTGATTTTCAAAAATTTCAAAAATTTCTTCATACTCCTACACATTGAAAATTTTGGTCCCAAATGCGAGTCCGATTGAAAATCTGATGCAATTTTTGAATTCAGTAATCCAAAATATCTGTTCGAGTGGTCCTTATTCGATCTGTGTTAAAAAGATTCATGTTTCCAATCAGACCCAACCCCCCCCCCCCCCGGTTTAACACATTAAAGATTGTTTTCGTAATCTTTGAGCACTGGGCCAGACGAGAAAAAGATGACGACCAGCGTACTCATAGTAAGCCTTACTGGTACAATAATGTTTTTCACCACATTATTAAATTTATAATGTTTAGAGGACTACTTAGACCGCGCCGGTAGGGCGTCAATTTTATTTCTGCGGCGTTCGATATTTTCACCTGGCGTTCAATACCTTTTTTCCGGTCAAAAATTTTTTAGGCGGGATCCGACTTAAACATCCTACGTTTTTCATTTCAGGCGTTTTTTGTTGCTTCTTTGTCGTTCTAACAACTTTTTCTGGCAGTCTGTTTTTATTTCCCATCCATTTTTAAATCAAAGTCTTTTTTGTTTCCTAATTGCACTTTTTTTGTGTTTTTGATGGCGTGTTAGGGTCTTTTACATCCAAAGCTTATTTATGCATGTATGTATTTCATTTTTTTCTCACAAAGAAAAATTCGTAAAATAAATTATCCGATTTTTTAAAGTATCCGACACCGCTTCGCCCCGATTAAGTCGGATAACTGAGGTTCTACTGCAGGCTGTTTGGTTTTGGTATGCTGTGAACGCATTTCCTCGAAATCAAGTGTCTCGCTTTCCACTAAGGTCAGAGAAAAAATCCGTGACTCTTTGGGCAGAGATAACCACGTGTTTGGTAATATTTATTATGCTTCTGCAGATTGCCGAATTCGATAAGTCGCGAAATGATTTTCTTTACCCCTTTACCTTATTCAAGGATGCGTGTAACTGATTCAGTTCTTCGCGGAGTTACATTTCGAGTGCGACGCGCTGACGAATATTCCGCAGCAGCGAGCAGCGTACAGCGTAGTTTCCACTTGCCACGAATCAGTCGAGTTGTGTGTACGTGTTTGTGCGATCGATAATAAGTGCTTTGCGTAAGTTTTCCTGCAAGTCGTTTGTTCGTTAGATTCTTGTGGTTATTTTACTTCAACTTCATTGTTAAATTTCGTTGTTTCTTCACCCTGAAGTTATAAACATGTTCATTACTTTTTCCGATTCTTAATTTACGGAACTTGATGAATCGGTTTTGATAAATACGTCATATTGCAGTTTCTCCAATCCAGGTACCTAATATGTAGTAATACAATATGAAACGTGTTTTGCTGTAGCCAATGGTGTAACTGAATACGCATACATAATTATGAAGAGTCGACAAGTTGTATGGAAGATATGGGATGACAACTGAAGAATACAAAAAATTTTCAGATTTCAAAATTTGCCTAATTTTGAAACTCACAAAGAAAGGCACCATTCAGCAGAGATAACAGTATATGCTATAATACATACGTCTTTCATACTTTACCTGGATATACATTGCGGGTTATAGAACGTCATATTTTTTGGTTTTCCTGAAAGATCTAATTTATCGACTGGCGTACTACTTTTCAAACAATATACTCACCAAGTACTTTTTTGCATAAATGAGTAAGTGGGGCGCCGTGCTAACGTTACTTCTTTACCTCTCATGACTTGTAAAAGCCATTCAAGTTTACAGACTTCATGCTTTTTTTCAAGTAAAAAGTTACTGTACTACTGGCTGACTTTGCGGCTGCTCGAGGTTACAGTTTTTATTTATGTATGCCAATAAGTATATTGCGTAAAGTAACATAAATAGTTGATTAAAAACGAATGGTCGAATGTTTCGTTCCAGAATGTAAACAGCCGAACGAAAATGACAACAGCAAAGAAATATGGGAGTCGTAAAATTTGCACGTTACCTGAAGATTGCGCATTAAAAAATGTTAAATACCGTCCTTCTGTAATCGGTAAAACATCAGATGTTTCCAAGCTCATTAAATATATTGATGAAAATGTCGTTGGACGGCATGTCACATTTCTGGGACCATTTGGAAGACGTAAATGTAAGTCATAACATATTATGTTCTGTAAACAATTATTTATAACATACGTTCAAGAACATCCATTGTCTGTTCGCGCTCATTTACTTATATTATTTTTATTTTACCGACTTTTCGGAGAAAAGGGAGGTATTACACTCGTCACAGTTGTGCAGATGGGGATGGGGCAATGTTTTTTTTGCGTTTCAGAGTATTTAGAACACGACTGTAACAGTGGCTGTATTCCAGGTTTCCTTTTATATATATATATATATATATGTATATACATATATACATATATTATATATCTTATGTATGTATGTACGGACAAATTTTGTGGCACGAAAATCTCAGGAACTATTGAACCATTTGATTCCAAATTTTGGTAGATTATAGAGATGTACTCGAAGTTGTGCAGGTAAAAGTTTGATGACAATCGGTCGAGTCGTTCACGAGTTTCCTTAATTTAAGTTCAGCATAAGAAGCGCGAGGCGACTTACGTACTCGAATGTTTTTTGGGGATTTAATTGATACGAAATCTAATTTTGATAGCCGCGTAGTTCTGTTGTATTATATAAATGTTTCGGCCTTAAACATTGCGATTTCAAATTTATATGAAATCTAATTTTGATAGCCGGGTAGTTTTCTATTTGTATAATACTATTCCTTGTCGAGAGTTGGTTTTTTTTTTGAAGGTGAATGGCCTTAAACATTTCGGCCGAATACCACTAGTCCTTGTCGACATTTGCGTTTTTTAAGTTAACGACTTGAAACGTGTCAACAGTGTCTTGATTTCGCGAGGAACGAGCGAAGTGAGGTCCGAGTACTTTTCGGCACTACTGCGAGGAACGAGCGAAGCGAGTTCCGAGTGCTTTTCGGCCAAAGGCCGAAAAGTCGGTACTGCTTTCGCTCGCGAAAGCAGTTTTTCAATTCCTACCGGATTTAACATCTTCGGTCTTCAGTAGTGAAATAGGTAATACCGTATTGTAATCTCGATCTGTTTTCGTTTCCTTAGTGGCGACTGTACGTCATTGTCTATGTTCTGAGAATAAGTTTCCAAAATAATAATTCTTTCTTCGCAGTCTCCGTTCTCGGACAAGGGTGACCACAGCTGGCCAGGACCCCCGGTTTCTCCACAATTTATTGGTAGAATAAATGTTTCTTGTTTTCAAATGATAGTATTGGTATACTGGCTCATCTGTCGTGATCACTATCAGTGGGTAATGTGAAGTGGGTGAATATGAATAACTTTC
Organism: Acanthococcus lagerstroemiae; assembly: GCA_031841125.1. Lineage (NCBI taxonomy): Eukaryota > Metazoa > Arthropoda > Insecta > Hemiptera > Eriococcidae > Acanthococcus > Acanthococcus lagerstroemiae. The sequence continues at coordinate 33,720,616 of CM063107.1, forward strand.
TTCCTTCATTTTTTTATTATTTGCTTTGATGAGGGCGACATACAGTTTCTATGCTCTATAAGCTAATTTGTTATTTTGCGTCTTTTGGTAAATAACTATTTGGACTCGTTCTCCGCCTCTCCAAATGCTCATTCTTTACTACTACGTATGATAATCGAGCAATTATAAAACATCAAATATCTATTTTCATTGACTGTTGTTTCTGGTGTATTTTTCGGCGCAATTTCAAATTTCCCAGTTTAATTTGGCCGAAGTACTCTTCTTTTCAAAATATCAGGTTTAAAAATTGAAAAAAACTCGAAGTATGAGTTAGGGGCTAATTTTTTACAATTCTTAGGTGCTGAATCTTCATCTGCTATACGCGTTCAGCTATGACAAGCCGCTGCTGAGATACAAACTGAAAATGTTTTTTGTCATTTTGGGACAGGTGGGACTTGATCTGCACACTTTTTTTATTTCAAAATTCGATCTCTTCGTTTTCTCTCGGCTAAATAGGCATGGCAACCTAGGTTAGGATTCGTTTGTTTTTTTTTGTCTGTGTTTGTATATATTTAGAGGAATAGTCGCTGTAGCCACGTGCATTTCTCGTCCGATCTCACCTTTTCGTCCATCCTTTTCCTTCACAGTCAGAATGTCCTTGACATCCTTGCCTCCCATATCCTTTTTTCCCGTTGTTGTTTTTTTTCTTTCTTTTTTTTTCTGACTGATGCTCATCGAATTACAGGAACTAGATTTAAGAAGGTAGAGTACGTTTTTAGCTGGTCGACGATCGAGATCGTGGGTCGATTGCATTTTTCGTCCTCCTTGAGTTAACTGCGTCAAAATTATTAAAATCAAAATTTTAAAGTATGTTTCACATGATTTATTTTGTTACGTAATGTGCGATTAAACTTTTTGGCTCAGCATGGCTATGTGAAGGGTGACTTGCCTGATGATGTGACTGCAGACAACCTAATTTAAGCGTTTGTGGGTAAGATTCGCGATGTAGTTAGGTACTTACTTGTTGCAACCTGAGAGTCATGCCAATGATCAAAGGTTGGGAAGAGCAGGTTATTTCACCCTGGGAGTTTTCTTACGTCAGTATGAGTACATTTTGATTCTGTACTGATCCAGCATGTTAAGAATGTTGTTTCTTTTCTCTGTGAACAGGAGTGCAAATAGGGTTTTTGCAGATTTGAGAACAACTTTCCTGATCCAGAATGGTTTCCTGATGCCCACTGTAACCCAGTGGAGTTTTTTCTTCTTTTTTTCAGTTTTCCCCTCTTTGTTTAACGTTTGCCTCCCTTTGTTTCTTTTTGCTTATTCTTTTTGGTTGTTCTAAAAGGATTGTCACTGTTTTGCATGATGCTTCTAGTTACAGAGATTCAGTTTTGCTCGTTTCGTCAGTACAGAGTCGAAACTATTTTTTTAGAGGGTTGTTACATACGAATCAGCGTTTTCGTAGTTTTTATACAACAATGTGCAGTTTGGCAGTCTATCCGGGACTTATTTTCGCCAACCTGATACAATTTCCTCTAGGTTGCAGTGGCTTACATCTCAGAAATTTTTTTAAAAACAGGAATAAAAAACAATTATGATAAAAATAGGAAGATATTAATAATCCGGGGACGTACAGAAGACAATTTTTGGAGGGGACGGAAGCAGGGGAAACAGGGAAGTATGCACACTATTCGTCTTGAGTTTTATTTCAATCGATAAGAGTTGAAACATATGTTTGTAGACTTTGCAGTTTTGTTCACTGTTTGATTATGGTCATCTTGTTAACTTTTAGGGGAGGGAAGCTGCTTTCTTGCTACCCAAAACTTAATCTCTGCAAGTATGACTACTTGTCATTTTGGATTTCACTAATACTGCCTGAACTTTTTCGCAGAAAATAATTATGATTTTTCTTTTCTTATTTTTTTTTTTCATTTTGAAAGATCGTACATAGTAGGTATCTATATTTAAAAATTAAAATAAAAGACTATCCTCAAATTTTGTATTATGGGCTATCGCCTACTCTAACTACAGTAGTCTCTCGATTATCCGACTTTTGGGTTGTCTGACTCAAATTCATCCGACCTTACTTGCCGGATCATACGACCCATCAGGCCGAAATTATCCGAACTCTGCATTTTCTTCGATCGCTCATTCCTACATACATTAATTAAGTAAGTGATCGGCACTCCGTTGCTGATCAATAAGCCCATGTGTGCTCTATACAAACCTATGTATACATATATCTTATCGATGGTGCAGTAAACTAAAGTAAGTTTGGGTAGGTACGGAGTACGCATAATCAAAGGCTACCGCTGGCGACTGGGTGACGCATCCAGGGCCTGATTTAGGCACTTGCGGGCCCGGGGCCCAAATTTTGTGTGGGCTCCCAAAAATTTTTTTTTAGCAACATTGATCATCATTTTCATTATTATTATTATTATTATTATTATTATTATTTTTCTTATTATTAATATCGTCATTATTATTAGGTATTTTATATTGTACGTGAGCGTACGTAGCGTGCGCGTCTGTACAAGCATGTAATGAAAAATGTGCGGGCCCCCAATTTGTGCGGGCCCGGGGCCCCCTCCCCCCCCCTAAATCTGGCCCTGGCTGCATCACAATGCAAGACAGCCTCGACGTACCTTTGATGGAAAACGTACCGCCGAATAGTGCCTACCACTACTGTACTTGTATTACGTCTTTCGGATTATCTGACTTCGTTATCCGACCTCTCCTGAGCCCCGATTAGGTCGGATAATCGGGAGACTGCTGTACTTGTAAATCCAGTCCTGCCTTCTTACATTTTAATCATGATTAAACGCTGCTTATTGATGCATAATATTTGTTTCAACATTTTGTGTGATACTACTCCGACACCTTCCACAGCAAGTTACAGGTTCCTTACCTTTATTAGTGCTGTTAGCAGGTCTCTGCAAGATGGTTTTTACATGTTCAGTGGTTTTACGTCATTCGAGGTAATTCTATACACAGTTGTATGTTATACGCGGATAATAATGCATATTGTCTACTTCAAGTACCTACTTCAGTACGTAGTACGTACAGATTGTTGTCGAATATTCAAGAGCGGCGTGTATCTCTAAATTGTATCGAAATTGGAAAAAATAGTGAAACAGTGCCCAAAGTAGCGTATCTAATACACTTCATTGTGAAATTTTCTATTCTGGCTACTATTTTCAGTTATAAGTACTTCGATGAAAGTTGTTACTTGAATAAATTCGCGAATTCGCGATTGTACGCAAAAGAGTCGCTGCAGGTGACTGCCATTGAAAGCGATTTAATTCTGCTCTCTGATTGGTGAATTTGGGCGAAAACCGGATATGGGAGAGATGATGAAAAATGTTATTCAAAAAATCCAAAATTGAGCTGTTCTGATAGGAGATGAAAAGAGCTACAACTTTTACTCTTTGCATTTTCTTATAAAAATCAATATAGAAGACGCTTTCTTGAAGCACTTTTGTGTGCACGCGTTTTTATGGTGTAATAATATATGTATACACGTATCCTGTTTCGGTACTCGACAATAGCGTCTCTGGAGGCAGGTACATTCGCGAATTGGTAACATAGTATCCGAAATGTTGGTAAGCGGGGCGTAATATCTGGAGGTGGGGGCTTCCCTCCCCACTCAAGTTGACCTGTTCGAAAAAATTGTTTAAAGTGCCTTTCGAGTTGGAAAAATTTAACTCCAAAAGATCAAAAAGACAAAACATTTTTAACTGTTCATGGCTTGATTCATCCAAAGAACATTAAAAAGCATTTAAAAATTTATATGCCTTGAATCATCAAAAAAACGTGAATCATTTTCTCAAGCCCTTCAGTTAGAAAACTCGTCTGATGCCCTCTCCTCTCAATACGATTCGTTTCCCTACCCTCCTGATGGGTGCGGATTTTTCGGGATTTGCGAGAGATATGTGTAGTCCGGACCAGAGCGAGGGAATAGGAAATTGAGATGGCGCATGTATTGATGATCGGTAGTAAAAACAGATCTTCAGCCTGCGAACATAAATTGAGGCTGTCACTTCAAAAAGGGCATATACCAGAAAGTCACTTTTCTGAAAAACGAGTTTGAAGTTTGCAGTGCCGCTGTACGTGTTGCGCTTGGGAATTTTTGGTTCGAAGTTGTGTGGAACCTGGAACGTATAATATCACACCCGAGATGACGAAACCAGTGTTGCCGACACCGAAAACCTATTTTTCGTGAAGTGACTTTTTCGGTATATGCCCTTTTTGAAGTGACAGCGTCAAATGTGACCGTAATATTTGAACTGAAGTAAAACTGTACTGTAAACCGCACTGTTACTTGCACTATACCAAGTACAACAGAACCAAAGTAGGCATATTTCGTTCCATTACTCATTCTTTATTTCACGTGTAAAGATATACTTAAGTGGACATTCGAATGTACGAGTATGCAATAAAAATATACAATACCTGTAGAAACCAGTATGTAGTTTTAGTGCAGATGTGAAATTTACCCAATTGTTTAATCATTGGCATCATCAAGAATAGTACGGGTTTGCTCCCTCCAGTTGCATCGGGCAGTATAGGCAGGGTTGTACAGGATTCAAATCCTCAGGGATTTTAAATTCAAATTTCCAAAAATCCTGATTTTGGATTTCAAATCCTTTTTGGAAAAAAGTTTTTTGTTTTGCTGCCCTCAGAATTATACAGCAATAGACCAGTTTTGTGATGATGTCACACAGTGTATTACTGCTCTTGGTTACGTTTAGAAGAAGTACCCGTCTTTTTTCGTGCGAATGTATCTGGACAGTGGCGTAGCCACGGGGGGGGGGGGGGTCTGAACCCCCCTTGGCACCAGCCGAAAATATTTTTTTTTAAATACCTGTCATGAAAACGTGAAAAATTTTGTTTTTTTGATGAACATGCAACTCTGCGACTGTGTTCATATCTCCATGCATACGTATTCGGTTTTTTGTTATCTCACATTTTTGTGGCGCCTATACGCGACGAGACAGGAGACAGCAATCGACTTGTCATAGCACGGAACTGTTGAATTGCCTCGTTGCCTCCTTAATAATATAAAATTATTACTTTTAAATTTTTTTTCGAATTGTACTTCATCCCCCCCCGCCTCCTCGATATCATGTTATTAGCGAATAATTTTTTGTTTGAACTGAACCCCCCCCCCCCCACCCTTCATACCAAGTCTGGCTACGCCACTGTATCTTGACTCCCATAAGAAAAACACAGAGCAAAGATCATCATGTTACTATCTGAGAATAAGAAATTTGTTAGAAATCAGAAATTTATTAGCAAAAGCTAAGAACCTTCTGGATTAAAAATATATACCTCTGCTTTTTAACAAATTTCTTATTCTCAGGTAGTAACATAATGATCTTTGCTCCATGTGTTTTTCTTATGGGAGTCAATACGTCCGCACGAAACAATACGGGTACTTTTGCTAACAGTAACTCACTGGTGTGACGTCCCACAAAACTGGTCTATTAATTAATGAAACCATATTTTATACCCATCTTATTCGTTTTCCATTTTCCCTTGAATTTTTCGTGTGCTTAAGCATACTTTAGCACAATGGTGAATCTACTATTGCCTGATTCCGATTTCGGGTTGGCTCCTCTTAAATAGGAAAAATATAGGGATGTTCGATTGATGTTACTGGGTCCGGCGCATATCAAATGTATTTTTAGCCCCATGCCATACTGGAATCGGCGACGGGCACAGTTCTAGCGCTTCAGTTTCCCGGTGGGTCAGTATATGGGAGCGGGTACATAGTTATTTCAACAATTTGAACAGAAAATCGAATTTCATTTCTTCTGGACGAGCCTCTCATTTAGTACTGGTCTTCTTTCTGCAATTTGTGTAGTAAGTACATATTCTGAAGCCGCTATGATATATACAGTACGTACACATCTATTTGCACTTAAACTAAGCGTATGTTATTAGCATTGAACATAACGCGTGATGTCTTGCAAATAGTGAAGTTATATGTATTCAGACTACATGTCACGTAATATGAGCCCAACAGCAGAAAATTAATTAGGTAGGTATCTGTTCAGTTATCATCCGACGGACGGCAACTAGTCCTTCAGCAATAGCATGAACTTAATGTAGCTCATATGTACGTACCTTTTCTTGGCACACAATTACTTGACCTCCCATTCTGTTCTATGTTGAAACTGTTTCCGTATTTTCAGTAGGTAATATTGATGTGCCCCGTACGCAATACCGATGACAAAATTAATGATAGTTAAAGATTTTAGTAATCAGATGTTTTTTGAGTAACACCGTACCGTTTTCTCATTTTACCTGAGAAAATCAAAGTATGAATTACAAACATATTATCCATGGGTGTAGCTAGAACTTTTTCCGGGGGGGGGGAGCAAAAAGGTTAAATTATATATAGGTATATATGCCTCTAGGGACACCCTATTTTCTGCAAATTTTATCCAGTTCTCTTTAAGTATTCGAAGATAATCTTGTGAGCCCTGGAACATAGTTTTTTCTTCAAAATCTGGGAGGGGGAGGCAATTGCTCCCCTTGCCCCACGCTGGCTATACCTATGGTGGTATCGTATCTGTATAAAATTTATTTTATGTAGAGGATGTGTAATCTGCATGGTCTTCAAACTATTATTTTCCAAGCATAGCAATACATAATTATATCTCGTTTTGAAATAGATATTTACAGGGCGTACAACGTTTGCTTCCAGGGAGGCTATGGTCCCTACAGAAAATCGTAGAAAAATAGAGAACCAATGGTAGATTGAAGACGAACAGCTTGGTCGGCAGATGTTACTCCTATAAAGAAACCAACCAGACAGCATTTAGGCATTCTACACAACTTTTCGGCACATAAATCATTTAACCCACTCTGATTGGCCATCACACATTCGTTCATCAGTTGTTTGTGTTTAATCGTGTTCCTAGCACCGACGGACTGTATTATGTCTGTGGTTCGTCGCAATAATCATTAACGTTTTTGGTGCTCTGATATCCCAATGTTATCCCTGCGTACAAGTTATACCATCGCAGTTTTTGTTAAATTCAAAATTTTTGGATTCTCAACGGATATGGGAATATACGAGGTCGCTGAAAACGATAGTGCACACAGTTTTTGCTCAATCTCAGCGGCTGGCGAGACAAAATTTTAAATAATGGGGATACGGCCTTTATGCAATATTCCTTTGATATGTAACTGCCTGTACAAATAAAAACAAAATAATAAGAAAATGAGGTTTATTACAAAGAATACGTTAAATTTTAATGGACAAAAAGTAGACGAGAAATAAAACTTGGAAAGATGATTGATGTTGATGATTGAATTGATTACTTTTAAAAGAGAACATGTCCATAAATACAAATTTTACAGAAGATAAAAAAAAACTTAATAACTCATTCAGAATTGATTGTTTTTGAAATTTGAAAATTCCGTTTCTGGAATATTATAATCTCCACTATACATATAAACTTCGAAAATGATTTCTAGGGTGCTTACTATCTTTGATATAATATGAGAAATAAGAAAGTCTACATGTTTTCTTTTAAAAGCCAACAATAACAATTTTCAAAATGGAGTATTTCAGTAAATATATGTTTATTAAGAGATGCTACTGGTATGAAGAACAAGGCAAATTCCCCCCCCCCCCTAAATTATAAAATTGTTGAGAATCTGGCGAAAGAATGTTTTGAAGAAAATGAAATTTTTCAATTTAAGGTTTACAATAAGTGGTTTTTGGTTTTCTTTCAAGTTTTTCTCATTCAATGACAACTCTTCTCTGTATGGTGAGAATGCTCTTCTGGGACTACCTCGATTAATTTCAAAACATTTGATATTATTCTAATATAATAAAACGATTACAAGATTACAACAGCTAGAGGCCAGCAAAAGGCAAAAGGAAAGACCGACAATACGAACTGACCAGGGAAGCGGGCATGCGAAGCAGCAACAACAACTTATGTACGCTGTATGAGAGAATAGCAGCCAATCAGAACGCGTTAAATAATATCATATATTCCTATATCCCAAAAAGGATCATACAATTCTGATTGGTAAGGGTCTCTAAAAAATGGTCAGACGGTGGAGAAAAATGTCAGAGGATTTTATTAGGAACTCTTCGTGTGAAGTATAAAATCGCACATTTCTGGTAGGGACGCCTAGAAAAAAAAAATTAAAATAATAATATAACAAGGAAGTTATTACTATCCGAATCGTGTGTGGAGGTTTTAAAATAAACTTTGGCTTCTGTTCGCGGAATTGCAGATCATGCATTGAAAATATCGGACAAGGTTTTGGTGACGTAATTTCCATTCGAAAATTATGATAACACAGGACGTAATAAACGATTAATCTAATTATTTGCTGCCTTCGGATGGAATGCCTTGCAAACTTACGTATCTTGTTCACTGTGGTCATATTCGCAGGCTTTTTGTTTTACTAGAAAAAAATACCTCTACATCAGGGACATACCAAAGAGTTTTTCCTAGGTGGAGGGGGGGGGGGTGAAAGTCCCAACTGACTCAACTTAAGATTCCCCAGTATCAAAGACAAAAGAAAAACATTTCGATTAACTTGTTGGATTTTTCTAACTCCTCACCTCAATTTCAAAGTATCTAAGAAAGAAAGAAGAAGAAGAAGAAAAAAAGAACTTTTGACTTGTTGGATTTTTCCTACTCCGCATGACTGAAATGGTAAATTTTCCCAACTGCTGAGTGAAAAATTCCTACTGGGATGGTAGATTGCCCCCGCCCTACCCCTCTATCGGTACGTCCCTGCTCTTTATGTAAATTATTTCATTGTGCGTGTACTGTGCAACGATGGGTCCTAACTGAACGACCAAAGGGCTTAAAGTTTAGCATTGGATTCGTTATAGAATAATATGCATAAAATTTCTTTTGGAAAAAAAATGTAACGGGTACACAGGGGCTCCAAAATGGGAATGCTCGGAGTCCACTTTATGAAATAATGTACTTTATTCAATCTTGTTCAAGTAAATCTGAAGTGATAATATATTTCTGCGGTTCTGAGATTCGCTCAAGCAGTTTTTCAGGTATTTTTACATGTAGCTCCCTCATTCATATACTTTTTACACACACACACACCGTATTTCATCGTGGGTCAACACATAAATTTTGTGGTGCTTCCAGTTCATCGATCATAAGTTTTCTCAAGTTTCCGAGTTCTCTGATGCCATTTCAGATGTAATTCCCACCCAAAAAGCTATATATTCAGTGGGCGACCGCGCTGAAACATTGAAGGTGACGATGGTATTAATCATGGGGATTCTCGAGTCTCTGAGCTCATTTCGATGGCCATTTCAGCTGTACAAGGCTCTACAAGGGGCTACAACCTAAAATATTGAAAGTTGAATACGTGGGCTTGAGTTTTAGCTTCCTGTGGAACATTCTCAGTCGAAATTACATCTAAAATTACTTCTGCATAAAATGAACTTGGCAACTCACAGAACGCTATAATTTAGGGGTACATTGTGAAATTGACCGTACTCAGTTTTCAACTTTTAGAATCTACGAATGCCAATTTTTATGCGCCGATATTTGTCTGATCAAAATTGAGTAACAGGCAGTAGTTTATCAGCAGACTCTCAACAGCCTAGCTTGGATCCGGTAACCTCTATAGAGATTTTCTTCAGAAAAATTCATATTTAGCCTTTTATTATGATAAGATGAAACATAAATCTTTTTAGGTAGCGTCTCTTATTTTTTCTTTTTAATTATCCTTGTGAGACATTTCCAAGGAAAATTACAGTTTTTCTTGTGGGGAATTCTATATTAAGCTTCAGGTGAGAAGATTTTCTGCTACCTGGATCTTATCACAAAATACATCTCTTTTTCTTGTGGGAGGAAAAAGCGGGATGAAAAGGTAAAATAAATTCCACCCTGGAGCATTCGCATAAAATTTCATGTTCTTTCCAGTGCCTGACGAAAATACCCATTACGCACTTGATGTTCGAAAACTGGAAAACTGTTCATAAATGAAACAAATTAGGGGATTGGTTCTAGGGCGTTCTTTTCCACTATCGATTTAGTTAGTATTGTTTCAAAGCATACCGCTGTTGGTGTCGTATTCATTTGCGCTAGCCTTCGCGTTGCGCGTATGCTGTGAACTACGGAGGTATGTTTATATACATACTGTAGCCATGTTCCCGCTAACATAATTACAGCGTTTTACTTAGTTATTGTTTGTTGTTTAATAAGCATAATATCATGCTACACAACAAGAACTGAAAGCATGATTCAAGTTCAAAATTCTTTCATGTAGTGCCGAACTGTATTTCATTAAAACGCTAACTGATAACGCCCATTTTTCAATCATATATTTTTATGTCAAAATAATGCCGACTAATTGATATTTCGTTTCCTTTACTCCAACAACGCAGCATGCTTTTGCATTTCTAATTTCTTCGTGAAATTTAAAATGCGCATGAAACGCGAATTGAGTGTAAGGCTTGCTACGTCTTTCTTGTGCGTACTTGTATTACAAATAAGAACCGAGTGAGGAATACATACGCGTGTACAAAGGTCCGAGGCAAAAAATTTTTGATAAAAAATTTTGTGGGTAGGCGGGCTACGTAATATGGCAGAATTGATTTTCATTTTCCAAAACAGATACTGTACCTATATTGGTGCACACGAATGCTTGTTTTCATCTCGATCGATAGTATTTTCTTCATTCTTCTGTTCAAAATAATCAAGTGCTTATAATCCAAGTCTGTCCGTCAAGTGCTGAAATGAACTTTCTTACGAGAGAGTAAAACCCTTCGCCTTTTCTTCTTCATGCTGTCAAAGCAGATTCAGACTATGAGCTTATATTATCACCAATATTCCTCGCACGAGTCATTATCAATATTTACTATCGGGTAATGTAGGACGTTCAATCAAGAACGCCGATTGAAAATACATATTATACCAACAGCGCTACAACACAACGTAGGTAGTTTGTACAAGTGCGCAGTGTTGCAGAATATTTTAGTAAACAGAGAGATAGCTGGCTTATCGAAATGTTGTTTACATTCCAGTGTGAGAATTGCCATAAAACAGCGTACATCACATAATGTATTTTCCTAGCGTAGGAGCATGAAAAAGACCAAGTCAGATCTATTAATAGTCATATATGGTTCCCATTACAGAGGTTTACAAAATCTACTAGGCTTTCCACATGATTTTTCTTTAAATATCTACCGGTAATATTAATTGGACAGTTTGCTGAATAAAAATTTAGTGGACACTGTACTGCCTGCAATGGTGAGCTCTTAGACGCGTCCTCTTGGCGGTGAGGGGGGGGGGTGGAGTAATCATCTAGTAGACTGTTCATGAAAAATCCCACGTGACACCAGGAATGAGACTCGATGAATCGAATATAGATTACGTCAAATATTCGAGCATTCCGCGTGGTCCTTCTTGCTCCTCTTTGTCTAGGCAGTGGGAATATGTTGAATGCATTTGATGCGTCGTATTCGACGTACCCAGTATTTGTATTTGACACGTCTCGTGTATGGTACACTAAATAGATTGTCAGTACATGTCTACTTGTCTACTGGCCTTGTCCCTTCATGTGCTCCATGGACAGGGTCTTTATTTTCTTCACATGGACAATTAGGAGTATATTTATGAGGGTATGTGCTCCGTAAGGAATACATTACTGATTTCAATGGAAAACTGTGTTACCATTGATAGAATTTTCATATTCACAATTGATTCCATAATGTGAGTAGCTACGCATGGGCGTAGATAGCTCCGTTATAAGGGGGTAGGGTGGGTCTAGAAATTTTCTTTTTCTCAGCCTGCCTGACCGTTTATATTCTCCTCCCATGTTCGCTTCCAGAATTAATGGATGATTTTTTTTTTGCTAAGGGGAGGAGGCATACCATCAGGATACCCCCATCCGCCTATTTACGCTCGTGTAGCTAGGTACCTAATAGAAATAAAAGCAGAACTAAAACGAATTTGAGAGCCGAGGGATCGTTCAGGGAATACAATAGACCTTGAACAAACAAGAGTATAATAGAATAACAAAACCACTAAGAAGCGCGTAATTTTCGCATGGAATATATGATGCTTACCATACGGTACTACCGCAATGTTCACACCGTGCGATTTGAACAAAAGACCAATAATATTAATAATCATCTATATATTCCGTAGCAAGATGTATGCGGACAATATGTATGATGGGGTAAAACCTACCAACTCCACACATAATAAAGTACTGCTTACAAGTTGATTGAAAATATTACGGTAACATACTCCATATTAGAGTCAACTAAGATGCAGTAGAGGTAGTATTCAGTAGCATTTCAATAGTGCTGAGGAATATATTTAAGCTTCAGCAGTATCTTACTCGTATATTATGTATACCTACACATTAATACTTTTTATGCTGGTTAATTTGGTTACTTCCAGTTTTTTTTAAATTAATTGTAACACACTGGTCGAACAAGTGGTGCTTGCGGGTACAGTTCCATTTTTGATAGCTCGTGGGTTCATTTTACTCACGTGTTAAGATTTTCATTTCAAATTATTTAAAATTGATGTTTTTGAAAACTTACAGTAATTCAAGATTATGATTGATTTAACACGTCGTTTACTTTAACATTTTCAATTATTTTTTGCGAGGAAGAAGAGAAAGGAAAGAAAGAAACATAGTTATCATTATTTGAATCCAAAATTTTTGGTGTTTAGGCATTCGGTGATCAGTTAAATCGAAAAATCCATCGCGAAGGTTATTTGGTTGATGATTGTCTTTTGTAACGCTGTCAATTTTCTCAGTAAGTGTGTGGGCACTTTTTCTTGATTTTCATTGTTTTAGTAGGTAAGTAAAGGGAAGATATCAGGGAATATACATTGTAGATATTAGGTGTGGGTATATCTACAATCATCTCACTTCGTAGATTTAGTTCAGCTGTACGCGACTATTTCTATAGATATTACTTACTCTGATGAGGAAATGATTCATTTATCCAAATAATGTGCTTTATTGTAGGTACCTATAACTGAGATAAATTCTAACCGTATTGTGTAGTTGATACGTACCTACTTTTCTAGTTCCTTCTTTATACATCCCGCTGTATAGTACGTGGTTAATGGTTCACTGATGATTTATAGTCAAAGATGAATAAAGCTCGAGAGCACCTTCAGCAGTGCAATTTATGCAATATTCATCAACATCGATAACTAATCACTTATAGATTTACTGTTTAAAATTGAGTTTATTTATTATTTGAGGTGTTTTTCAGCTCTATGTGTAGTTAGTTGATTTTGTCGGATAGTGTCAGAACTTCGACTTTTTTTCTATCATTGCACGTTTTCTCAAATATTCGGCTGTAAATTATTATTATTAGCGTTGTAAATACATGGTAAGATGCACCGGGTCTGGTTGGCCGAGTGGATAGCGCGCTGGTGTCGGAATCCGGAGGTCCCAAGTTCGAGCCCCACGTAGTAACTTGCTAAATTTCGACCTAGGCCGATTTTGCGGCAAGATGAGAAGAGGGCTAAGACATCCCTATCAGCCTTCCTGACGTCTCTAAAGTAACGCTCGAAAGAGCGGATTCTAGGGCTCGGGTTGAGAGTTAATTAGAAGAGACATGGTAAGATGCACTATGTAGTTATGGGCTGTAGGTATTGCATCTGAGGCTCGGATGGCGAGGCGCACACCGAGGTGATATATCGCGTGAAACTTAGCAACATCTTCCTACGTTTAAACAGAGCAGTGCACACTGGGTTTCATGAAACATATATCTTACGAGATATATCTGATGCAACAGTTTTGAAGTGTTGCATAGGACACGCACTGAAGAATTTGAAACATATTTCATGAGATATGTTTCATGCAATATATCACCTCAGTGTGCGCCGCGCCGATGATTACGATTATTCTTCAATTAATCTACATTCGATAATCGAGTGCGAAAGTAATCTGAAAGTATGATGATCGATTAAATAATCAAATATTATTCTTCAAATTGACACTAGTACGGCTGGCAGTCAAACACGTGCAATATGAGTAATAATGGAGATAATTAAAAGTTATCGATTACCTTAATACCGGGCACCTAATTAAAATAATCGAGTCATTTGATAAATTAACAATTGGATTAGGAAATGATAATAAATCGATAACATCAATGTCCAAAGTATTTAGCTATGAGTCGGCTGGTTTTCGTTTTTCTGAGTTCAACCGGTGTTGAGATCGAGACTTTGTTCGGGGTCAGCCGTTAAATCTCTTGTGCCAGCAGCGGGCCTGCTGTGGTGGTTGGCTTCCAAGTTATAATTGAGGTATGTTGGAAATGATTCGGAATTAGACAGTTATTATTGTGTGAGCTTTCTTCAGCTAGAGCAACCAAATAGAGACGTAGTAGCTGTCGAGGCATGAAGGGGTCAGTCTACCTCGAATAATTTGAAATGTTTGAGAGTTGATAAATTGCGAGCAGCTGTAGTTGGTAGTTAGTGAAATTGGAAAAGGGCAGCTTTCTTTTCTTCTTCTTTTTTGCTCGACAGTTTTGGAATTTCAGTTTTCAGTTTGAAAACCCACCCTATAATTTGAAGTTGTATTTAGGGTTAGTCAAGTTATTCTCCTTCTTTTTGTTTAACTATATTCAAATTTTAGTTTTCACTTCCAGTTGGACCCGAATATCATCCGTGGTATAACTCGCGAAATTTTCACTAAGCTCTTCTTTATGTGGGAAAACCCAAGTCCATATTACAAATCATGGGCGACTGCTGGAATGCTGGGGGTGAAGTATCTACCTTCCCCCTCTTTCCAGAATATCATTTTATCTCTGCTTCTGAATAGGGATTCCGCTTAATATAGTCTCTCGATGCGCAAAATCCCACCAGTTACCCGGGAAACTAGAGGGGAACAAGGGTAATCTGAGGGTAACCGAGGGTAACACATAAATATGGGTAACTTTTCCGCCTCGAGTAACTATAGAGGGTAGCTGATTGCACATCGGGCTACTCTTTCTTGAAAACGCGGACTTAGACAAATTTGTTAAGGAAATTGAGTTGTGTTTATTCTGTTCATTATTATTTTATTTTTTTCATTAAAAATGTCACTGCCGGTTACGATAGACGGAATTATTCATGTTAGGATGGACATCGGGTTGGCTGGGCTATTCTCTGCCTTACCAGGACAAGGCTTATAGTGATTAATGAACATATTCGTCATTGTTTTACCGAATCATTGCACATCGGGCATCGTATAATGCTTTGGGTTTCGGCGCCAATTAGTGGCACTTTGAAATCAGTTGATCAATTTTAATTACCCTTCATGAAATACGTAGAATTAATCATTTGCTGTTAATGAGCTCAACGATTTAATTCAATTCGTTCATATTGTGGCATAAGTAACAAATATTCACCGCAGTATGTAAATGAGTTGCTTGTCCTGGCGATATATAATCAACGTTATGTAATAGGATAAGAAAGCGGTAGTAAACAAGCAGTTGTGATTATACTGGCCCGTTTTTCCTTATTTCTTATCAATTTCGGAAATGAAATTTGAAAAATAGAATTTTCGGGCTATGCATATTGTTTATTAGTACCTATTCCATAACCTTCGGAATCAGTATCAGTTGGTACAATAAGTACGTCCACTTAGTATTTACTGGGAAAAAATTCTGAAACAAATAAATAGCGGTGAAGAAACGAGCGCCCATGTCGCATAATTTGCACGTTTGCCTCGTAGTAAACAAGGTTACTCGTATAAACTTCGTTATCAACGGTGTCCTTCGTTTACGCAAGGCGCAAAAACTGAAAACATGAAACTTACGCAGTTGAAATAGGGAAAAAGCAGTCCAGTCGTTAAATGCGTACTAGATTCTGGAAAGGCTGCCAGGGTTGAAATCACGCAGTGACGCAGTTAATCTACACTCACTGCCCCGATATTTTTAGTTCGGCTTTGTTTCATGTTTTATATCTTTCGGAGCACCATCAATGCGAGTTTGATTATTGCGAAAAATGTCTCCAGAGTTGCTCATGAGCGATAAAATAAATTAACACTTCTCCCAAGTATAGCGTTTTCTCGAATATAAATCAATTGCGTGTTTATAACTACAAGGTCAGATAACAGAGATATTTGGGAAATCGAAATTCCTCGTTTCTTTTAATTCAATCTGCTTAGTAGGTACATACTTTCCCTGATCTTCTTCTAACGAACACAGTAAAAGCTGCGAACTAAAAGTCCTACTGTCCTACATCTACATATACGCTGGATATTTCCGCCTGAGCCCAAGATTTTTGACATACATATATGAGTTACGTGTACATCAGTGAACTTAAGTTCCGAAATAAGGCAATTTACAACTGCACAGAAGTAGGTCGTAAGTTTATTTTCCCGGACATTTTTCTTTGCACGGTTGTTATAGAATCACGTGTTAGGACAGATGAATATGTCTCTAGTTTGCTCCAAAAGATGAATGGGCCGAATAAATTTATGCATGTTACATACCTATATGTATTCTGCTGTAACTTGATTTAATTATTTTATTCGCTTATATTTATTACAGTAATTTATTGTGATTACACGGCTTCCGGACGAGCGCTAAATTTTATCGAAGATTACATCTTGAAAGAAGTATTGCCATTCTATGGTAACACTCAGACGTCTATCACTGTTACTGCGCTTCAGTCTTCACTATACAGGTATGTACGTATATTGAATATAAGTGTATTCGCGTATGAAATTGAAGGGTGCGCTCTCTACTGGCAAAACGAAATGCGGCTTGCTGATTGGTGAATTTGGTTATTGAAAAATGTGATCACGTGCGAAAAGTGACAAAAAATGTTCTCCAAGAATTTCAAAATAGGACTCTACCGAAAGAAAATAACAGAATGAAAAGTTTTTGTTCTTTTCAGTTTTTCATAAAAAATGTTAGGTATTTCGGATGATATTATTTCTCATTTTCTTTGTACATATTGTTAGGATAAAATACCCACGATCACCTTTTCAACATGTGCTCTAGCGCGCTCCTCTGCAGTGTGCTTTATATGCGAATGTGAGTGAATTATTTTATTGTGCTTGTTGAAGTTGAGAATTTCTTCAAATTGACTGCCAAGTCATATCATAATTGGGCTATATTTTCTTTAGACCCTCCCCTCTCCTCCCCGTCCATGTCTGTTGAAATACTTACCGGCAGGTGTCTGCGTCTGTATATCTGTATATTATCCCCAGTGGTGTCCCCATAGGGTATACGGCGTATACGCGGTATACTCTCAAGAAATTTCCGAAAATTTCAGCATATACGCCGTATACTCTCAAAAAATTCTCCATTTACTCACAAAATAAATTATTTTCCCTTTTTTTCTCAAACTAATAAGTTCTAAGTTATCGCGTCATCTCATATGTATATCGTCAGTATATGCAAGGCAAAAGATTTGGAATCGCAGGATGCAGAATGTATTGTGAAAGCAATTTGGACCTGTTTTCGAGATGCTGCGGCTTCTCTGATACATTCATAAAGAATAATATGGTTGCACTTCTGACAGATGGTGCCAGCGTAATGGTTGGAAGTAAGAGCGGAGTCTGGACTAGAATGAAAGCAGATATTCCAAATCTGTTGACTTTTCACTGCATGGCTCACAGACTTGAACTGTCTGTAGATGACGTTTAAAAAAATGTTACTGGTGTCAATAGGTTTACATCTTTTATGGATAAATTATATTCATTTTATTCTGCCTCGCCAAAAAATACAAGAGCTGTACAAGACATATCTTCTGAGCTTCATACACAATTCCAAAAAATTGGTCGCGTATTGGGTGTACGATGGGCGTCTAGTAGTTTAAGAACTGTGAAAGCTGTATGGACATCCTACAAAGCATTGTACACTCATTTTTCCAGAGGTGCTGAAACATGTACTAAAAATGCTGAACGTGCTGTTTTTCTTGGCATGAAAAAAAAAACTAGAGACTGCCGAATTTTTGAAAGATTTGGGATTTTTGTATGATGTATTAAGTGAACTTTCCATTCTAAGTAAAGTACTACAATCTCAAAAAATTACCATTATGCGAGCGAATGCAGAAATCTCAAGAACCATACGAATTTTATTGTCATTTAAAGAGAATCCAAGTCTCAAAACGAATGAAGTGGCTACGGCAATTAAAGAAGGTGAATTCTGTGACATTGAAATAAGAAACACAGGAAAAGAAAATATAAACCAAAATCAGTTTCTTCAATCATTAGTCGACAGTGTGTCCAGGCGACTTCTAAACAACACAGAAACCATATTTCAAGATCTTGACGTTGTTCAAACACAAATATTCAATGTTGAACCTATGAGCGATGCGAGTAATGTTGGACAAAAAGAGGTGAAAAATACCCATAGCTCAGAGGTTTAACCTAGATGAAGAACAGTGTATTGTCGATTTTCGCCTAAAATCCAAAATCAGAATTCATGAAGCTGATTCGGGTGGTAGTATGTTCAACCGCGGAATGTGAAAGGGGCTTCAGTTATATGAACAATATAATCACTGATTTGAGATCTGTGTTGCTCATTCCACACGTTTCGAATTGAATGTTCATATCAATAAACGGTCCAGCTCTTGAAAAGTTCCAACCAGAAAGTTATGTAAAATTATGGCTGAAGGAGCATAGAAAAGCGACCGATAAGCTCCGAGGAACGAGTGTTCGACCAAAAACTGGACAATTCGACAAGAAAAATAATGCATTTTTCGAAATATTGTTTGGGTAGATACTGTAATCTTAATCGTTAATCATAATAATTATTGATTTAAAAAAATGCATTCTCAATACCTACATAGCTATTATTTTTTTCTTTCTCATTTTCTCGTAGAACAATAAATGGCTCACTATTAGCACGTGTTTTTCCTTGTGATCATGCTTCTCCATTCTGTTTACATACTATCACAAAAGAGAAAAAAGTTGAGTCGGTGGTCTGGGGGGGGGGGCGTATACTCTCAAAAATTTCATTGGGGACACCTGATTATTCCGATGCGCAATCAGTTACCCTTGGTTCCCCTTTAGTTACCCACGTAACTGGCGGGATTTTGCGCATCGGGATTTGATATCCGGAACTAGATTGTCATTGTCAAAATTCTATATGAGCGTGTGTACTGAAACTACAAGCAGTATGCTTCACTGGAAAATGAGAAATTTGATAAGTATTGTGGACTTGCAGCACCTACACAAAATTTGTAAGGTATATTTGTAGTCTTACATGTTCATTATTACGATTTAAGTACGATTTGGGACTCAGAAGAAAGTACGAGACTGTAGTGATTATATTGTTTCCACAATATTAGTTCGCGGATCAGTACTCTATAATAGGCGATGTATGTTGCCTAGAGCAGAGATTTCAATATGTACCCATACTGTCAATGTTGAAGGTAACAGCGCACAGCCAGTCAAAATTCTGTTTTTCATATCTGGAATCCATCTGTTAGCTGCTATTTAATAATATTCTAGAATTTTAATTTCCATTTTCTATGATATTTAAGAATTCCTTGGGCACGAAATTTTTGTGTATTTTGATTCTTCGCTGTGTGGAAGTGTGCGATACTGAACGAATTTATATTGTGCCTTGAAGAGATCTCCATGCATTGTGTAATAACCTAGTTAGACACCTACCCATCAGAATATAAAATTGCTCTATCAACAAGTTTGAAATGTGCCGGTTAGCGAACGTATTTATGTTAAATTATTTACACACCACAATTGGATAACGTCGTTGGAAATTCACTTTCGACCTTTTTAGCTGAGTTTTTTTATTCAGTAATTTAAATACAAGTTTTATATTACATATGTATATCTATATATCTATACACACACCTTGTTATCCGTGGACTATACATATTTGTATGTATAAAATAATAAACTCGCATTGCAACCAGCAACCACTGCAATGTAGCCTGTAATGTGTAATTTTTCAAAACATAGGAAGATGCGCGCGCGTTTTTAAGCGACATACCTATTTTTACTATTGACATGGAAATTCCTAGGTTGCTGAATATTTTATTAATACGTACGTAGGTGTTGTACATAGCGGGAAGTAAAGCGTACATTTTTTATAACTTAATGCCTAACTCATTGGCGTAGCCATGGGAGATCTGGACCCCCTAGCAATCGTTTTTTTCTTCTAATTTTAGCAGCCCTATAACAACCCGCCCCCTTTGGTCTAGATCTGACAGCCCCCCCCCCCCCCGAAGACGAGGCTGGCTACGCTACTGGCCTAGTCAACACTGATGCTGGAGGAAAATATTCTACAGTCATCTGGAAAAAGCAGGGCGTTTGTTAAACAAAAGTAAAAATACAGGATGCAGGTTCTTATAATGAAATCCAAAGTCGTCCTAAAACAGCAATAAGCTTTTCCCTTATGTTGAGTATGGAAGATAGGGATTGTAGGTCAGTTGCACTGTTTCATTTATTTTCTTTGTGATGTGTAATGTTGGTATATATTTACTTAGACTTTGTTACTTCATGTGTTTCTGGTAAACTATTTATGCTGGGTACACAGAGTCGCTTAGGGTATAATTATTGTACAGGTGTTATCGTTACGCTCATCAGTTCAAGTTAACAGTAAAACATTTTCGACAAAAACGTTACATATACCTACTCGAATGATTTACTGTCACGTTGATTACACATTTTTAGTTTAACAGAACATGTACTTTACCTGATGTAAATTTATAATCTACATATGTGTACCTAATATTTTAATTTTTTTTTTTTTTTTTTTTTGTCAGACAAGAAGCTCATGACGTTGTACGCAGTGCAGTAAATGCGTCTGACGACGACGTTGTTATATTTACCGGCAACGGCCGTACTAGTGCTCTAGATAAATTGATTCATGTGTTAGATTTCGAAGAGCCGCCCGTTGTATTCGTTGGTTCGAGCGAACATCATTCTGTATTATTACCCTGGCGAGAAGTTGGCGCAAAAGTAAGAGACATGTGTTGCCTAAGTACCTACCTAATTATCATTTTTGCTATTGTGCCAGGACAGACGCATTTGTAGAGAATGTGTATAACGCAATGAAATGGCTGAGCTTGATGAACTATTCTGTAGTATTATTCATCTACAGTATAGTACAAAGTATAACCAAACATATGGGGCAGCTGGTCGTATTTATAAATTTTGCGAATACAAACTAAATCGTTTCGTCAATCATGCAAGTTATTGAGGATATTCGTTCACTTGAATTGTTATTTATAACGTGATACGCATGTACCGCCGGAAGAGAAATCCAAATAATTAAGTATAGATATCTGACGGTAAGAAAATTACAACCATTCTGCGCACCTTAACAAAGCGTTCTTTTATCTTAGCTCATCGTCTTCGTAATTATAATCCCAAGATTTTACTTCGTACCATTTCTGATAAAATTATGCTCTTTGAGAGACGGGCGGGTAAGTAGTAATATTTTTACTGATTTTTACTGATGAATAGGTACTTGTGATAAATTGAAAACTGGTGTTATACATAGGTTAATTTACTTATCTATTACCTACTAATGGCGTAACAATTTTTTCGGGCCTGTGAGGGCAAAAATGTTTGGTAGTTTTCTCATGTAGTTAACCTCACCCTCATCTACGTTTTTGCTTGTAAATTACTAAAATGATCGTTGATCTCACTGAATTCGTGTTCTAATGATGATTGAATAGTTAGGCAATACCTATCGAAAATGGATAACTACTAATAAATCGTTTACACGAAAGTGAAATACAGTTCTCTAAAAAATAATTACTATCCTCCTAACCTTATACTTCAACCACGTAGATAACGTCAGCCTTTATATGTATACCGTATTAATGATACTCGCCATTACGCCGTAACACTACCTATAATGTTAATGACATTGACTTTCAAAGACGTTTTGCAGTGTTAATGACGTCGGT
This sequence comes from Acanthococcus lagerstroemiae, assembly GCA_031841125.1. NCBI lineage: Eukaryota > Metazoa > Arthropoda > Insecta > Hemiptera > Eriococcidae > Acanthococcus > Acanthococcus lagerstroemiae. The sequence goes on from CM063107.1 coordinate 33,742,461, forward strand.
AACATACCTTAAGTAAACAATTTTATTGCAATACTTTTTAGCATAAATATTGTTCACCTAAACTTTAAACAATCATTCGTGAATTTATTCAACATACCCGTTTAGCAAGCAAAAATGAAATTGGTAAAAGGACGAATATACCTAATAATGCGATCCTATTTCCCAATACTTTGAGTTAATAAGTCATCCCTAAAATACATATTTACGTATTACTTTTGCATCAGAAATCTTCATTGCCCGAGAAATTAGCTATAAAAATATTTGGAAATGATGACCCTGCTATTTTTAATGCACTGACAACACTCTGGTATTTTCAGTGGACAACCAACAATCGAACTGGTTCCTGTTCGATACGTATTAGATCTCGTAATTTCTTGCACTAACATTGATTTGCGAGCCAGGAGAGTGACGTGGTTTATATGCGACAAATATGCTACGCGTTTCTGAAATCCTGAAACACACAAAAGACAGGATTCCAGAAAATTCAAGTAAAAGAATTAATAGGATGGGGTGGGGGTCATTGGTGTAGAATTTTGTAGCCTCTTCTAGTTAAAACTATATTATTACATGCTAGTTCAGGCGCCAACGTCAAACACACACAAAAAAATAACAGTTATATATGGGCAGAGATTAGCGCTAAAACAATGTAGACACATGCACATAATTCCTCACTGGGATATTCGATGGAGCTTGCCTCAATTTTCGTTTCAAATTTATATCCGGAGTACTTAGTGGCGCAGTTGTAAAGGGGATGCAGTTACACAGGTGGAAACAAAAACATGAAAACACAGCAGAATAAATTTGAGAAATTATAATTTGTTTACAGGTTATTCGAATAGCGGAAACAAAAGAAGGATTTTTGGATCTCATTGATTTAGAAAATAAGTTACAAAAAGAGAAACAATTGCTCAGTAACATAGGATCACAGGCTCAGTTCGTTGGGTGTTTCTCAGCTGCTTCAAATGTCACAGGAATTTTAGCTGATGATATTGCAACGACGGTTTTGTTGCATCAGTACAGTGCCTACTCATTTTGGGATTATGGAACAGCAGGTATAATTTCAATTTCCATTTCACCCAGCTATGCTTCATTAACTTTGATATCTTTTACATGAAGTACACCAAGTTAGATCTAAGTTATCAGTTTTGGGTTCTTGATAGCCTATGATACCATTTAGTCACTTATTTCAAAGAAAAAATCCTCATTATGTCCTAAAATTTATTTTTTTCTAGCTCCTTATGTGCCATTGGATATGAATCCACTACTTCCTGGCAATGATAAAGGTGTTCATAAAGATGCCATATTTTTTTCTGGTCATAAATTCATCGGTGGAGTACAATCTCCAGGTATGCATATATGTTTTACCACGGTTTTTGTTCATTAGTAAACGACAGCGACTAAGAAAATAAAGCTTCTACAACGAAAAAGTTCATTAGACTACTATTCAACATCTGACCGATAAGATTTATTCCAGCTCGTATTACGTTTAATTAAAGGGAAATAATATTTAGCACGGCTGAAAAATAGAGATGCACGACAAATACGTAAAGATGGAAACAATTATGAAGGACGGCAAGTTTTCATTCTGAACGACACAGTTGTCAAACGACGCCTAAATAGGGGAGAACGGTAATCATGTGCTAGATCGAACGGTGGTGATAACTTTCATTCAGGGATGAGAAGTCAGCTAGAAGCGGGTAGTCAGCCTGTTTTGAGCAAAATTTTAAGAAGCCGAAATAGTTGGAAGTTGGTAGCCAGTAGAGAAGCTAATTGCTTTTCGGCTTTGTTAATCAGTTTTTCTTGTCATTGGTGACTTCTGATTTCTGTCATTTCGGATAATTATATTTTTGATCTCTTTCCAATGAGCTGTCACACAAGTACCGTGATGTGTCTCCTAGTCTATAATTTTGACGTCTGAAATGGTACCTTATACAGTCTAAATTTAGGCACATTGTTTTAAAACGCTCTCCTGTAAAATTACAATTTAAATGGACCCTGTCAAGAAACGTAAGCAAGAGACAGAGAGGTAACTGGTAGTTGATACTTGGTAGCCAGTAGCCGGAAGCCCGAAACCGGAAAAACGGTAGCCGGAAGTTTTGTAATTTTGGAAGGAAGTCTGAAGCTTTATAACTTCTGCAAGCATTCCCTAGGTGTTCTTATTCGTCTCAAACTTGCCGAGGCTCCGCCAGCAGCTATTTTAGCCTGACATCTGTCTTGTGCATAATATGCACACATTCTCGACGCATATATACCTCTAGTTGCAACATTGAGGAACATTAATCTTGTATTTGTGCTCTTTATAAAATTTACAAGGTTTTATAAAATAATAGCGGACCCGGCAGACTTCGTCCTGCCTCTACATTCTCTCGTGCTTACCCACAGGCACATGCTTATATGATTTGTAAATCTACTAACAGGAAACAAATGTTTGTAAAATATATATACGAAAAGGAAAGGAAAATTCAAAAAAACTCATTATTTGAACATATTATTATGAAAATAGACAGTTGGCTATAAGCAATACACATATCACTGAATGAACACTAATAATATAAAACATCAAAAACAGACAGCATAGTGTATATGAGAACAAATTTTACTAATTGAAAAGGAAAATAAGTAATCAATAAGAAGAACAATGACGTTATATACAGTATATAAAAATGAAATAATATAACGTTATCTGAAGAAACAGTAAATACTAATAATGTAGAGAAAATGAACAAAAAACAATATTGAAATACAGTCCACCTGTCGTCTGTTGTTGCGATTTAAAAGGGGGAAAAATGTAAGAAAGCTGAAATCCAATAAATTTCAAAAACAAAACAATTTACATGTAATTGTTCATTTTTATTGTGCAAACATTTTGAAGTGTTTTAATTCTGTTGATTTATTCAAGTGCTTTTGGATATACAATATTTTTTGTTTTTCCATCTGGTGCATACACAAATAAAGCAGATGGTTTCCCAACTCGTGAGCAAGCCACATACAGTTGTCCATGCGAGAAGCATGGATTTTCCAAATGTAGCCCACACACTTGCAGCGATTGTCCTTGAGTTTTATTGATGGTTATTGCAAAAGCGAATCGAATTGGGAATTTTAAACGTTTAAATGCAAATGGCATATCTGTTGGGATCATTGGAATGCGTGGCAACAATACATCTTCTCCCTTGAATTTGCCATTCAAAATTGTCGCTTCGATGACATTATTCATCATATTTTTCACAGAAAGTCTAGTACCATTGCACAGTCGTGGGGGATTGATATTTCTGAAAAGAATAATGGGTATACCAATTTTCAATGTTAAATTGTGCGGAGGCATGCCTGGCAAATCAAGCGAGTTCAAGAACTCTGTTGGGTAATTAACAACTTCGTCTTCATTCGTCGCGGTATCAATGGATTTATACGTTCTCGCTTCGCCAGGAATCTGTGTTTGTAGCATTGACATCGTTCTTCTTAGCTGCTAGTATAGCACGTTCACTGAGCCACTGATGATTTGTGTAATTCTGCTCCATATTTGGGAAAACATTTTTGAATAAATTCATCTTCTGTTGGTGTGATGTTACAAAAGTTGGTTGGTAATGTGATACATTGTGTACATCTATCGATTGCCATTTTCCCATTGCCAATATCCAGCAACTGGTTTGCAAAACATTCAGCAGATGCATCATTTTGTAATTGTATACGCGTATTGGTTTTTAAAGTCAATTTTTGTACATGTCGCCATAAATGTGATGATTTGAGACATCCATTAAGTTGATTAGGAGGTGTTGAACGTGGTATAACCGGTAGGGTTTGGCGGAAATTGCCGAATAATAAAATGAGAGCGCCACCAAATAGCTTGTCTATTTCCCCTCAAATCCTTCAGTGTTCGATGAAGCGCTTCCAATGATTTTTTGTGGGCCATTGTACATTCATCCCATACAATGAGTTGACATGTTTGGAGAACTTTGCCCATTCCAGAATTTCTAGCAATATTACATGTTGGCGTATCAGTGGTTTGCATATTCAACGGTAATTTTAGTGCTGAATGGGCTGTACGACCACCATCCAAGAGGGTTGCCGCAATTCCGGATGATGCAATCGCCAGTGCAATATTATTTTGTGATCGAATGGTTGCCAAGATAAGTGAAATGAGAAACGTTTTACCTGTACCTCCAGGCGCGTCTATGAAATACAATCCCCCACTTTTACTTGTGACTGCTTGTATTATTGTGTTATAAACAATGCGTTGTTCTGGAACCAATTTTGGAAGATTTGTTTCAACAAATGCACCCAAATAATTGACGTCAAAGTGTGTTTCACGTTGCGAATCATGTTCAAAAACGTCATTTGTAGATCGATTTGGTACACACATTCCTAACTGCACCAGTCCCTTGTTGGCAATTGCCAAACATATGTCTTCAACCAAAACCGGTGCCTCATTATACATAGATACTAATTTCAAAATCCGTTCATGTGGCATCACTGTAGCAGCACGACAGACAACTGGACTACGGAATGAACGTGTATTGGCTGGCGCGCACGCACACTTACTCACCTGTACAGCGTAAATGTAATACACTGAATTACCTAGCTTGCAAACACATACGATGCAACACACTTGTAAAAACCTTTAAAGCTTAATTATATACAGCCCCACAACGAACAGTTTCGAACTTTTGGTTGGCCATAAATACACTCAGAACCCCGTACTTGCATTCGCGATATTATTCACCAACATCCGTTCAGTGTATCGTGCATACATAAAGGACAAACAAATAGACATTTCATTTTTATATATATAGATATAAGAAGATATTATACGTCTTTATTTTAGAAACGCGTTCAGTTGAATGTGTTTATAAAATCATTTGGAATAAATTCGTACTGTATACCTACGCGTAGGCTATATACTCTGTGCACTAAATTTACTTACTTTTGTTCTTCTCATATACCTATGCCAGGTGTTCTTGTCGCGAAAAAGGAGTTATTCAGACTTGACATACCGGAAGCAAATGGCAACGGAACTGTTTATTTTGTTCCTGATCAAGACCATAAATATTTACAGGTATCTACATTATAAATATTCTGATAAAATTTTCTTCCCGTTTAATTTATGCCTACATGCATGTATGAATATTGAAGATAGTGTATTTTACACACCAGTGAACTATACGCAGTAGGTATTTTAAGAAGTAAGAGATGAGTATCCTTCATTATTTCTTATGCTTTATGTAACAGAGTGGTTGTGACAGACCGGTATGGTCTAGTGTTATTTCTCTTTTGTATTGTGTGACCTGTGTGACAATAAAATATTCTGGTTTTCTGGAGGTTGTAGAAATCGATAGTATGATGTCTGTTGGTTGTATACCCTTGTTATGGACAGTGCGTGAAATTTCTGGTGAAATTTGTGCCAGTGCAAATGTTTATGATTCAAATAGTAACTATTTCGGGTTTCAATAACTTTTATAAAGTTCAAGCAACATAAATCATAATGCAGGGGCGATTTCACTTTGCGCAAATCCCCGAAAAAGGAGCCATTTTGCGCAAAAGAAAATAAGTATCAGAAAATAATGAAACCAACCACTTTTGTGCAAAAGAAATTACTGATGTGTACATTTCCCTTCGCACTTCGAACAGGCTTAGGACTGTCTGAGAAATCAGGCGTGATTAAAAATGTACGCATAGCGTATAGTGCAGGAATACACTAATTTTGTAGTTTGGCATCTGTGCTCTACTGTCTTCAAATACTGTAGGCGATCAATGTCGCCTCGTCTATACGTTTCGTTCTTATCGGCGAGAAAACTAATTTTTTGGGCAGTTTGTAGCGGCTGTAGAGTTCCATTCACATCGGTAAATCAATGTTATTTTAAATCCGTCTCCGCCTATATCTCCAATAAACTTGAAATGACTAAATGGATATTTGGGTGGGCATTATAGGTATAAAACATTTTATTATAATGCCTATAATTATTCTCATATACTTTCATTAAAGGTATGATTCATGTTTCGACTGTGAACTTGAATGTTGTGGGAATGTACGAAGTACGTACTTTGTACATGTTGGCGCAAAGTGGTCTTGAATATTTGCATAAAAAATGTGTTATCTTTTATGCGCAAAATGGTTCCTATTCCTATTTGCGCAAAGTGAATATACCCCTACTGCAGATTCCAGAAAAATAAACATGCATGTTTCTCTCTTCTGGAATAATATATACCTACTTACTTACATTCGTACATACATACGGTATTTTTTTCAATGTAATATCCGTCATTAACAGAGTGTTCTTGCGCAAATATTTTACTATACTAGGTTATTTTTTCATTCAAGTTTTTGAAGTACGAGTAGGTAGGTATATGAAAAAATTTAATATGATGCTAAAATGATATTTTCATTATCATCAACATTATCATACTACCATCACTTGAAAGTTTTGAAGTCTAAATCTATAAATACGATAAGCAGGCGATCAATCGGGCTACTTTATTTGATCGGCCATTTCTTCGAATATATGAACATGATTATTTACATCATCGTTTTAATTATTGTGAGGGATATTAGATCAAATTGTGTCAGTCGAAATGTTAATCATCTGCTGCTAGATTCATAGTCAGTTAGGAATTAAACAGCCAGATGTTGTTGAATATTCTCGTGTCGGCTGCTGCAGTTACTTTTTGCTTTTATGTTTTGCGTACCTAATATGATGATAGAGTACCTACTATAAAACTTCAATTTCTTTATATTTATTTTATTTACATTTATTGGGATTATCAGGACTTCGAAGGACGAAGAGAAGCAGGAACCGGTGCTATTGTTGACGCCGTGCGAATGGGGCTAGCTATGCATTTAAAACAAACAATTGGACCTCCAAATATAGTAATACGTGATCAAAAAATTGCCAAGTAAGCGAATATCAAAACTATCTGACATTCGCCCATGAAATGTCGCGAATACTTTAATCGGGGGGGGGGGTATCACTGAAGGTAAACTTAGGTGAGGGGAAATCGCTCGGATCTACTTAGTATACATTGCTATTCCTTTATACTTGGATTTTGGATAAGAAATTAGTATTACTATGCCTTATATTTGTATGTTCACAGGACTGTATTATCTTTTATTCGAACAATTCCAGAAATAATTTTACTTGGTAACGGATCTCATATGGTAAAAAGGTTACCTATATTCTCATTCGTTGTGAGACATCCGAGGGGCGTGTTCTTGCACCACAATTTTGTTTGCGCTGTCTTGAATGACGTATTTGGCATACAAGCACGTGGTGGTTGCGCTTGTGCTGGACCATATGCTCACGATCTGCTGGGTATTGATCCAAAACTCGCAAACCTGTACGAAGAAGTGTTGGTAGAAGATAAGTGAGTACCTATTTTATTTCATCAATTTCACAACGTATCGATCAGTGGTTTCCAGTTGTAGAATTCTGTGCGTGGGTGTGTGTATCTATTCACGCCAGCCTTCTATTACAATGAATAATACCTTCAACTCGATTTTCACCCTGTTACAGGAAAATCGATTGCGACTCCATTAATCAAAGAAAAGAACACCCTACCTATGAATTGTTGAGGCCTGGATTCACACGTATCTCATTACCATATTTCATGTCTGATTCTGATGTGACTTTTATCCTCGAAGCGGTGAAGATGGTTGCCACTGAAGGGTGGAAATTGCTGCCACAATATATCTTGTATCCAGAAATTGGAGAGTGGAAGCATCGAACGAATATAGTCAGTTTATTTGTTTAGTCTGTCTAATGCTCATCTTAATACATCCGCACTATAAATTTAATGAAATAGTTAATGCATGTTTTTGTTCAGGTTTTTCGGGAAAGGAAATGGTTGAGTTCTTTACGCTCTATTGACGGGAAAATGGTAGCAAATGAGAGAAAAATTTCAGGTCAAAGTCCATTTCCTCAAGACCCAGCTGACTGCTTACAGATGGCTCGCAACATCTTCAACAAAGCGAGAAAGGTAGGTATATTATTGAAAGTTGAAACCTGATGCTTCTGTATTTCAGTTTGTCTACTTCAGCAAACTAAATAGGACAGCAAATTTTCATTTTTTGTTTAGGAAATCTCGCGAAAGAATGTTAAACAAAATAGGAGTAAATGCTTAAAAATCATACAAGTTATACTTTACCTATAGGTACAGGAATTGATTTCAACGCATGTACTCGTATTTCAGATGGCACATAGGTACCCATTAACTGATCAGCGAGTCATGTTTGATGGAAATTTCGATAAATTAAGGTGGTTCATGTTACCAAGTGAAGCTCAAGATCTTCTATTGGGCAAATGCCAGTCGGTAAAAACCACAGTTCCATTCACACCGGGCGAGTATAACGGGACTCGGAATAACAGTATTTCTAGTGAAACAGCTTCCGAGCCGATTTGGGTGCCACCTAGAAGTACACCTGTCATGTTAGATGTGTCATCGCAGTATTGTAGACACAACAGTCTCACGTCACTTGAAACTGCCCAACTGAAACGGAGTGTCAGGTAAGAACGATAAAAAAACAACAACAAAAAACAAAGATAATGATAGACTTTTGGTAGTGTACATGTTGACGACAGGGCCCTGATTTAAGAACGCGTATAGGGACCCATTTTCCTTAAGTTTTGAAACTAGGAGCAAAGACAGAGAAAGAAAGTTCTGCAAGTCAGTGTGCACTTTCTTATATGTGTCAGTGGTACGTCGTTTTTGATGATTTCTTAATATTTGGTGAGGTGCTCTACCTATAATTGTGGAAGTCCAGGCCCGTGAGCACCCCTTATAGTACTAGTTGACTTGATGTTTTGATATATTGTATCCGATACATTGGATCGGTTACTTAATACTTTTTGCCCCTGTTACAGCTGTTTTGCTGAAAAAGCTTGTTCAGATTACGGTTGTCTGTCACTGTACCATTCGAACTTGCGTAGAGAAATATCGCCCATATCCCGAACACGATGTTACAGCTTGGAATCCAGTTCAGCATCCCCACCAAATCGATTACTTTCATCCATTGAAAATGGACATTGTTCTTGTGGTAGTCAAACTGATATCAGCGATGCGGAATCAGTTTCAAAAGGTACAAGAAGAACTTTCGTAGGTACATTCAAAAGATATTTTATGAGGACTTCTAAGGACATGCGATACCCGTAGTGTTTTCATAAAGTTCTATTTCACTGTGGTGGAGAATCTCGATTTATGTAATTTCAACTATCTTATTACCTGTATTTACTTTCCTGATCACAATCTGCCTTCATTGCAAAATTTATATTATTTTCGTGCCATACGTCCCACCACACCATTACAATGTATACAGACATTCATTTACCCTATTTCCGGGAATGTAAGCCGCACCTTTTTTTCTATTTTTTAGCTTCTCAAAAGTGGGGTGCGGCTTAAATACGGGGTGTGTAATTTTTTTTTAGCATCCTCAAAACTTGCCTGCGGCTTATATTCCCGGAAATACGGTATTTCATTCCTCGCTAATAATCACACGTCAGAAGGTCAATTCTGAATCTGTTTGATATCAAAATAGGTTGAATATTTCATCGGCCATTATAGCAGATTATCTGCAAATTTGTGTGTAGTGTGTATATACTTTCATAGACAGACGAATAGGTAAATCCAGATATTTAGAAAGTGAAATGAAATGTGATTTATAATTATTATGTTTTTGCAGATGGCCTAATGTCAACTGATTTTAGTGATTTCAGTGATATGGGAATAACAACCCTATTTCCGACATCTGAAAACGAAAATATACAAGTATGTCTCTTTTCGTATTCACAATAAAATACCTATACGTATATATTATCTTGTTTTCCCTTTATTCAGTTTATGAGAGAGTGAAATAGGTAGCCAATAGAAATACTTACACGATTCTCAAACGAAAATTAGCAGTCATTCATTGGCTGTCACAGAAGCTGCCAGGTGTTCCTCCAAAATGACTTATAAAATTCAATTTTAAACTAAACAGGGACTATATATGGATGTGTAAACTGTCCGTTGAATATAATGTTTCAATAAATGTCAAGTATGATCATGTTATTGTTCTAATGTGTACGAATTAAAAATATGATTTTCTTCTTCCATTTAACAGGCTTACGTGAAAGGAGTCACTGAAGAGCTGGCGACTGAAATTAAGACTGAAATTCGTGAAGTAATTGCCACTGTTGATAACGTACTGTCTGAAAGCATGGAAAATTTAGAGACGAATTCTATGTCCTTCGAGAAACGATACAGTCCTGATTTTCGGAGAACGAGTTCCATACCAGTGCTGACAAAAGTTAGTTCAACACAGTACTCCTTACCAAATTTAAATGAACATGCAACGAACTACTACGATCGACCTGGCTCCGGTATTAATATTGATAATAGCCAAACAGATTCCGGTTAGTTTAAATTTCTTATGATTTAGGTAGCACTTGTGGATGTTTTGAAGAGTTGACTGTTTCTAAATTTTCAAAGTCTTGAGCATTTTTTCTTATGTCAACTGTTATTTGGAATGTGTGGAATAAGTTACCTATACTTTTTGTTAGTTACATATTTAAAATCGTTAAACAGGTGCCCGTAAACTTACTTGTAATCACGATAGCCGACGTAGCACCACAACGAGTTCAGATTCCCTGAACTCGACTAATAACAATCACACCAACGACAATGTCAGCGACCACGTGGCCGTGTATTTAGCCGAATTAACATCTGAAATGGTAACTGAAATGAAATCCGAGCTTCGAGAAATGGTGAACGCCGTAGACGAAATCATATCCCCATCCACTGGCGATAAAAGTAATAATCCGGATTCGCCAAAAGAAGTGACTTTCACAGTGGATGAACAGTGGGATGACAGCGAAGATAGTCAGTCGCAAAACGAGAATGTGCCTGGAAGGTCAAATACATCAGGTGCTGGTTTTTAATTTTCAAAAATAAGTATCTAGTCGTACTTAGAATACTTACCTGTATTGAAATATGAAAACAGTTTTCCTGAAATTTCCCAAAGATAAATGTTTCAGTGACTGCCCATGCCTACTGATTTTACTCGTTAATTTATTTATAATGATATTAACTTTTTCACATCATGTAATAATGGGTGATTTTCAAATCCCGACAGACGTGTTGACAGACATGACAGAATTGAAGACTAAAGATCACGAAACAACTGAAGAAACGAAATTGCTGAGCAAAAGCGATAGTTCTAGTGATAGTGGCGTCGCCGAAATCCACCCAAAACCATCTCCAACCAAAACAGTAAAACGCAAAGTTTCAGTCATAGTAAGGGAAGCCAGATCGATGCCCAACGCGAAACCTGAAACGATTGAATTGCAAATAAATAGAGAACTGAAACTCGATAAGAAAGAAACTTCTGGTAGTGCGGTCTTGGACAGACGTAAACGAAGTTTCGAGAATGTCACCCTGCAACCAAAATGGCACTGCCCGCCGAAAAGTGTTTGGAAACCATCTGTGGAAGTACGTTCAATAATCACGAATCGCGAGTACTATTATTAGTTACATATATTATAGAGAAACGACATTTGATTTCAAACTATACATGAATTATTCAGTCGAATATTTCTATAAATAGGACTACTAAATATGTCTCCCTTTCATCCGGCGAATCTACAGGAAAAATACACACTTACCATTCTTGAAATACCAGAATTCAGTAACTTTTAAGGTACATACTAATGAAAAATGTTATAAAAAACTTTGAAATTGTGTTGTACCTGCCTCTTCCTCTCTGTCGAATCCTGAATAAATTATCTTCTGCTTAAAATAGTATATTCAGATTATGCTAGCTAAGATTTTCTTCCTTTGTACTTCTCTTGAAAATCTCCGGCCACTGATGCGATACGCGAAAGGGTAGTTTCCTGGACCGAGGATGCGGTGTGTTAGGGGCCGCTTTGGTATGCGTGCATCGCCGTAGGTACCACCACACACTTCTCTTGAAATGACTGAAATTATGCTTTTTTGCGTGTTCGTGTTTACACCCCCCTATTAGTGCCTTTTCAAGATTAAAAGATTATCAAAACTGTATTGCCCTAAGCACAAGCCGGACGCACTGTATGTGATATACGAAGCGAGTTTCCATGTTTGGAGTGATACCGTATGGTACATAATGGGCCTTTTATGTTTATCTGGTCTTCAAAGTGTGTAATATAGGCTGTAGTTGGCCAATCCCTATTGTATGTGTTGTATTCTCCATTAAATTTTATATTATACTTGTGAACGGAAAACCTGATAGGTACTTCTAATTAGATGAAATTAAGGGCATTCTCATTCAATATTTTTTAGGCTATACGAGAATATGACATGATCAGAGAAGGTGATCGTGTTCTCATTTGCCTTTCTGGAGGAAAGGATTCATTGTCATTATTGCACACTCTACACCAGTATCAGTATTATTCTCAGTCATATGGTGTCACATTTACTTTTGGCGCAGTCACTATTGACCCGTGTGATGTGATCTATGAACCACGTCCGTTGATTCCGTATTTACACGCGCTAGGAGTGCATTATTTGTACGAAAAACAACGTAAGTAAAAATGTGCACGCATTATACAAATGGGTTTTGTAACTACTTTAACGCAACTGCATACCTGTTCCTGTTGCGGAATGCTAACTACTTTGAATATATGTAATTCATTTCAATAAGACGAAGTATAGAAAGTACATATTGTAGTATTTGTATTTTGTTTAGAACGGTAACAGACGCGTAACCAAGGCATAAAATTAAACCCATCCAGTTCAAATGGTTGAAAAACCCGAGCATTTTTCTTTATTCAACTCGCGATGAGAAATGTACATAATTTTATTCACTTCTCCCTTCATGAAAGCTACTTCCTTTTCACGCTACTGAAGAGTAATGTGAAATCTAGAAATTACTATTGATTAAAGAACCACAGAAATTACCGATGCTTCCGATTTGCTGGAAACTCATTATAATACTTCTTGTTTTAGACGTCACTGTAACTTGATCCTTTTGGGTTCTTTTAATGTTGCAGAAATGGTGGATTCTTCATCTGAGGGCAGCAGTTTTTCGATTTGTAGTCCACAAGGTCAATTAAAACGTAGCTACTTGTATAAAGTGGCTAAAGAAAATAATTATAATGTATTGGCTTTAGGCCAGCATTTCGATGATGTTGCGGAGATGTTTCTAATGTCTGTATTTCACTATGGTAAACTGCGCTCGATGAGAGCCCATTATTATATTAGGTAAGATGGTGAAATCGCCTAGTTGGAACTATGTATTCCTGTGAATATTAGAGCTTTTCTGTGACACAAGGTGACCAATAAAATATTTTCCTCCTGCAGAAAAAGTGATCTGCGAGTTATTCGTCCTTTTGTGTACGTCCGAGAAAAACATTTACGACAGTTCGCAGAAAATAGAAAGTTACCAATCATAGCGGAAGACTGCCCAACTTGTTTTGATGCTCCAAAAGTGAGTTGCTTGCAGTGGACAACCGGGGGTCGGATTTAGGAATGTATCCATGAGACCGGGACCTAGGCACCCGGGCCTCCACCAAATGAAGAAAAATTTTAAAAAGTAGAAATAAAAACACTAGGTAGTTGTGTGCCAATCGCTAATCGGTTATCCATATGCACGAAAAATGCTGACTTTGCCACCCCCCCCCCCCCGAAACATTTCCTGTCTTTAAAAGACGGGAAGGGGCTATATCGAGCTTGTGTCCTAGGACCCAAAAATCCTGAATCCGGCCCTGTAGACAACCTATTTTTTTAAATCAATGTGTTTTGAATCTCGGTTAATTTACATGTAACAAGTAATGTAACGATGTATTTCGAGATGGAATCACACATTTGAACTCATGAAGAGATCTGTTTTTTGACTGCCTAGCTATTTTGCTATTGTTCCTGTAAAGGAACCCAAATGTGATGTCATCGTATTATGTGTGTACTGTGTATATTTGTACTAGGTACTTCAGTGTATGTTTCTTATTTTTAGGAACGACATCGAACAAAACAACTTCTCGCTCAACAAGAAATTCTTCATCCAAAACTATTTACCAATTTAAAGTCCGCATTGCAGCCATTGATCACCTTCCGCTGTTCAAACGAAGATAGTTTATTGAAGAATAATGAAAAACACGAGGACTCTGACTGTTCAGTTTTTGCGATTTCTGATGGTGAAGATAATGAAGAGGATCCACCTTAATAAATTTTTAACTCGATGAAAAATTGTATGGCCCGATTGGCTCAGAATTTTTCAGCAGAACCGATGTGTAGTACTATGCTGTGACGAAGAGATTCATGGATTTTTGGGGTTATGTTATAATAATTATTATATAATAATGATGAAAATATTTTCCCCGGTCCAATTCGGTTATCTTTGATAATACCTAACATATGCATTAGGTAGGTTCATTTATTTTCATTTCATGGCTCTCGTGGAATTGAGTGATACCTATGTTGCCATTTTATCTTCCAATTTTGCCATTTAAATTTTTGGCATATTAACGCCGACCTATCAGTTCATGTGTCCATATCGCTTAGGGTGAAATGTTTCTTAACGGCTTTAATATGTAAGTACACTCAGACTGCAGAGATTAATTCGTAGGTAAATGTATACTTAATATACCTACCAAATTTTTCCAGTCACTGCTGACCGGTTAGTTCTCCTCTGAAAAAATGAATTGTTTCTCTCTGTATAAATTATTTTCTTACTGAAATAAAGGACATGTTAGCATGTTGAAAAACGGTAAATGATTAATAGAGAGAGCAAGATATGTTATGTAACTTCTGGTGAACTTGAGTTCTTAATAATGCCTATTAAAATTTTTGCATTTATACAGAAACCGTAAGCAAAAGTAGAAATGAAACCGCAATAATAAATTTTAATTCCCTCTACTGATCCACCATTAAAAGGGAAAGTGGATTTATATTTCTTTACAACTATCAACTTTCTACTTATGGGGGTCGAGATGGCCTACCTATCTGTACCTTGTAGTCATGATGTATCATTAGAGGTTACCATAAAGTTACCAGTTTGTATATTCAGCAGAGTTGCAAAATAACATAATATAGGTACTTAGGTACTTCTGTTCTGCAATCATATGTGTACGATCCATGTTACAATTCCTGTTTACCGGCAAAACAAAAATTATCTCCTGTTTTTCTCCTTTTTCTTGTTAACAAAATTTATTTCGTTTTTCGCTTTTGTTTTGCAACTCTTGTATGTAGTTGTAAAGTACGCTGTGAACGCCATCGAGTGTCATTGTAATATAAATATTACCATTGCTTATTTCATGGGATGCTCCACAAACTTTCTAAACAATAAAGAATGTACATGGAAATAAGAATTTCACGTCCTCTTCCTGTTTGTACATATATGTTCACTGTATCTGCACGTTAAAATGTAATAATTCATGCGTATAATTCTATGAAAGATGAATGAAGAAACGATAAAGAATAATGCGTCTTTACAGCAATATAATGTATTTCTTAATAGGTAGATTGTTACATATGCCCTTCTTTGTATACGGCTTGAGAGTATACGACAATTGAAATATGCACGGGTTATGTTATTATTTCGCTTGATTTGCTACAAAATGTGATATTTTTTAAATCTTTTTTTTTTTTTTTTTTTTTTTTAATAATGTTTACAGCCTGTAATATTTTGTTATTTGTTACTGAAGGCTATAGTATCATGTATATTTATGTTCTACCAGCTTTATTGATTAAATAAAAGAAAAATTCAACAGTAAGTTCTCATTCCATGCATTTTACCGAGAGATTTGTGGATATTAAGAAAGGTGATTCGTTGTTTCGTTGAAGCAAATGAGTAAGTAGTTACCGTCTACTGAATGATTAAATGAGAATAAATTGTGAACCAGGAATCTTATTTCATCTGCACCATGACCTTAACAGAAACGGTAGATTTCAGCAAATAAGTACATATACATATATCTACTATATGTATAAAAGTGAATGTATGTCTGTGTGTGTGTTTGTTTGTTTGTTGGTTTGTTCGAGGTTGGCGGCTGAACCATAAGAGCTGGGGGGTTCATACTTTCTGGATGTGTTCGTATGAACCCGGAATAGGTTTTAGGCTATAAAAAATTTCGGTACCCTAATTGGGAGGAGGGCCACCCCTAATTTTGTTTTCAACGTGAACTTTCCGGAATTGTTTTACATCAAACTTCTTCACATTATGTTAAAATTTGGTGACTGTAACTGTCTCCCTTCAGAAATTATTAGGCGGTTGTAAATCTGAAATTTCCAAAACAAGCTCAAAATGCTTTATTATTGCACGTACATCTAATTTAAAACAACCATAATATTTGGATATTGTTTCGTACCCATTTATGTACCACACGGCCCATTTTCAACCACATATCACCTCCAGAAGCCTTAAAACTTCAGTTTTTGAGAACTATCTTCAGCATTCCTTCTAATTATCCGACTGAATTTTTGAAAACAACAACATTTTCCTCTGAATAACACAAATATGAAGCAGTAAACTGCAAATAGATCAGAGCCCTCCAACTGAAGGCAATGAGTGTTGAAGCTATTTGCAGTTTTAAATTTTCGTAAATTTCAGTAGCGCGTCTCAGGGAACCTTTTCCGAGCCAAGAACCAGTTATCAGCTACACGGCGATTCGTCTATCAACACACGCACACAGACAGGCGCGCACGAACATACACAAAAAAAGGTTAGGAACAGAAACAACAAAGGAGGTTTTAATACCCAAGTATAATAGGCTAATGCGCCTATTCTTCTACGTTTTTTTTTTTTTTTTTTTTTTTTCTGAACAGCAACTATTAGTAAGTTCAAACTGCATATAAAAATGTGTAGAGTCTCATGATCAAAATCTCTCTGCTGTGTATGTATAAAAGTGATAGCTTATCTATGGACGGGTGTGTGTGTAGTTTGTTCGAGGTTGGTGGGTGAACCATAAGAGCTGAGGGCAGATGCGGATAGCGAGGGAGAGGGTAGGGGTTCAAACCCCCTCCCCCAAAAGATCTAAATACCTATGTGTTGTATCAGTTCCAGCAATAGATTTCCCGATAGGCACAGTAGGCAAGTGCCTAGGGCGACAGATTTCGAGAGGCGGCAAATTTTTGTACAAAAACAGCGGGAAAGAGGAAGAAAATTTGGAAAAGGAGAAAAAGAAGAGACAGACACAAAAAAGGAAACAGTGGCAGAAAAAATAACTGGGAAATAATAATTATCAATTTTTGAGCTCTAGTTCATTAGGAGGATATGGAGTGGAGGGGTGAGGGGGACATTTTGTTGAGTGCCTATAGCGGCTTGGCTTCTAAATCGGCAGCTGGTTACAAAGAACATAAGCAAAACATGGAGTCCATAAGACATTAAAAACAAAGAAGTGAAGTGACCACCCGCTTATTAGTCGCATTAGCAGCCGATGCTGGCAGTACGGGATGGGTGGAGGGAATATAACTGCAGGAGTTTTGAGGCAGCAAAAGATCACGGATGTGGATCCCAGGGAATTGCTGGAAGGACGGGGAAGGAAGATGGGAAAGCGGTTTCCTATAAAGGGAAGAGGAGGGGACTAACTCAGTTAACCCAAAACACTTTAGCCAGCTCACCTTAGCCAACTCACTTTAGCCCGCGGTCTAGATGAGCCGCAAAGCGGGTCAGCTAGTCTACTATATAAAAGTGCGAATGTTTGTCTGTATGTTTGTTTGTTTGAGTGTTTGTTCGAGGTTGGTGGGTGAACAGTAAGAGCTGGGGAGTTCGAACTTTCTGGATGTCTTTGTATGAGCCCAGAATAGGTCTTAGGCTATTAAAAAATTCGGTACTCTAATTAGGAGGGGGACCACAAAATTTCTCCCACTGGCCCCCAATTTTGTTTTCAACTTGAACTTTTTAGTATTGTTTTACACCGAACTTCTTCACATTCTGTTAAAATTTGGTGGCTGTAACTGTCTCCCTTCGGGAATTATTGGGGGGTTGAAAATCTGAAATTTCTAAGATGAGCTCAAAATGCCTTATTATTACATTCACAACTGATTTAATGTGGTCTTTATACCCGAATATAGTTTTGTACCCAGTTATGCACCCTCATAGTCCATTTTCATCCCCCTTATCACCTCAAAAAGCTCCGAGATTTCAGTTTTCACAAACTATGTTCAGCATCTCTTCTAATTATCCGATTGAATTTTTAAAAACACGAACATATTCCTCTGAATAACACAAATGTGCAGCAGTAATCTGCAAATAGATCAGCGTCCTCTAACTGAACGGAATGAGAGTTGAAGCTATTTGCAGTTGTAAATTTCCTTAAATTTCAGTAGCTTTTCTCAGGGAACCTTTTCCGAGCCAGGAACCGGCTAGCCGTTACACGGCAATTCGTCTATCAACATATACGCACACAGGCACGCCTGCACGAACATACACAAAGGAAGGTTAGGAACAGAAACAACAAAGGACATTTTACTACTTCAGTATTATAGGTAAACGCGCTTATTCTATTTCAGTTGTGTTTTTTTTTTTTGTTACAGGGACTATTAGTTAAAACTGCAGGTAAAATGTGTCCTACTGCGTCGCATAATCAAAATCTCTCTTCTCTAATATGTATAGAAGTGTTAATTTATCTGTGGGTGGGTGTGTGTGTTTGTTCGCGGTTTGCGGGTGAATCATAAGAGCTGCGGCCAGATGCGGATACCGGGGACAAGTGTGAGGGTCCGAACCTCCTCCCCTCAAAAGATCTAAATACCTATATGTGGTATCAGTATCAGCAATGGAGTTCCCAATAGGCACATTAGGCAAGTGCCCAGGGTGATAGATTTCGAGGGGTTGCAAATTTTTGTAAAAAAACAGCGGGGAAAAAAAGGAAAATCGGAAAAAGAGAAAAAGAAGAACAGGCAAACAGAAAAAAAGGAACAGTGGCAGAAAACAAAACTGGGAAATAATTATCAATTTCTGACCTGCAGCTCATTAGGAGGATATGAAGTGGGTGAGGGAGACATTTTGTTGAGTGCTTATAGCGGCTTTGCTTCTAAATGCGTACCTGGTTACAAAGAAAGTAAGCAAAAAGTGAAGTCCTTAAGACATTAAAAAAGAAGAAGAAGAAGTGAAGTGATCACCCGCTTATCAGTCTGATAACTGAACAATTAAATGAGAATAAATTATGAAATGGGGAATAAGCTAGAGACTAATTTAAACGTGTGTCTCTTGAATAATTCGAACACGGGAACATACACAAAAGTGTTAGTAAGAAAACCGAACAAAAAAAAATGCTTGCTTGACGATAATTATTCTGAGGTACTGTATTTACAAATCCATTGATTCTGTTTGGTTGCTCAAAAATTTGAAAAATGTTCCGCGAAACCCAGGATAATAAGAATTCATCATTCCATACTTTTTCCTATGCGAAGAGTATGAGTTTCTCTTCTGATCGTTTATTATACCTTCAATAATTACTCACGTATTAGGTATAGAGCGAAGCAAAATTTATTAAAATTACAAGCGTTAAGTCATTATAACATGAGGTGGTTCTGCAGCATAATATTGACTATTGGATTAACAATGAATTATGATAAATCTTCTTAGTTATCATCGCCCATGATGGAAATAATGGAATCGCATAAATATAGGACTACAATAAAGAAAAGGAAAAAAAGTAAAATAAACATCGGAACGCCAAAATCGCTGGTAAGAATGTCCTCTCTTCGTTGATTTATTTACCAGAGCATTTACCACCTTGACAGCCGCAATTCGAACTACCTAGGGAAACAACGAAAATTGAAACCATTGAAAAACTTAATATATACTGACTACTGAGTAATAAAAATAGAAGCGATTTAAAAACTTAATACGTGTAGATTGAGTCATAAAATAGTTCTGACCAATGTAAATTATTGAGGAGTAATTAAAAATCATCAATTTAGTGTCCTAATAGGCCTGCTCATAAGATCCTACATCTTTAAAAATTAGTACTATATTCTACTTAATTATCGAACAAAATACATACTTAAAATATGATCACGCTACAGTATTACTTATCCACCTAACTTATATATAGGTAGCTTTTTAGACCTCACCGTCGTTGTGTCCATTTCGTGCACGAACAGTGAGAATATTTTTTTCTATCATTTTATCTTGCCAGCAATCTTGTAAGTGGGAATCTTCTATACATTTCTTATATTGAGAGGTATAGAAATACGCATAGGTACTCTATTAATCCCCTCTTATTTAGTTTTTTCTTAAAAGTTTTACGGTCGTGATGTAAGTTTGATCTCTTATCAAATGTAAGTTTGATCTCTTATCAAATGTAAGTTTGATCTCTTATCAAATGTAAGTTTGATCTCTTATCAAATGTAAGTTTGATCTCTTATCAAGTACTTGTGAAAAGATTACGTAAGTATAGAGTCCTTTGAAACGAATAGCTAGTAGGTATAAGTAGCTGTGTCTGATTAAATAATGTCAACTTTAGTAATGACTGTATAGCTCCGATGAGAACATCGTTTTTATTTTTCTTAGCCTATCATGAAGAAACCAGGTATAGGTACTTTTTTATTGACACGTCTCGGGTAGTGAATGATGTAAGTAAGTATCTATACATTTTTTTTCGAGAATAATAGAGAAGAAAATTGTTTACAAGGAGAATTTCTACTTATTATCTTACTCTAAATATTTCAACCTAAGCGCGAATTTATTAGCGAACGGGAATTCTTTGCTTACACAAATGGTGATCATTGATTAGCTGATACTGGTTTTTCGCATGCTTAGTTCTACTAACTGTGAAAACCACTTACGTCATTCATCTTTCAGTATCATTTCACAGTAGGCGAAGGGAACGCTGACCTAGGAAAAGTTTTGTGACTGATGTTATACTGGGTTACTGCATTGTTTATCTGCGAGTAGTAGATCGCATACTAGAACAGACGTTCTACCCGCGATTTGGTCTATATAGAATACATATAGACGCTATTCAACGAAAGGGAATCATCTAGCAAAATCCGCTTTTTAAGAACACATGATTCGAAGTTCAAGTGCCATGTAGAAACTATAATATGACAAAGCGTTTACTGATAAGCTTTTATCAACGTGAATACACATTTTTGAATCGGGGGCCCAATTTTGAAAAATTATACTTTTTACGCTATTTCCAACGATACTAATAACTCATTTTGTTTACAAATGTTGGTTGGTTCCCTTTTGTTGAATAGCGTCCATATCAGAGCAGAAAAACGGCTAGTAGATAGCATATTAGAACAGCACCCGTCAATTTTCACATAGGTCGTACTAATTTGGTGGGGGTAACATTAGAAACTAGTGGTTACATTATAAATATAGAAACGAAGTTAAATTTGAAGTAAGTAAATAGAAAGAAAAATTAAAAAATAAAATAGGGATGGGTTAATGAGCAGAAAGACATCATCTTCACGAGTTGGCAAATTCAGTAAAATCATTCTTCGGTCGGCAACATTGGATGAAGTAGCTGGAAAAATACTGAAAGAGCTGACTTCTGTTGGTTTATCCAGAACCGGTGCCAGAATTTTTTTATGGTGTAGATTTAATAAAATTGCCCTCCCCCCTCCCAAAAAAACCACATTCATTTGCAAAGAAAGTCTAGCTCAATATAAAGAAATATTTCGATGAAAAAACAATTTAATTTAAGTTCATTAAATGGGGATAGGCCATCTCCAAATCCCTCACACCTAGTGAAACTGCTACGCGATTGTCGATTTCAAAACTGTCAAAAAGGTTTTATCAGTTGGAAATATTGGAAAGATTAGGCCCTCCTCTTCTCCAACCAAAAATAGCTTTGCTACTCGTCGATATCTTTTTATAGATCTAGTATTCGTACTAGTGAGCTAACAATAAAAAGTGAAAGGGAAGAAAGAAGAAAAAAGGCAAACCTCAGAATAGTGGACACTTTCATTAGATATTATTTTGAATTTTAACGGCCTCGGGCGTGCCCACTATTGGGAGGTATCGGAGAACACATATTTGTAAATGTACCTGCTGAGCATTTGCAACCGGGTCCGCATTTACAGTCTGAGCCGCCTAAAACCAAAAGGAGAAACACATTTTAGGTATTTTAAGTTTCTAGCGTTGATGATGAAAAAGATGAGATGAAATTACAGATACCTATTTAAATCAGATTGATTTAGTATCTTGAAAAATCTAAGAGAAAAATGGAAATGTTTGCAAAATTAGAATTTTTCAATTTTAGTTTAAATAATGCAAGATACGTTAAACAAAACTGATAGGGTATATGGCGATGTACGCACGTCAAAGTGACCCTCTCAACATAGCACCACAGGCTCTGGAATACACTCTTTCGGGCATCGCCTCAGAGACCAGAAAATGTATGTTGCTCCTTACTTAAATGTAACAAAAATTTTAATTAACGTTTATTTAACCACGTCATCAGTCTCAGACGGGTCTCATGGCCTGATCAGATAAGGAAATTATCATTGTCGTTTGAGAAAAAGATGAAGAAACATTATCAGCCGTTTTAATTTTTCAACGCCCAAAAAGCCAACTAGTTTTGAAGCTGCAGAGGAATAAAATGACTTAACTTATAAATCTGGTGCATTGAAGTCTAATGAGATCAGGAAATCTTCCTAGAGGCTCTAAATGTAGTATGCGAAATCTTGTACACTTCAAGGACCAAAATAAAAATAGACGGAATCGTAGTTATACCTTCAAATACAAACGGCAACTTTCTGGGCCATATTTACCATTTTGTGTACTTACAAAGAAAATTTGGTAGTTCAATTTTTCTCCCACACCCATGATCTAGCATTTCCGTTCGCGTAAGCTTGTTATATGCAGCCCAGTAACACTTTTATAGTAAAAGAAAATGAAATTTCTCGAAAAAAATAGTCACTCACCGAAAATAACAAAAATAAGCAAATAACGGAAAAATATAAAGCGAATGTTATGTGTTACTATCTTATTACCTTTTCCGCAGCAGGGATCTGACATGATGAAATCTTACACTTCAAATTATCGATTTGGAATATTCACGAACGAGGAATCGCTACGCAGTATTTAACAACGATATTATTACTTCAACTGTTCGCAAGTTGTACACTTGAAATACCTTTTAAGTATGTTATGCGTTGACAGTTCACCAGCTATGCATGTACGAGAAGGCAATTTGCAGACGGAAAATTTCGCCCACTTTTCAGTAGGTAGTGGGGAATTCACGCGCATTTCGTTCTTCAATTTTCAATCGATCGTTATACATTGTTCTACCCAGTGGTACTACTTACTACTTTCACCTAGAAATACAGATGCCAGATGCTCAGAGGCCATGTAGCCTCAGGTAGTGCCTTATTCAAGATCCGAGACTAGGCGCTCAGCTGGCGCCAAGCGTTGCGGTAATAATGGGATCGCAGAATTTTATACTGCTAGTATATTTACAGTCTTTTTGTTAAAAATCAGATTTCATATTTTTTTATTTTCTGCCTGGGATTGGAGGAGGCTCCACCAAGCAGGGGGTCCAGGGCTAAGAGGACCAAAAATTCTAAATCCGGCCATGAGTATTAATTATGTTCCTGGAAATGTTACGTATAAGCATTATTAATTAAATAGGAGGTACTCGTAACAACTGTAAATGCTGTAACTATGTTGGCTCAGAAAACGCAGGATTAAATAGTGGTCCCGATTTTTGACATCAGTTTTCGACCAATCGATGAAATCGACCCCAAAACAATCAATTTTACAAGATTATCGATCTTTAAAAAATTGAAATGAATCAATCGTCAGTGTCAGCAAATCGGTCGTATTTTCCTTACTTCATTTATTCTAAAATGTGATGTGTTGCGTAAAAAGGTCCCTTGGGGTGATGTAGGATTTTTTCCCGAGTCTGCCTCTTACTGTCAAAGTCTACAGAATTGAGGTGGCTTCTACGCAGTTGTCAGATCTTGGGGCATTCATGAGGCGGCATCCTTGATTCTGTGAACTTTTTTTGTCAGTCAGTGGTACAGGAATCGCTAACTTAATAATATTTCAAATCACCACAAAGGACCTTTTTACGCAACACGTCACAAATATTCTGATAATGAAAAATAATTGAAATGTTCCAACTTCTCGTTTCATCGACACAGGGGTGCAATGGTGGGGCTAGAATTTAGAGAAAAAAAAAACTTAGGCAGGGGTGAAAGCCCAATTTGGTACCTACCTGATTTGGTACCTACATATTTTCATGATCTGTAAATTTGTACGAACCTACGACGCAACATAACCGCATGAGACCATCTAGCATCAATTTTGTTTCCATTTCAAAATTAATTTTAAAAAATTTCGAAAAATTTTGGAGGGGGCTATAGCCTCCTAGCCCCCTCTCTTTGGTTGCGCCCTTACATCCAAAGACCTGAGTGATTCATAATTTCAACTGACATTGATAACTTCGAAAAAATAAATTTAAGCAGGTCGATTTTGTCTATCGATTTTTTTTCTCGATTTCATGATTGAACGTTTCAGAAATTGATTTTACAAAATCGATCTATCCATCAGAAACAGAAATCGGGATCACTACGATTAATGGAATAACTACGTTTATTCCACATAATCGGATGTTCGGGAGCATTCCCCATAATATCAACGATTCGCAACTGGGAAACGGATGGCCAATAGGAACGCTAAATTTTGCATGCAAAAATTAATGGCCACTGATTGATTAACGCTGATGGATTTTCAAAACAACCTTAGATGCACATGGGAAGGCGGTCTGTGGGACTAGCAGGTAATACTTGGTCACGCTTATAGGCGTCTTTGGAGGGGGCAATCCTTGATGCTGGGATCGGACCGTGTGTGACTCAGCTTCACCAAGTTAATCAGAGGAGGTGTGTGACACCTCACACCACCTACAGACAGGCTGGATTGAAAAGCTATTAGGAGCCTGAATACATGTTCAGGGGCTCGCACTTGCATCTAGAACACGCATTGCACGTGGTAACCAGCACTGGGCTGATCACTCAGTGCTGCGGGCAATATGACCATCTTGCTCAAGTTCTGCAATCTGCTGTGGATTAAGGGCATACTCTGCGGGGATCCGCAGCTGACAAATAGAACGGGGTACTGCTGTCACTGCGCCTTAAATTAGCTTCGCCAGGGCGACAGAGTGGTATCGGCGAGAGGGACTAGATATGTGTACCTGGTGTGGAAGTCCAGAAAATGGAAGCCTGTATTTCGAGATACGCAATACCTGACTGTGCGAATATGCGCGATATCAGGTGTATGGCCTTGAAGAGTCATTATCTTAGTGGTTAAAATATAGGTGAACACAAATGCTTACCTTTTAGTTTTTACAGTGTATCTGGTTAAATGAACTACCTTCGATCCTGCCAGCTGAACCAGGATCTTGGCTTACTCATCCTAACGTAAAAGTTAGTATTATCTAGTGTCAGTACTGACTACTGACCCATTTAATTAGGTTTGAAAAAAATCGAAATTTCCTAGTGTATCGCATTACGTACCATAACTCTTTTTGCTATAGTGTAAACATGCATAGTTGAAAAGTAAGCCGGATTCATTGATTGGTCTCACGATCACCTGATCCCTATTTCGATTTTGGAAATGTTTCTCTCCGTGATTATTCGAAATCCCACTAGTTGTTTTATCTTTATCTTCAATTTGAATCGATTTTCCGTCGATCTTCGAAAAAAAAACAACATAGGGTAGTACCATGAGCACCAATAACCGATCTGGAGCGGAAAGGCCTGTGGGCCTGACAGATATCAAAATAATATTGAACATTTTCTTCGCTCATTTAATTTTAGTTTTTTTGAGGGGATAGGGGGCTCTTACAGGATTTGGGGCTAAGACCCCTAGGTCTCTTATCCCTATTTACGCTTATGGGTAGTAAATTGTATCCAATTTAAAATAGAGAAAATCGGATCACTTCCAGTTTCGATCAACGTTAAAACATACTTATGCAATCCGGATTATTATTGCCCTTTTTGAAACAAAAGGTCTCTTTGATACAAACGTATGGGAAACAAAAAAGTAATCGGTACTTTGTTTAATAACACTTTTATTTAAAAAAAATTCTTAAAATCTGTTTATACAAATACTTCAATTTACTAATGCCTTCGTACATAGCTATACATTAATACAGAGGTAGGTTTGCAAATAAATTTCTAAGTTAATCGACCAAATTGGGATCATACTTCACGCGCTCTGAGGTTGGTATTTTCAGGTATGTCAGCAATAATTTCTGCACTGCCATTTCTGTAAATATCAGCATACATAAACGTTATAAAAGTAACCAATTATACGGGAAAATTATCAAAATTATCTCTCTTCATTGAGAACATTAATAAGGTCTCATATGATATCACATCTGTAAAATTTATAATATTAGAAGAGGGTTCAAAATAGAAGAAAAGAATTTTTAGGTAATTGCGTTTTGTTAAAGTAAATTAATTCCATCCGTAGGTAGGTACTTTATAAGAATTTGAAATGGCATTTCATTATTTTTCATTTCTATAATCACTGATCATGTGGTCAACTCGTGGATAATGAAGTATTAAACCAAAATTGTTATTAGACACACTGGAATAATTCGAATATAGTTTGGTAGATAATATATAGGAGTACAATCTCTGAAGAGTAGGTACAGTGGCTAGTTCTAAAAGTAATACCATATTGTAAATCATTGGCATCATCATCATTATCATAATTATAATTACGAGTATAGTATCCTGTCTTGTTGGTTTGTTGGTTCATATTAAAATTATAGGAGCGAAACTTCACCCAGAGGACCCATAATAGAATAATAGATGGAATAAAACCATACTATCGTGATAAGAAATGGAATTGAATGTGTACATATGATATATATATATATATATATAAGATGGTAGTATAAAGGTATACGTATATGAGGATGAACTTGATGAACGAAATAGATACTGAAGGAACTCGATTAATGAAATACATAGATACTATATATTTCTTCCCTAAAAAATATTGTCTTGAGATAAAATAGAATTCGTATGAGACTACCTAGATTAATGAATATGAAGAGATGAAGACACCGGGAAGAAGGTAGAGCAAAAGACGCATTACCTGATTATTCGGTCATCTCTAGCTGATTTTCTCATATGCCGCACAGTAACTCTGTACCCAGTGCAAATCAGGAATAGGAACAAAGGCCCTATTATCAAAAGTATTATGGGAACAACAATCCACAAAGTTCTTGATGAAAATTCTTGCTGACCTAAATAGTAAATTAACAATACCGATCCATATTAAATTATTTTGGAAGTAAGTAGGTAAGCATGCGTATTGGGGAAGGTTGGTGTACACGCAATTCAGTTTATATAGGTGCAGTTATAATTTGCTTTAAAAATTGTTAAAATTAAAAATTATACAGTTGGAAACTAAAAAGTACTCCTAATAAATACGTATTTAAATCAACTTTTATGGAACAAAGAAATGGAAATTGTTCCTTATGCAATAAGGATGCACAGTCTTTATTGATTATAAGGAACAAATTTCCATTCCACATTTTACACTATCTTATTACTTATCTCTGGATAGTACCATTAAATCTCTTTGAATTATTTTTGTAGTAAGCTGCCCCATAGTTTCCTGATTTACCACTAGCCATATGGAGTGGAAATTCATTCCTTGTACACAATGTAAGATACAATATTCAATGATATAATATTAATATACGAACACTGCAACTTTCAGTTGTATCTTCCATGTTACGAAAATGAAACTCAGTTGCATCTTCCATGTTCAGCTATGTCGACTTACTTCCGGTAGCTATCTCTGAAGTACCATTCGAGAGAAGACACTTGCCGCTTTTTTATCATACTCTGCAAGTCTCATCACTCTGTCATTTGCAACACGGTATTCATCCTCCAAATCCCACACCTTATCTTCGAACTCAATCAATGGTTTTCCTGGCAGTGGCTCATTGGTCCTATAAACGCCGTCGTATTTCCTTCGCGGTTTCTTAGTACCTCCTTGAGACGGTATCGAATGCAGTGTGCTATCGCTTAGCATAGAAGCTCGACTACTTTCAGGAGACATGGTTGAAAATTGAAGATGGGAATCGATTGATGGGCTGTGAACGTATGGCATCGAAGTTTGATCATTCAATAAGGGACCACTATTAGTTCTCAGAGGGGGAACTGTCTTTACAATATCATTTTCAGTGAGATCAATGGTGCTTAACGCAAGTATCGAAGACCTACGGCGTAAAGCTTGTGTTGATGTGAAATCCCATGGCGCTTTTAGACCTTTTTTACGCGATTTACGAAATAAAATGTGTAAAATGCAACACAGCAGAATTAGTAATGGTACTATCACAAGAGAAATAATAGCTATAGAAAACCATGCTGTGCGAGACTGATATTCAAGTAAACCTGTGGAATTATGGAAAATAAAAAGTTAATGCGTATCACTCGATATGTTTGCAGCTAAAATTAATGCAAGAATGATTTGCAGATAATTTGCTTACGTAAACATTCGGTGTAGCCGTGTTCGGGCGTATCCCATTTCCCCTCTGCGGTACAAGTTCTGCGTAGATCGCCGATGAGAACAAAATCTTGATTGCATTCGAAAGTCACTTTTGTCCCAGGCGTGAAAAGGAAATTACTTTTACGACCAAAACGAGGAGTTTCAAGAATACCACAAGTTATTACTGAAAGAACAATCATGATTATAGATACGATCCTGGATAAAGATGGAACAGTTCGAGTGAGAAAGATTCGAAGAAGTGATGTATTTTTCAAGAATTATATCCTCGCCATCTGCAAATCTGAATGTAATGATACCGAACTCTGCAATAACTTTTGGTACAACTGAGTACGCAACAGGGATCTGCTTGGCCGAGTGGATAGCGCGCCGGTCTCTGAATCCAGAGGTTCCGGGTTCGAGCCCACGTAGCAACTCGCTACATTTTAACCTAGACCGATTTTTCGGCAAGATAAGAAGAGGGCTAAGACAGCCCTAAGAGCCTCCCCGATGTCTCTGAAGTAATGCTCGAAAAGGGCGGATTCCAGGGCTCGGGTTGAGAGTAAAGTTAGAAAAGAGGGAACTGAGTACGCAACGGGGAACATCTTTCAGACAAAACCCTACTTCTCCGTATTAAACTGGATGAAGACTTCTAAGTGAGCAGACCAAACACAATTTCGCCTCAAGCTCACGTAAAACCCATTTGTGTCCCAAATCACTGCCTCAAGTGAAGCTATTATAGTCAATTGGATCTACATTTAGAGCTCTGTTGTAAGTACAAACAACGAAATTACGAACACTTACCTCTTTCTTTGTTCCTGGTTTTAATGTTGACAAATTCGTCCTGAAATTTCAGCGTGTTCTTTGCCAGTTCTTCGTTCAAAGACACAGAATAATCATATTTGCACTGATACGAATCCCCACAAATTTTATTAGCTGTTAAGATGTCTTGTGATCTGTTAACATATGAAAATTCTTGTATCGAAATTCATGGCAAAGGCAAGGATGAGTATACACCAACAAGATATATCCACCTAAAAAGTGTCTAATTTAAGAAAGGAAAAAAAATTAGGAATTGATAACTACCTGTTGAATGGAATAATTTCTTGAGGAGTCTTGCCCATTTCAGCTGCGAAAGTTCTGTTTGCATAGTAACTCGCCGTCCTTCCGTATTCTCTAAAAAATAATGCTCCTCCTTTATATCTCTCATATCTGTCTTGTAGCAGCCCTGGAACAATTTATTTAATTAATCCAGCGATTCCATTGAGGTGTAGGACATGAGTACTCGTACGTTAAGTATATAATGTAAGATTACATATGATATTCATAAATCTGGAGTATATGGCAGTAAATGTGTCATACCTATAGAGTAGTATCATCTGAGGAATCATGGAACAGATATGTAACTTACAATGCATGGACAGGCTTTTATTAGAGTGCACACAAAAAGTATAACCACTCACTCCCACACCTACCTATCACATGTGAGAAGACAGCTTTATGGATTACCCGCATAAGAAGTATTATAGAGGTACCTACAGAGTTTATCAAAAAAACTAATGAAAAACTGTTAGTAGGACGCTCGATTGCGATGAGCTTATCTTTTATGTACAGTTTTTATTGTGAAACTGGGGTGTTTCACTTTTGCTTTATATCTGCTCTTCGGAGCTAGTTTCAGTTACGTTCACGCTTCTCATGAGTACGGTTATTCGTGTACATTCTTATGTGTAATATATGACAAGTAGAAACATAGTCTTGTGTCAAGTTATTTATTGAGCGAACCAGTAAATTGAACAAAAACTACTCGAACTATTCAACTTTTTTTGAGTTCTTCCAGGGCCGGCTTAAGGCCCTGGCGAGCCGGTTGCTTGCCCGAGGCGCCGACCGTCTGAAAGATAATGATCCGCTGAACAAACTTGAGGTGAATTTTTTCTTTACTTATCTTACTTTTAATCAACTTAAGAATTGTGATTGGAAGTTCGTCAGAATAGATGTAAGAACAACGATGTTAATTTACCGCAATATATAAGAAGGCAGAAAAATAATGCAAAATATAGTAAACGTCGCAATGCCTTGTTTGAATTTATAGTTTGAATGTGTTTACTTTTCCCAAAATTATAACGCAATATAGGCCTAAGTTAAACTTGAAAATATTTTTTAGTCTTTGGAATAAATTGTGTCTAAGTGTTCTTCGGAACAGATGAGATACGATCCATACCTATGGGACTAAACTATGTCAACGATGGTAATTTAAAATTTTATTCATCAACCCAAAAGTCCCAATTTAGAGATATATAATAATTATTATTTCAGACCCCTAAAGGGGAGCGACTCAAAGGATCCTTGCCCGGGTGAAGAGTTTTCCTTAAGCCGGCACTGAGTTCTTCAGTAGGATTTTTGACATACTTTGTTGGGTCATACTTTTTTGTGCGTGTAGCGTAAGTTAGCAACCATGCTAAGTTACGCGCAGCTGTTCGATACGTAGAAGTTGCTTATTATTTAAACCACTACAACGCCGAGTATACTTACACTGCATTCCAAAATTGTTATGCACCGTCCAGAGACTGGACCTATCTACAGAAGCCAAAGTGCCATCTGGTAGCATGAAGTCGTCGAACTGATTGAAATTCCAAGTTCCTAACAGACCTCTCGTTTGATTCTAAGATTTAAAATTATTTAACTTCAGTTAATACGGAAAGTATGAGAAGACATGTACCTATACTAACACTACAGTAACATGTAAAAAACAATGGGATGAGATTATATGATTTTAGCTGCATTTTGAATGCTGAATACAATGGCGTTCACCATTTTTCTCAAGAATAACTTTTTGTTTTCCATATTCAACATTAAAATTTTATTAAAATTTTCACTTTTTATTCCTTTTTGTCGTCCAGGAATAGCTACACCCGATGCGCAAAATCCCACCAGTTACCCGGGTAAGTAAAGGGGAACAATAAGGATAATGTGAGGGTAACAAATGGGTAACTTTTCCGCAGTGGGTAACTAGAGGGTAACTAATTGC
The DNA here is from genome assembly GCA_031841125.1 of Acanthococcus lagerstroemiae. Classification (NCBI taxonomy): domain Eukaryota; kingdom Metazoa; phylum Arthropoda; class Insecta; order Hemiptera; family Eriococcidae; genus Acanthococcus; species Acanthococcus lagerstroemiae. Next base: position 33,773,882 of record CM063107.1, read on the forward strand.
GTAGTATCCCGCCAGTTACTCGGGTAACTAAGGGGGATCAAGGGTAATCTGAGAGTAACCCGAGGTTAACAAATGGGTAACTTCTCCGCGGGTAACTGAGTAACTAGAGGGTAACTGATTTTGTATCGGACACTGATACTGATTGCTATACTGAACGCGTATAGAAGTTGTTCCATCAGTAGTATCATTTTGATGATACTAAAATTTGCATTTAAGATAGGAGATAGAGAAAAAATGAAGTATAATCAAAACATTAACGTCGGCATTAAATTCCCAATTGAAAATACTTATAGGTAAGAACACCATATATTCTCACGTCACTGTTTTAAAAAAAAAATCTCAAATTGTTTTGTGTGGTGTAATATAAAGATAATATCACTAGTGGCGATTACAAGAGAGGACGCAGACTTTCCGCTTTAATAAAAACTGGTGAGAGGTAGTATCTTTTCAAAAATATAGCTATAAAAACAATTTTTAATATTTATTTGGAAAATTCGGGGTGGTTTTGGCATGAGCGCAAATAAAGGGGACTTGGAAGTTTAGACCCCTAAATGCTCTGCAAGCCTCCTAAAAAAAGCAACGAAAATTGTACTAGGGAAAGAATTTTCAACATCATTTTGATACTTGTCAGCCTTCGCATGAGCTCCTCCTCTTCTCCCACTGAAGGTCAGATAATGGCGCTTATGGGTTTCGGCCTCAACACCTTAATATTCAAAAAGAAAAAGTAATCAAATAAAAAAATTGTGCTCTCCCCTCACGCTTTCCACGAATGAAGCTAACGAAATAACAATCGCCACCGTTGTATTCCAAGAATAATAGTGGATGCGGTTGTATTATTAGAATATTGTGCTTACGATGAATTTCCATGGAAGATATACTCGAGCACTCATTGAACCTTTGTTTTCCAAAACTTCTACTCCAACTTCTGACTCGAACATGATAATAACCTCGGACTGATTCAACACGTATGATGGGGTATAAACAGTAACTCCTGGTAAATTTTAGAATGTATAAAAAGATTAATTTTGAAATTAAGACAGGTACAGCCTTACAGATATACCTTTATCCAACTATATAGATATATCTAATATTCTATGTAACCCGCGAACGCAATAATACTTTTTTTTAATGAGTTATTATATTATTATAGCTTTCACATTATCACATTATTATTATTATTATTATGACTATTTATTATTATTATTATTATTATTATTAGTATAGTAGTAGTAGTAGTAGTAGTAAGAGAAGGCTTCCATATGGGTGCAAAGTGGAAATAAAACAGTATGTACCTACCCCGAAAATGCTGTAACTTCAAAGAAGGTCTGTCAAAGTAAATTCTTTTCCCGTCAACAAGTACGTCCAATCTGTACCTCCACTGAGCGTGCTTCGGTCTCAATCTCACTTCAATTATAGCTGAAGCGTTATCTCGAGCTACCAGGAAACGATCATCAATAATGAGATTATACAATTTTGCGTACGAAGATGAAGTACTTATATTCTATACCTATAATATTATTATTATACTTTATCATTGTGTAGACCCTCGATGCTAGGCATATCTAACCCCGCATCATCGTTTGATTTGTTGACGTACATGTCCAAATTGTCTTTTCGCTATTTATCGAAGAATTTTCGCTGTTTAGTTTCAATTAATTGAAAATAAAATTGTAAAATATGTATATATGTGGCGATATCTTGAGGTAGGGGTACTGCCTCCTGGGCTTTTGTATTTTTGTAAGTAACCATAAATAAATAGGGAATATTCTAACATTTTGTTTACAATTCAATGTATCATACTTTTTACGTTTGATTCCCACCCCTCCTCCCCCAAGCAAAAATATTCTCTGCCCTCATTGTATACAGATCCAGTTCCTTCCTTTTTTAATTTTGCTCTCAACCCAAGCCCTCGAATTCGCCTTTTCAAGCATTATCTCAGAGAGGTCGGGGAGATTAATAGGGTTGTCTTAGCCCTCTTCTCTTTTTGACGAAAACCGGCCTAGGTCGAAGTGTAGCAAATTGCTACTACGTGGGCTCGAACCCGAGACCTCCGGATTCCGCGACCAGCGCGCTGTCCACTCGGTCAACCAGACAGGTACAAGGTAGACGAATCAAAAGAAAACATAATACAACTTGCACCAATGCATTAAAGGGTGCTTTTATACATTTCAAGACAAAAAATGAAGTCTATATTTGGTGGAATGTCTTTCGTTTCTCGTTAGAATCCATTAAAATTAATAGACGTAGGTATTTTTCTTTTGTAAAAGAAAAGAGAATTTTTTTTCCCTAAAGAAAAATGAAAATAAAAGGCGAACATTCGATTATCCAAGATAGATCCGGTCCCAGTCAGGTCGATCGGTCGACGTTCTGCGCTTTAATAGTAGTTATACCTACAGAGATATTACAATTACATTATCAACTGAAAATGAATTTCATTCAAAATTCATACCAGCAATTGATGTTAGACGTGTGGCCATCACTGGACCGTATATGTTAGGATCAACCTGTTCAAATCTGGCCTGAACATCCAATTTATGTTTATGTGTATCTGAATGTACAAGCACAAACTCTCCTTTACCATTGAACGTGTATTCCAAGTCGTCAAATGTTATGAAATGTGGGTCTCCAAAAACAGTGGCTGTACATTTTTCATAAAAGAAAAAAAAAATTAATTTGTACCTAATACATTTACGTGTATTGCGGTCATAAAATTATTTGCATATTTTAATTTTGAATCAAAACTAAGTCTTCTATTCGAGTTAGTCGTATTTATCAAATAGGTACTTACCAACATATGGTGACTGATATCCGTTACAGTCTTGTGATGGCCGCCTTTCGAACCTAAACGTTTCACACCCCACTGCTTGTTCTTCTTGCCACAAACAGCAAGAATAAAATGGACTGACATCGTGATACCATTGTGATAGTGTTGGAACCTTGAATGTTTAAATGTGCATTATAGGTGCATATACACATAATATATCCTAATAATAGGTAGGCCAGGTACCTTTTTGCGAAAAAATATTAGGTATACAAAAATGTCTGTCCTACAGGTTCTTATTTTATTAACTACACTCCACAGCAAAACTCATTACAGTAAATTCCTTCTGAGGGTTGACCAAATAAATACTGAAGAGAGTGTCGCCACTGTCAGGATAGCAGTCAGTAAAAATAAAGCTGAATTATAGTGCTCCATATTAGGGGAGATAAGTACATACTTGTGTTACCCACTTGCAAGTAGAATAGCATGGTTTAAAAGATATAATTAGGTCAAAAATGAAATTATGGACTAACTTTATTGGCTTCATTCCATGGTAAATATCCGAGATAGTGCGACCGCCTTGGTTTTGATCCCCATTGTTGATCATAAGAAAGCATCAAATAATTGTTTTTGTCATAACAACATTGTTGCTCTGATCCTTCAAGACTAGAAAATTGGTATAACGAATAATTTGTTATAGCAGTATCTACTCATGATTATTAGCCGAAGTTTAAATTTAAGTGTTACAATGAGCTGAGGGTACACACCTTGGCGCGCCAGTACGAACGCAGTGACGAGCCCCTTTATTATAAAAACAGCTTGGATTTGCCTCCATATCACAGTCATAATCCGGTAAATATCGACCTTTGTCTGCTAAGGCGTGTTCTAGTACACAAGGACACATGGGTATCTGTTGGAAGAAACAAGAACCATAAACCACAAATGTGAGTATATTAAAACATTGAGTGATAGTCGTCTTCAGTGTTATAATTCTAATTGGGTGCATTGGCGGATTTTGCGGAGGTGCTGGGGATGCTAAGCACTCCGAGAAGGTCGCCCCCTCTCAGAAAATTTAAAATATACCTTAAAAATTTATTATTTATCAGGGGAATTAAAATCGCCATTATGGCTAGCCTCCCCAGGACTTACAACCGAAGTCCGCCGCTTATGGTTCAGTGTAATCAAATAAACTGAGGTAATCCGTAAATGAAAAGTCGATCTTATAACTATAATCGTGGACAAATTCTACTAAATTACTTCCGCAGCAAAATTCTTCAAATATCTATCATGTTTCAACCACATGCTGCAAAGTCTTTCGCTCCACCGGCTACCATATTCGCGCTCCCACTGAGGTGCAAAATACCATCCTAGCGGAATTGGTTTACTCCATAGAACTCTGAAAAATTTTACAATAGAAGTGTTATTATCTCATTATTTTGGTTTTCACTGCTTACAGTATAGAGCCTATTGTGCTGTGTGCGCCAAATAGTGATTCTAAATTATACCCTAACCCCCCCCCCCCCAGGAATCGAGTTAAGTCATTTAGTTCTTCTCAAGCCATTTATAGTCTCCTGTGGAATGCACAACTACCATCGATCATTAGCAAACTCATCAGCTAGCTGCGTATTTTATACATAACAATGACCACAAAGTGCTAGAGGGCAGCATCAACCTCCCGCTGAGAATAAAAGGCTTTCATTTTCCAATTTAAATTCCATCAAAATGAGCGAATGCATTGAGCTTTATTCTAATTCATGTCAGTGAGTCCGTATAACTTGCATCATGTGTTGAAGGAATCCGCATTTTATTAGCTTGAAATAAAAGAGCTGATACTTACGGAGCTAAGCCATGTTTGAAATATTTAGAAGGCTCGGTTACGGTGATTTGCAGGAAACCGAAGGTGAGATCTAGAAATTCGTAATTATTTCTCTGGGTGTATGCTTCCGGGTAAATTGAATATGAGCCTGTATTTAGAATATTGTCCTGAAATGAAGGAAGTTCTTCGTAATAACTCTCGTGATTCTTGAAAACAATCCTCACTATCATAATATTACGTCTTATATTTTAACATACTTCCAACACATCGATTTTCAACAGTTCTGGCCTAATAGTGGTCTCCCTGTAACCCCAAAGTGACAATTTTAATCGGGCGTCGTAATTTGTGGTTAAATTCTGTTTACTCCAAGTGATAGCGATTCGATTTTTCAAATCGGTTCCATGTACAGCTCCTGATTCAATGGAAATTTTCTCAGCCGCTGTTGCTGGCGTCTCTGTAAGGTCGCGGTAATTCATCAAATCGAGGATTTATTAACTGTATATATATATAAATTATAGATACAGGTCAGTTTGTATGAAAACAACTGCGTGAATTAAACTTACCCACGAAATACATGCCCTTCCAGTTGTATTTCTCATCTCCAATTGCTATATCGAAGATCACGTATCCTTCAACCAATAAGAATGGCTGAACGCAAACGGCCCTACTGCGGTCAATAACTCGACCTATTACCTCTTCAGTATCAAACCTGTAAGTTGAAATGAAATCGTTTCTAATATTTCAAATTTCACACTAGGCCAAATTTGACTTATTCTGATATGAATACATAATTAAGAACAAATGCTTTCAACATGCAATATTGTGCATTCATATATCTACTCATTCACATAGGCAGGGTCAGGGCCTGATTTAGGCACTTGCGGGCCCGGGGCCCAAATTTTGTGTGGGCCCCCAAAAAAATTTTTTTAGCAACATTGATCATCATTTTCATTATTATTATTAATATCGTCATCCGTCATCATCGTCATTATTATTACGTTTTTTTTTTTTTTTTTTTTTTTTTTTTAAAGCTATTCAATAACATCCGTCATCAGCTCTACGGAATTAGTTATAGGATGTGCGGGCCCCCAATTTGTGCGGGCCCGCCCCCCCCCCTAAATCTGGCCCTGGGCAGGGTATGTAGGTACCTAAGTGTACCTAATTCATACAGATTTATGTATATTATTTGTACAATATTAATTTCATTTCTTATCTCTGTTATAAGAACCTTGTCCCTTGGTGTACAACCAACATGTAATCAATCTTAATCAGGCCCATGTATCGACACCCGTGAGATGACAGCTTGTCCTCCCTCCTCTCTTTTCTCTCAAGCAGGAAGGCCAGTACTTTTTTCTAAGTCTGACTTTTTTGGTGTTTTGGGTGTGAATTAGCAATTTTGCACAGTGTTCCATCCTCTGAACAAATGACCACAACTTACTGTGGGTGTACCCGATGCATGTACTTATAATATCATGTGTAAATTAAAAGATAGTTGAAAAAACTAAATTTTGTAAATTGTGAAGATGCGACCGCATCAATACGACTACTGTCAAAATTAAAAAATATATCCATAAGGGCCAGTATTATCTTGGTTAGAAAATAATCGACGGTTAACCGGTGGTTATTTTTAGCCAAGTTTTATAATACTGGCCCAAATACTACCATAAGTCAAATACAAGAAAACATCAGAATTGAACAGAATTGTTACTCCTGACGTTCTGACATTTCAAATGGGAATGACATCCGTTTCGGTTTCTTCATCTCTAGTGAGTGTAAAATACTTCACTATACGGTATTACATTTTGTGTATCATCTTTAAACCACCATAGGTGTATGGTTATTATGTGATTCTCCCGCGAAGGTGATACTTCACCATACGGTATTACATTATACGTTTTATTCTTTACACCACTATAGATGGATGGGTAATGCGTGGATACCTATCTACCTATCAATTTTTTTTAAACACCTCTGCTCATATAAGTGTATTGTGTAATAACATTAGTCAAATTTTATAGAATAATTTGAATTGGATTAAAATTGATGTTATTCTCGGCGACACTTACTTGCATCGTATCTTCATGTTTGATTCAAAGCACGGACCAGTGATATTCACTATTGTTCCACCTAACATATTTCCGCTTTCTGGAGCAAAGACCAGTGGTAATGAGGTTCCAGCTGAAATGCAACGAATATATTATATTTTGAAAGTATTTACCTAACTTATAATATTTAATAGCTGGACATTTCAGGTTTGAGCCTTTCAGGATCTCAGTTTAATTATTCAAATGAAGACATGGAAAGGAAGTAATCACCTACACTTACCAATGTCTTTATTGCAAGTTCCCAGCATTATGTTTTCATCGATACGAAATATGTGGCGTCCCGGGAACCCATTGGCCCAACCTCGACCGACAAGATCTCTTATTGTAGATCGTTGAGAATAGGGGTAGTACTCGTAGCTTCGAGTGCCATTACCAGCATTAAATCCAACCTACAAATTAATGTGCACAATTTTCAGTAATAGTAGCTGGCCCGCTTCGCGGATCATCTAGACTGTGGGTTACAGCGAGTTAGATAAAGTAAGTTGGTTCCCGACCATTTTCCCGAAACCATCTTCCCGAAAGACAATTTTCCCGTACAGTAAACATCCCTAAAAATTTTACCCCGAATCCCAAAACTCCGAAGGTATTGCTCCCCCCCGCCAAAAAAAAACAACAACAAAAAAACACCGTTATTAAAGTTTAAACAATTAGTTATATTTCGCTCTCCTCACAATGCATTCTGGTACTGTTACCGCAAGACATCCAATTCCGCCATCGACTTCGGGTTTGGAGGGAGATCTTTTCGTCAAGTCCTTCAATCGTGTTTTGTATCGCCTTCCGCTCCGTGATCTGCCTGAGAACCTTGGGCGGGATATCAGTCAGTTCAGTTCTTTTAACAGCTGTGCGGGAGGTTGCTCTAGGAGCAAAGGTACATGACCCCCCCCCCCCCATTGATTAACAACTTTTGGTTCACACCACTTCAGCCATTTTTATATTTGTACTTTCTATCAACTTTCAACGATTTATGAGGCATCTGTGACCATACACTGCATTTAGTAAGTAATAGGGCCCCCTCAGTGAAGGGTAAGTGTTGCCGGGGACCCCAGTTTTTCAAAATAGAAAAACATTTTTGAATTTCAAATTTTCAACAACAAAAATTATTTTTACTTTGGGTTATTCTTCAAAAATGTTGATATTTCAGGTATGTTTTTTCATGGAGGAAAGTAGGGGATATTTGAACTTTTTTTGATGGGAGTCGTTAAGAGGTGTTCTGTATAACATATTGGTAAGATTGGGCTGACAGTGAGGGGTTTCTGTATTTTGGCATAGCAATCAAAATGATGAATGCCATGCCGAAGGACAATAGCGAACAAAAAGTGTTCTGCTGTCGATTAACATGAATGAGACAAAAACGAGAGATCTTCCGAGTTGAGACCTGTAAGAGCAAGAAAGGTACCAACGAATTTTCAAGATTACGTTGTAGCGAGTCATAGATACAGCATGCGTACTGTGTAGGTAACGAATGCCTAATATGTAGTTCGATACAGAGAGGCGATGGTAAGTGACGAATCTGAGGAATGGAAAAAAGTCATGGATAAGGAAATGAGTTTGGGAGCTCGATGACGGAGAAAAGGCAAAGGGTAAAGAAATAGTGAATAGTGCCTGGGTATATACGATTAAAGAGTGTGGAGATAGCGTCCTATACAAAGCGAGATTGAAAGCAAGAAGCACGGAGTCAGATATGGATGTGTTTTTGTCTGTTGTTGAAAGTCAGCTACATTATTACGGATGATAGGTATTATCTGTGGCGAATGCGAGAAAAATGAAGGTTAATTTATTCGACGTTAATACGGCATTTTAGTACTCGGATCTGAATGATAAGATTATTTTTATGAAATAGCCGACAGGCCCTAGCGAGGGTAATAATAAAATTTGTTGGGCTTGGAGGTCAATTTATAAATCACCTAATAGTTCTAGAAATTGGAATAATTGACTAGATAAATTCTTAAACAAACAAAAGGTTTTATTTCTTCGAGACACGATTTTTGTTTGTATACACGTACCTATGATTAATAATAGATTGACAATTGTGGTAGTTTGTCGATAATGTTCTTATCGCTATACATAATGCGGAAGATTTAGCCGATTTTAAAGACAAATTACCTATTATGTCAATTTAAAGTCAGTGATTTGACAAACTCGAATAAATTCTTGGACAGAAGCGCAAATAGGGTTCAGAACTGGGGGGCTTAAGCCCCCTTATTATGAAGCAACACTACTCCCTGCATCATTTCCTTTGGTAATCTTTCAGAGTTTGAGGGGGGGGGGATATTCAGAAGTTTGGGGACTCAGCCCTCAGGCACCCACCTATTTGCGCCTATGTTCTTAGGCATTCAGTTAGAATGGAAAAATAATACTGTGTCGTTGTCTCTTAGTCAAAGTATATATATAGTCGCGTTCTTCCTCCAGTAGTGAAGGAAATATTTTCATTACCCTTCAAATTTTTGACGTGTTATTTGAGGTTATTTTAGTAGAGGAAAACTGTCTTCCATAGCGTGCATTCTGTGGAGGAAAAAGCAATATTTTTGAATGTGTTGAGAAAAGTTACTTTTACTCATAGATGAGTGGAAAGAACAAACAATTTATTCGTTTATTTGTCCGCACGCTTTTGTTCGATATATACCTATTCATTTTGTAATAGTAGATTACTATACAAGAGGTAAAGTGAGCTTTTGATAATGAGTGCACGGTTCGCGAAACGAGCCGAAGGCGAATTGAGCAATATGGCTCGAGTACGTCAATGGGAACGTACCATCTTTTGTATTGTACAAAGGTCAGTCAATAAATAAGGTTAAAATGTCAATAACTCAGAAAGGGAAGTAGTCAGGAATTTGAAATTTTTAAGCAACACTGACATCATCATTACACACCACCCTGCAAAGTTTCGTACCGATCCCTTCAGTAGTATAGTTTTTGTGGCCAAACGAAAATGTTGAACAAAGGTGAGCGCGGGTCCAAGTTGCGCATGGAGCAACGCGCCGCAATTCGTTTTTTTAAATTTTGAAAATATCAAGGCAAAAGACATTCATGCACGTCTACTGAAGTTACATAGTGAAAAAACAATCAGTTTCACTCATGTGTACAAATGGTGTAAAGAATTTAGTGGCGGACGAACGAGCATTACAGATCAACAATGAGCCAGTCGCCGGGTGAGTGTGTCTACCAATGAATTGAAGGCAAAGATCGACGCATGCATATATGCGAAAACTGTAACATTAGCATCAAAGAAATTTGTGTCGAATGTGATGCATCCCATGGAACAGTTTTTAAAGCATCAAGACGGATTTCACGTATAGAAAGGTTTGCGCGCGTTGGATTCTGCGCCAACTCACAGAGGAGAACCAAACTGACCAAACGCATCTTCCAATATGCACCACCGACCTCTGTTGCATGAGACGAGAGGGGAAAACAAGTTTCTGGGAAGGTTGGTCACTGGTGACCAGAGCTGGATGCACCATTATACCCCTCACTCCAAAGAAGCGTCGTTGTCATGGAAACATGATGACTCTCCAAAACTGGGCGAGGGCATGCATGGTTACTGCAACTCGGACCCGAGGTTTGGTGCGCCGCGATTTTTGAAATGCCAGAGCAATGGCTGAAGTGCGTTGATCGGAATAGAGATTATACCAAAAATTAGCAAATTTCACACTCTTTCTAATGGTATATTTATTTTTACTTTTTGAATAAAATTTGATCCTTAATTCAAGTTTTCACCTTATATATTGACTGACCTTTGTAAGTTATTTTTCTAAATACAATTCAAGTTTCGAGTAGGCCTATCAAAAGTGAGCTGCTCTTTTAATACTTGTGTTGTACTAATATATACTATTGTTGTTTCATCTGTCCTTTAATTTTCTGTGTGTGGGGGGGAGGGGGGGGGTTGACAGATGAGTCGCCTTGTAGCGGATACTCGAAGGTTCTGTAGGCAATGCTACTGAAATTTACGGAAATTTACTACTGTAAATAGCTTCAATTCTCCCATTGCGTTCAGTCAGAGGACCCTGATCTACTTGTTTGCAGTTTACTGCTTCATATTTGTGCTATTCAGAGAAAGATGTTGGTATTTCCAAAATTTTAAGCAAATAATTAGAAGAATTGCTGAATATACTTTCCAAAAGCTGAAATGTTAGGGCTGTTGGAGGTGATACATGCAGTTGAACATGGGCCGTGTGGTACATAAATGAGCACAAAACAATATCCAAGTGTATTATGATCATGTTAAATCAGATGTAAATATGATAATGAGTAAGTCATCTGGTTGGCCGAGTGGATAGCGCGTTAGTCTGGAGGTCCCGGGTTCGAGCCCACATAGCAACTTGCCAGATTTTGACTTTGGCCAGTTTTTCTGCCAGAAGGGAAGAGGGCTAAGACAGCCCTAACAGCCTCCCCAACATCTGTGAAGTAATGCTCGAAAGGGCAGATTCCAGGGTTCGGGTTGAGAGCAAATTAGAAAAAGAGAAATATAATAATGAGGCATTTTGCACTTGTTTTGGAAATTTCAGATTTTCAACCCCCTAATAATTTCTGAAGGGATACAGTTACAACCACCAAATTTTAACATAATGTGAAAGAGTTCAATATAAAACAATTTCGAAAAATCCAAGTTGAAAAAAATGTGGAGCTGTGGGAAGCAAAATTTTGTGGGCCCCCCTCCTGATCAGGGTATCAAAATTTCTTACAGCCTAAAACCTATATTCCGGGTTCATACAGGGTGTTCCACGAAAGTCCCCCCCCCTGTTTTTTCACGAACCGATGGGCAGATCTTCCCGGGACGAAAATGATTTCCCAGTCGTAAGGTCTAGTTTCTCTTGAGCTTAAAAAATTTTCTCCCCCTTTCACGGGGGGCTGGAACCTACCACCAACTTCGAATCTTAAATAGGAAGGTATGCCTTTATGCACCTTGTTGGAAAGGCCATTTACTCCAAAATACGAATCCGTGGGAAAAAATTAAAATTAATCAATTTTGGGGGGGTAAGGGACCTAGAGATGACTAAAATCCACCCAGAATCAAAGTGTGGTGACCTATCAAACGAACTACCGAACATGGGGTTTTCCAGGTCGCTGATTTCGAAAATTGCCTTATTTTTTCGATTTGACTAACTCAGGGGGCAGAACATTCAAAAATTTGGGGCAGAAGGGGTTATTTTAATGTTTCTCATTTTCGCTGATACAATGTCTTTATGCACCTTGTTGAAAGGCCTCTTTCTCCCAAAAGTAGAATCCGTGAAATTTTTTTGAAATTTGTCAATTTTGGGGGGCGAGGGGGCCTACAGATGACCAAAATCCGCCCGGAATCAAAGTGTGATGACCTATCAAACGAACTATCAAAAAGAGGGTTTTCTAGGTCGCTGATTTCGAATAATTGCCTTATTTTCCCGATTTAACCCGTTTTAGTTTTAAAATCCGAATTTTCAACCTAAAATTGGTTCCATTATTCACAAATTTTTGACTTTCTGAATGCAGATTATTAAAGTGGCTTCATGACATCGTTGAATAGAAAACTTTCTCCAGAGTATGAATTCGTGAAAAAAATTTCAAAATTTATCAAATTTGGGGGGAAGGGGCCCAGAGATAACCAAAATCCGTCCAAAATTGAAGTATGAGCTAGCAAAAAGACTATCGGAAAGGGTGTTTTCGAGGTCGCTGATTCCGAATATCACATTCTCTCCTAGATTCAACGCGTTTCAGAGCCTTACAATTCAAATTTTAGACTCAAAATTGATTCTAATTTACAAATTTTTGAGCTTCTGAACTCAAGTTATCAAAGTGGCTTCATACACATCGCTGGATTAGACAGTTCCTCCAAAATACTAATTCGTGAAGAAAAATTGCAAATTCATCAACTTTGGGAACGGAGTGTAATGCCAGCCAAAACCTATCCAAAATCAAAAACCTAAAAGAGGTGCAGGGTGAGTTTTGAGAATGACCCTCCCCCCCTGTTTTTTTCTCGAATAATTGTCGGATTGCTCCCAAACAAAATGCGATCTTCGTGTACCGTGGTCTAGTTTCCTGCGGGCACAAGAAATTTTTCTCCCCCATATTTGGGGGGCTGGAACGTACCACTAACTTTGGAATCTTAAATGGGAAGGTATGTTCTTATGCACCTTGTTGCAAAGATCTCTCCGCTCCAAAATTGAATCGGCGGAAAAAATTCAAAATTTATCAATTTTAGGGGCCAAGGGGCCTATAATTGGGGAAATCCATCCAGAATCAAAGTGTGATGACCTAGGAATTTCTAATTGTTCTGAGAAAATTCAAAGAAAAACTTACGTTAGAATGGTCAAAAATCGATACCACAAATGTCACTCCAGTTTTTTGTAACCTTACTTTTGGAAATTTGGGAATTTCATCGAAGATCTTTGGGAAAATTTTCCAATGATTTTCATTAAAAATTTTGGAGGAAAAATCTCATAGGAAATAAGTTGATGGAAAACACAATGGTTTTGGAGAATTTTGTCAATGATTTTCAGGGAAAATGTTGCATGATCTCCGAGGAATTCCATCAAAAATTTCTTGAGGAATTTTGTCAGAAATTTTTGGGGAGAAATTGCAATAATTCTAATCTTTAGGAAAATCATTCGATAATTTCTGAAGAATTTCATTAGGAAATATTTGGGGAAAGGCTCCGATCGTTTTTGAAGATTTTCATCAAAAATCTTCAGGAAAAATGTTCGAGGATTTTAGAAAAATTTCATCGAATTTCTTTGGGAAAATTTTCCGATGCTTTTGATGGAACTACATCAAAAATTTTTGAGAAAAAAATCCTTGGGTTTTTTTCAATTTTTTTTATTATTAACAAGCCTAATGCTGAACTGAAGAATCTTATCGGACATTTCTGGAAAAAATTTCCAATGTTTCCCAGAGAATTTCTTTAAAATTCTTAGGGAAAATATTCTGATAATTTTTGTAGAATTTCATTAAGAGAAAAACTCCGACGATTTTTGAAGTATCAACAATGTTCAGAAAAAATGTTCTCCGAAGAAATTCATCGAAGATTTTTGGTGAAAATCTCCGAGAATTTTCAAGAAATTTCACTGGAAATTTTCGGAAGCAAATTCCGGTAATTTTTGATACAACTAACCTCCAGGAAAAATGTTTTCCGAAGAAATTCATCGAAAATCTGCAAGAATAATCTTCGATAATCTTTAAGGAATTTCATGAGAAATTCTTGGGAAAAAATTGCAATAATGTCCAAAGGTAGAAAAATACAGGAAAAATCCCGGATAATTTTCAAAGGAAGTTCATCAGAAACGGAAAGAAAAATAATTGCAGATTTTCTCCAACAGTTTGCAAACAAAAAAAGCGAACGAATCACTTTCTGAACAAAAAATCCTAGGTCATCACACTACAATATTCTCGGTGGATTTTCTCCAATTGTAGGCCCACTGGCCCCCTAAAATTGATCAAATCAGAATTTTTTTCACGGATTCTAATTTTGGGGGAAGAGATTTTTTCAACAAGGTGCATGAAGTCATGGTGTCAGTGAACATAAAAAACGTAAAAAAATGAATCCCTGCTCCCCCAAATTTTTGAATTTTCTGCCCCTGAATGGTCAAATTGGAAAAATAACGCAATATTCGATATCCACGACCTGAAAACCCCCTTTTTTGATATTTCGTTCGATAGGTCATCACACTTTGATTCTGGGTGGATTTCCCCAATTTTAGGCCCCCTGGCCTCCTAAAATTGATGAATTTTGAATCTTTTCCGCGAATTCAATTTTGGGGGGAAGAGGCCTTTCCAACAAGGTGCATAAAGACATTGTATCAGCGAAAATAAAAAACATTTAAAATAACCCCTTCTGCCCCAAATTTTTGAATGTTCTGTCCCCTGGGTTAGTCAAATCGAAAAAATAAGGCAGTATTCGAAATCAGCGACCTGGAAAACCCCATTTTCGATAGTTCGTTTGATAGGTCACCGCACTTTGATTCTGGGTGAATTTTGGTCATCTCTAGGCCCCTTGCCCCCCAAAATTGATAAATTTTGATTTTTTTCTACGGATTCGTATTTTGGAGTAAATGACCTTTCCAACGAGGTGCATAAAGGCATACCTTCCTATTTAAGATTACGAAGTTGGTGGTAGGTTCCAGCCCCCCGTGAAGGGGGAGAAAATTTTTTAAGCTCAGGAGAAACTAGATGTTACGACTGGAAATCATTTTCGTCCCGGGAAGATCTGCCCATCGGTTCGTGAAAAAACAGGGGGGGGGACTTTCGTGGAACACCCTGTATATGAACACATCTAAAACTTACAAACCCCCAAGCTCTTACATTCACCCGCTAACTTCGAACAACCCCCCCCCCCCACACACACACACAAACAAACAAACAAACCAACGCTTTCCCGATGCGCAGTCAGTAACCCTCTAGTTACCCAGTTACCAGCCAAAAAGTTACCCATTTGTTACCCTCAGATTACCCTTGTTCCCATTTAGTTACCCGGGTAACTCTGGTTGGATACTACGCAATTAATTACCCTCTAGTTACCCGCAGCGGAAAAGTTACCCATTTGTTACCCTCAGGTACTTTCAGATTACCTTTGTTCCCCTCTAGTTTCCCTTGTTCCCCTTTAGTTACTCAGGTAACTGGTGGAATTTGGCGCATTGGGATATTAAGATAATACTATCCAATAATAATGACATTTTCCTGATGGACTTTTATACTTTACAAGTAGCTTACTTACATAGGCTGGGACACCTCCTTCACCTCTGGTAGTATCTCCACCGGCTTCTGTGTGACTACTCCATTGCATTTCTGCATAATTGAATATAACGTATGTGAAAACCTCATCAGTCGCCAATACCAACTGAAATGTGTTTGTCTGTTCGAAAGAAATCAAATTTTATTAAATTAACTAGTACCTGCACAACATCTTAATTGAGCAAATATTATCAGAAGTAATATAGAACTTATTGATCTGATATTATAAACATACAGGGTTAGTCAGTTTAAAACGCAGCATAGGAAAATCCCGTTCGCTGCGTGTTAATGTGACTAGACCGACGCGGTGCGTACACAGGTACAGACTCGTATTATGATAAGCCAGTGCAACGACGGAACTGCTTAGTCAGTTTAAAACGCAGCATGAAAAATCTCGTTCACGGCGTCTTAAAGCGTGCTCGGTGCGTTTCTCATTCTTTCAAAAGGATAAAATAATTCTCGGGGATGGGGGGAAAGTGTTCGATGATTTTCGAAAAATTTCATCAACAATTTTTGAAGAAGCAAAATCCGATAATTTCCGAAGAATCTCAACGGAAGTCTTTAGAAAAAATTTTCAAAGTTTTCCAAAGAATTTCATTAAAATTCTTCGGGAAAATGTTCCGATTAGGAAATATCTGGGTGGGGGGGGGGGACTCTGGTGGTTTTTGAGGAATTTCATCGAAAATCTTCAGGAAAAATGTTCGGGAAAATTCTTCGATGACTTCTAAGGATTTTTATCGAAAATTTTTGTAATAATTTCCGAAAAATCTCTGTTTTCTAAAGAACTTTTTCAAAATCTTCCGGGGAGTTTTCCGTTCATTCTTAAGAATTTCACAGGTAATATTCATGGGAAAACTCCGACAGATTTTGAAGAATTTTATCGGCAATCTGCAGGTAAAATGTTCTCCAATGAATTTCATCGAAAATCTACGGAGAACATCTCCGGGAAAATTCTCCAATGACATCTAAAGAATTTTATCAAAAATTTTTGAGAGAAAAAAAAACGATAATTTCTGAAGAATCTCATCAGAAATCTTCAGAAGAAATTTTCAATGTTTTCCAAAAAGTAACCTTACACAATTCGTCGAGAAAATTTCCCGATAATTTTTGAAGAATTTCCTAGGAAATATTCGGGGGAAAAAGCCGCGATGGTCTGTAGAGAATTTTATCAAAAATCTTCGGAAAAAATCTCCGATAATTTTTAAAGAATTTTTAGAAACAGTTTTGATAATTTCTGCATGGTTATGCAATTTAAAATTCCACCGGAGATTTTTCCCGGATATTTCTTCTGAAATTCTTCAAAAATTATCGGAAAACTCCCCCGAAGAGTTTTAGAGAATTTCTTCGGAAAACATTGGAAATTTTTTCTGAAGATTTTCGATAAGTTCCTTTAGAAATTATCGCAGATGTTTTTCAACAGTCATGGGAATCTTTTCGAAAATTGGCCAAGAAATTCTTTGATTGAAAATTTTCCAATGCAAATTCTTGGGACATTATCGAATTTCTTCAGCAAAAATTTCTGCTGAAATTTTGTAAAAATCATTAAGAGATTTTCCCCGAAGTTTCGGATGAAATTTCTCGAAGATCTTCCTGAAGATTTTCGATTAAATTTTTCAAAAACTGACGGAGTTCCCGCCCCCCACCACTCAATATTTCATTATGAAATACTTCCAAAGTTGTCGGTAAATTTTCTCGAAGTAATTTTTTGTTGGAAAATATTGAAAATTCTCTCAAAAGATTTCCGAAGAAATTCTGCGGGAGATTTTTTATTGAATTGTTCAAGAACTGACGGAGTCCCCCCTCCGAATTATTTCCTTTGAAATACTTCCAAAGTTATTGGGAGATTTTCCAGAAGTAGTTTTTTGTTGGAAAATATTGGAGATTTTCTCAAAAGATTTCCGATAAAATTCGTTGGAAATTTTCAGGTTTTCTTTCCATCTCTGATGAACTTCCTTTGAGAATCATCCGGGATTTTTCCCGAATTTCTCTACAGATTTCCAGTGAGATTCTTCGGACATTATTGGAATTTTTTTCCAAAAAATTTCTCATGAAATTCCTTAAAGATCATCGAAAATTATTCCTGAAGATTTTCGATGAATCTCTTCAGAGAATATTTTTCCTGGAGGTTAGTTGTATCGAAAATTACCGGAATTTGTTTCCGAAAATTTCCAGTGAAATTCCTCGAAAATCATTGGAAGATTTTCCCAAAGATTTTCGATGAAATTCTTCGAAAATTATTGGAGATTTCCCCCAAATATTATTGAATAAAAAACGCACCGAGTACGCTTCACTAATTCATTGTTGAAAAAAAATAAGAGATGCACCGAGTACGTTTCACTTGTAAACAAGATTTTTCATGCTGCGTTTTAAACTGACTAAGCAGTTCCGTTGTTGCATTGGCTTATCATAATACGAGTGTACGCACCGCGTCCGTCTAGTCACATTAACACGCAGCGAACGGGATTTTCCTATGCTGCGTTTTAAACTGACTAACCCTGTATAGGTAGCTTTATATAGTTTCCAAATAGTGTGTATTTTTCATCTCCCATTGCCTGTGAGTTCATTTTCACTACCTACCTGTTGTTTTAAACTGAGTCTGAAGCTTGAAGCTTCTGCTGTACAGTTCTGTACAGTAAGTACATGTCGCATCACGCAGTGGTATAGCCAGCCTAGTGTTCAAGGGGAGATGTAACGCACATTCAAAGGGAAGGCCGAAGTTGTATTTTCCACATTTCTTAAATTCTATAAATCAATAAGTAACATAGTGACGTACCACGTAGAGAGAATTGTCAATTCCTCCCGCAAAGGACATGTTCTTCCAGGTTACAATTACTGAATGTTTTGGTACAAACGTTTCAGCACCAACGACACCTTCTCGTATGTCCCACATCAATCTTTCTCGCATTTCAACCCCAAACTGATCTGTTCGACCTTGTAAGTCGCGTTCCATTCTAGAGTTTATGATGACCACCTTATAAATTACTCAACTTGACCCAGGGCCAGCAGCACTATTTTACTTTCTTGTGTGTAGCAAGAAAAAATTTTGTAAAGACTAGTCTTCACCAAAAAAAAAAAAAATCATTCTTTATTACAAAGGTCAGTCAATATATCAGATAAAAACTTGAATTAAGGATCAAATTTTATTCAAAGCGTAAAAATAAATACACCATTAGAAAGAGCGTGAAATTTGATAATTTTTGGTATAATCACCATTCCAATCAACGCACTTGAGCCATCGCTCTGGCATTTCAAAAATCGCGGCGCACCAAACCTTGGGTCCGAGTTGCAGTAACCATGCCGTCACCCAGTTTTGGAGAGTCATCATGTTTCCATGATAACGACGCTTCTTAGGAGTGAGGGGTATAATGGTGCACCCAGCTCTGGTCACCAGTGCCCAACCTTCCCAGAAACTTGTTTTCCCCTCTCTTCTCATGCGACAGGGGTCGGTGGTGCATATTGAAAAACGCGTTTGGTCAGTTCGGTTGTCCTCTGTGAGGTGGCGCGGAATCCAACGCGCGCAAACCTTTCTATACACGAAATCCGTCTTGATGCTTTTAAAAACTGTTCCATGGGATGCATCACATTCGACACAAATTTCTTTGATGCTAATGTTACGGTTTTCGCATATGCATGCGTCGATCTTTGCCTTCAATTCATTGGTAGACACACTCACCCAGCGACCGGCTCATTGTTGATCTGTAATGCTTGTTTGTCCGCCACTAAATTCTTTACACCATTTGTACACATGAGTGAAACTGATTGTTTTTTCACTATGTAACTTTAGTAGACGTGCATGAATGTCTTTTGCCTTGATATTTTCAAAATTTAAAAAAACGAATTGCGGCGCGTTGCTCCATGCGCAACTTGGACCCGCGCTCACCTTTGTTCAACATTTTCGTTTGGCCACAAAAACTATACTACTGAAGGGATCGGTAGGAAACTTTGCAAGGTGGTGTGTAATGATGATGTCAGTGTTGCTTAAAAATTTCAAATTCCTGACTACTTCCCTTTCTGAGTTATTGACATTTTAACCTTATTTATTGACTAACCTTTGTAGGGTTAGTGTTACAAAGACTGAATGTGACAGTGCGACCAATGAACTTGCTACACATGAATTTTCTCGTGTGTAGCAAGTACTACACAACTTCTATAACTGGTGCCGGCCCTGACTTGACCATAATTAGTTCTCGAAATGTCTTCTACATGGACAAACGCTGTTGAGCGTTTGGAATGAAAAATAAAAACCAATGAAATACATATAATAAAAAGAGCAAGAATGGTCAAGCTGAAAACTACCCGTTTGTGACAGCTCAGATTGTGAGAAACTGCTGTCTCAGGGACATACCAGAGGATCTTCTGTATGGAAGTGGAGGGGATAGGGAGACAGACATCCATAGTCGTATCCTTTTACATAGGAAGCAAGGTAGCCAAGATCAGTCTCGCTATAATAATGTTCCAGTAGCAATTTTGTTTTGAAAATCATTCCAACTTGTAGTTGAAGGCCGGAAGAATCAGTTTTAATCAACTTTCACCCTCAATCAAATCTACTTTTTCAGAAATATTAGAAGTCTTATAAGGACAAATAATTTTTTATCGTTTTTGCAGCAGTTTACTGGTTTCACCGCAAGATATCAGCCACTTCAGCAGTATACATTCTCAATTATTAGCGGGAAAGTTTTCAACAGGACCACTCTTAAGCTTCATTTTACGTTGCTCTGTACTCTAAGCTTCTGGAGTACGTTCTGAAACCATCACTGGAAGACGCTCGACAATAGGAACGTCACCCAGAGCGTTCCATAAGAAGTCTGGTAACATCGAAGTCTGATCGGAACGATGTTGAGTGCTCATTCCAAAACCATCACTTTTTGGTCACTTAGGTGAAGGATGAATCATCGCCGTGCTTGGGAGCACGCGGAAATAGGTACCCAACGCAGCTGATTAGTCAATGATAATAGGTACTTAGGTATTTATTATTTTAAACTGGTAATTGTTCCCTGTTTTCTTTGGTTTCAAAACGCACCTTGACGCTGCTATGATTGGTCAATGATAATTGATAATAATAATGATTTTAAACTTTTGGTTTACTTTCGGGTATAGCACCTAACGCGTGCCCAAAGCGCGAGGAAATTGCGTGACCTCATGATGTTATCTCATTACACAGCATGGGTAATTGTTCCCTGCTTTCTTTGGTTTCAGAATGCACCCCAGGGATAGTAAGTAACCTCTGTAATCTATCGCTATAAAATCTGTTCCTAATCTGTCATAGGCGCTATGTATATCTTGGAAAGATTAATACTACCTGAAGTACACGCCTGGAGAGCGACGATCCACTTCCTCTGGTCTAATTTTTCCAATACGACATTTGCTGAAAAATATTCCGATAAATGAAGGATCATTTTCCTTGGGCCAATCTTTATTTGGAAATCTCAACGGATATACATAACTTGTTGGTGGATCACTAAATTCCAAGTAACCATTTACAGAAACCTAAAATAGAATTCAAACAACGATTTTATTGATTCAAAATCCGAATAGGTATGTATTTCGGAATGAGACTGTAAAATAATTCGGGTCAATATTATGTACTTACCCTGGAATAATTAAATCGAAAACCAAAAAAAGGTAACTGGAAATCGAAGTTCTTGTGAACTTGGATGTTCGAAGCATGTAAATGTATTTGCAGGTCTCCATTATTATCATCCCCACCTTTATCGAAATACCAGTACATAAATTCAGACCTTATTTCTCGAAGTCTTTCCTCTGACACTAAGTACGGTACATCGTTAGGTCCCAAACGTTGAGTTGAAGGCGCATATCGATAACTCATTTCTCCTATGAACAAATTTATTATTTCAAAATAGGTAGGTACTCTGGTAGGCATCACAGGGCCACAACTATAAGGGCGGATCAATGAGGATTCTGCCATCCACGAGAAAAATGTTGCTTTCACTCACAAAATAGAGATCCCTTTCCCTACCCAATTTGTCCATTCAAAAATTTTGTTTGCCCCTGCTGATACAAGAAACTGGTTACATCTCTGAGGTATCATTTCGATTTTATTAATATATTATTACGTACTTAGGTACCTAATAATTGTGTTCAAATAGATTAATAACAAAAATACTGCAAAACATATGACAGATTCATGTAAATATACTTATATATGTATATACATATAAATAGGTATAGATACTAGATATGTTATCCATAACTACATACAGACACACAATCTGATGGATTTTTTACCACCCATCATCCCGGCATATTTTATCGTTCAGTAAATTGGTTGAAGTGACAGGGCGATAGTTTTTTATCCCTATAAAAGTTACTACCGATTATAACACAAAAGCTGATGAATCATACACTGTAGACAGAAATAGAAAAAATGTCAGGGAGAATTCACATTCACCAGAAGTTACACATCTAATGTAAAAAAGTCCTCAGAGCGCAACATAAAGAATCAGAATCAGAGATAAAAAGAGCAGGCCGAAAAGTTGCTTGGTGGCACCGCCCATGAAAAATATATGTAGAACTCGAGTACATATCCCCGTTCCTTCTTATTCCTGTTTTATTTTTTATTTTTTCTTGATACCTATACGATGTGGGTTTCTTTCCTCGTAAGTTCAATTCTTTAATATCTTTACTTTTCTCTAATAACACCCCTCAATTTTTAATTCGAATGAAGAAAGTCTGATACTCAAATGGTTCCTGGGGTTCTACTTTTTAGTTATCCTGGTCCCGTACCTCTATTTATCCTCAAGCATTCTCTAGCGATAACAACTTTTGCGACGAGAACTTTCTCTATCTATCTAAATGTTGCTCTCAATCTACACAGCTTCGTTAAAGCTGTTTGTCTTTGAACTTGAATAATATACTCATAAATGGTTTCAAAGAGCCCACCAGGGACTAGTATGAGATTCGATAGTAGACTGTATGCCGGTGCCCGATCCGTGAAACACAGTCAATACAAACGTCGACACTTTTGTCAATATTCAAAATTGGTCACTTTCCCAACACCACAAATTTGTCGGATT
The DNA here is from genome assembly GCA_031841125.1 of Acanthococcus lagerstroemiae. NCBI lineage: Eukaryota > Metazoa > Arthropoda > Insecta > Hemiptera > Eriococcidae > Acanthococcus > Acanthococcus lagerstroemiae. Next base: position 33,796,295 of record CM063107.1, read on the forward strand.
CGACAGGCAAAGTCGATTTCAAACCGATATTGTTGTTGACGTAGACTTTTTTGTTGTCTTCCACTAGTCAAAAACTGATGAAAAAGTCGATGTCAAATTATGTAGGTACAATAAATCAACTTGGCCATTTCCGACATTTTTATCGACTTCAGCTACTCAAGAGCCGCCGATGAGGAAGCCGATATCGAATTATATACAGAAAAACGTCGCGGTAACCATAAATTTTTTGTCGACTCTAGCTACTCAAATGTCGATCAAAAAGTCGACGTAAATTTTATGCAGACTTTGATTTCGATGAGTCATTTAATTTTTTTACTTCTGATTCGACTTTACGCAATTTTCATTAAATTAATATTTAATATCGATAATCTACAAGTTTTTCTAGAAGGAATGTGATATCGGCGGCGGGCAGTCTATCAGTTTTTCAATACTAAATTCAATGTTGTTTACCTAATGAATTGTCAATCCGAACTTCAACAGCGATAAACATAAACACGTCGACATGTCGATTTGACTACTGTTACCGTTATATCCTCATAACTATTTTCGAAATGAGATAATTCCAGTCTATAGTGCGGCGTCAAATAATGATATGTCTCTGAGGAAAAGCATGTGACGTGTAAAATAGATTACTGAAGTAAAATGTCGAGCTCAGTGCCAATATTGGCACTTGTTTCATGGGTGTATTAGTCTGCGCATAAATATCAAGATAAAACCCTGCCCTCTGGTATTTTCAAAGTAGATAAATGACAAAGCAAGAAGGAAGAAATGGAATTTGCCCAGAATTTCTATCGCAGTGATCATATTACTAAACTGCATTTTATGTCTGGCAATAATATTTACAAATATATCCGAAATTCACTTACGATCTTGCTGGCTTGTTCCTCGAGAATTCTGTCTGACATTGTAAAATCTTGTGGCCGGTGGTTGTTGCTGTGGTAAAAAGGTGTCATCTTGTCTGCCATTTTGCTCCTGTAGAAGAGTATCTCTAAATCGTTGGGCCACATTATTTGCGGAAAATTGATCGGTATCTTGCTGGGCGATCGTCGCACTTATAATCAGGATCAATACAACTATTCTACACCGAATCATCTTTGATGATAAAATTCATTAAAACCAATTCGGAACATTTAAATAACACGATTTTAGAAACTTTTGACACCGCACCGCACATCTGCAGCACGTGTAGAAAAAACAGCGACAGATGAGTACTTTTGCTGTATTAAAAAATTGGCCTAAATATGGAGACAATTCCTATAATCGCGGATCTGTCTGTTTACTGTTGACTAATACGTGTACGTAATATTCACTTGTTCAAGTGTGCTGTTTCCCGAAAAAAAAAACCTTATCTATCACACCTTATATCGAAGATAACAGTCATTAAATAAACTTGCATACTCTAGCTACAGGAAATGAGTCGATGCGAAGAATGAATTTTTTTTAAATGTTTTATGAGTGAGTAGGTATTACGAAAGAGAGAAAAAGACGAGGTAGGTATTTGATAATTTGCACCGTCAGAACTGTGTCAACAAGGACAGATTCACGATATTTTTTCCCTTGGAAAGAGTAAGTTCATTATTTTCAGTTTGATGGCTTATTATTTTTTCATGTTCTAGGTATATGTTACTCATTCGCAACTGTAAATTTCCAATATTTTATTAAAATTAAAGCTTGTAAATTCATCTAATTATAAGGCAGGTCCTGTCGAGGAAAAATCCGGGTCCGGAGAGAAAGTAGAGCACGGAATAAAAACTAGTCGAATAGTCAAATAGAATGAAATTGAGAATATATGTATAGGCATTTGAAAACTCCACCTGTTGAAAAAATCCGGGCTCTTCAAAAAAGCCTGGACCCAGGGACAGGTAACCTATTCACCTTTGTCCCTCTACATTATTGTCCAGCTTGAATCAAGGATATTAGCATTCTTCTTCATCAACATTATCATATAGCATTGCCAGCTGCATTGCTGGCCAAATTGTCTGGTCTGTCGGTTCAAACACATAACATGCTAAATTTTCCAGTACGGCTCTTTTGTTCCAATAAATTCAACTTGACAGCCATTTTCATAGCGGATAATGCAGTAGGTACTGTATACTCGATCGAAACTCAAAGATTAAATCCAAAAGGAATCTGCAAACTGGACCCCGAAATTATATTTCGACAGCATTGTGGCGTGACAATTTTTTAACAATTCAGCCTCCAAGTTTCAAGAAAATTGAAAAAAAATCCACTTTTGATTTTTGTGGCATAGTTTGGAAAATAAAATATTCGAAAAGGCATTAGCTTATATTTACCCCGCCCCCTCCTCCACATAATGGACCAGCTTCATATTTTATAAAAGTAAAATGCATGCTTGAAAGATTTTTTACAGTGCTTACAAAATCTAATAAAAAATGTCATTTGCCAAAATTTTGAAGAATTCCCATCTACAAGAAGAATAAATGGAGGTTACAGATAAATGTACAGTACCCATGAAGTAGGTCTGTCCATTACAATGAAAAATAATAAAAGAATAATATAGATAATTTTTCGAGGAAATGAAATTGGCCAGTGGAAAAAGTTCCCGATGCGCAAAATCCCACCAGATACCCGGGTATCTAAAGGGGAACTGGGGTAATCGACGGGTTTCTGGGTAACCTGAGGGTATCCGAGGGTTGCAAATGGGTAACATTTCCGCGGATAGCTAAAGGGTAACTCAGTTACCCTCTAGCAACCCGAGTAACTAGAGGGGAACCAGGGTAACTAACTACAAGGTATTCACTTCTGGCTGGCTGAAAATGTTACTGGTTTTTACAGGTTCCCCATAAATTACCCTTGGAAACCCTGCAGCTACCCGGGTAACTGCAGGGTTTCCGAGGGTAACTGACATCGTTCTCATAGTTACTGATGATTCTCGTGTTTTCGCAGAATAACTTTTTTTGTTCAAATTTCGTTCAGTCATTGCATTGGGTTTTGTTTAATAAATTTACAATTTGAAAATACGTTCCACGTCCTGCAATCATATTTGTAGAAACGAAACATCGATGTAAATTTATATGTTATAAGTATATAGTAACTTATACTGGATATTTTCATGAACATGCAGCATATTACATATGCCAGTAAGCAGGACAATGACATCATCGTTATTTTCATTTCTTACTGTGTAAAGTCTGGTCCAGTTAAGGAACATAATTTGCAACCCGCAATACACATCGATAATGGGCATTTTGAAAAGTTAAAAGGATGAAGGACGAGTTCAAGAACTCGTTCAGCGCCGTTGAAAATAAAAGTTCGTACACACATTTAAGCTCGTTACCAAATGTTTAATCGTATTTCTTCCCTCTGAAAAAAAAAAAAAAATGAACCTATTCTGTCGCGCTAATTATATTTTGTATTGGTGAAAGCGCCGGTAGGAAAATACCGTTATGAGTTCAAGTAGGTCCACATTGTTGTATCGGGGGTCTAATTTTGAAAAATTCTACTTTTTACGCTCTTTCCACCGATACTAATAACTCATTTTGTCAACAAATTTCGCTTGCGTCCCTTTTGCTTAACAGCGTCCAAATATATCAGTAGCACATACAGGCACTTATACGTCCCTGTTTTCTTTTCTTTTGATGTTTATTGAAAACTACTTCATCGGAGATAGGTATTTTACATTTTACATCACGGTTTTAATTTATAATTATTCCGAGTTCACTGTGTTAACCTTTCGACTTCTCATAGAATTCACGTCCCTCTTTTTCGTCAAATTGACTCTTTTGTTATCAACACAGGTACCTCCTATACCTATAGTTACTCGAGGTATTCGAATGATTATAGTCAAGGCAGAACGTCTCCCTAGTGGATTGGACAGTCAATATGATGGCAGACGGACGTCACTCTTCTACTCTATAGCTGCACACATGTTTGATGCTTTAGACTGCGATAGTGAAAAGCAGTGAAACCAATTGGCAGGCCAGTTCATTTGATTTTACTCTTCCTAGGTACTTTTTTTCATTTTTTCCCGACGATAAATTGCGCATAGACCACTTCGCATAATTAGCATATACCTAACACAACACTGAATCAAATTGGTAGTACAGCCCAGCAGTAGGTACCTACCTATATATAGAGTGAACTTGCACGGTACCTACATATTTTATCGTAATGTTTATCGACCATTTATCGTGACTAATGAACAGATGAACAGCTATATCAGTTTTTACATTAAGTATATAATAATGTATGTAGATACTAATCAACAAACGAACTCTGTTCCCATTATCTGTGGGCGGGCCATTCGTTCCAATATAAGAACTTAATAAAATACCAACATTTATTTTAGAAATTGTGTGTATCGCTGTCCCAATCTCTGGCCAAGAGTCCATTCTTTACGTTTAGGTAATCTGCAGTTTTACGTGAATAGTGCTGTTTGCGAACGTAACGTATTTGATCTAAGCATAAGGACATAAAATTTTGTACTCATCGGAAGAAACCTGAACGGGAATTCAAAAATGCAGTATTGTATACCCTCATTTTTTAATAGAAGTACCTAGGTGCCTACTTATAAATTAGCATACTACTGTCATTTCAAAGCAGAATAGAAGAATTAGGTATAGCCTTACGCTAACTGTGTTTGTTCGTGCATCAACGTTCATTCATTTTTAAAAAGCCATTTCAACAACAGAAATAAAGAACTTCTGATTACAAGATGAGGGACAGATTACAAATGCTGAAAGCAGCTCAGGGTGAGCAGAATGAATCCACAGATTCGATTGTTATATTAGTGGAGCAACCCACCTGGTTCATAAATGAATTCTTCGCTGATGTCGCGGAAATTCGTGAAATGAATAGGAATATTCTAAATTACACTGAAGAAGTAAAAAAACTCCACAGAGCAATTTTGTGCTCACCTCAAACCAACGAGAAAACGGAAAAAGAACTTGAAAACTTGATGACTGACATTCAGAAAACTGCAAATCTGGTACAAAATCGAATAAAAGTTATAGACCGGGAAATTGAACAAATTGAAGAAGATCCAAACTCGGCAGCAGTCAGGATTCAGAAGACCCAGTACGCTATGCTTGTTCGCGAATTTTCCGACGTTATGATTGAATACAATAGAACTCAGGTGGACTATCGAGAACGTTGTAAGAACAGAATACGCAGGCAGTTAAAAATTGCTGGTCGCAGGACAACAAAGGAAGATATTGAGCAAATGCTTGAAGACGGAAATCCTTCAGTCTTCACCCAAGGAATTATAGTCGCTACCAAAGAAGAAAAAGATTCTTTAGCTGATATTGAAGCTCGACATGCTGATATAATGAAGTTAGAGACGTCAATAAAAGGGTTACACGACATGTTTATGGATATGGCTTTCCTGGTTGAGAGCCAAGGAGAAATGGTTGATCGGATTGAGAATAATGTTGGGCAAGCAGTAATTTGTATTCGAAAAGCCGAAGAGGAAACCAAAAAAGCCGGACAATTTAACACCAAAGCTTTACAGAAGAAACTTCTTTTAAGTAGTATAGCAGTTATTATACTTATTATGTTCATAATAATAATATGCCGAGTAAAATAATTCTATGGTTAACCTTTAACTGAGAGCATAGAAACGAAAAGACCTTTGAATGGGAGCATGGTGAGGGAATCCCCGCTTTCTATATTTATTAAGAACATGCATTTAAGGTGTTGGATTGAAGTTTCATTATCTACATATTATACAAATACTTTCGGTCAAATCCATAATCTGTCTGTTAATATCACCAATTAGTTCATGTCAAGATCCTGAAAACACTAGGTAATAGTTAAATATCCTAGTGATTCCGATTTTTAATCGATTAATCGATCATCGATAAAATCGGTCAGAAAAAATCGATTTTTCCCGATTTTACAATTACCAATTACGATTAAACGATCAAGTTAGTAATAATCGACAAATCGATTTTTGTTGACTGTGTTTATGAAATACAATAGCGATGCAACTTGTTGTCCCGTTCATTATCGTTTGTTCGTTCATATTGCAAGTAGGTACTTTATAATGTGCAATGATCAATTCCTTTGTTGGCTATCATATTATTCGTTTTTTCTCATTACATTGCATAATGTATAAGAAATAAACTAATAAAATATTTTGTTCTTCAGTTTTCAACAAAAATTAAAACCGATTTTTTAAAAACGATTTTTAGTTTGATCGGTTTTTGAAAAACTGATTAAAATCGATTAAAATTGATCGAATATTTTGAGAAATCGGAATCACTAAAATATCCTTTGGATGAAAATTGTTTTCTTGAACACATCAGCAGGAACCAGAGTTTCAGCGAATCAAAAAACATAGATTAGCGGCAATGTGATTGGCTATAATTTTGGCTGATGTTAAAGAATGAGGATTCTCAGTGGCGTAGCTAGGGGTTTCCCAAAGGGGGGGCACAATAAGGTTTTCAAGGGAGAAAAAGTCGAAAATTGCGGTATTTTTTTTAAATCGCTAATATTAGAGGAGTATGTAAAAATATTGAGGGGGGAGGGGGCACGTGCCCCCTGTGCCCCCCGACGCTACGCCACTGAGGATTCTACATCATCAGATACCTAGTATATTGCTAATAAAAGAGATGGCGATCTGAAAAACCTTTCCATTTTAAGATTTAGGTAATATTTTGATCTAATGTTCGATCTCTTTGGCAAACGCTCTTATTTCTTCTTTATCCCTGACAACTGCTGCGGTTCTGAATCGGACGCTCTGGTCAAATTTTTGAAATTTACAATAGATTAACCCCGTGAATTGAATAAGTGAATAACTGAAAGAGAAAATATGCCAGGAAGTTCATTCTTAAACCAACGGGCAAAATTCGAATTACAGATTAATTGACTAGAAGGAAGAAGAAAAGAAATACAAATACTTAGATAAACAATTACACTTTCCTTTTCCTAAAAATGACGCTAACAAGTACCGTTTCCTTTCACCATCTGGGTAATAGAAGAAGAATGCGAGAAAATCTCCGTTGCTTTGTATGTGAGATGATTTGATTGGCTAACTGATTATTTTAACAGAACCACATTAGTGGTATGTAATACACTGATGCTTAGTGATGTTTTGTTTGTGGGATGCGTTGTTGAATTAGCAACCGTTTCATTGGCTCTAATATTAGCCGATATTAACTATTTTAACAAAATAAGTTTAAATGCATGTAAATGTAATGAGCTATAGTGTTTTATAGCGTTCTGATCATGAGGCAAAATTACGAAGTTCATTTTCAAGAATTCAAAAAGAAACAAAAATTTTCAGCTTTTTTTCTGGGGGTGGGGGAGGTGCAGATTTCCCATATTCTCTCCCCTTCCCTGACGCTATGCCTGGGTATTATAGCCCCTCCAAAAACGCCAAAGACATAGCATTTTGCATTTTCATAATTTCTAGGCTCTATCTGCAACAGATGACTAGATCATAGACAAGAGTTCCCTCGGATCTTAATTACCGGAACAACAAAATATAGCATAAAAAATAATGCCCCCCCCCTTTGTAAAATATAGGTAAATCTCGGAAGTACAATCCCAACAGGCATGATACATGCATAATATATGTATACTTACCTACCCAGCATCAATGCATGTTCTTTGATGGGTACATATACCAGTTGAAATAGGCCCACGGTATAAATAAGGTGAATAATTTTACAGAAAAGCATCTTTCTTTATGTAACTCTTTCAGTGCCAGAGTTCAGAACATGATGCAATTTCTTATCAGTTAATAAATCGAGAAAAAAATTGAAACCCACCGACTGAATTTTAGAAACAATAAACTGGAACAGATGATGTGGACGCCGGTTCTCCTTCCCTTCAGATTTTGGGAATTGGGAATTCCTAATTTCCTATAGTACATTTCCCCGGGAAACCGCCGGATATTAGGAATTCTCTTCTTTGTTTGAGGTTGGTGGGTGAACCGTAAGAGCTGGGAGGTTCATACTTTTTGGATATGTTCCTATGAATTCTGAGAAGGCTTTAGGCTTAACAAATTTCGATACCCTTATTAGGAGGGGGCCACAAAATTTTGTCCCCTCTAGCCCCCTAATTTCTACATTGAATTTCTTGACATTCAGCTGAAGTTTGATGGCTGTAACTGCCTCCCTTTAGAAATTTTTAGGGGGTTGAAAATTGAAATTTCCAAAATGAACTCAACATACCTTATTATTACATGTACATCTGATTTAATACGACTATAATATAACTACTTGGATATTATTTCGTACTCATTCATGTACCACACGACCAATTTGCAGCCCCTATCATCTTCAAAAGTCCTAAAATTTCAGTTCGGGAAACTGTATTTAGCATTTCTCCTGATTGTCTGATTGAATTTTTAAAAAAGCTTTCGCAGCAGCGAAAGTAGAACCGATGACTCTTTGAGCTACGTATCATGGAAGAAATATCTGAGGAATAAATAAAATCAGTACCTACTCTGCAATCAAATTGAGTAAAAAAAGAAAAAGTTTTGAAATCAAATTAAATACAATTAGAACAAAAAATTAGGAAATCTTATTAGAAATGAACGAAACAGCTGAAGAGGTAAAAACAGAACATAAGTCTCAGAATCAAATTAAATACAAAAGGGAAAAATTATGAAATCAAATGAAAAATGAAAGAGCTGGAGAGGTTATAAAAAAGAGAGAGAGAAAAAAAGGTATACCTACCTATCACTTTGCACAACGTGGATAGCAATAAAGCAAAAAACTTGAATCTCCCAAAAAAGAAATCCTATACAAAAATATGATTTCAAATTAAAAATGAACAAATAAATCCTATACCAAAATACATCCTGATATAAAATTAAGAATACCTAACAACAAAAATTAGGTATAGGTAACATGAAGTAAAAAAAAGTCGGTAACTTAAACTTTTTTTTCTAGTCTCACTGACTTGGGCGAAAAGTATCAATGTAAAGAAAAAATCGGGCCCGTGAAATAGTTCCCCCTCCCCTATCCTTAAATGTCACACTTAATTTGGATCCTATCGCACCCGTGGATGCCGAGTCCAACTAAGCGGAGCGCACCCGTGTTGTCAATTCGGCATCCACGGGCGCGTTTTATTCGGACCTTAAATTGAGGGAAATCTCATGAACGACTCGACTGATTGTCATCAAACTTTCACCTGCACAAATTCAAGTACTTCTCCATTATACATATATAAACTTGGGAATCAATTGATTCAATATATAGTTACTGAGATTGAAGTACCACAAATTTTGTCCGTACATATACATATATATATATATATATATACCTTCCCACAAGTTGAAGCTGAGAGTTGGCGCACTGATCATGCTGCTACGGATCTAGACGCATGCGCAATATGTAACGAAACCCGGTTGCGAGTAACATATTTACGGCCGTATGTCATCGAAGAAATCTTAACAATATGCACAAACGGAAAATCTGCATTCGTCTCAAAGATTTCATTAAGCGTCATCAAATTTGAAAAGTTTCAGTAGATATCCGAGAAAGTTATCGTTTGCCAAGGTATCAGTAAGGCTCAAGGCCGGAGATCAAGTGTTGCAGGTATTGATTTCAGATCATCGTGCTTTTCCCGTGGACAGCTGTCAGCAGTTCAAACGGGTGAACACGCAGATCGCACAAAAACCGTGGAATTAGCAACTCAACAGTAAAAACAGCGGCTCATAGATAGATTACGTTTCTCATTGTTTAAATGGTGAACTCTATAATAGCAGCAGAAACTTTATCTTTGGTATTGGTAATTTACTCGAGCGCATTCATGACAGAACTATTTCATTCTGTATGAAGAAAGCAAATAACCGTATGGAAATTCTAATTTTGACATTCATCAGCTGCATTTCACTTGAAGTCACCTTCGGCATTTTGAATGGAAGAATAATTTCGATGGTAAAAATTCTTCGTTAATTCATGATTTATTCATGCGAATACTCTCTTTATTTTACACATGATAGAACAAAATTATACTGAAAACAATGATAGCATAAAATACAATTATTCACACAGTAATGTACATGGTACAAATGAGAGTTATTTTAACTTCAGAAAAACTAAACGTTACGTTTAGATAGTTATAAAAGCGTAAATTGGAACAAAATAAAATTGCTGTATATCGTCCACTGGAAAGATATTCGTATAAATAAATAACAAACAACACATATTACTAACATTTAAAATTAGGTACTACAAAAAAATCGATTTTCAAATATTACTAACATGTAAAATTACTTTAAAAAAAAATCAATTTTAAAAACATATCACAAAGTAAAAAGCTCATAAAATTTCAAATGCTTCCGAAAATTTCTCAGAAATGTACAACCTTGGGAGCACAGTTTCAAAATGGAATGCGATTAGTAAAATTTCAGTGTAAGAAAAGAATCAAAAAATTTGCAGGACAATGATGCAATTACAATTCAACGTCGAAAGCACCCTTAAAAATTTGGAATGATTACGCTGAAAGAGAGAAATAATGAAACAAGCAATCGATCATTATCTGTAAATATTAGCCAGGGTGTACCACTGAGTACTTTCGGATGTTAAATCATGTTGTTCTAAAGAAATAGAAACTCCACCTAGGAACTCATTCTCTTGTAACGTATCATGATTCCAGATTGTAGCTTGTAACGTTCTACTTCGAATTGTATCCAAAGGCATTCGATATTCCAACTGAAATAATGATCAATCGTGTGATCAGTTTGGTAGCTGAGCATAATAAATTATAATTACTCGCGCTACTCCGGTACAAAGGTATCTTTTGCAACGTATTTCCAAGCTTCCTGACAGTATTAATCTCACGAAAGATGAAAAGTATGACAATTCTAGTTCAGAGGCTGAATATGAGAACATTTACCATTTCCATAAAGGAAGGATGACAATTGCGTTTAATAACTTTAGTTTTCCTTTTAGTCACCTTCCCAGGATCAGGGCGCAGATATACTTTGACATATGTTGACGGTTCTTGATTGTTAGCCATTAACGGAAGCTCTTTAGCATGATGAACCATAACCTGAGAGTAACAGAACACAAGTGAAGAATACTCCCTATATAAATAATTGCAATATAATAACACACAGAATGCTCACGATAAACGTATCTCGTTGATAATGAATGGTAAGTTTCAGCTGCCCTCTTAGACACTTATTATTTCTTTGATTCGATTTGGATTTTCGTTCTGCAACAACAGAAAAAAAAAGAAGAAAATATTCGACCACAGCCCAGACGTATATTTTGTAGAATAATCGACGAGTGATTTTATGTAACCTTTCAACTTCCCCAGGTGAATGTTAGCTTCCTGTTGATCTCGGAGTAAAGGATGGAAAAAGGTGTAGACTAAATCGGAATGACTGATTTCACTAGCCATTGTAAACAGCTGCGCTAAAAATTTCTGTATTTCAGACTTTCTCTTTTCCGCAACTTGCTTGATGTTCGATCTGCCACCCAATAGACTAGAACTTTGTAAACTGAAATACAAAGCAAGATATTTTAACGAGTCTGTTATGTAATAAAAACAGTTGGTAATTAACAGAGTAGAATGTCACATTCTTGAGACTGCCATTTAGTCGCATTCAGATTATCGAAGACAGATATTGAACAAGCAATGTACTTAACTTACTTACCTGTAGCCTTTAGCGAGTGGAAACAGAATACAAAGCTTTTGGTGGAATTCTATGAATTCTTTATAGGAACGAAACAAGTACATAGGTTCTGGCTGATTTTCACGTTCAACTTTTAATATGTAGACGTAATATTTCTCCGGATCATATCGCTTCTGATAACCGAAAACTTCCACATCTAGTATTCTACCCTCTTGGTTCATCCTTTGGATGTGAAAAACAAAAATCGCATTATTTACTTACTAGTAAATTTGTGTTAACGTGAAGTTGAAGTAAGTCACGAATATTTCTACATAATTCATTTGAGTTGACATGAATGAGAGAACTCACGTATATCGTTTAGGAACAAAGCTTAATAACTCGGCGTCATTATGATCGCCGGTGAATCGAAGCTGAGCCAGATTGTGTAGAAAAAAGTTGAACTGAGTAAATCGTGATTTAAGAGAGCTGTCAATCATGCGAGCAAAGGTAGCAGCTGCTTCAGCGTTTGATAACGGTAACAAAAGAGCATTTTGTACATAATCAACTGCCTCCATGGTGACTCCCGGAATACCAGATGAAGTCATCTGCAAGAGAAAGTTGAGTATCGAGCATTAACAACGTTACACAACTACCCAAGTATTGAGAAAATTAGGAAGGTATATTCTCTTACCAATCCGAATAAATTGAGAAGCAAGTTCCCGTGCTTTCGTACAATATTAAAAGCTTGACAACATAAATCCACAAAATAGTGGAACTTCTCAGTCGATCTGTCACCTCCGTTAATCACATACACCATGTCCGGGGTAAGAACAAATGGTGTCCGATCTCTGAAAACCAGATGATATAAGAGCTTCTGCTAGCATATTCGACACTGTCGAATAATGCAAAATAAAGTAATATTGAAAACAACCTTTTGAAGCTACCAAAAGTCTGGGCATCACCGAGAAACTTTCCAAAATCAATATGAAACACATGGCCCGATCTTTTCAGCATGATATTATCGTTATGTCGATCACAGATACCAAGGATGTAAGTCACAACACTGTAACCAGCACACGATGCTACGAAAATAACAAATAATCAATGTTGTGCTCGAATATTACCGAGAATTCCATCCTCGTCGATGTGTTGTATCGTATTACAAACTGATTATACCAGTAAAATTTTCAACCGCTCTTTCGTACTCCAAAGCTGAGGGATTATGTTTCATAAGCCATTCGGCAATCGGAGTCTCTTTGAAAGACCCAGTTAAACCCAATTCGATCTGAATTTTGCGCAGCGTTTCCGCATCAGTAACCATTTCGATCAAACCTGCAACATTTCACATTCAACGATTCAGGTTAATTAAAAAAATTAATTAAAGAGAACACTGCCATCAGACGTGATTCAGGAAACTGGCATCAATCAAAACAGAAAGAATAACTTTTCGGTCACAAGACGTATTTCGTTCACACCATACTCTCTACATCTACTTAGGCAGAGATTTGACTATTACAAGGCATAGGTAATATTCTCAAGAATGTGATGGAATTATACGTTATACAGCTCAACAAAATGGCATAAACGATCACTACACTAAAATGATGATCAGTTTTTAATACGCGTCCACAAAACCTTCAGACTTGGAACAGACGATGAGTGTGTGTTTACAAACCAAAAAGATCGAATAATCTGAACGTTCGCAGCACCGAAGTGTTCATTCTGTCAGCAGTGATGATGTGGAGGAGACTGCTTTTCACGAGGATCCATTATTGGGGAAGAGATTTTCAGAATTCTTGCAGTTCGCACATTTCACAAGCTCCCATGAAATAATCACGCACAGGCAACATAAGTCACACGGAATCTGGAAAATGAGATCTGCAACACATTCTAAAAATCTGATCCTTGGTTGAGAAAAGAGAGCAAGCCACGTTCGACCAAGATAATCATCTAGATCGGCTTTCCAAGATCTACATGTAATGGCCTTGTTCAATCTCATATGAAAGAGCTGTTTGGTTTGACTAGTTATTATCGTGGATTCCGGACAGCGGTCAATATTTCATACAGTTACTGACTCATGGATTGTAGGTTGTTGTACCAATAAAGTTGAAGTGAAGGAAAGCAGCACATCAATTAGAACAGTAGTTACTTCCAAGTTGTCCATTGTAGTCTGTCATGAATGCTCTGCGAGGTTTATTATGAGAGATCTCGAGAGGTACCAAAGCGTATGCCACAGTGTCAGATAGATATCTCATTCGAAGATAACCCTTAACCACAGTGAAACGAGGATATTTAATGTACAATGGCAGAATAGAGCTCATATCCGCACGATACAAGCAGCTGCAAATATGCCTAAATGATGCTGAATTCACCCATTGAGTATCTGTCTACTTTTACACACGAGAACTTCGGCAAGAGTCACAGTAACAGTACTGTTGCATAGTGACCACAAGAACATTTGTGATACAATACAGGTCGTCGCCTTGATTTCTGGTAGAGATTGATCGCGTATGCTCTTGACAGTGGTTGAGCTTTTCTTGACTTCGTAGTCTTTATTGACCGCGGAAGTATCACACAGAAGTGATAAATGAAAATTTGGCACATTCTGCACCACCAAAAGCGAAGTAGCCGCTGGTGGCATTCAAAACAGCTTGCAGCTTTTCATATGTCAGTTGTTCTCAGTCATTATCCTTACATGATACACTATCAAGCACAAAGATGGGAGCGAATCATAAATGTGTATGAGCTAGTATGGTGTCTCATTTCTTACACAAAACGTGAATTGTATTGTTGGTTGGCAAATTAAGTAACATCCATATGCTGCTCGTGATGTGTTGGTAATTGAGAAATAGGCCCAGTTGGTAGATTCTCTTACAAAAATTGACGTTGGCAACAACAAACAATAACTCGCAGTCTTCCATGTTGTAGTTAAATTCCACTAGATACTACTTCCCAGCGACAAAGCCGTTGGATCATTAGGCACCGCCTACAAACCATTGAATAAACCAGGAAGATATCGGCAACATAATCTTCTAGTCAAAGAGCAAGTGATATGTCCAACTGCTTGTTCTTCTTGAAGGGAACAAATAGCTGAACCTCAATGGCTGTGGTGTACTGTCAACCACGGCGATTGCAGTTACCATCTCCAGAATTTGGCGAGTCAGGCGATATTAGGAGGTGCCTGATACCCAGACCGTACAATGGCGGAGATCTGACACGAGCACTGGAATGTTCTCTTTGCATGAATCAAAGCTTCAAAGTTGCAATGCAATCTTACTCTTTCTCAAAATCCTGATTTAGAATCAGCTCTGCTCAAGACGTCGAACAGACTCTTCTCTAAGATCAGGAAATTGGGAAGTTCTCATTAAAAAGAGACCTATGGAAATTTGGTGTTTATCCTAGCTAAAGAAATTTGGACTTCATCAATTATGAAGACATTTGGCATTTCTCATTGAAAAAGAAGTTCGGCGCTTTTCTCAGAAAATCATAGTTTTTCATTGATAAAGAAACTTGCCGCTTTTCTTAGAAAAGCCTAGTTTTCTATTGAAAAAGAAATTTGCCGCTTTTCTTAGAAAAACCTAGTTTTCCATTGAAAAAGAAATTCGGCGCTTTTCTTAGAAAAGCCTAGTTTTCCATTGAAAAAGAAATCCGGCACTCTTCTTAGAAAAGCCCAGTTTTCCATTGAAAAAGAAATTCGGCGCTTTTCTTAGAAAAGCCTAGTTTTTCATTGAAAAAGAAATTCGGCGCTTTTCTCAGAAAAGCATAGTTTTTCATTGATAAAGAAATTTGCCGCTTCTCTCAGAAAAACCTAGTTTTCCATTGAAAAAGAAATTCGGTGCTTTCCTTAGAAAAGCCTAGTTTTCCATTGAAAAAGAAATCCGGCGCTCTTCTTAGAAAAGCTCAGTTTTCCATTGAAAAAGAAATTCGGCGCTTTTCTTAGAAACGCATAGTTTTTCATTGATAAAGAAATTTTCCGCTATTCTTAGAAAAGCCTGGTTTTCAACTGAAAAAGAAATTTGGCGCTTTTCTTAGAAAAGCCTAGTTTTTCATTGAAAAAGAAATTCGGCGCTTTTCTCAGAAAAGCATAGTTTTTCATTGATAAAGAAATTTGCCGCTTCTCTTAGAAAAACCTAGTTTTTCATTGAAAAAGAAATTCGGTGCTTTTCTTAGAAAAGCCTAGTTTTCCATTGAAAAAGAAATCCGGCGCTCTTCTTAGAAAAGCCCAGTTTTCCATTGAAAAAGAAATTCGGTGCTTTTCTTAGAAACGCATAGTTTTTCATTGATAGCCGCTTTTCTTAGAAAAGCCTGGTTTTCCATTGAAAAAGAAATTTGGCACTTTTCTTAGAAAAGCCTAGTTTTCCACTGAAAAAGAAATTCGGCACTTTTCTTAGAAAAGCCTAGTTTTTCATTGAAAAAGCAATTCGGCACTTTTCTCAGAAAAGCATAGTTTTTCATTGATAAATAAATTTGCCGCTTTTCTTAGAAACCCTAGTTTTTCATTGAAAAAAAATTCGGCGCTTTTCTCCAAAAAGTATAGTTTTTCACTGAAAAAGAAGTTCGACGCTTTTCTCAGAAACGCATAGTCCTTCATTGACAAAGAAATTTGCCACTTTTCGAAGAAAAGCATAGTTTTTCATTGATAAAGAAATTTGCCGCTTCTCTTAGAAAAACCTAGTTTTCCATTGAAAAAGAAATTTGCCGCTTTTCTTAGAAAAGCCTAGTTTTCCATTGAAAAAGAAATCCGGCACTCTTCTTAGAAAAGCCTAGTTTTTCATTGAAAAAGAAATTCGGCGCTTTTCTCAGAAAAGCATAGTTTTTCATTGATAAAGAAATTTGCCGCTTCTCTTAGAAAAACCTAGTTTTCCATTGAAAAAGAAATTCGGTGCTTTTCTTAGAAAAGCCTAGTTTTTCATTGAAAAAGAAATTTGCCGCTTTTCTTAGAAAAGCCTAGTTTTCCATTGAAAAAGAAATTCGGCGCTTTTCTTAGAAAAGCCTAGTTTTTCATTGAAAAAGAAATTCGGCGCTTTTCTCAGAAAAGCATAGTTTTTCATTGATAAAGAAATTTGCCGCTTCTCTTAGAAAAACCTAGTTTTCCATTGAAAAAGAAATTCGGTGCTTTCCTTAGAAAAGCCTAGTTTTCCATTGAAAAAGAAATTCGGTGCTTTTCTTAGAAAAGCCTAGTTTTTCATTGAAAAAGAAATCCGGCGCTCTTCTTAGAAAAGCTCAGTTTTCCATTGAAAAAGAAATTCGGCGCTTTTCTTAGAAAAGCCTAGTTTTTCATTGAAAAAGAAATTCGGCGCTTTTCTCAGAAAAGCATAGTTTTTCATTGATAAAGAAATTTGCCGCTAATCTTAGAAAAACCTGGTTTTCAACTGAAAA
This sequence comes from Acanthococcus lagerstroemiae, assembly GCA_031841125.1. Taxonomy (NCBI): domain Eukaryota; kingdom Metazoa; phylum Arthropoda; class Insecta; order Hemiptera; family Eriococcidae; genus Acanthococcus; species Acanthococcus lagerstroemiae. Next base: position 33,813,210 of record CM063107.1, read on the forward strand.
AGAAATTTGGCGCTTTTCTTAGAAAAGCCTAGTTTTCCACTGAAAAAGAAATTAGGCGCTTTTCTTAGAAAAGCCTAGTTTTTCATTGAAAAAGAAATTCGGCGCTTTTCTCAGAAAAGCCTAGTTTTCCATTGAAAAAGAAATTCGGCGCTTTTCTCAGAAAAGCATAGTTTTTCATTGATAAAGAAATTTGCCGCTATTCTTAGAAAAGCCTGGTTTTCAACTGAAAAAGAAATTTGGCGCTTTTCTTAGAAAAGCCTAGTTTTCCACTGAAAAAGAAATTAGGCGCTTTTCTTAGAAAAGCCTAGTTTTTCATTGAAAAAGAAATTCGGCGCTTTTCTCAGAAAAGCATAGTTTTTCATTGATAAAGAAATTTGCCGCTTCTCTTAGAAAAACCTAGTTTTTCATTGAAAAAGAAATTCGGTGCTTTTCTTAGAAAAGCCTAGTTTTCCATTGAAAAAGAAATTTGGTGCTTTTCTTAGAAAAGCCTAGTTTTCCATTGAAAAAGAAATCCGGCGCTCTTCTTAGAAAAGCCCAGTTTTCCATTGAAAAAGAAATTCGGCGCTTTTCTTAGAAACGCATAGTTTTTCATTGATAGCCGCTTTTCTTAGAAAAGCCTGGTTTTCCATTGAAAAAGAAATTTGGCACTTTTCTTAGAAAAGCCTAGTTTTCCACTGAAAAAGAAATTCGGCACTTTTCTTAGAAAAGCCTAGTTTTTCATTGATAAATAAATTTGCCGCTTTTCTTAGGAAACCCTAGTTTTTCATTGAAAAAAAATTCGGCGCTTTTCTCAAAAAGCATAGTTTTTCATTGAAAAAGAAGTTCGACGCTTTTCTCAGAAACGCATAGTCCTTCATTGACAAAGAAATTTGCCACTTTTCAAAGAAAAGCATAGTTTTTCATTGATAAAGAAATTTGCCGCTTCTCTTAGAAAAACCTAGTTTTCCATTGAAAAAGAAATTTGCCGCTTTTCTTAGAAAAGCCTAGTTTTCCATTGAAAAAGAAATCCGGCACTCTTCTTAGAAAAGCCTAGTTTTTCATTGAAAAAGAAATTCGGCGCTTTTCTCAGAAAAGCATAGTTTTTCATTGATAAAGAAATTTGCCGCTTCTCTTAGAAAAACCTAGTTTTCCATTGAAAAAGAAATTCGGTGCTTTTCTTTGAAAAGCCTAGTTTTTCATTGAAAAAGAAATTTGCCGCTTTTCTTAGAAAAGCCTAGTTTTCCATTGAAAAAGAAATTCGGCGCTTTTCTTAGAAAAGCCTAGTTTTTCATTGAAAAAGAAATTCGGCGCTTTTCTCAGAAAAGCATAGTTTTTCATTGATAAAGAAATTTGCCGCTTCTCTTAGAAAAACCTAGTTTTCCATTGAAAAAGAAATTCGGTGCTTTCCTTAGAAAAGCCTAGTTTTCCATTGAAAAAGAAATTCGGTGCTTTTCTTAGAAAAGCCTAGTTTTTCATTGAAAAAGAAATCCGGCGCTCTTCTTAGAAAAGCTCAGTTTTCCATTGAAAAAGAAATTCGGCGCTTTTCTTAGAAAAGCCTAGTTTTTCATTGAAAAAGAAATTCGGCGCTTTTCTTAGAAAAGCCTAGTTTTTCATTGAAAAAGAAATTCGGCGCTTTTCTCAGAAAAGCATAGTTTTTCATTGATAAAGAAATTTGCCGCTTCTCTTAGAAAACCTAGTTTTCCATTGAAAAAGAAATTCGGTGCTTTCCTTAGAAAAGCTAGTTTTCCATTGAAAAAGAAATTCGGTGCTTTTCTTAGAAAAGCCTAGTTTTTCATTGAAAAAGAAATCCGGCGCTTTCTTAGAAAAGCTCAGTTTTCCATTGAAAAAGAAATTCGGCGCTTTTCTTAGAAAAGCCTAGTTTTTCATTGAAAAAGAAATTTGGCGCTTTTCTTAGAAAAGCCTAGTTTTCCACTGAAAAAGAAATTAGGCGCTTTTCTTAGAAAAGCCTAGTTTTTCATTGAAAAAGAAATTCGGCGCTTTTCTCAGAAAAGCCTAGTTTTCCATTGAAAAAGAAATTCGGCGCTTTTCTCAGAAAAGCATAGTTTTTCATTGATAAAGAAATTTGCCGCTATTCTTAGAAAAGCCTGGTGTTCAACTGAAAAAGAAATTTGGCGCTTTTCTTAGAAAAGCCTAGTTTTCCACTGAAAAAGAAATTAGGCGCTTTTCTTAGAAAAGCCTAGTTTTTCATTGAAAAAGAAATTCGGCGCTTTTCTCAGAAAAGCATAGTTTTTCATTGATAAAGAAATTTGCCGCTTCTCTTAGAAAAACCTAGTTTTTCATTGAAAAAGAAATTCGGTGCTTTTCTTAGAAAAGCCTAGTTTTCCATTGAAAAAGAAATTTGGTGCTTTTCTTAGAAAAGCCTAGTTTTCCATTGAAAAAGAAATCCGGCGCTCTTCTTAGAAAAGCCCAGTTTTCCATTGAAAAAGAAATTCGGCGCTTTTCTTAGAAACGCATAGTTTTTCATTGATAGCCGCGTTTCTTAGAAAAGTCTAGTTTTCCATTGAAAAAGAAATTTGGCGCTTTTCTTAGAAAAACCTAGTTTTCCACTGAAAAAGAAATTCGGCGCTTTTCTTAGAAAAGCCTAGTTTTTCATTGAAAAAGCAATTCGGCGCTTTTTTCAGAAAAGCATAGTTTTTCATTGATAAATAAATTTGCCGCTTTTCTTAGAAAAACCTAGTTCTTCATTGAAAAAAAATTCGGCGCTTTTCTCCAAAAAGCATAGTTTTACACTGAAAAAGAAGTTCGGCGATTTTCTCCAAAAAGCATAGTTTTTCATTGAAAAAGAAGTTCGACACCTTTCTCAGAAACGCAGTCCTTCATTGACAAATAAATTTGCCACTTTTCAAAGAAAAGCATAGTTTTTCATTAAAAAATAAATTCGCTGCTATTTTCAGAAAGGCACACAGTTAATCACTAATGAAGTTCTTATAGTCTGTTCCAAATAAGAGACTCCTCAACAGAAAGAGAGCATCACACTGAACGCGTTTTGTGTGTTGTGACGCATTCCCTCTCCAGTTATTACGATTGCAAAAAGACGAAGAAACATTTAAATAATTATTCATAAAAGTAACTTTTGAGGCAGAGTATAATGAATACGATAACTGAATTTCCTTCTGCATATGCGTCAATGCGCTTCAGTCGCCTTAGTGTGAACATTTTCCGTTTCCTCTCCCCTGTGCCGTCGAATTGTAAAGTGACGTCATTTCGTTAAGGCGTCTTTTATTTGGAACAGACAATAGAAAGGCACAGTTTTTCATTGAAAAAGAAATTTAATGCTTTTCACAGAAAAGCATAGTTTTTAATTGATAAAGAAATTCGGCGCTTTCCTTGGAGAAGCAATAAGCACACCGCACTTAGTACATCCACGCCCTCAAATATTACGCGTAACATAAATCTGGATACTCACAACAAAATCTTCATATTTATACAAGTGGTCTGAAGTAACCACATGGAGAGGCAGTGACTGGAGGCTTTTAAAAGCTTGACCTCACTGCTATTAGATATCCCAGAAACGAAACTTTCGTCACATTAAATTATTTTTCGATGACCAATGATGTACATCTGCAGTTATTGGTGGCCCAGTGATTTGGATTATAAGACGGGCTGGGTGCTTCACTGTTGCAGTTCCTTGCCGGGTACTTCGTAGGGTAATGCTAGTTATAGCTAGTACAAGATTCAAGAGCTCTTCGAACTGACAACATTCCTACAACAACAATCCCACTAATCATCCGCATCACAATAGGATCTACAAGCTACCCGAAGAAAGACAGATCAAAGTAGCGCTGGAAGGCCTCCGGACTCAGTACTCAGAGCAAGATATCTGATCGCGGCTAGAATCAAAAGTTGATTGCAGTAATGAACGAAGTTACGGCAGGCGTTCTTCTTCTTCGAAGCAAGGATTTTAATTGACGAGCGGTATTTCAATAAGTACAGCTCATCTTTTTCAATATAAAAAAATCACCAAATTTGTTGGCCAATCACTTCGGAACGATGAGGGACTTTGTAGTGGCATTTGAAACCATTCATCAGTTTTTGTTCAACAAAGGCTTGTTTTTTTTTGTAAAAAAACCAAGCCGTTCTGGGATACTGGTCATTGATTCTGAGCTATGCTGTAGAATCAAGAACGTGGGCGGAAACTGCGAAAATCGACCACTAAACAGAATTGGACTTCATGATCAAGGTACTAACATCGCTGCCAGTAAATAGCTACCTACTGATATTCATAGCGGAAGCGAGTTCAGCGCAAGCGCTCACCATTAATTTGAACCTAAAGTTTACACCAGTCATTTCGATTAGGCAAGATGCCTAGTTAACTAAGATATCCGCACCAAAATATGATGAGAATCGCATACTGCTTTCTCGGTTAGTCACGGCCCATTGCCACGAACGATGGCCAATACAGTTCCGGTGCTTAGTAGTCAGCTGGTTGCTGGTTTTTTCAGCCGATGGGCATTGATTACAGCAGTGAAACAGAATTAACACTGGTTGAGTTGGACTCGACAGATAGGTAAGAGTCGCAGCAGTAAAAAGGTACCGACATGGTAATACTTGTGATGGTCGGAACAGATCGGCATGAGTAACGGTAGTTACACAATACGAACATGAACACTGGTTGGGTTGGACTTATGAACTACTGTTCCACCGTATTTTAGAGCGACCTTTTGAACTGGCATGCGGAGTAAGAATTCAAAATTAGATATCTTACCGCCTTGGTCAACTCCTTGGATATTGCATTCCATTGTGTAAACAACTGATTAGCAGCTAGCTTATTTCAAACGTAGATGTTGAATGAAAACGATAACATTGCAGCGTCAGCCAACCATATCTCGGCGAAGTCATGCGTCTCCGATAACATATCCTAATCTGCCTTAATGGCTTCCAATTAATGAATTTTAAACCTTCGACGCATGCGCATATTCAGGAATTTAAAGAGATGCTTTTCCGGTTCGGTGTCAGGAGCTTCGGCAGGGCACAATGCGGTGAAGTCTGATGCATACTCTCTGATGTTGGTATCCAAGACAGGATATAGGACACCCACAACACGGTTCTCTTGACTTTTACAGTATGTAGACTAATTCAATAATTGTTAATCAAGCGTAAGCCGTAACTTGAAGCTAGCGACCGTAATAGTTGAGTAATACTTTAAATCTAGAAGTCTAGATTTTCACGTTAATCAACGTGCATACACTCAGCCCTCATCGAGCTCTTACTTGAACAAACCAAATGGATATGTTTTGCGTCAAACAGCTACTGGCCAGAACATCGGAGCTCCTTCATCAAATTTCAGGAACGAGATCTGGGAAACTGCGAAAAATTCATTCCAGAGCGAATCGGGTCAATATGAAGACAAACCAAAACCAAATTATCACCAGATTAAAACATCAATCAAGCCTTTCACATTTGCAAGCGCCAGAATGCCAGAAGAACAAAGGAAGAATGGACAACTCGAGGTTTTTCGCCAGCCATTCAAGGCACAGAACCAAAACAGTAGAAATGAAATGAAATGGAAAATCACGCTGTGAAATACCCGAAAACGAAATACTCGCCTGACAAAAACGTTTCACAAGCAACGTAGAAAGGAGACCTAATACTAATTAGTTTTAGGTCTTTTTTCTAAGACATTACTGTACATCAAAAATGATGACTAGGCACAGGCCTCACAGACGGACGCGTAGAATGTAGAATCAATATGAATATTATACTTATACGCATCTTTCTACATTTTTATTATGCGCACGTAAAACGCGTTGGTCCAGAGTTAAGAAACATAACCTGGCTAACCGCAATACACATCGATATTGGGTATTTTGAAGTTGGAGGGGAAGGACGAGTTCAAGAACATGTTATCAGCGCCTGATCCTCGCCGTGAGCGATATTTTTTTTTGTACCCGAGATGCGGCAGTCTTGCTTATTTCGGTCTTTTATGAATCACTACTTCGGATCTTCATTCGTCGTCGCTTATTATTTGAGCATTACGTTCATGGAAATGGAACAGGCGCCTTTCTTTACACCTGTTGCTGTACTTTTGTTTACCACGTACCTTTACGGCATGTAAGGCCCTCTTTAATAAGTAAATTTTGTTACGTTTTCACCCTCTGCCCATTTAATATTGATCAAACAGAAACCCATCGATTTAAAACCATAATCAAGAAATAATATTAATATTTCATTCATTAAAAAGTGCGAAAACTGTTAAGTGGTAAATCGAAAACTCTTAGCTGAAGCGGGGGTGGTGGATCAGGAAAAGAGGAGCAGAAGCAACGAATACTATTTTCCAGTTAGAAATCCAATCTTCAATCAAGTCATCTACTATTTCATAAAAGTAATAAGACAAAATAGCTATGAAAATAGGAAAAACACAGATATTTGGTGAGCACTGCTGAAACTGAATAGAATGATAGTATTGGAAACATACCTCTTTTGTCTCCAGTTGGCATGCAAGCAAATGTAACCATTTTTAAATCAAGCCCTTCTTGTAGCCATAGTTTATCCATGATTCTGATCATTTGTATAGTCAACATGTCCTGCTGCAGATCATCTCCAGCCTGGAAGCAATTCGAAGGAATTATTCAACTTGTATTCCTTCACCAAAGCGCAAAATACCTACTCTGACATTGCGCTTGCAATTATTTACTATTTTCATAATTTACCTTGAATATTGCGGGTATAATATTCCCTTCCACGGTTTGAAAACTGATTTTCAATGGCAACGTATTCGATGGAAAATACGAACATGTTTTCACTTGAATTCCATTTACTTCCAGACTGGGTTTTAGAGGTAAACATGTAACATTTTCTTGAAGTGTATCATGAACGGACTCCAAGTCTTGGAGTAATGTTTTCAACCGTAGCGATTCTTTTGTACCTTTGACGTTTTCCGCTACATCGTATAAAGTCTACAACAGCATATATATCATTATTTCTGTTCACTCAATTAGTACAACTGAAACCAACTGAAAAATTGATTACAAGTCACGAAATGTTATACTTTGACTAGAAGTTGCTGAGAAGTAAAACGATCTCTAATTGCCTGTCCACAAATTGATATGAGAACCCGGAGCATGAGTTGAATTCTTCTAAAATAACGGGCATTACCCACAGTCTTTTCATCAAGATTCGAAATATCATAATAATTGGTATTCTGAAAGGGGAAAAAAAGGAAACGATCGTCCAATTAGTACGTCAAATTTGACTCCACATAGGTTTGCAAACGGTGGTGTTTTTTTCACGTAGTCTATGGCTTCTCGAACTCAGAATACATAGTTACAAACTGAGCTCAGATGATAAATTCAACATATTAAATTGCTATTGCTACTTACATGAAACAATTGTGATGGTAAGAGTTGTACTAGCATCCAAAATAGATAGTGAGCCACTCGAGGTGATAATAATGCTCGTTCAAGCAAGAATTTTGCAAGAGCTGAGGTTTCAAATGTTTCATGTTTTAGCGCTTGTATGAGCTGAGGTAGGTAGTCGACGACTTCATCGTGCGTGAATAACTCCATCCATGAAATAGCAGTCTTTCTGACTTCAATGTCAGGGAAGCTAATAATTAAGATTTGGTACAATCAGTGGATTTACAATGGTGAGATGAATAAGGCAGTGACTAGTGAAATTAAGCATGTCTTCTATGGGGTTCATCTACGAAATCATTCGTAGTAAGCACAATATAACACTGCAATGTTGAGGTTATATGTATCAAAAACCATTTTTCATATTAAATGAAGATGTTAAAATCAAAATAAATATCTGATCATACGACTACGGTCAACGTATATTAACACATTAGTCAGCATCCACTTACTTTATAGAATAGATTAAATGCAAACAAACTAATACGAAAACGTACCACGGTAACAATAATTGAAGAGCATCGATAGATTGTAACGGAGACCACGAATATAACATTGAATGTAAATCAGGAAGACAGGCATAATCCCAACTATGAGCAGCCAGAAATACTTTCGGTAGAGCTTGAGGTTTGGACAATAAGTAATGTCTCTTTTCCCACAGAACTTCGCGATCTTCCACCAATGGTCTGGATTACAAGTCACATGAATATTTTACATTGATACATACCAATAATAATTCAAATGAAACTTCTGAGTGCACAGCCAACAAACCTTGCAAACGTATGTTGTTCGATAATCTGCAGCAATTGTTCTTGGGTATTTCGATCCAAGCTATTGAAATCGTACGAGTCTCGAGAAACTCTTTGTATATCTTTATCAATATTTGGAAACTGTACGTAGCTACTGTAGCATGGAAATTCTACAACTAGAAACGAAGCAATTATGAAGTTACAACGATGTTAAGAAGTAATACAGCACCAAAATTATAACGTGACTACTAACTCAAAATGGGTTGATTTTGATTGGCAGCTGTAGTCCCAAGAGGAGGAGAGGGACCCAAACGTTTGTCAGCACACGGTGGCCATAATGATAACATGTAACTGCCTTGAGATAATATACTGCAAAAATAATTTTCCGCTGTATAATCAAAATGGAAGTGTGGAGGGGGTAGGGGCGGTACGGATTCTACAACGTAATCGTACAAGAATATCGTGTAATCAATAATATTTATGCAGTAGAATCCATTTCAAAATTCGGTTTACTCACCCCTCGTAATTATAAAATTGTATAGAAGTCCATCCTAATTCAGTTTGCACGCACGGGTTCTCTGAATTTGCTTGATCTGTAGAATTTACACCCCGCCCATACACCACGAACACTATTCGACTTTCACGCGGTAATAGACAAATATTGATACCATCAAAATTCAACCTAAACACAAGAAAATCCATCAGTAAGATTGAGACAGTCAAAAACTTGTACGCATGTAAATGGTTAATAACACTACACACCAGCAATCGAACATTACTCTTTTGTGAAATGAAATACTCGGTTCAGCGATCTTCGACAGAACTGGATGACCAACAGGCCTCGTCCCATGGTATATTTGGACAGCAACTATATACTCGCTATAATTCCAGTAATTGTCCAATCTGTGCAAACCATCTATGTATACTAAAACCGGATCTAAAATTTCACAGGAGTATTTTGTACCTGTAAATATATCACAAGAAAAGGAGGGAAAGATTAAAGACTAGCAAAAATCTGTGATACATCGTTGGTTATATACCTGACTTAAATGTAATATTTCTGTATTTTAACATACCAGTGAATTCGTATGTTGGCGAGCTCAGCTCAAAATCAACATTAAAAGAATGACAGTAGGTATCGATAAATTTATAAACACTTTCTCGAATTTTTTCGCAGCGATAGGACACTACCTCCTTTTCAAGTGGGGTTTTTTGTACATTCACGATTGAGTATTCACCTTCGTCGTCAATAATACGAGGCCGTGACCAGTCCCAACCATTGATCTATATTACAAAATTAAAGGTAAACTATAGCTTTCTAAAATTGGAACCAGCAAGTAGTATTCCATTTAATACGAAAAACAAAATGTTATCATGAGTTTGTGACCGCAGCAGTGAAACAAGAGGTGAATACTGCACTTGTCCAATAAAACACTATGTTATTATTGTTTTAGGACAAAGCATGAAAACAAGATAGCAGGCTATTTCTGAATGTGCCATCTCATTCCTACTAGAAAATACATTATAAACGTTAAAAACAAATGTACCGTTGAAGAACCATAGGAAGAAAAGTCATTGCAAGTATCAACAAAAGTTAATAAATGTTTTGATATGTCTAACGGCTCCATGTTCCCCAGTAATGAACAGACAGCTTTCAAAGCTTGTGAAACGCCGCGCGTTTGAATGGTAGTATTCGAGCATCCAGATGTTATTATATCCGTTACGACTTTTTCAATCTTTTTCATTTCCTTTTCCAATGTTTCTGAAGACATTAAATGAGAAAAGAAGGTATAATTATAAATTTATGCTTCATGAAACTTGTAATATTGTTTGTGTTAATCCTGATGTACCTACTAAATTAAAATATCAAGTCAATTTTTTAATAACGTAAAAATTAAGGATTCGGTAAAAATACCAAATACTCATAAGCGCAAATAGCCAAAGTGTGGCTTGTGGGGAGAAAAGGACTAACAAGATCCAAATAATGCTACAAATTCTTTCGTTTGTATACTTCTTTAGTTTTTTATTGAGCGGGGGACGCTTTTAGAGGATGGGAGGGGCCTGTAAAAACACCCTTTATTTGCGCCTATGCAAATACACTTAACTGAATGAAACCCAAATACGAAATTTAGAAGGGTATTACCGTTAACTGCAAAATGTTACTTAAAAGAGAAAATACAGTTGTCGCGTTTGAATAAATAAACCTCCGATTTGAAAAATATTTAGACAAATATAAAATTTGAGTCCAAAAACACTTTCGGTAAACAAATCTAATACTGACCAAGCACGATGCTCAGAGATTCAAATGACATTAACTGCGAGAACTCATTCGGCAATAAATCATCTAGTTTAATTTCTCGATCACACATGTCATCTTGAGCCTGAAAGAGACAAACACAAACATCAATGCGCTAGCAATTTGGATAGAAAAAAAAAATTATTATTCCTACAACTTGATTACTCACAGTTCGGGCTAACATTCTAGGAACTTGTGACTGTGGCATTAAACTTAGTTCCACATCCTCGTCCAGTTTGATACAATGATGAACGTACACATAACTGCTCAAAATCGTATTAGGTAATAGATACTCTGCTAACCCTCGAACTTTTAGCATGTGACTTTTCGGGTCAGCAATATCCAGTTCGCTACTGACATGTAAAATCACATGCTCTACTGTACTATGAACTGAAAATTCAAATAAACGTCACTGGTTGACGGCTTCCAAAAGTGTTTGAAATCGAAACTAAAAGATATACTTAATAATAAAGATAGTGAAAGCTGGTACAGGTAGCAGCGGGAGGGGGCAAATATTTTTATTTTCATACTTTTCAAATTTATTAATGAAGCAGTAAAGTAATGAAATCAGCAACTTTTATCGACAAGGATAATCACCTCCATGGTATTTTAGGACATTTTTCCGAGTACAATTCTCCGAAAACCTTTTTTCCTAAGACAAAATTTCCGGAACTCTATTTTCCGAATTTTTCCCCCGAACTTATTCAATTATGTACTTCCCGAGAATTTATTTTCCGAACATTATTCCACTACTTTCCGAAAAAAATTTTCCCGAACGTTATTCTACTATGAGATGTTTATAGTGTACGCTAGGTTTTCCACGTACTGCAGTATAGGTTGATTGTTGTATTCTGCTGCAACATTCTCGAGGCGTACTTGCAGCTCCTTCCACTTCTTCGTCGGAGACTAAGACTCGTTTTATCCCTCTTCCGATTTCTCCTCGTCATCTTCATTTTGATCTTCTTCATCACCGTCATCTCGGGAATCATATTTTCATATAGTAAGAATTGCTCGCCGAGGTATGTTTTTTGAAATCGGCCTGGTATCGCATCCATTTCCGTTAAGCTCATCGGATTCGGGGGCAAGTTTCTCCATCGCACTTTCCTTATTGTGCGTACCAGGGCTGTTTGCTCCGGCAACTGGCTGAGTACGGCACACGAGGTCCCCTGCAACTCAGAACGGAGAAATGTTCGGGATGTTCCTCGCTTTCCTTTCTATCCGAGCTGCCAGTTTCTCAGCCTCATTCTCTTCCTCATTTGGCGGGTGAGAATGCTTCGACTCCGTCTGTACTTTTACGACCATCACTGCCAGTGGCGTAGCGTCGGGGGCACGGGGGGAGCACATGCCCCACCCCTTCCCCCATGATTTTCGAAATGTACTATAGTGTACTAGGCTTGTAAGGTAATTCTTAACAAGAACAAACCATTCAGCAAAGTACTTCCCCTATCCTTATATATATTATTATGCTTATGCACTTAGTAAACATAGGATCGCCTCCTTGCGAGAAAGCTAAATTTTCTCTAGTGGACTGAGCCTCCCCCCCCCCGCCATCATGTTGAGCACGCTACGCCACTGATCACTGATCACTGCTCCTCCGTCTGTGGGTTTAAGTGTAATGGCTTGCGCTGAACATTCTTTACATTTTGTCTCCCTGCAGTCCTAGTAGACTGTGCTTTTGCCGCACGTGAGCGAAAATATATTATGTAGCCGTCTACGTGCAACTTATTGTCAGTTATTTCGCCTGTAATGATGAGTAACAAGTGAAGAAGGTTCGTCACACAAAGTGTATCGTAAAAAATTTTCGATTACTATGCATACAAAATGTATTCGGAAATCGGAGAAAGATTCATTCGGAAACATGTCTGTTCGGAAAAACGTACTTCGAAATTTTTTTTCAGAAAATGGGTCTTTTGAAAAGAAAATTTCGGAAAATAGGTTTTCGAAATATTCGTCTTTAGAAAAACGTTTTCAGAGAATCGTATTCGGAAAAATAATCGTAAGTCAGCCGATAGGCAAAAATTTTTCCTCCTATGGACTAGTGTAATCAGTTTCACAGAGAACAAAAACCAAAGAACACAAGATCCTCTAAGTATTGTAGAAAAATAACAAAACCCAAAGTTTGAATGAACCAGACCGTGCATTTTCCATTCCTCAAAAAATTACATTTTTGAACTAAGACCTTCTCAATGGCAAGTGATTAATATCAATGAGAATTCGTTATTTCGTTTGGCGATATGGGAGTCATGGCTGGTTGGTAACCACCTGGCTATATAAATCAATAGATCATTCTCCTTAAATATTAAAATTTCTCTTTCACGAATACGTAAATCAACAGATCATTCTTGTTAAATACTGCATTACTTCAGCACAAAATTAGAGCACTCACCATCGCAGGTGAATTTCACTGGAGTAGACAAAATAATATCACAGTGCACAACGAGTTTAATACTCGTCCTTTCAATTTTAGTATCTTCAATTCTAGGGCTGATGACAATTCCGATGTTAGTTTCAAGGTCAGAATAAATGAACCGATCTGTTATGAAAATGTAATACATAAGTGGCGGTTAGTGACTAAATGATTATACATCAACGACAAAAAACCAAATAATGACATTTTCGCAAAGCTATAAATTTAATAAATGAAAGCTATACGGCAAGAAAGAAGCATTATTTATAATGCTGGAATTATAAAGTATTACTACTTACCCCTGAGATTTTTTACCATGAGATGAAATGCGATTAAATCCGGATCAGTGAGCACCTTCTCCCTCTTCTTAATAGTAATGTTTTCTTTTTGGTACTTCTTCATGGGTGAGCTGGGAATCTAAATGAGATTAAATTTGTTATTTTCCCTAAATAAAACAGCGGACAGGTATCAAACGCATTCTATCATCTACTAACACATTTACTCTCACACACATTATCCCGCATCTGGAGCGTGCAGATTGATGGCCACCCACCTCTCCTCAACGTTACTGGCGGTGTTACTGATGATAAAAATGGGATCGTGAGAAACTGACCAATGAGATAATGTTATTTCCCTTCTGTGTCCCCTTTTCAGATAGTTTCCACCAAATTCTGCCTAACAGTAGCCACTTCAACGTACATTCCCAATTCGTACTTCTTTGGTATGGTGAGAATACGTTAATTGGGAATTATCACAAACTCGGTTTGTTTGTCCTTTCTCGTTGGATTCGTGTTAATGAATCCTATACCAGGTAATTTTATAGCTCAAATACCGAGCATGAATTTTGTAACACCACCAATACAAAAATAATACGCTTCGAGATGTAAAGAGAGAACTCATGCAGCTGATATCTCGAATAATTTATGAGAAATAGTTAAAACGTGACAAACATGTTTGTAAGACATCAAATTTTTCACGAATGACGAGACATTGATTCGTTTCCTAAGAAACATTGAATAATATTTATACTTCATTTTCTCGAAAAAGTAGGAGCAATTTCTACGAGAAATGCACGAGGTACTGGAAATCTGCTTAGCTCAAAAAACGAATTGTAATAATATTAAAATATTTTGGCATTTAAACCTTTCTGAGATCACGCAAACGAAAGATGTGAAGAACGATAAAGCAGGTACTTAAGTTTAAAACTATTACCCAAATATTTGCATACGGCTGAACGCAAGCGGCAGGTTAAACAAAAAATGTATAAGGTAATGTACCAAATGCGGGTCACTTGGCGAATTGTGAATTAGTTGAATAAGTATTACAAAACTGTTGGTAGAGATCACAACAACTACGATAAATGTTTGGAGAGAATCAAAATCAACGGTTCCGCGCAGTCGAATCTGTTGCCATATCACCACGAGTCCCGAGGATAAATGGAAAATCATAATCGTATAAAATTCATAAGATCATATTTTTAAAGTAATTACCAATCTCCAACTCTTTAGTTACACTACGTATTAGGCAGTTTCATCCTGGTATATTCCGTCATTACTACGGTAATCAACAATATCACTCCATAATATCATCGATTGCATTTCAGTTCTCAATAATTTGTAAGCGAAGAGCATAATGGAGTTGTTGGTCAATTACGGATCAAAAATAGAGGTCCAGAAAACAAATTTACTATGAGACAACGAGCCGATGAATCATTAAAATATTCGGTAGAAATGTACAAGAGAGTTGGTACCAAGCTCTTGATGACCTCATTTCATCGAATAGTTTTACACGAGTTAAAACATAAATTTAAAAACTGTGACCCATAATTGATCCTCGTACCTTATAGTTCAATTCCGCAACAACTTTACAAAAGCACTATGTGCTAATAAATGAACAGACAATTACGATATAAATTCTTATAAATTGCACTTAACTGCTAAACTGGAACTAAGAAGCAGCATATTGGTTTTACTAACACGGCTAAAAATCTGACGACTGCAATACGAAAAATCACAGAATTCAATGATGCCAACAGGCTATCGAGTTTACCATGAACACACTTGGAATAGACCCTGCCCTCCCTTCTTCGATCTTAGAAGTGCAGCAATACTGAGTTCTGTTGTATAACCAATGGATCGAATGAATACTCCAAAAATGATAGGAATTAACATCGAATTTTCACTTAATATCTTCGCAGGTAGAAAAGATTAAGAAAAATTATCAGAAACGAAGTTCTCATACTCGCATAAGCTAGTTCTCCTGATGCAATTAGCGTGACACAATATAAACTATATTTACTTACATAAACTTCATTCGTCGGGGTACGATTACGAGGTGGCAGAGGAGGCGGCGAGTTCAGCGGTGTCTGAGTTTTGACAACAGCAGCATAAATGGGATCCGAATGCTGCGAACACTCGGATGGCGAGTACATGTAGTCAAATGGATCGTAAGCCGCATATAGACTGTTCGAGCATTCCGAAGCTTCTTCTTCGTCCTTCTCGTCAACTAACAAAAATATTTTTCTTAATACAGAATTCAATAAATATTTCCTCATTTCAGAGTGAAATTCTGAAGGAAAAATGACTACCTAGGACATACGCGATTAATTTCGGTACATCATGGACGCATTTGAAGAAGGAGGCATGGGAGACAAGGCAAAATTTCAAAATTGTGATTCATAGTTTTTTTTTAGTTGACTACAAAAATTTTCGCCAGTTTACCAAATTTAAAAAGTGAAATCTCATTTTTCTTTTTGGCTTGCTTACCCTCCAAATATTGTAAGCTGTTACAGTTGGCATTTTAAGTTCAAAAAAATCAAAATTTTCCTCTGTTCTAGAATATAAGATGTAGAAGTACTTTCAGTTTATTTTTCATAACTCATTTCAGTTCAGAAATTAAAATTCTTCGAAAGTTCTTCTTCGCGGACAGAAAGGATATTTAGAACCTATCTGGACATGTAAAGGAAGGATTGGGAATCAGACTCGATATATGACTGAGTCACTATTATAAGAAGTGGAAATAGAGCATACATTTTCCTATGTGTATTACGAGTCAAATTTTGCAAGGCCCTAATTTTTGGACATGATATCGGAAATCGAGAGACGACAGCGAGTCACAGTAAGGCAAGGATCCGGAATCAGACTTAACATTTGACTGAGTCACTAGTTCTGAAGAGTTGAAGTAAGAATAATTTTTCCGATATTAGAGAAAGTTTGATCAGCTCCATTTTTTGGACATGATTTTGGAAATCGGGAGTCGACGACGCGTCACTATTTACGAGTCAAGTGTCAACGTTGGCATCACGTAGCATTTTGAGATGATGTCACTTTTCTTTCAGGTTCAGATTTCGGGCTTGAGGTAAACACTATCAAGATTAAATCTAAAGTACCCTCTAATACCATTTTAATAATTATTTGAAATCGACATAATTGAAGAATAGCTCTTCTTTAAGACTAAAAACATCAACATTTTTTCCATTAAACCAATGTGCGTGAAAGCCTCTCCTACTTTCTTTACGTACACCAAATATCTAAATCTGATATCATAGGTAGCCAATGTAAATACGGCTCAAAAACTTCAGAAGGGTAAAAATTATCGTACGATCAAAAATCAAGTACCTTGGGTTATATTCGGCTCGCAGACTGGAAGCTGAGTATTAGTTTCTAATAACGGATCGAACGCCTCCAGCACGCTATGACGAACTCGTCTATCGTCACATTCGTTACTGAAAGTTTTTGATAAATTTTTTCTACTTTTCGACTCGCTGACTTTTTCGTGACGATTTGCTATGTTCCAATCAATATCGTCACTATCACAACTGCTTATACTGGTAACTTCTTTGAATAAAGTTAGATCGATTAAATTGTTATCGTCTTTCTTCTTGAGTGCGTTCAACACGGACAAATTCGAAACGTTGGTATGATCTGCGCACATAAGAAATCAGTTTGATCAGTATACATGTTATTTTAAAAGGAGTAAATTATTACATTTTTCCAACGTCTTAAATAACACAGAACAACTAAGCTGTCACAAACATTAGAGCGTTTAAAAAAAAATTAATATTTAATGTACCTACAACACGCACATCACAGAATCATTTCTTGCCACGTGATATTCACGATGTTGTACCGTATTTTACTCAAATTTTCCTTGTTATGTCGTAAATAGTGTCAGAAATTAAAACTCAGGAATGTTACTTTTTTGCAATACAAAAACGGTGAACGGGCATCATAGAGGATAACATTAGAATAAACAAGGTACATAACACATACATCTGCGTTTCCGTGAGGTGTCTGAAGTAACAACTGTGCAGCAGTTGTTCTCCGATATAAATGTACTAATGTTCGTACGTTCATGCAAGGAAAAAAAAAGTAAACAAATGAATTCAAAATCAATTATTCAAAGTGGAAACAGAAGTAATAAATAACTTTCGGCAATGTTTTTCGATCCTGATACGTTACATCATACGTTAAGATAAGTTAGCAATTTTAGAGAAAAAAAAATTATCCATTATCCAAATTTAGTCATTTTATTCAATGTAGCCGCATTTCGGGAGAAGAATCCAACAGCAGCGGTGTCCTTTCATGATATACAAATTTAAATTATTACAACGCATGTTTGCCATACGAAGAGATACAAAACGAACTCGAAAACAAAAATCAAGTTTCAACGGAATTCAGCGAGTGAACATTGAGTACAGTAGGGAAGAAAACGGTGAGGCATGCGACACGAGAATTGGAATGTATCCACTACGTTAACGACGCGAAACTTCGCCAATTGACAAAAGATAAGGTACAAAAAAAAAGAAAAAAAGACGGATCTGTGAGAGAGAGTAAAAGCGTATAATGGATGAATAGAAGACAAAAGAAAGAGGGAAGAAAAGGAAAGAGTTCGGACGATGAGAAACGAATTTTGAATGGAACTGGTTTAGGTACCTTGACCATGTCAGGTAGGAATTGAAATGCGAAAATAAGGATTCGCATTTTCGCACGCTCAATACACATCAATACACACATGAGAACGATGAGAACGTCGAACATAGGTTTTCGAGACCGGGTTCGCCTGCTCGATTTAGGTTATTTTGTAACGCTACCAACGAAAGTGAGAAGCCGAAACAAACAAACGAATGCATTACGATCATTTGTCTATTCTATCTAACAAGTGAATGAATTAATTGATCAGAAAAATCGAACTAACTAAATTATTGAAACAAATCCAAAAAATTTCACGCATTAATTAGCTCAGCACTCTAAGAAAAATTAAGATATCATCGAACTCACATTTACTGAAAAATCCCAACTGAACCCCTATAACAACAAAACTTTTTGTGATATTTTTATCACTATTATGAATATAATGCGGTATTTTATAAAATAACAGTCAAATTCAACAAATATTTAGTGCACTCGTTCGAGGTGAAGAGGAGGACCATATTTATCCTAGTTTCACGAATAGCTTTGTTCCTGAGTATTTTTTGGGTGGGGCTGATACATATAACTAAAAACTGTTACTATATTCATTTTAAACATAGCTCCACAGTGTTCTCCAAATGCAGAACACAAAAATATAATTTAATTTACGGTATTCACAACGGCAGGGTACAGATGCAGAAGGCGCATATAACCAATCTGGAGGGGGGGGGGAGGAGCTCATGGGGCACTGATTAGTATCAAAATAATTTAAGCATTCTTTCACATGTATAATTTTTCAATTTTTTTTTGCTGCCTCCCAAAAAATTTGCGTCAATGAATTCATGAACAAAAGAAAAATTTCTGATTGAAAAAGAACAGTCGAGCCCGAAACAGATTGCTTGTTCCTTCCCAAGATCAAAAGATTCGATAATTCAACAAATAATTTTTGGTAATAAAGACGCAGATTTTTTTTTTTTAAGATATAAAACATTTTAATTCTTGAACACGTAACCATCAAATTTTCTACAGCAAGTAAAACAATACTATTTAGATTTGAGATCGTATGACTACATTGCTCATCACATTTCGAAATTATGGGAATATAATTTACAGTATCAAGCAACAACTGCACAAAAACCGCTCTCAAAGTCTTAACGCAACTGATATGAAACAAAAATAAAAATGTTTTCTTATTGGGGAGGGGTGAGGTAGCGGATGGAAGGGGCTAAGCTCCCAAGCCTTCCTATTAGGGCCTATAGGAGCTAATACAAACATTTAGACATGCTTGCCGGAGTACTGTTATACAAATTGCTTCTCGTACTGATTAGACTTCCCCAATAATTAGTCAATCTTGCTGGAGTACATCTTCCCCCTCGACAAGAACATCTCCCTCCATCTGAATTGAAACATGGACGAAAATGAATGAGTTCTTTACGGCGCGATATGAGAATACGACTAACAGAAAAGATCAATGAAAAAAGAGAGGAAGCGTTAACAGAACACTATAATATAGATAAAGCGTATAGTTTGTTAATAGTTTCTTGATAACATGTTTGTAGGTCTGCGCGTCGATATATCTATTTTGACAACTGAGATAAACAAACTAACGAGTTACATTCCGTGATATGAAATACGCAACAGTATCGTACATGAATGAAATGTCAAGAGTTAAAGATGTAAAGCACCCTCTGCGGATGTTTTTCAATATTTCACACTTCCAATCGGAAACTTCTATGACATCCATTAGATGTACAACAAGTACAGAGAAGACTCAAAAAGCTACTGTTTTTTTTTTTGTACATCGAATGGAAGTTACAATACAGTTTTCGATAGGAGGGTACAAACATGAGATTAATTCGATTCCGAGTAATTACTGCGATAAAAGATCAATAAACTAAAGGAAAAAAAGTGTCTAATTTCAAGGATTACTACTTCAGGAATTGCACTTAGTGCAATGCATTTTGACGCATTTTCTGAGGGTCTTCTGTCTACGGACCTACATTATTCCACGATAGCGATAAAAGAAAAGCTCATGAACTCGAACGGCAAATTTTCAGTTTTCCGTACTTCTATATTATTATTATTATTATTATTACCATTATTGATTTTCATCTTGAAATGGTAAAATACATAACATCCACACATTTCTGCATCAGAAAGACCCAATCCATGACAGTTACTGACCTACTATATCTTCTCAACTTCTGACAGGAGTATTTCAGTACTAAATTACCTCCTTAAATGAAGTCAACACTATGATTTTAAATAGCCCACTTTACATTCCCACACAAAATAATCTATTCCTATTAATGCAGAAAAGGGCTAGCTCTCACTTCCGATAGGCTCAGCCAACACGTCAGAAGGGCTAAACTGCACTCTCTGATTATCTAAGCTACCTGCCAAACTATCAAAATTGAGTCAGAATGACCGGCCGAGGCCCGGTTTAGCTCTTGTGAAAGAACCGCTAATCTGTGCTGATCAAGTTGTTTTACAAAATCAGAGTTGACAACTGGTCGGTATTTTTATAACTGGGTCGGTAAAAAGTAAAAATAAATACCAATACTAACAATACATAACTTTGGTGCATTCCAGCATTATAATAAAATAAGGGGGAAAATTTTGAAAATTCGGTGGGTCGGTAATTCTTTTTTATTGAGTTGGTAACCCTGTACAAAATCCAAGGCAATAACTGAACGACTGAGATAAATGTCACATAAAAATAGGTATTAGGTACCCTTTAAACAACATTCTGGATACGTACAGCCTGAACCGGTAACAACCGAAACTTAGACGTAGGTCAATGAACTTTTTTGATATGCTACGTAACTTCAACAAATTCATACAACTAGTAATGGAACCATCATAGGGCATAACTATAGTAATATATTTACTAGATCATTTTTTCAAATTAAACTTACTTTGAAACACTTGGGTAACCGCGGGCTGAGATGAAAATATTTGACATCCTTGACTGAATGTGAAAGCGTTCGGATATACATTTCCAGAAAATATTGGAGGATAAATTCCAGCAGGCCTCTGAGTATTTACTGGGTAAAAGGGCTTATAACCATTAGCAATCGGACTAGCTGGGGATTGTACCGCTGAACCATTCTGATATAGTAGGAAATTTCTATCTTGATGTATTGATTGGATACTGAAAAATATGATACAGTCACAAAATAATTCCATATGTTAAATACATGCGTCTTACACTTATATAACATTTCTCGTTTTTAAAATAAATATTTTGAAAATTGCAGGGGAAATCAGATGATCAATAATTTCATTAATTTGTGACGAGACTTCAATGCTGTAAGCAGAGTTCTCAAGCCACATTCAAATATCTGTTCGGAATTCATCATGCTACAAAAACGAAAATTCGGTTCACACAGCTTTCACAAAATATTATTGTAGTTGAAGATTCATATATTCGATTATGGTTTCATGCACTCAGTCTATCGCTCGGTATAAATTTACAATAAAAAGAAAACGTGCACTAACCAATTTTCTAATGAATTATTCTCGATACTAGCAGATGGCGGAGGAGAATCGAATGATACTAAATCTTCAACCGAATACGAACCAGATGTTGAGGATTGTGTACTAACACTGTTTCGACGAGATACAATTGGCGGAGGTTTTATAATCGGACCACGAGGATCAGCTACGAATTCATGTAACAATCAATGAATACAGCTCATGTAAAATACAATAAAGTTGAAAAACGAAGTGAACAGTACACGTTAACTAAGAGTAAAAAGCTACGATAAAGAAGTTTCCGGCACAAAAATATAAAGACGCTATATAGTTATTAATAACGCTTTAATTAATTGCAAGATAGTCAGTGTACCAAGACGACTAGCAGTACATATTGGTATAATTAACAATTTTTCCAACCTGAAAAATCCAAAAATAGAATTATTTTATCCATATGAAATAAAGCTTACCGATATTAAAACCTCCAGGCCTTGGTCTGGAACGTGGAATTTCATCGGGAGTGATAATTTTTTTCTCTAAAAATACAAGTAAGTTTTTTTGATGATCGAATTATAATTTGAATGTGAAATAATTAGAAACATTAAAGAACATAAATACCTTTTTTCTTCTCTTCCTCCAGTTTTTGTAAACGGAATTTTTCTAACGCAAGGCTTTCGAGGCTGAGAGCTTGCGCTCTTTCTAGATCCTCCTTGAATTTCTTATCAAAGTCATTCTCTTCCGTCATCTCAGCATTTATCGATCAGACGGTAGATTCTGCAAGACATTCATTTTAAAAGGAAGCACAAAATAAAAGAGTATACTGTATACATAATAGCTGCATATCTACTTGTTTTCGAATTACGCTGTTATTCGAAATCAGTACACAAGGCGACAAGGGTAAGCAGTTCGCACTAGATACTTGAGGACTACCTGCTCGATAATAACAATTAAGCACTTTTCGATTTCTGAATAACAAACTTGATCGTTACCAATTGTTGCATTCCGTGACAATTGAATATCGTATGTGCAATCTACGTACTTTGAACTCGGATCATGAGAAGTTGACCAGCATTTTCAAACAGATCATATTCTGATGGCGTATAAAACTTCAGTTTGGTTAAAATATCTTCATGATTTTTTCATAATCAACTCACGCGAGTATATCATTGAAATACTAAAGAAAACTTGCGAAAGAGAGACCAAAGGCCATTATGGTAATGGAAATGGATGGTCTTTGGTCAATCAGATCATGACGGTTTTGAATGTGCCGGAGGGTAGGGGAGTAATTTTACATTGTAAACAGATTGAAACAGATTATTAGTTACATGACAGACTTCTATAAGCGACATGAAAATCAAGCGACAGGGTACTACAAGCACTACGAGTATCGCAGACAATATAAGTCGCTTAGCACATCTCATGATTTGATAGTTGATTGCTTGACATCACAGTAATCGATAACATTGAAATTACCCCGTCCCCACGGTCGTTTTCATAGTAAATAAAAAGAACTAACTGATAACCACTGATAACGATGTAAGGTGATAGTAGGATTGATAACGCAATGATTGATGCAGATTGATGAATGATTTCTGATTTCTGGCTTCAGTTCTGTTTTGTGAATTGTGAAGAACAGCTGGGATATAACCTTTTTCGTTTTAAAATTTCTAAGTGCCGAAATTTGTTCTAAGTTCAGAAACCTAAAAATTCTGCCGTAAATTTCGTCTGGTTTCAATTGAAAGATTGATAAGCATTGTCGGAAAGTGCTATCACGAACATGGAGTCTTTGCAGGTAAAACAATGAATTCTAATGAGTACTTACATTTCTGATTTTCCAGTCTTCCTATCACATTGCCGATCTGAAGTCTTCTATTCATCTCTTTTTCTTACCGTCAAAATTGTTGATATTATTTCAGAAATTAGTGGACGATTTGTATAACTTCAAGGACTATTACTTTGAAAATCATCCGGTCGATGCGGCTGTGAATTTATGTTCAGATTTGAAGAACGAGTTGAATAAAACTGTAGCAGAATTGCAATCACACGAAGGTGCGTAATTATAATCATCTTCTGGATCCTGTTTATGGTCAATTATTTCCGATTATAACGCTGGTCTGTCTGGTTTATTATGTTCAGTGCGCAAAGCTTCTATTATATTTTTTGTACCACTTTTCATGGCAACTGGTGTACGCTTGAATAATAATATTGTGCGATTTACAGTAGAAGCTTTGGAACAAGATCGCGCGCTGTATTACTATCTCTTAGGAAAAGCATATAACGTTGAGAATGAGTATAGCCGAGAAGCCGAGGAATTTCTATCCAGGGCAGTTAAATTGAATCCGAATCTGATTGATGCATGGAATAACTTGGGAGATTCGTATTTCAAGAGAGGAAATTACGCTGAAGCTAAAAACTGTTTTCTCAATGCCCTCAATAAGGTTAGTATAGCAGTGCATGTGTTATTTATAACTAGATGGCCGATAAGTACTTGAAAGAACGAAAGAATCCTAACCGTAATTTTTCTTATGAGTTTCATGGTACTTATGAGTTATAACATTTTTACATCGGATCACCTCTGCGTTAAGCAATTATAGTAAAATTTCGAGGAATGCAACCTCATTACGAGAAAGTAAATGACATTTTTGCTTGCAATAATTTGCCTCATTTGAACAGAACTTCGATAAATGCCATAACTTTTTTGGGGGGAAATATTGCTTTTTTATCCCTACAAGTGTCAAGTTTTTGCACGCTTTACGTCTATAAGTGAAACCCTCGATAGTACCAGTTTTTCGAATTACCTCTGTGAGTGCATGTTATGCCGTGTCTCTTACAGTCAATTTGTAGAGAGGTTACTGTACGTATTTTAAGAAAAATACCTAGTTAAGTAGGAAAAACGTATTTATTTCGATAAATTATAACCTCGTTTATTGAAAATGAACACCTTTCGAAGTTTATTGTATTTCCTGGGGAATGCCGTATCGAGATTTCTTTGTAGTTATAAATTTATGGTTTGACCTGCTCTAGACCATCAGATGACTCAGTTAAGTTCCTCAACCCCGAAATCACTCATTCGCAGACTTGGCGTGCCTTTTAACAATGCGAAAAACGAGACTTGTGATCGGTTATTACTGCGATTCGACTGATGATTGAGATAATCAAAGAGCGAGATAAGCGCTTTTAGCAAATTGTTTGACTTTCGGCGTATCAGTCAATTAGCAAACGACCTCATGAAGAATGCCGTGCCAGAGCTGTCGGAGGTTTCACTGTGAACACTACTGCTATTGCAGAGTTTTGTAAAATGCATGCAGTTTGGTAATTTAAAAATTCTTAGTCGCTGTAAACACGGCAGTGACCTGTCAATTTAGTAGGCCACACTGTCACTGTTATACTGCCAGCTCCACTGCCAGTTTTCACTCTGTTAGCTTACTGCCATGTGCCATCTAAACTGACCATGCTGCCACTGTGCGTTATCAATTCATTGTCAAAATCAGGTATGGTCTGACAGTAAGCTGACAGTATTTCCACGTTTTTTCGGCAGTATCTGTTGAGTATTACGACACGAATGTTGCCGCCTTTTCTATCAGGTTTTGCTAAACCAGCTGGCTGTGACGACGTTAATTACTTTTTGCCATTAAATTTATAAAATTGGTAATGTAACTCCACCCTATAATTAGCAAAGTAGCGAAGCGATATGTCGGCCCATTGAGATTCATACTCATCGAAAATACTTATGTGAGTCGTGTTTGTTTTTACGACCTGATAAACTTGTGCATTTTGGAAAACTTCAGGCAAGAAGCACTTCGTCTTTTCCCCTAGAAGTAGCTAATACTGTCACCTGAATGATATGTAATTCTCTGTTCAAATTATTCAGCCGTTGTAAAAAATCGCTGCTGCTTCATCAAGTTGATATCAAAGTTGAATAATAATTTTTTTTGTTTTTTCTGAGCAGCCAATCTCTGCAGTTGAGTTGGGAACTTGCACGGATTATATCTGCCAGATAATTACCTACACTTCTAAAAACATGTTTTTGATTGCAGGAAAGGAATAAAGTTTCGCTTAGGAATTTGTCGGTAGTACTGAGGAAAGAGTCTACGAAAACCAAAGATGAATTGGTAGATAACGTGAATCAGGGAGTAAAATATGCTCAAGAAGCTCTCGCCTTGGATCCTAGTGATGGAACGTCCTGGTATATCATGGGAAATGCATTTATTTCACAATTTTTCACAATCAAGCAGAGCGCGAAAACATTGGATCAAGCAATGGACGCTTATGATAGAGCTGTGAGGCGATTTTACTAATATCAAGTGTAATTTCTCCCTCGTTTTTCCATCTGTTTCGTTATTTACATATTTATTTTTGTGTAGGAAGATGACAAAGTGTGTAAAAGTAATCCAGACTTATTCTACAATAAGGCTGTGGTACGTTTTATCTCCTCGGTCAAAAATTAACTTCTTGCTTTGTTTGAAAGCTGAATCTCCAATTTGTATTATTTTTCCAGGCCTTAAAATTTCGAGAAGAATACGAAAAAGCTCTGAATTATTTCGATAAAGCACTGCAGTATGATCCTAAATGGAATGCTATAGAACAAATTCAAGAAAGTTCATTAAAATATCTAAGCAATGTGCAAGATCTGATTCATCTGAAAGGACGAGTAAAAAATAAGAAACTTCAAACATTAATAAAGGTAACGAACTTATGTTATTGGAGGCTAAGTTACATTTTGGTTGAAATAATCTGTCACTTTGTCTAAGTGTGAAAATCTCAGTGCAAGAAGTGCTGACAGGTTACCACTTCTTGCATTCAACTCTCCGATCGTCATTAGTGGTGAAGTTAACTAAACAAGAAATGAATCACTTACCTTTAAAATTTATCAAATAACTAAAATTTTGATTTTGAGCGATTGCACGGTTTGGTGTTTCTACATCACTAGAAAACTGTCTATTCCAATAATGATGAATTATTACGGAAAATCTTCTGATTATAAGATAGTCATAATATTTGACCTTTGATTGCCATATAAACATGAATTTTATTTGATCTTCACCTACTCGATTATTTAATAGAGCATAAATCCAGAAAAGCATCTTGGTCCATTTGGTAATTTGACTGAAGATAAAGCCAAAGGCGATGTGAAATTATCGTACGCACCGTTATCTCAGTTACAAGCTTGTTTGAATGAACGATATGTGATATTGGGAGTTGTCGTATGCAGCGTACAAAATGAAGAATTAGTTCCATTGTAAGCCAGGTTTTTCATCTATAATTAATTGATTCATTTTCTGTTATTGTTATAAATTTACAAGCCGTCAATGTACTTCTGAACTGGTTTCAGCACCTTTTGTATCGTGGACACCGCCAATGAATGTATTGCCGTTACTGTGTATAATCTGGCCAATGGTCAAGGTGTTATAATTGGAGATGTCGTTGCTATCGCAATGCCATATTTGAAAGAAATTGATTTTACTTTCAAGGACAAAGTAAACTAAAAAATGATTTAATCCATACGTTTCAACTGTTAGATGTTATTGTAATTATCGGTTTCTTTTTACAGAAATTTCAGTTCAAAAGTATTAGAGTTAGCAATCCTTTACTGCTGGCAGTGAATGGCAAACCTCTTCCGCCAACGAAATTGTCATCTATGCAAATGTCCACATTCAGTGAAGCTGATAGTAAAAATTAAGACTGTTCATGAGTTTTGTTATTTGTTTTCGATTTCTAATTTATTAGAACCACAAATATGACGACTGCTGAGAAAACCGGGCTCAGGGTGAAAAAGTAAATTTTGAGATATAACGAAATAATGAAAAAACCCCAATCTGTATCTTGATGGGTTCTGCAGCTAGGAGACCGGGCGAGGTCTCATTGGATTAGCCGTAAAATTTTCTATAAGCATCGTCTAATAAGTCCAGTTTTCTCAGCAGTCGTCACAAATACTTAACGCCACGCATTATAATAATGCCGAACACTTTATTTCACATCGCGTATAAAAATTAACTCTGTTTTAATACTTTAGTGTAATTTTTTATATTTATTTTTTGTCGTTTCTCTTCATTGCGAACTTGATGTTGAGAGGGCCTTGGCTGTCGAAAATTATGTCAGTATTAAAAATATAACTCTTTGGTATCTAGCGAGTAAGGACACCTTAATACCATTCCTTTTACTAATTCATTTTGTGCGATGTTTTTGTTACTCGTAGTCAAACTTTGTGTTATTTATACTTGGTTATTTTTTATTTTTTCATGCAAATATTGTTGACACCTTTGATGTGTTGTCCGATTTAATTTTGTTGTTTTATCATGTTTGAGAAAAAATATTACCACATTTGATGAGCATGATTACGAGTAGAGAGGTATAGGTACTACTCGCCTGGAAATCGTGGGGCCAGCCCGAATTCCGGCATCGACGCAAGATATACGCCAAATTTACCCCCGATTCTGGCGCAAATCGAGCACCAATCAAAAATTGGCGCCAGGCGCCATGGTCGGGCCAAATATGCGCCGGCCCCAACTGGCCCAAAATTCCGGCAACGGCGCTTGCATGTACGTATTTCAAATGTGAAAGCGCTAGCGCCAAAGTGGCGTAAATTTGACGCTGGCCCCATGATTTCCAGGTGGGTACTAGATGATGATTCATAAAATAACCACACCATTCTCCGTGAGTGGAGAATCTAGTAGGTCAGTGAGCGATTCCCCAATGGGAACATTATAGAATTTAAATTGTCAAGATGGGCAGCTTTATTGAATATAACTTTTATTTATTTTTTGCTTTTCTACTCTTCTGACAGATTGAACAGATTATTACTTTTACTTAATTTGGTGCCATGATGCAATATTGCTGGATATTTTCTGTTCTAACCCAGTGATTAATTGATTAACCTAAGGTACAATAAATTTAAGGAAATTTTTACTACACTGCGTTAATAAACCTCAGGATATTAAATACGGGATTTCCGAAAAGTAGGAACTTGAGTACGTACCTATACTTTATTTATTATCAACCAATATATCGGTCAGTCAATGACTACTGATTCCTGTTCATAGAATCCTGTAATACTTACCTGTAAACTATATTGTGAGAAAATAAGTCAAGTTCTGTGGGGTCAGAAGATGAATATCAATAATAGTACGTGCAACAAATTACATAGTTGGAACCTCCACTTACAATACGTTCTCACAAAATGTAAGATTCTGGGCTCCCAGCACCAGATAATATGGTAATAGATATTATAGATACTATATGAACACATCACAGAGAATCTCTTTTATTTACCTATTGTTTCTCTTGTAAGTACCTAATACTGGTATTGAAGGCTTGAGGTTATCGAGCTCATTGTATTTGAATTCTGTGTAGAATCGGAACTTAATAAAATGATGCTTGTTGACTGACTTACATTTGTTATACCTATGTTTACCTTTCACTTCGCTAATATTTTGACAATAGCTTATAAGGACATACATAAACTACACATCTGGGATATAATAATACCTATACGTACAGTGTAATAAAAATTATATTGTAGCAGACCACTTGATCAAACCACAGATTTAATTATTTCAGTGTATTCTGGGTATAATTTATAACTCGTAAAAACGATGTTGAATATCACAAGTACACGGTTCGGTAACCTTAACACACTTCGTATAGGTGCAAGTAGGTAGTTATATTTTGTTCGGTTACGCTGTCGTTCATTATCTGATTACGTGTAATTAATAAAATAACTCAATTGCATGCAGATCAACTTCCCGGAGTTTGTGGATTCTCAAAAGTTTTACGCAATGAAATGTCATTATTGGACCAATCAACTACGAATGAGAAAAATAATAAGAGTATAAATGAAAAATCATAAATATCTAATAGAAGTGGTGTGGTGGAACGTACGGCGATGCACGCGTATGCCGAAGTGACCCCGGAAACTACCCTTTCGAGTATCGCATCAGTGGCCGGAGGGACGCTTTGGGGCCGGCCTGAGCCCCCATTTCGCCGTGCCGCTTCCAGTGCGCGTATCCTGCCAGAGTTACCACGAGGTCTACTGACCGAGATTCGCGCTCCCCGAGTACTAGCCTGGAATTCAGGTCTCCCACGGCCGGACGCGCTTCTTCTTCACTCACCCCTCACCTCCTCGACTCGGTACGCGTGGCGACGCAGACAGATGGTGACGGATCTAATAGAAGTACTCATCATTCTTACTTATGTAGGTACTTACCCATTACTTCTCGAGTAGGTCGGTTCAGTGGGTTATGATGAAAACGGATTGTAAAACAGTGTATATATTCACTTAGGATCTCAATTGTGGAAACAGAATATCATTTGGGGCACGGAAACAAACCCCCTCCAGTAAAAGAGTATATGTATTTACAATAATTATGGCCAATTCACCCAGTAGTACCTATTATTTACAGTCCATAGGTACAGGTATACGCATCCGTTTTATTAACTAACTTTCCATTCACCATGTTCCATTTTTAAGCAACATCCCTCTCAAAAGTGTATTTTATTAACCCAAACTTCCCATTTACTGTTTCATCCTAATAACTCTTCTTACGTGTATTTTATTAGTGGATAGCCGTAATTACTAAGTATACCTATAGTCAAGTTCATATCCGAATGGAAACCATCTATTTATTTTGTAGGGATGAATCAAAAGAAACCTTCACTAATTTAGCGCGGTCAACATGACTGCCAACCACACTTATAACATCCAACAAGAGGGCGGATCTGTCGAACCAAAGGTGAAAAACGTTCGTCTTTGCCACCTAGTGAAGCAAGGTACATATATTAGTGTTCGACTCGGTGGTCGGTGCACGTTGAGAAGCAACTCTTGAAAAGTAGCTGACAACCAGAGTTCGTATATCTTGTTCTTTTGGTTCGCTCGGATAGAAAAGAAAAGTGTGAGTTTTAAACTCGATTTAAACAATACCATCATGTTACACAGCATTTTCTTTTCGTTTTTCTGGCTTAGCAGATGCATACACTCAGTGGCGTAGCGTCGGGGGGGGCACGAGGAGGCACGTGCCTCCGCCCCCAATATTTTTACATAGTCCTCTAATATCGGCGACTTTTTCTCCCTTGAAAACCTTACTGTGCCCCCCCCCCGTTGGGAAACCCCTAGCTACGCCACTGCATACACTCGCATACAGTTCGTATCGATCCATTGGGACTCAGCAAATATAGGTACCAAGTGGTGATTTGTACTCGGCAATGATGGGCATTTTGTGCACTATATTACACGTTAAAAAATATTTAAGTATTCAGGTATATATGTGTATGCCTGTACATACGTAAGTGGGTAATTCTCAGAATTCGGGCATATTTCACTCACGATAAAAATCAGTTTTGGAAAGCATCTTTCTTGCTATTTTTTTTGGCAGTTTGGTAATAGACATAGGTAACTTTGATACTATTTCTAGCCTACGGCTCAATTAATGCCGAAAAGGGACGGGGGCAAAGCGTTTCTAAAAATCTATAGACACTACTAAAGAATTTCCATCGTAGTGGCAACCATTACGAAAGAATTTCCATTGCAAGTAGCAACCACTACGAAAGAATTTCCATCGTAGTAGCAACCCCAACATTAGCATTTCCATCACAGTAGCATCTGTTGTGTGAATATTTCTTTGGCAGTGCAGTAGTGGAATGATGATGATCCAGA
Source organism: Acanthococcus lagerstroemiae (assembly GCA_031841125.1). Classification (NCBI taxonomy): domain Eukaryota; kingdom Metazoa; phylum Arthropoda; class Insecta; order Hemiptera; family Eriococcidae; genus Acanthococcus; species Acanthococcus lagerstroemiae. The sequence goes on from CM063107.1 coordinate 33,844,050, forward strand.
CAACCAATGTGTGGGAAATCATGTGCATGGTCTTCAGAAAGTCAATTAGCAAGGTACGTGAGCTACAAGTACACTTAGGATATGGATGTATAAATATGTACATTCTTACGTAGTGGATATTTAGTTTTACGGTAGTGGTTAGAAATATTAACATTGCCACTACGAAAGAAAACTAAAGATGATCCACTATGTAAGAAACATAGTAGATAAATTGAATTTAAAACTTCAAGTATACTTTTATGATCAGTTTTTAATATTTCAATGTCAATATACGTAATAATTTCAGTATAATCCTTCTTTTTTCCAGGATTTAGCAGCATTCCAGCAAGATGTGATAAGCCACTACGAAATACCTCAAAAATTGTAAATAAGCGCGTTATCAGATATTTTCATTGAACAACTAGATAGTAACACTGAGATCCAAGATTTGAGATGCGCATGGTATCCTTACTGCAGCACCACAGCCTTGCAGCCAGTTGGCAGCATTCGAGATTCAATGATTCAATCTGTGAGCCAGAGAGCGCTACTGAAAAATAGCCACTACAATGGAACCTCAAATGCAGAACCTCCCTTTTACCTCAGCTTGAGGGCGCGTGATATAATCTGAGTTGCTGTTTTTGCTGTCAACATGTATTCTCCCTCCATACTAGTGAATTTCCCCCTAGTTTTCCCCAAGGAAAACATTTCATTACATCATTTCAACAAACTTGAAATTTGAAAATATGAGCCATAACAGCCACTACGATGGAATATTCTGAGGGTTTATTTGATTTTGTGGTGTGTCTAGGGATGGGGGCAGGTATGCCAATGTCAGGAAAGGTTGAAGAGATAATACTCCATACATTCACTAAAAAAACGATTGAAATTTTGAATATGTAGTCTCAAAAAGTTTGATGAACTGAAATATGCCCCAATTCTGAGAATTACCATATACAAAGTTTTCGAGTAACACACGAATTCGAATGTGATATAAAAAGTCCGTGCATTATTGTCAGTCATTTCTATCATCGAAAGACTATTCGCCTCCTTTATCGAGTACCGGGGGAAATGCCCATTGATTGGCAGACTGTTGCTGATGAGTTGAAGTGACACTTGGTAAGATACTAAGATTTGATTCCGTATATTAGCAAGTAATATCGTATTGTAAGTTTCGAGAGATCTGCTCCTATATTTACAAAAGAAGTTGCGTAATACCTTATCGAAATAACTTGAAAAAATCGCTAAAGCTGCTACCATAATTATAAGCGCTGGATTCAGGAAATTCGCGAGGCCCGTGTCTTTATCCGTTCCTGAGCTCCCCCTCCCTTCAATTAGCTACATTTCTGTGCTGGTGAAAGAAAAGATCTTGAGTTGTCAGTTGAGACCTCCAAGCAAATACAAGAACGTGTTCAGGTATTCATATAGCAAAAAATATAGTTCTTAGTGCATACATATGCGTACTTTTTAGTCTTCAGAACATGATTCTGAGCATTAGTTATGGGTATTTTTACTCTGTACCTATATCTTGCAAGCTGTAATAAGTCAGAGACAACAAAAATTTACAAAGCGGACAGTTACAAAACTAGGTGTTTAAATAATTCACAGTTATCGATATCCATAAACCGAATTTAGAGAAGAAAATCATTTTATGAAAGGGTGGAATTAGGAAATAGTAATATTCATTTAAGAAACGACGCAGTAGGTAAATTCATACTTCGACCTTTTTCTTTTTTTTTTCTTCTTTCTTTAATTAGCTCACGAATTACATGTTATCATTGAAAGAAAAAAAAGTTCATTTTTCGTTTTAATTAGCGGTTATATTAAAGTTCGCCTCAATCGACAATAAGTTGTATGTAATGTAGATAATACGAAAATTAGTTACCTATATTAAATGTGCGCGGATACAAGATAATTACCACGCTAAAATAAAATGAAAATCCTCGGTAAAATATACATGAACGATTTTTAAAGAGGAAAATCAAGAATTAACATTGTACCATGTCGTCCTTGAAACGTATTCGAATTCAGCGAGTGCGCGAGTCAATTTTTTCGTGAATTTTAAAACAGCAGTCATGGTGTCAGTGGCCACAGTTTCTAAATGAGTACCTATATGTAAGTAGGTACAGGTGAATGTGTATCGAATTCCTATTAAAAATTTTGCATTTTAGATACTTATTCAGATGAATCTTTTCTGCTAGGTAACTAGAATGTACCTCACATAGCACAAAGCATCGCCAATGCTCCTAGAAAATTTAAGTGTAGACTGTTTGAAACTAGTTTATATATGAAGCGGGTGTATCCAATTATAACCTGTAGTAGTACTTATAGCCAAGTTTAACTATTCCATGAAGGTCAATGTTAGTAGCTGTGGTGTATAAATTTTTCGCCGACTGGAACGTAACAGTAATGTAATGCAAACAGCTTAGGTACTACTTGCATAGGTATTTATATATACTTGAGCACCAACAACAAATTTGAAATAATTTTAATGACGTAAATACCTACGATAATTTTATTCCTGAAACATCTCGCAGTAGCGTAGCGAAGGCGAATGCCCCCCCCCCCACCTCCAAGGCACCTGAAATTGAATGTTAAATATGCAAAACAGAGTAATTTTTCGCCCTTAAAACACGTTTTTTCGAAAAATTGTTGCTGAAGCAGTAATTCTACCTCCATTTTCATAAAATTGTCTTCTAATATCGGCGATTTTTAAAAATACCTCAATTTTCGACTTTTTCTCCCTTGAAAATCTTACTTCGCCCCCCCCCCCCCAATGGGAAAATCCTGGCTACACCACTGATCTAGCACACTGAATTTTATTATAAAAATGGATCTATTGGCAAGCCAGAGGGCAAATCAACAGTCGTGGGTTCCGTCTTCGGTGGAAATAAATGTTATGATGAGAGATCTTATTTATTTCGTTTCGTAGTTGCATCCCGATTTGTTTCCTGATGAAGGTATTGTCATCTAAGCATATTGCCACGATTGCGTATTGTTTACGCCGCTGTCGGCAGTTACAAAAAATCACATTTTATTTACCAGTAGAAGAGACCAAGTACATAGGTTTCAACTTCAGAAAATTGTTATCGTTCGTTGTCGACGAAATTGATGCAATTTGCGTCTTTGTTTTCCCAGAAAAATGTAGTAAATTTAATTTCCTAATCACATAAAATAATGGTGTAGTTCATTTTAATCGACATAAGCATAAAATCAGGAGATTTTCGTAATTCAGAATTGGCAGTTTGTTTCTCTACGTGTTCTGATGGAGTTGCTTTTGAGTCAAATCTTTAATAACTCTACCTAGAATATATGCGTCATTTTGATTGGTATACGCAGCATAAAATCGTGATTATAAATAATTGACGGTTTTGAAATAGACCTTTTTGATTTAGGCTATAATTTTTGTACCTATGTTTTGTTTGCTATTTGGGAATAGATTAACCTTGTCTGAAGTTAGACGTAATCATTATTAGACGACATTGCTATGCAGTTCATATGTAAGAAGAAATAACATCTTCGAGATTTATGTCTGAAATTTTAATTAGGTTCTTTCAGAGTAAGTAGGTATCATTTTTTACTTGAAGTAAAGTTTATTGGCAAAATGTTTTCAGAAGTACAGCATCGATGTATTTATTATAAGAACTGAGCATCAGTAAGTACTGAGTCTAGAAAATAATATTATAGGTACGCGTACCTAACGTATAATGGATCTCGAGTAGTAGGTACCGCATATGGTAAACCGTGCGGTCCTGCTAATTCTATACTTGCAATATTATGAAAGCAGAGTGACAGAGGTATATTCTTTGAGTTTTGAGGAAAAACGCAATCGAAGTTCTACAAGTATTATACTTACGTTATGCCTGGAGGATGAGCTTCGTCTAGTACTTGACTTTTCTTTCGTGAAAAATTATATATGTTCCAGACACGGGATATTGGTTCCTATTTTTCGACGTTTGATTATCTTTTTGCTTATCCCCTAGGTCGGTTCCAAATATTAAAACAAAAATGTCTGTCGGGTTTGAGCAAAACCATGAAGGGTAAAGCGCGCCTCAGACCTCCAGTTGAAGTTCTCGTGGGTTAAGCTTCAGTTGAGGGAGTCCCCCCCCTCATATAAGCTTAAGGATTATTTTCTTTTCCAGATTGTAATCCATTCTTGGGGCCTGTTTTCAATTATTTCCCTTCTATTCCAATTTTCTCATTATTTACGCCTGAATAAGGTTATTGTGCCACGGAGTTCATTTTTGAAGTTCTGTTACCCTTTCCTTAGGTACCCTTTGAGCTCCACAGGGGACTGATCTTCAATTATTCCAATTTCCACGCTCTTTATATCTCAAAAAGATTATTTGGATCGCTAAGTTCATTTTTGGAGTTCATTCTCTCTCCCCATTACTCTACGAGCTCCACAAAGAGCTGATCTTCAACTATTCCAATCTCCACATTCTTTTGACATGGATATGTTCATTGGCTGGCCTTCCATCCTATTTCCGACCGACACGGAACTTGATTCCAGTTCAGATCAGTTGTGCGTATTCCTTCTAGCCACGTGCTCATTGATCTTGAATGGAGGCTGCCGATTAGAGTATGATACACTCCTGTTACTATGACGTCATATTACTGAGTATACTTGAGCGAAAACCGTGTGTTTGTACCAAACGTTACGCTCCCCATGAACATTCTTCCAACCATTTTCTCATTGATCTTTGCTGCGTGACTGCAGTCTGCAGCCGTGTTGTTATAATAGAAATTTCCTTGGAAATTTTTTAATTAGGGTATGATACACTCCTGTTACTATGAAGTCATACTACTGAGTATACTTGAGCGAAAACCGTATTCATACGAAACGTTTGGGTTTTACCATTTCCTAGCATTTTGTCGCGAATATAACTCTATTCCAATCCTATGACCTGATTCTTCAGTACCCACTGTTTACTTCCCATTCTAATAGGTACCTCATTTTTTATAGTACCCATCGTCCTCTGTTTTTGATGACATGGATATGTCTATTTGTAACTTTCCCTTCTCTAATTCCTAATTTTTTAGTATAGGTACCTACCACATGCCTTACTTTTATGTAGCTCCTGTAAATTTTTTATGTGCAAAAAAAAAAAAAGTAGTTTATAACTTACTTCTTGTATATCCTCCTACCGTCCTACCGTCCTACCTAGTAACTTAACATCAGTAAACTATTATGTATATCTACACTGCTCACTGCATGCAAATGATACATCAATGTCGTATGGCTACCAAACACTTTCCAAGCATTCAGTAACATAGTAATGTCGAAGTCCATCTCGCTGACCGATAGCTGTGCTTAGTTGATCGAGAGCGACATTCTTATGTTGACTGAATACGAAGAACATGATGTGTTCAGTAACTACAAAACATATCGATTCATCATGTACCAATGCATCTGCAAGTAGTGTAGATCTAGATACTCGTCATCAGTTTGCTGATGACTTTCCCCAAAGTTTAATCAGGTCCCAATTTGGCCTCAGGTTCTTTAATTTCTTTGAAACTTGGGAATTGAGTTGAGAAGTTGGAAAAATCCAACAAGTCAAAGGTGTGTTTTTGTTTTGATATTTGAGGATTTTGAGTGAAGTCAGTTGATTAAGTCCAACAAATCATAAGGGTTTTTTTTGCCTTGATACTTGGGAATTGAGTTAAGAAGTTGGGAAAATCCAACAAGTCGAAGGTTTTTTTTTGCTTTGATATTTGGGAATTTTGAGTTGAGTCCGTTGGGACTTTCACAATTTTTGCCCCCTCCCCTTCCCCCAGGAAAAACTTCGGTACGTCCCTTACCAGCTATAGTGATAACGCGTACACAAACGTAAACAAGATCGATGTGACTTATGGTACCTTTTCTCAAACATCAGTCGGTAGATTGTAATTCATTTGTAAACTTAAAATATATCACGTCGTATAGACGACTACTTTCTACTGTACACTGTTGCCGGCTCTGTCTAGTTCAAATCCGAAAAACGGAACTTCCGGCTTGAAAACATGTTTTATGCTGTAGGGCAAAATTCACTTTTCCGACGTATAGTACCTTTTTGTAGAGCGCCTCCACAACTGATAGGCTATTTTCACATCTATTACGTTCACTTGTAAATCAAGAGAAATAATTTATCTGAAGAATGGGTTGGAGCCCACAGGGTAAATGAGAAGGGGAAAGGAAATTCAAAAATGAACTCAGCGATTCAAGAAACCCTTATTCAGGCATGAACAGGGAGAAAATTGAAAAAATAAAGGTAATTAAAAATCAGCCTCCTTTGAAGCCCGAAGGAGGAAGGGAACGGGGAAAAGGATCCCAGGAATGGATTCAGCGACCCTGAAACCCTCGATTTAAGAAAGTAAATAATTTATAGGCTCATATGAATGATTCTCCCTCGATTGAAGCTCATATTCCAAAAATCCCATTTGAAGTTCAATCCCCTTGAGGCACCAATGATCTTGCTCGAACTTGATAGAGGGGTAAGCCAATCGAAAACTGATTTTTTCTCCACCAAGAGTAACTAAAGATCACCCTAATGTGCAGAGCCGCCCAAGCCTTTCGCAAAATGTTGAAATAAAGTAAATAACAAAAATAAAGGAAGAATTCATTACACACAAATGAAAGATTTTTGAATTTTCGTGGCCATTATTGAGAAATCGTGTTTTGGGGGTCCTTCTTTTGCGGAGCCCCCCCCCCCCCCGAATGCATGAATTCTGATGGATGTAACGGCTTTTTTGATGACAATATATGTGGAAAAAATCATTATTCCCTCTTGACTTACACGTAGTCACGAGACTCCGAAATGTTTGGCAGTGTCATTGTATCTAAAAAATCATAGCCCGCACTTCTGTTATTACGCATGTTGCCACATTTTTTCGTTAATCTTCACAATATAAATTTTTTTCCCCTAGCTGGTTATCAAGTGTTGCTGAATAGCTTCTTAGGACTGTTTCGTTTTTGTTTCCATCTTTTTTCTTTTTTATAAAACTTTTCTATGTACCTAACTGCTCATGCGTAGGGCTAGGGGAAATATTCTCTTAAAATGTCGAAATATGCGCTCATAATATGCAGTTGTCTGACCTCGAATAGGTATGCAAAAATATGCTCTAAAAACTTCGAATATTATGCGAAAATACGAGTATTATAAGGCGACATGGGTTGATGGGTATCAAATTAGAGAGTTTGAAAAACTGAATAATATGCGGTATTTAACACTGTACACGATATTGATAATGGGCAGTTTTGAAAACTGAAAATTATTTCCAGTTCTGTTTCATAAAGAAAATTGAGCTTTTCTCGAAACAAATTTGATGAAATTTCTTGGATTTGTTATTATTTTTCAATGCCGTAAAACCCTCGAATATGCATAAATATGCTATAAAAATGGCTCAAATATGCAAAAATATGCTCTATGAAATTTCAGCGTCGTCATCAGAATTTTATAAATCGTAAAGAAAACACAAATATGCCGAATAAGCTGCATCCTATAAAAATATATGCTTTTTCGTATTTCCCCTAGCCCTATACCTATGGGTGTTACTTCTCCCACTGAGTTTCCCAAATGCCGACTCATGATGACTGGAACTGACAAAATCAGATGATTATTTATCTAAAAGCTTACCGAAGACAAAAAAAAAAGACAAAATTTGGTTATCAATTTGAAATTTGACCAAATTCACTGTTTTGAAACAGTTTTGATTTTAAATAATACCGGAGGGTAAATTGTAATTGTCTGTATTCATAGGCGCCGACTTATGAAAAATATTGGGAATATTGGGAGGGGGGGGGGCTGAATCAAACTTTTATTACGGTTCTTAGGAGTGGTCAAAAATATCTCCCTTTAAAAATTCAAATGGTCGTCTTCCATCTATTTTGGTACCAAAATTATACCCTTCTCATTATTACTCAATATTTTACTCTTTTTTTTTGTTAAATTAAAAAATTGATGGTAAAATTTGTTGTACTTTTTCCATTTTTGAGTTAAAAATATTGGGGAGGCGGGAGCGTCGTCCCTCCAGAATTTTTATTCACCCCCCCCCCCTCCCTCCCGAAAGTGCCAAGTCGGTGCCCATGTCTGTATTCCTATTGGTTGTCAGTGACTTTATCAATATACTAGCGGCAATTCTAACAATTGCTTAGAATAACTACAAAATTTCAAAGAACAAAACTCTTTTTTCGTGAAATAAGTATACATACTTTTCTCGTGGTAAAATCATATATTTTCTAGAAATTCGAGACCGGGGCGGAGGCAATTTTTAGTGGTGGTTATCGATCTGTACCTATGCCAGTTTAGTATCTTCAAAACTAAAAATGCCTCCATGTTTTTTATATTTATTCTATCAAGGTTCGTCATTAGCTAGCTAGTGTAAGATTTTAGGTCTTAATGTACACATCGCTTTCGAACTGAAAATTCTTGAGAGCTGCCAATACATATAGCTTGTAGCCAGAAGGAACATTGGCAGGCTACATCATTGAGGTAGTACCTACCATATCTTTAAATGTGTGCCAGAATTCTGAACTAATTAGCATTGAATTGTAAATTCGATAATATTTAATCGTTGTTACTAAATAGCTCTATTAGATGCTGCACTCCATAACCATAAACATGAAGCGTAAGCCGTGTGCGCATCACGCTCAATTGCCTAAAAGTCCGAATCGGTTTCAGCGTCAGTTCCACTTGCCTGCGTATGATAGTTTTTTTTTAATCATCAGGCGCGCTTCGTTCACGTTGCCTGGCTTGAGTTAAACCGGTGGCAACCAGTCCTTTCCACCATACTCATTTGTAATTTCGTCGTGGCTGCGAAATGATGCGAGTTATTAACTACTTCGAGTTCGATTTATTGTGCTGAAATTCGCCGATCCGAACGGGTGAACGTATTTCATAATCATAATCACCGATTGCATATCTTTTCGCGTCTTCGTATCACGCGTGACGTTCGAAATAAAAGCAATCAATTTTTTTTCATAGAAAAAATACACGTGTAAATGGTTATTTTTTTCGGAGTGATGTGAAAAAAGGCAAAAATTGTAATTTTTCATCGTATCGAAGAATGCGGTACTTGGCATGCGTTTCGTATAATAGACCTAGTAAGTGATTTCGAAAAGTAAATAAACGTACGATGAGGTACCGGTCGCGGAGTAACAATCAACTGTTAACGCGAATGCTAATGGTAGGTATTTTCAATAATGAATTAGTTTTACCTGTGAGGTATACACCTAGTCTGGAATTTTATGCTGGCTCTGCTGTACGAGTACGAATGATGTGACGTTAATCTTCTCCTCATAATTACGAATAATTCTTATAGATATAGGCTGCAGCTCAGGTAATAATGCAACAACAAAGTGATTAAAGTTGAAATGAATTCATCATGAGGGTATACTTTAAATAGGACAATTTATCGAGAGAGGGAAAAAGTGAATTCGAAGCGAAAGGGAAAGGTTATCGAAAGATTATCGTAGAATTGAACATCAATGAAAAAAGATATTCTTGCGTCAGGACAATGAATTACTACTATACGGAAATCTGCTTAACATAGTACATACAAAAAATGTTACGAAAGTCTCATCAGTATTCTCAGGTCATAGAAAACTAGTAAAACATTACCTACATGCGCTACTGAACTGTATTTCTATCTACTTACGTAAGTGTACAGAATTGAAATCGTGTGAAATTGAAGTTTAATTCAAAATGAAAGTATATAACTAGCGCTGACAGTTCTGGTCAGCTTAAAACATAAATGTGGCGATTCTTTTCTCGCTAAAACTTGAGCTCTGCACGCCCTATAAGCCCTTCCCCTCGAACATACTAGAAAATCTCAAAATCAGGGAGATCACTTTCCGACCTAAAAATATTAATTTTTTAAACAAATACTACAGCCTTCATTTGGACTTCAAAAACTACTGTTGAGCACGTAGTCGCCGATTTCCGTGGGTGCTCGGGATTTGAACACCCACTGGTAATAACATACATGATTAGAATTTTTATTTACCTGTAGGTAAGTATATTGTTTTTTATCTCTTCACACATACGAAAATACACAAGTACTTGGAGAAAAAATATCAACTTGGAATCCCACCAACCGCCCTCCCACCATCTTTTTTGGCTCTTAATATACCTCTAAAAATATATTCTCGTACACCCACTGAAAATTTGAAGAAATGAGCGTCATCTGTAGCTGAGATGTTAGGATTCTTCAAGCTTGAAAACTTTTTTTGTCGATTCATCCGAATATTTGTGAAAGGTAAGGTGATCAAAAATTTGGCGATTTTTGAAATGTTTCGCTCCCAGTAGCTAAACGTATTCCTTTCAGTCTCAAAAAGTATTCGCCAACAGTTTTTTGATAATTTTGAGGGGTTCCGCCTGGGGAGACTAGTTTAACACAGAATTCTCTACAAGGGCATCTGTTGTTTTACTTTAAAGCTTCTAGAACGTTGAGTTCAGTGGAGTGAATTGGTTTGACAATGAAATATCGTTTTCATTAGTGTAAGGATGTAGTACTTATTCGGTCAAAGGTCAATGGCCTTTTTTGAATATGGGGTGAAAAGTACACTTTTGTGAACTTCGAACATCACAGATTACAGAAACTGAATGATGGCATGAAAACGATTGCATGTAGGTAGAGGATACTTGTACTTCAAAAACGCTAAAACCATAATGCAATTTCCTTAGTCCCAACCACAATTTTGAAGGCTTCACTGAGGAGGCAGAACCAAAGAATTACAGTCAGTGGTAATACCGTCAAGTATCAAAGAATGGTCAAGTATAAATCGCATATTTTTTTTTTTTTTAGAGACTATGAATTCGTTCTTGCGGTGCGTTATTTTGACTGTAACCTCTTCACCAACGGACGTGAAAACTTCGAAATTACCTCTATGTAACAAACAGCTTCAAGGAACAACGATAATAGGGTTTCTGCAGTCGTTGAATTCATTTTTTAAGTTATTTCTCATGTCCCAGTCTCCGCGGAGTAATCGGTAGGAATTTTGGAGGAAAACATTTCAAAAGTGAATTCAGTAACTACAGAAACCCTATTATCGATATACGCGAAGCTGTATTTTGAATAATTTCAAAGTTTCTACATCTTTACCCCCTATGGATAATTATAATTATTGTTGGTCGGAAGTCACAGTTAAAATAACCTTAAAAAAGAATTCAGCGAATCTAAAAACCCTATTACCTATCGATATGTTTGAAGCAACGTTAAATTTTGAATTATTCTTGTTTCTGTCCCCGTGGACCCTCACGGTAAGGGTGTTACAGTCAAAATGACTTCAAAAACGTATTCAGTCCTCCAATGATCCCATTTTTGATACGCTTGCGAGCAAAATCTGTAATCTTTAAGGTTCTGTTTCCTTAGTGGAGCCTTCAGAATGGAGGTTTGGGCCGAAAATTCCATAAATAGATGTAGCGTTTCGAAAATTCGAGTAGAAGATAATTGTTTTTGTGCTTTTACTCAGGTCCTGTGATGAGTAATGTTCGAAGTCCCCAAATTCAACTGAGACCACTGAAATTTAACTTTCTTGAACAATTCTCATTAGGTACTTTATTCTTACATTATTGAGGAAGATTCCCAATGGTCAAACCAATTTTTTTGATTGAATTTGATGTTTTGGAAGCTTTGAAGCTAAACTGCAGATTTCTTTCTGCGGAATCCCATGTTAATCCTAACCCTCCCCTTCCCCCGGCGGGAATCTTCAAAATTAATCAATTTCAAAAAAATTTTGGCTAATAGGTTTTCAGACCAATAAGAACTAGTTTACGCACTCGGAGCGAAACATTTCCAAAATCGTCAAATTTTGGGCGACCCTGGTTGAATGTACAATTTATTTCCTTATCAAAATGAATAACAGACAGGTCTTCTTTTTTTCCGAATACTAAAACTACACGTCAGTATTGAAACTGATTATTGCCAGGGGGAGGGCGTGCTGGAAAGTATCTGGTCATTTTCTGGTGTTCCATTCTTCTGAGAGGAAGCTCGTCAAAATGTTAACTTCTGTAATTTTAATTGGAAGATGGGAGGGGGTTTGAAAGCCGAGTTATCCCTCCCGATACACCACTGAATATAGTTCGAACTGTATTTTATCACCGAATGTGCCTGTGAGTTCATGAAAGGAGCGACTAGTTTCATTTTTCTTAATGAATATTAATGATAGGTTTGTGGAGGATACGTACCAGTACACCAATTTTAAATTGTGTTGGAGGACACGAGCGAAATCGTACCGAGATAAACAAATAAATTAGAATAAAATTGAAGCACCTATATCGTATTGTAAACCTAACTGCTCCGAAATTAAAGCGAAAATTATTTCCATGGTTCACTTTTTATTCACTGCGGTTGAAAACGTTAAAATATTGAAAAAGCTATACCTACTCATCAGCTTTCATAGTTGCCCCATCAAAATAAATGTACCTGGTTTTCAGAACTATTTAAAATTACCCTTTCTGCAGACGTGGGCACCATAAGCAGTCTTCTCACAGTGCTGGGTATTTCGACAGTTTGGTTATCGGAAGGCGAAGCGGGCACAGATTGACAGTATTGTAATACACCGGTTCAGCAGCCAGAGAACGGAACATTTCCCATGATCCTGTTTCCAAATTCTTGCTTTGCATAACTGTTTTTAGGATGAAATTGTATATCTTATGATTTCAGTGTAAGTACCTGTTAGACGCAATGAACGATTTCGTCAGAAGCGCACGAGCCCCTACAGAAAAACCAACCCGCCCTGCCAAGGAAATACTGGGGACAAGGCCTCCCCACAAAATGAAAAGTTTCCTGGGTACCTGTATTTCATAGGAAAACCGGTTGAAAATACTCTGCCAGTTTAACTTGAAACCTGTTTTTAATTTTTTTTTATTAATGATTACGTATACCTATGTGTTTTATAAACGACATACGATTATGATGAACCAAAGCTAGAGGGGGAGAGGCTCTAGTTCTGGTTAATATTCTTAAAATTGACTTAGACTCCACCTTTGGTAAATAATTTTTTGGGCTCGATCCCGGTTCCAACTTCGTTAAATAATTTTCCCCTAGCATCGCATCCAGCTCCAGTATTTTTAGGTGATTTAAGGGGTGTGCGGGAAGTCTAGAAGAAGACAAAAAGAAAGCGGGAGGTTAACGGACAGCGGCGAATGTTGGGGCTGGAGCTGAAAATCGGCTCCGGCTCCAGCTTCAGTAAAGTGTTGAAACTTGCTAGTCCAGCAAATAATTTTTTCAGCCTTCTGCTCTTTCAAAACGCGGTTAGCTTTAGGGCCTCAAGCTTTAACTTCGGGTTCCTGAAAAGTTTTGAGTAATTTTTTACAGGTATTAAGAAGTTTTACAGCAGTATTTAATTTAAAAAAAAACATTCTCCGTCTTTGAAAGCTGAGTTAACAAGTGCAAAAAATCTCGTCTTTAAATTTTCTCAAGCTTTTTATCAACTTGCTAAATAGTTTTTTATTTTTATGGGGAGGGGGAACTGTATATAAGGAAAGAAGCTGCTCTAGGCAATATAAAATCTGCCGTCTCATTTGATTGGAAATACATTGTAGGAGCACATGGAATCATAAGTGCGCCCAATTTATAATGGCCGGGTGACTATGAACTAGGCTGTTAAAGTGCTAAATACCCTTTAGACCAAATTGCGGACTTAAACTCACTTAGTTGTCAAGAAAATAATCCTTAGTTTAAATTTACTTACATATTCACTGATAATATAATACTAAATAAAAAATAGGCGTACATCATGATAAAATGTTGTGTAAGAAACTACAGAGAAGAAACACCGGAAAAATGACTTAAATAAATCATGAAACAAAAAGTACAATTACAGATTTACATAAAGCGTTTTCGTGGGATCATTTTTCGGTTATCACGTTACTAAAAATTTCGTATGCTTTGATAGTTCGGGGGATGGCTATTGTTTTAATAGTAATGGACCAAGAATGCATTGTTTCTTCTCTGTAGTTTTTCTTACACAACATTTTATCATGATGTACGCCTATTCTTTATTTAGTATTATATTATCAATGACTGTAAGTAAATTTAAACTAAGGATTATTTTCTTGACAACTAAGTGAGTATAAATTCGCAATTTGGTCTAAAGGGTATTTAGCACTTTAGCAGCCTAGTTCATAGTCACCCGGCCATTATAAATTGGGCGCACTTATGATTCCATGAGCTCGTACAATGTATTTCCAATCAAATGAGGCGGCAGATTTTATATTGTCTAGAGCAGCTCTTTTCCTTAATACGCTCCTCTGCCCCCCCCCACACACAATAAATTCAATGTGCTATAGCCATGCCTAAATGTTAGCAGGTATCCTTGTTAAATGTTGGGAAATCGAATAATTACCAAGTATGTAGGTAGGTGTTTGAACAATATTTGAGCATTATAAAGATGTAATAAAAGTACATTTAGATTAATTGTAGTAAACAGAACTTCTTCCTGACAATGTTGTTAGTGCACCAATTATACACAGAACTTCCTGTAGAACTGGTGTACCAAAAAATGATGTTCAACCTTGTATTTCGTATAAATGTGCAGTTAGCCTACATATGGAACACTACCTATCTAGTTTATTATACAGTACTTCGCTAGGAACATGAATAATCATAAACAGTGCAGTTAATCCATGACTCGATTAAATTGGTTTAAGTACTTCCATGTTCATCTAAATGGGGAAAAAATCTTATTTTGAACAGAAGCAGTGTTCTCTGTTCAGAGGTATTAAAGTGTTTTCAAGTTCATGTATAAGTGATGGGGCATGTCGAATGAAAGAATGCTGTCAGCTATGCTGATACCATGGCTGTGAACCCGACTTGAAGAAGCATGAAAAAAACGATTCAGTTTATTACTTAGCTCATGAAGTAGGAACAGTCATATTTGATAAACGATTTTATCTTTATTAATTCTGGTACACGGTGCCGTCTGATAGGCGGTTTTTCGTAATTTTAAACCGAACACGAACACTGTTCAAGTGGTTATTTTTACCTGGGTCATTGTACCCTACAAACTGGATTGCCGATACGCGCGATGAACTCGAGAAACCAAAACAACACTCGGGGTTTCCGGGTAGGAAAATATATAGGAAATTCGTACAAAATGTTGTAGAGTATCAGTAAGTAAATTTGATTAATACGAATGCGAAGAAAATGGTGAGACTCTGAGACTACAAATAATTGATAGTTCCAGTTGAACTACTTCTACATTAGGGTTGTATATAGTGACCATAGGCGGATTGTTCATAAAAGTTTCCAAGAAATTTTCCGGTGCCGGCTGTAGGTACTATTTGGAAGTTATAGATCGGTATATTAATGAAGTTTGGGCTGGTGTAGTGACGGGAAAGGAACGAAAGGAGAAAAGAAACATGGTGGGAGGGAAATGAAAATAAAAATAGGTGCTCTGATGCTATAGCATTTTCCCAGTAGCGAGTGAAGCTAGGTGAAGCGTTACAGAGGAGCTGAAAATATTCTTTAATTACTCTCAGTGACAGAAATGAGTTCCTTGATATTCTTTTCCCTTATCCCCTGTTTTTTTAACATACAGTTTCGAACGGACAGAAAATTTCGTAACGTCGACAAAAATGAACAAACTGTAATTTGAGCAAGCAAAACCTGAAGATACAAAGTTCAAAACTGATTCTAATATTTGTCATGCATTTGTATGATCTGGTAGGCAAACAGAGTTCTCCATCTGTGGATATGAGTTCAATCTATTAGGTGACGTATTGGGACTCGGAATCAAAGTGCCTGACATCTAGCGAATGTTCTGTGAACCCTTATTGAGTTATCATGGAGAAAAAACACTGAATTTTTCCATTTAAGGATACTCAAAAAGTCAAGTGTTGTTTGAAAATACGGCTGTCATTTCTTACTTCACGAAACCTCTGTTTATTTTGTTACCTGGCATATTAATTTTTAATTGCAAGTTCGAATATGTATAGCTCCCTGCGATTCAAACTTGAAGCATGTTCGTCATTTCTTTATTTTATAATTTTGTTTTGAAAAACCCCTATTTCCCATTTACGGCAATGTTATTTCCCTCCATGATCACTCAACCTTAGGTGCACATTAGCGCTCCTACATTCCGTTCCACATCCCTATTAGTTACCATCAACTGCGGTAATATCGGACACTGGTGGTAATATCGGCCACCAGTGTTGTGCCATAAAATTTTGTTTTTTACTTTACATACATGTTTTCTACGCGTAAAATACCTGGTAAAATACATGTGTAGAAAACTGAAGTTTTTATGTTGTCTGTAAAATATGTAAAAAAACTGTAATACACTCGGAAATCCAGCAGATGCCAGCACGCTATTATATGTTTTTGACAAGGTTTTCTACGGTTTTTACATATCTTACATAAGTATTTTATGTCTGGTACCTTCTTCACATGGTTTTTTACACTGAAACCTAAAAAACTGCTCTTTACGCGTAGAGGCACAACACTGTCGGCCACTCATGACTTGTTGCAAGAGCGCTAGTATCGTTATTAGTAAACAAATAATGAGTGACCGATATTACCACCGGTATCCGATATTACCCCAGTTGACATTAATAATAATAATAATAATAATAATAATAAAAATAATAAAATAATAAAGGATTAGTCATGAATACGATCGAGTACAGGAGTGTAGTGCCTTGCAAAAAAGACACAGATGTCAGTTGTGAGCTAATTTTTCTTTCATCAATTGCTAGAGACCCTCACCGCCTACATGTTGTATTTCAGAAGTCACCTCAAAAATTGGTTAATCTCTTCGATTCATGTAAGTCAAATACAGAGCCGATATGACTGGGACCTTTGGAGTGTGACACTCACATCCCCCCCCCCGCCTTCAGATCTTGAAATTATATTGAAAGTAGAGAATTTCCAGCACCCAGTCGGGTATACTGCAAAGAGAAATATTTTTTCAATTTTACTCGTCACTTGAAGTGTAGGTATATAACATCACAGTTGGGGTTTGAGTTACCCGAAAACTCAGGAAAATTAAGAAGGTTCGGGAACTGGGAACTTTCGCCTTCTTTTTTCTTTGCCTGTCATCTGAAATTTACAGTACTTCAGTCGGGATTTTTTGTACATCCAAGCCCTTCTACTCCCTCCCATGTTCTTGGTGCTGGTCCTGGTTGAATACTATGCTGCTTATCCCCTCTGAAGGACAGTGGAAACTTCATACACTTCGTGTCTGTGCCCCAAGATACTCGTACATCGAATGTGTGTATTAGGAACTGTATTTATTTATAGAAATAGTTCATGGTGAAAGGTTCACAAATCGTGATTTTTTTCAGTCTGATCGTTGGTAAAATA
Organism: Acanthococcus lagerstroemiae; assembly: GCA_031841125.1. NCBI lineage: Eukaryota > Metazoa > Arthropoda > Insecta > Hemiptera > Eriococcidae > Acanthococcus > Acanthococcus lagerstroemiae. The sequence goes on from CM063107.1 coordinate 33,861,312, forward strand.
TAATGTGTCATAATACGAGTAAGTTGGCCACTGATCATAAATAAATACCAACACTCCGTATTTTTTGCAAGTGTTCACTAGTAGCTGACCTTCCCTAGTCAACAAGATGAGCTTATTATCGTTATTGGTCATCAACATTGACTCGATAGGTCTAGTCCATTCAAACTTTACGTAAGCGTGTTTCCTACCTTTATAAGAACAGGTTTAACTGGTCTCTTCGGTACGTTATAAACTAACTGATGGCAGGGCCTCAGGTAATTTTTCATTTTACACGGAATTCCTTTGTTACCGCCGGTTTCAAGATGACAGTGATAACGCACTTTCGGTTTGCGGAAAACTAATTAATTTTTATTTTCGTCAATTAATGGTGGGCCAGACAGTCGGATTGCTTTTCTGACCAAGTTTTACTGATGGAATGGATTTCTTAAGTGCCTAGATGTGTTCGTAAGACGCTGCAGACACCATCAAAATGAGAAGTGATCGAAGATGAAGGAGATATGAATGTACCTAACACTGTTTGAAATTCGTATCTATGCTTCCGGTGATGTAGACGTGATTTACGGGCGAAAAATATGATGAAAAGGAGAGAATACTTAATTTCAAAAAGTAACAACTGTAACGATTAACATATTTTTTTAAAGGACATACCTATTTAAAATTTTGTCCTTGGTTCTAACGAAATAGATAGCTGAGTATTATTAGAATTGATTGACTTCCATCAAAATATTCGGTACAGCGCGATAATAATGTTGCAGTCAATATTTATACGAATATTAATTAATTTGAAAATAATATCAAGGTGACATACTAGGACCCGAGTCACAGCGCTTTAAAGTTGCTTGATTCTGAAAATGCGTAAAATTTTTATTAATTCAGGATTCGGTAGATGTGCGGTTTTTCGTTCTTGGTATTCAAAATTACTGCTCACGAACGTCACATGTGTTATAGTTTCATCCGTTGATAATTTGGCAATGTCACCACTAATTCACCACAAGTAAATGAGCAGTAGACAAACCGAGATTTATAAGTGTTTTTTTGAAGTTTATGCTACAGTCTTACAATTTTGTAAGTCAAGGAAATTCATGTTAGCATAATAGTGTCCAAATCCATAATTATTTCATTCTTTCTTACCGTTCTCATATCCATTGGTACGTACCGTTAAGGGGTGGGGTAACTCCCCCCTGGTCGGAATTTTTCACTCAGCAGTTGTAAAAATTTACCCATTTCAGTCAGGTGGAGTTGGGAAAATCGAACAAGTCAGAAGGTTTTTCTTTTCTTTTGATACTCTTGCGAATTGAGTTTTGAGAAGTTGGATTGTTGGAAAAATTCAATAAGTTAAAGGTTTTTTTTTGTTTTGATATTTGGGAATTTTGAGTTGAGTCAGCCCAAGGTATTTCCCCCGCCCTCTCGACAGGGTTGCTGTATAATAAAGAGATGGGTCAACAAAATCTAGCAGATGGTACAGCAAACTCGTTAAAACTTAAAAGAAAAATTCAAGAAACTGCGCGCCTATAAGCCGCTTGTTCATGTTCATACGAGTAAATCGGCTATGTTCGTTCTAAGCAATTACCCACCCGTCAAAGTTCACCATTTTCTGTTTATTGTACCTGATAGTTCGTTGTAAGCGTGTTCGTTCTACGCGATATTTTTTAACACAGAAGTAAATGGAGTTTGGCCAAGAAAAAGCTTAGTTCAAGTGGTGTTCGTTATGCACGTAAGCATTTTCACTGTATAAGGTTTTGTGTAGTTCATTTTAAAAATCAAATTAAATTATTCGATCAAACGACAAAATCCAAATTCGTCTCCTGTAAGAAGGGCACAATAAGTCCCATTCAGAAAATCGGATTAGGATTCTAAAAGAATTTTTATCAAGTATAAATGACTGGCATGTGGATGGACTCTTTCTTTTATCTTTCAATTGGAGTAAATAATGGAGAAAAGTAAGCTGAAGGAGTGATGAGTCTGTTACAAGTTACTAGAATGTTTGTACCTACTGGACAAATGTTTGTAGCTAAAATGGTACGCGTACCAAATAAATTGATATATCGAATCGTTCGATTAAAAATAACTCGACCTAGCGGGTGCGCCCATTAATAAAGGATCATTTCAGACTGATGTGACTTTGTTAACCTAGGTCGGGAGAGTAGTCAGCATAGCCACCAGCGTGCTAGACGTGTAGGGCTCGTGTTACGAGAACCCTTTCAACTGCCCATCGAACAGTGTTTTGTACACTCGATGCAGGCCTTTACTTTATTTAAAATCATTTTAACGTAATCATTAATCAACAGTGCATTCTTGATTAAGTACGATTAAAACGACGACAGTAATCGAGTTTAAACTACTGAGCTATCGATAATGCTCGATAGAAACATTATTTGCATGCTAATTGGTATTCGGTAAATTTATTAATATTTTCGTTAAGTGTGAATATTCCTTAACAGAGTCATTTTAATAAATCTCAGTAAATTTCTCTTAGCCTACCGATATATGTACACCAGGATAGGTAAAAGTCGCACTAGATACGTACTGAATTAAGAATAGATCCCAAGACTAGATAGAATAATCTTTCAAATTAGTTTTCGAAGATCTCCCTAGATATAAAATTAGCCCAGTGTGGATTTGAAGTCTAAAACATTAAAAAATAAAAAACTGTCTGAGAAAAACACCTTCTATATTTGTCATTGTGCGCATGCGTGAAATTTTTTCTTATGAACTTTTGTGCGCAGCGACCAAGTGGGCCTTTTTCCAGCATCTCTTGAAACGTACGCTGGTGTAAGTACCAATGATCATAGAGACAGCCCCGTAGAGAGAAAAAGAGGGCACGAGAGAAGTTCCACGGGCCCCCTCTCCTTCCAGTTTAAATTGTTCTTTTGTTAGATGGTTAAAAATTATAAGCTACGGGATAAGAGATTTCTTTCAGGGTGTAAGGAATGATAGCTGATTTGATGTACAGTATGATTGAAATTCAGGCCTTTTAAAAATATCGGGCCCCCCTCCATCGACAAGGTTGTACAGAGACATAGCACCATGAAAGGAAGGTAGTGTACTTTTTATCGAAATCTGAAATTCGATATTTTTAACCTTCAGTCTGAGAAAAGGGGTGCACTAAACGACAAAGTGGACACTTCTTCGATCCTGGTATACATATTATTTTCTCATGATCATTCTCATTGTATCTACAGCAAAAACTGCATAAGTTTCTGTCGGGGAATAATCTATCTACTCATATCTGGTTCTAAGGGGAAAAACTGAGGGACAACCCCCCTTCGGCCGTCCAAAATATAATTTTTCCATAAGAATTATCCAAAAAATTGAAAATATTTTGCTCGATTCACACTCAAATGAGTTGGGTCAATAACATGAGATTCATCATCCTCATAGAAGAATGCCGGTACAGGGTCTGTATCTGCCCACTGATTTTTGGTTTTATTATTAAATGAGTGCTAGATGTATGCGAGAGCATCGCAACATAGAGATAGTAAATTCTCCAGACTTTGTACATAACAGGGACCCCATTATGATTGCCATTATTATTATTATTCACTATTGTCATCGTAGTGATACGGCTATCATAATTATTCTAATAATTCAAACTTTGCTAGAAATAATGCACGGCCTCATGAGCGAACTGCTTCGGCGACGCCGCATTATCGCAAATTGTAATTAATGCAACGCATTAAAACGTGAAAGATTTTTCAACGGGATTATTATCTTCAAGGTTAGGTATGTTACTAGGCTAATATTTTTTCCATATCGTTTTCAAATTAAGGTCTGGTCGGGCAGTCGAGCTTGAACATGAAATGTTATCTTCCTGAAGATTGTTTCTGCATGCTCCGTAGTAGAAAATTGAAGACAATATAGTGATGTATTGATGTTAATCGGCATTCATATTATTGAGATCAGTTTTGATTTGCTAGATATTACGCTTAGTGACCTGAATGCGTTAATTAGATTATACTGTCACATTAGAACGTAAAAGATCGACCATCATCCTTCCCTCTTATGTAAGTATTGATTCTTAAATAAACGTATGAGCATAAATGTTGGCTAACCTTTTCATAACTTCACTTTGATATTTATGACCGTTTCTTTTGGATCAAATGAATAAACCATACCGTACGAGATTGAGATTTTCAGATTAATTATGGACCCAGAGTTCTAACAGCAATTTAGTCCCTCCTCCCTGGTGAGCTGATCAAGATTGGAGGACTATTTAGAAATTTTTTCCCGTCTGATATAAATGTACTCGTCTGCTTTTATTAAAATTAGATTCAGAGCTCGAGTGACTTCAGCAAGGCCAGTGCGAATAAAAATATTGGGAGGAGGGTTTAAGATGAGGTAAACATTCCGACTAAAATTCCTGAAAAATGTTTACTGGCAAGGAAGAAAGAAACAAACAAAAAAAGTTTTTCGTTTCCAAAAATTTTCTGAAATTCCTATTTGGAAAATAATCCCCCTTCCCATACTCACATCCATAACGCCGGCCCTGGACCTCAGTCATTTGGAAGTAATATATAAGATGTCCGAACATTGGAAGATTCTTTACGTACTGACATAGCGGACACACTTTCTTACAGCCAGATTTCTTGAGTTTCATTTACGTGTAGAGTTAAAATTTCTACAAAACAATCGTTCTATGAGTATCCACTACCGCGGACTGGCTGAGGGGGGGGGGAAATTCCCGACCGGGCCCCTTGGACTGCTGGCCCACCCAAGATATGACTTGTTTCAGGAATGGAAAAATACAGGTTGGGGCCTGCGGGCCCCAACCAGTATTCCCCCTTTACAATTCCCTTTCCAGTCCGCGGGTGAGTATGCATTTGAGTAGTTGTTTTCAATTAAATATTATTTTCGGTTCTATTATGGCAGAAAGTTTTTTCTAGGGGGGAAGGGGGGGGGGTATAAGAGAATCTATTGAAATCGACAAGCAAAGAAGAAAAAAAAAGAAAAAAACGGTTCTCTTGTTTTTAAATTTCTTAAGAGTGATGGTAACAAACGAAAAATTTTGTAAATCTTCTGAAGTCTCGTAATAACTCTTGTCTCCGAAATCACTCAAGGCGCCTTTCTGTCACCTTGTTGAAAAGTTTTCAATTTTTGTTTGAATTATATAAAAGGGGACGTACAATACACCCTTGTACCCTCCACTTCCGATGCCACTGTTCGGTGTTCAACCCAGATTGAGGAAAACACAGCCACATGATGAAATCACAGCGAGGTTGGGTGAGTTCACCCAGTCAGTAGGTGATCAGCAAGCAGAATTTCAACAAATTCGGCTGAACTTCTGGGAGTCACTTTTAGAATTGAGTTCACTTGGTTGTCGTCTTTTACAATATTTTCGCATCGAAGAATTCTTCAGATCTTATCTATTAATATTTTACATTACCTACGCCCATAGTTTATAGGAATTCTCCGAGAATCCAAAATCTAGCGGTGTAATTCCGAGTACACGATAATCCATCAGAGCAAGAATCACGATTATTCATTATCTCGTTGTGACCTATCTCATCGCCGATTGACATGAAGATGAAATGTACAAAAGAAATAGACTAAAATAATTCACGATTGATTATAAAAGAAGTCGGATGGTGCGTAAACAAAAATCAAAGCGAGATATACATTATTACTATGCAATTTGTTACGCAATACCTATTTGTTATTTAGCGTTCAGTGATCTTAATGTCTTTTAATAGCGTTGTAGGTGGAAGTGAACTAATATTAAGGTTGACAAACAATGACCTGATCTTGGTTTGCGATTTAAATGTACCCATATTAACGACGTAACAGATGCAGACAGTATACGATTCTTTTTAATTTTGAAAAAAAAAAAAAAAAAAAGCTTGTTTATAATCATTAACTTTGCTGACACTTAGCAGAGGTGAATATAGGTTATCATGAACCGGTTTGTCATTCGTGCATCATCCGGGGAAATACCGCCGTTTACCAGTGGTTAATTGATTAAAATAATGAAACATAATACAATTGACTTTTTTGACATTTTGGCATCAGCTGAGTTCCAGGTTCAACCGACTTTTATTCGCAATATTTTCAAATAAAAATCAAGGAGTAGTATATACATTATACATGTAGTGAAACCGGTTATATATAAGAAAATTATAGACTTGAGTATGGTAAAACTGGATTATGATGAAAACATTTCTGCAATATTTCTGCAATTTTGCTGACTTAAACATATTCATCGGGGTTGGGGAGGCGTACCGAAGAGGGGAGAAGACACCCCCGAAGGTTTTATCAGTACCTATAACTTCTAAACGTTTTTGCTTGGTTTTTTTCTCGAATCAAATCAGTAGAAAAACTTTAATATTTTTTTTACTCACTCCACTTGCGAATGGGACTTTTCAACTGAAAAATTTTGTTTTCTTCTCCTTTGACGATTTCCGTTTGATATTGCTCTCTTGTTTATATAGAACTGATACTCTTCGGTGTTTCTTTAAGACCTGAAAGTAGGAATAAAGCACCAGAGAAGAGGTACGGGGGAAGCTTCTCTTTTGCTTTTGTCAGATAGCAGCACTGCATTGAGTGCGCAGAGGAATAAGTTAAAAAAATCAGCAGTATCAAATTGCAAGTTTGAAAGAACGAAAGAAAGAAAAAAAGACGTTTTTCAGGCTCATTGATTTTGAAAATGAATATTTTCTGTAGATGGGAAAATCGGATCGGTAATGATCGAAATGTAGGCAAGAATATTATTCATACTTGTCAAATGACGATGCGTGATATTCTTCTAGTTTTGGTACCAGAAAAATTGGAATTTTTATCCCCCTCTCCCTTGATGCTTATCTTTGTTTGAAGGAGGTGATCTTAATTTGATATTCGGTACCAGAGATATCAGTAAATTTGACGCGTGAAGAAAAGTATTGAATTTCTTAATATTCTCTTACTGTTCTAACTGATCATAGACTGAGTTAAAAAAAAGCTTAGGTACTATAAGTTTTCTGTAAAAGAAATACAATACTTACTTACGTACATGTACACCATAACACAAAAATGTATGTACCTAGGTAGGTAAATGTTACAAACTTTGCCCATGCAGTAACAAATTGCGCTCTGTATAATCATCAACATAATATGCGCTGATTCTAATGCAAAAACGTAGTATTATTCAGACATTGTTTTTCTTCGTGTATAATACATAATATACTAACCTAGCACACGGTACTTGTACTAACAGAATTTATTGTTTAATGCTTTAACGGAATTTCATTAAGGTAGTAAATTAGTCTACTTTTTTCACACCATTTTATTTCTGAAAAATTGTAAGTACTTTGGATTCATCCTTCTTTTTACGATGTAAACTGAAATTGTAGTCACACTTTTGAGAAACTCAAGCAAAATTACTTGCATTATAAAATGTAGTGAACCACTACTCTGTTGCTGTATTTATGAGGAAGAACCGATGTAGTTATTGATACGCGTCAGTCAATTTGTGTTTTCGGGAACTTCTTTTTTACAGAGTTGGTAAGACAGATTTTTTTTTTTAAATTAAGAATATCGAATCTCTCCCGTAGGAGTGAATTATAAGATAATATGCTTTAATGTCTGGGAAAAATTAATATAATAGGTATATCTATTATGTTAAGGGATCATAGCCGAATGAGGCAGTAAGCATCTCATTAATAATACAAAAATAAATACGAGTATAACCTCAAACTAAGGTACATTTAGGTCCATTTTCCAGGATGGACCTAAAATCAGTTCCTTCCTATTTGATGTTATCTTCTTTTTCTCCGATATTTATTTTGAATCCAGATGTGAGGAAATAAACTTGACAACTGGCTGTTTGCGATGTCATCTTTCCACAACATTAAGGTCATATAGTTCAGCATTGCGCGTACACTATGGGATATGTGGGTGACCTACTGCTCCTCCTTCAGCTTCCAGCTGTAAACATTTTAATTATTTATATTATTCCTTCGTAGTACAGCATATTCCCAAGATTAAATCCTGCATACGTCTTCATTAACTTATTTTTCAGATAACTATTAAGTAGCTGTGTGTACCTTCGTAGTTCATTTCTTCAATCAAGCAGTATATCTATATGTAACTTGAGTGATAGATTTCCCATAGTTTGGTAAAAAAAAAGTATCGACGATCAACTTTTTCAAGTACCATAAATTTATTAAGGTCTCGGTTGTGTTGAGTTAATCGTTGTCATACAATAGACTACATAAATGAAAACCTAAGTTTCGTTGCAAATATTTAACGCACGAATCGAATTGCACACGCCTAACGGACTACGTGAGTTGAATAATATAATCAGCATCTTATTGATAGTGATTTCTCGAAATCTGCTAGCTGTAAAACCACTGATAAAATTACCGACTCATTCAGATTTTGGTGGGCGATTTAAAAATGTTTTTAGAACGGGTATTTCCAATTCTCGAGAGCGATACCTACCTGTATAGCAATGAACAATCCCCAATGCAATCTAAATGATAACATGATAACTAGAAACCTGATAAAACCGGCACGTATCTGGTGTTGTACCTCTGAACTTTTTTTTTCTCTGCACAAATTGGCATTAATTTGGCAAACATGGCAGATTTCGGGTTCCAAGGCTGCAGAGTTGGGCCCGGCACCCCCTATTACTGCACGAATGGTTTCATGAGGACGCTGATGATAAGTAAATATCAGACATCCAGTGTTCTAGACTGTATCTATGTAATTTTATATTGAATTTACATTCTTGATTTTCGGTTTTCATTAATACATCTAAAATGTAATGGGTATTAATATCTTCATATGAGCTGCATAAAAAAATAATAAATAGGTAAATAAAAAAAAAAACAATTTCTGGTTGGTGGTCGATTCATTTACTATCAGTTAACGGGCACTTGCTTTCAAAATTATTTACATATTACACAACACCCTCTTACTCTATAAGGCATGTTACTATACTATCTGATACGATTTTGAATTGGCAAACAAATACAAACATATTAATCATCTACTACCTACTTCATAATGTTCATATTGGCGCCCAGCCTGTTGGAGTTTTTCAGCTGAGAAGCACCAAAACAAGTTTAGAAAGAAACTTTCAATTTGATTTGTTGGCTGAGGGTAGAGATGCGTATATCTGTAGGATACTCCATAGGCGCCGACTTGGCACTTTTTTTTTTGGGGGGGGGGGGCTCCGACCCCCAATGAAAACTTTGGAGGGGCGACGCCCCCCCCAATATTTTCAACTCGAAAATGGAAAAAGTACAAAAAATTTTACCATCAATGTTTAAATTCAACAAAAACGAAAAAAAAGAGAAAACGAACAAGAAAAAATCGATAATACACCGGAATATTAGACGCGTCTCAAAAAAATAATCAAAGAAAAAACCGGGCTCCGACTGATTCTGCCCCCCCCCCCAATATTTTCCATAAGTCGGCGCCTATGGGGTACTCAATTATACAGATCGCATCCATTGGTTTCACTATTCAAAACGAACACATAATTTCTCAGCTCTCGAATGGAATTGAATACGTTTATACGCACTTGTAACACCACCAGTAGACATCGAAGTCTACTTAGGTATATGCACTATTTGAAGTCAATAGTGTTATATGATTCAGGATAAGTCATTTAGCATAGACGCAAATAAGGGGACTGTGGGACTAGCCCCCTCCCCCAAAAAAGGACAGAAAATTATATGAGCGAAAGAATTTTTAGTTTTGTTTTGATAGTTAGCCCCCCACCATACCAGGTCTGCTATTTGCTATTTGCGCTTATGCCACTCAGATTGATGAAAGATTAGTCACAGAGCCTCAGTGACTCTCGGAGCTGGCATCAAATCAGGAGCCCCCGAGGGGGTTTCGGCGCCGGAGAAAACTGGAATTTAGTCCGACTAAAACTCTTGACGTTGGTTCCGGTCAAAAATCGGGCCGAACAGCGCTAGTGTCGCGCACAACGAAAACGGGACAATTGGCGAGCGGCGCGGGTGGTGGGCAAAAGCTTTCCTTAAATCGATCGAAATCAATTTTTATGAGAGGAAGTAACTTATAGGAAATTGCATGAGGAAATTGTACACTCTACAAATTTTGTTATCTTAATTTTTCCGCTAAGTGGCTTCGTTCTCGGCTTATTTTGAGATAACTCAATTAACATTCAAATAGGAAAATCGTCCTGATTCCTTTTATATTTTCGCCGATTGTAGCGCTCCTAGCGGATGTTCGGCCCGACTTTCTCAAGAGCTGCGGTTTTGGCAAATAATTTTTGCAGGTGTCAGCTCCAGCTCCGGTCCAAAAATGTAGGTTTTTCTCCCGTTCCCATGATTTTAAGGGGATGGAGCGGTGCAAGGAAAGTCAAAGGTAAACAGCACGGAAATCGGAGAGGTTAACTGCCGAAACCAGAGGTGGAACCGAAGATTGGCTTTTCAGTAAGTAAAATACTGAAATTGCTCCAGCTTGGACTTTAGTAAATTAATAATTTTTCCGGGCTTGAGCTTTAGCTACAGTTTACATCATTTTTTTCGGACTCCAGCTCCGACCGCAGCTCCAGCAGATAATTTATTCGGGTTTCGTTTCTGGCTCTGGTTCCTCTGAAAAGTGGTAGACTACGAGGCTCCGAACTTCAGCTTCGATTCGGGGTCTCTTTTCAGTGCCAACGCCACAAATAATACTGACGGTAAAAAAGTGTCTCTATTAGAACGCAGGATCGTCTCAAAATGGGCAGAGCTGATACAGTTTTGCCATAATTCTCGCTTGAGGCAATTTTGTATGAAAATCATTACTTCCAAAGCGAGGAATAACGTTAATCAGGCTTTTCGAATGAGAAAGCGGTCGGAATAGTTCGTAATTTCGGGTATGCACCTCATCTTCATAAAAATATCATTAGAAATATTATACAGCCCCAGGAAAAATAACTTTGATAAATTCAAAATCGATGGTAAAAGTTGCAGAGTCAGCATTTGAACGGTGAAGATGTAAGGGAGGTTCCAAATAAAATGCGCCTTATTCCTTCTCACCAACTATGTTGTGTAATGGTTTGATTTTCAACAAATCAAACAGCCAACAAAATGAACTATTTATAAATTCATAGATTAAAAGATATTGGGTCGTATTGAAGAGAAAAAGTGTTGAAGAAGCAGAATATTTAATTTAATCCATTCACTTCAGATGCATTTTGTATGATTTTAATTCAGCACTTTTTTTTCAGGTATAATTAATGTACGTAGCAGTCAAGGGGCTGGGGACGGATAATGTTATCAACATGGTTAACATTGTTGCTAGTTAGCGTTCGTACATACTGCTTGTCATCAGCCGAGGTTCAGGTCGGCACTGCGATTAACGTTTTTAGCAGATACGGATACCTGAGCATTAGCATGCGGGTAGTCCCACGAAACGACTCGGATCGAGCCTGGATTTTCCGAGAACCAACCGTAGAAATTTTTTCAAATGTGACTAATAGAGACAGGTACGACATTTTCGAATTGGTAAATAAGTTTCCGCTGACGGCTGTCTCTTACCATTGAAGGTGAAGCTTGCAGAAAACGAGAATAAAACAGGATATACTAATAAGTTATATTGTACATAGCTGTATTTCGAGCTCTCTGAGTCACCGTAGAATTCCTCAGCAATTTTTAAATTCTTTCATACCGCTTATAATCGCGAATCTTAAATTGGTTTCGAGTTTTATCGTAGTTTTTTCTTTGAATTTACAGTACCAAACGAAGCGTACACAGAGGAGACACATTTCGAGGCGACTTTCACATGGAATTCTGTGATAATATTATACAATTGCTGCAAGCGTATTTTCGAGATTTTTCGGTGGAGAGATTAGAAAAACCGTGGAAAGCATTTACCGCCAGCTGGTCCAGAAGTATAATTGCGAGAAATTTGGGTGCGTTCGTAATTTATAAACGAAAACAATCTATTTGTAGTTGAGCAAACTTGCACGAGTTTTTGAAATACGTGCCCATATCATCATCTTCTAGAGTGTATGAAGCAGTAATGCTGTATCGTAAATTATGATAAATGATACCAGGATGGGCATAAAACATAATCGAGCAGAATGCAGTGAAATTACTCGTAGTTAAAAATATTATCAGCCAAACATTGTTCAGCGTTTTATATCTGCTGCTTCCTTTGCTGAAGACAGGGTCGGCGCGGACAAAAATGGAGTGGGGGAAAGGCAGAAAAGTCGATAAAAAATCCTTTAAAACTGACAAGCCCAGGGGCGGAGACTTTCGTGTCGCGCATGTCGCACTTGCGACATGTCAGATTTTTTTGCGACATGCCAAAAATTTGTCGAACCTCGGAAAAAACTTTTCTCCTCAATTTTTCCAATCGCAGTGAAATAAAAAGAAAACCACTTTTATTGCTGAACAGCGACACCTAATGGAATGTTACACAACTATATCTAGGTAAATTTAGCATTTGGTGTAAAAGTTGTAACTTTTGACGAACTAAAGGTGCTTTCACCATTGCTGGGCTCTCCTGCTAACCTGTTGGGGATTTACGTCACAGGGGTACGGGAAGGGGCACTCACAGACTAACACAGTGGAAGCTTAAAAATACCTACTAAGTCGGAGTATAGCCTAGCCGCTTACCGCTGAAATTAATGCCACTTGATGTTGTCTCCTCCATCCGTCGTTGTGACCAAACAGGTACAGACCTGGTTCCTCCTAATCTACAGCTTAGCGATGTTCATGTTAGCGACAAATTGTGAAATCCGTCATTCAGTGAAATGCCGAGACATTATGTTAATTGTCGGACACGCAGTGTGAAAACCGTCAATTTATAAAATGACTCACAAAAGGCGAGTCATTTTATAAAGTAACTAAACCCACTTCGGCAATATAGGGTGTCTCTTTTGCAATGACCCCCCCCCCCTTCCAATTGATAAGTAGGCAATCTAACCCGACAATCTGTAGATATGTTTGCATGCTCTTACTTTTGAAGGGGCTGAGTTATGGTCAAATTTTGAAAAGTTTTCTATCTTTGAACTTTTTTTTTCTTTTCATTACAAAAAAAAAATCGTACCAGTGGGTAATTGTAAAAGACAAATTGTGGTAACCACAGAAAAAAAATGGTCTGAATCGGTTGAACAGGAGGTTCATAAAATCAAATTTAGTGCAAATTATATCAGAAAATTTTCACATTTTTTTCTATTTCCCGTGAAACTTGTTCTCGTAAGTTACTGTTTTCTTATTTGCAATAGACTGTACATCGAATTTCCCATAAAGAAGATCGTTAGCAATTTTCTTGTATGTGGATTAGAACTGCTCAAAACTGAGTTAAAGGTATCCCTATTAAGAATTAATACTTTTTAACACAGATGCACAGACCTTGTGAAGATAATAATCATCTTCAGCTACTTTATCACTTCACAGAATTATATCATTTATGGGGCTTATTCACCTCCCTCCTTTCATCTATTTACCCCATATTTGAAATTGAGGCCCATACAATGAGAGGGGCCGGTCTAGTATTTAGTGAAGTTTATTATGGGTGTACAATAATTGGTTCCAAAGGTCGCTAAATTTGGTTTTGGTAGCATTTTGGCCATATTCCTCGAACCAAGCAATGAGTACATTTCGACTACTTCTTTTTTAATACTCACACCTACTTTTCTGACTCTTGAACCTCTCATTTCGTTTTATATTTTGATTTTAATTTTAAATTATCTATTTTATTGAAATTTTGTAATTATACAATTCGCCGGACACCTGATCGTCATTTTATATAATACCTAGTCATTTTAAATATTTCTTAGGCCGATAGTGAATGCTTCTATAATTTGTCTAAAATAACTAGGCATTTTATTAGATGCCTAGTCACTGCATAAAATGTCTGAATTTTACAATTTACCGCTAACATATATACAAATGTACAAGAGATAAGGGGCTGGAGCCTCTGCCCCCTATTTGGTGCCAAAGTCCACCTCAGAGCTCGAGAAGGATGTAACGGGCATGATAAAATTGATGCCCATCAGTCTCATACAGAGAGTGAGGGCTTCTCTAGTACATAAGACTAAAAGAACGCTGTAGGAACTAACTACTCAATCTAGTGTGCCAAGGGTAGCCTAGAAGGGGAGGTTCAGACTGGGCCCCTAAGATAGAGAGTCTGAAATTTTCAGAGTGCCTCGGAAGCCCAGAGATGTCCCTGGAGGAGGCGATTCTAGGACAGTGCTTTGGAGAACTAAGCCATGACCCCCTACAATACCCTTAGTCTACCCTGAACTATCAAACAAGTCCACTGAGTATGGGAAAATACTATTTTTTGAAATAGTCAAGGAGGATGGGGGTCCAACCCCCCTTTACGATTGAAACTTTGCAACATGTGGGAAAAATCTAAGTCTCTGCCTCTGAACAACCCAGAGAAATATCTTCACACCTTCACAATTTTGCCAACAGACCACTGGATTTTACCGAAAATACTGACTAATAAAATGACTGGGGAGGAGGGATGTCATCCACCAGCACTGACACACATAACCCATAGTGCCGACACTGATGGTTGAATTTTATATTGTTAGCTAATATGTAGTGGATATGTGTACTCGTATAGGTTTAGGCGTGCGCTGAAGAATGAAAAATTTCATTTTAGTACCTCAGCGAAACTAGTCTAGAAAATAAAACAACTGGTTTCACACTTCTTTGCTTCATGGAAAGATATCAGAAGGAGCTAATTTGAGTTCAGATAGTATTGCTGTGGTAAACAATAGAAACACTTGAGATGTAATTGTAAACTACACAACCTTATGCGGTTAAGTGACTTGACAGTATCAATTTCATATATGGACGCTGTTAAGAAAAACAGAACCAAGCGACAAAATCTGTTTTTTGAGAACACGATTCAAAGTTCAAGAGCCATCTAGAAACTATGTGACACAGCGTTTACTGATAAGCTTTTTTCGACGTGGGTACAAATTTTTTAATCGGGGGCCCAATTAAAAGAAATTTTACTTTTTACGTTCTTTCCAACGATACTAATAACTCATTTTGTCAACAAATATAGCTTAGTTCTGTTTTGCTTAGTAGCGTCCATATCACATCTTTATTACCATCAACTGGGGTAATATCGGACACGGGTGGTAATACCGGTCATTCATTATTAGTTCAATAACAATACTAGCGCTCCTACAGACGATGTAAGGTATTCTTCAATATGGATATCCTTTGAAAGAGAAATGTTTGAGTGATCTATTATGGACGCTGTTCAACAAAAGGAAACCAACTAGCAAAATCCGCATTTTGAGAACACGTGATTCGAAGTTCAAGAGCCATGTAGAAACTATATGGCATTGCGTTTACTGATAAGCTTTTTTAAATGTGAGTACACATCTTTGAATCGGGGGCCCAATTTTGAAAAATTCTGCGTTTTACGTTCTTTCCAACGATACTAAAAACTCATTTTGTTTACAAATGTTAGTTGGTTCACTTTTGTTGAACAGCGTCCAATTTAGCGGTAGTATCATTATCAGTAAAAAAGTCACAAGTAACAGATATTACCACCAGTGTTCAATATTACCCCAGCTGAAGGTATATTTTCCTATAGTCTGTTCAAAGCTTGAGAAATTTCAATTTATCCGTATAATTGTCATACTAGACAGTGTATATTTTAGCATTACTCGAGTTACTATAAATCTTGATAAAATATAATGTACTTAATTAAAAAAAGTATTGACAATATAATATGTAGTAAGAATTTAGTAATGTATATTTCTGGTATTAAGTATATTCTGTCAATTTTACAGCAACATTTATAAAATGACTGGGGAAAAAACGAACATAGTAAAATCAAGTTTCTCCTGAAATACAGAAAATGAGTTACTAACCTATTAGAATTGAGAGCATTAATAAATACCTATATTGATTATTTAGACATAGGTATAATCTCAGCTGATTTTTAGCCCCGTATCTAACTTTTTCTGCAAGCCTTGATTAATTTAATGCTTTAACCTTCCTGAAGACAAGAGACGATTCAACTTACTAAATTTAAGCACTGCTTTAAAGCTGTTTTCTATATTTATTATTATTATTATTATTATTTTAGGAATAAATCCAACATATGTCAGCGGATTACAAGAACACTGCTATGTGCTGATCAGAGTCGCTCGGCACAGAGAAATTGCAACAATGCCTGCCATAGATAAATTATTGCCAGAAGACATACGGATTGAAGATGCTGTACGAAAACAAATCGATGATATCAAAGTAGGTGATTCATCCAGTGTAGTCGAGTTCATTAGAAGCTTTGGATCACATTACATTACTTCTTTCATTACCGGCAATTCGTTATACCAAGTAAGCCAATAATGATTAATAATTGCAAACTAAGCAGTGAAATTTCAATTCTTTATGTCTTCTGAATTTTATGCATAATTTTCTCCCGCATTTTCAATCAACGGAAGAGTATGATTTTCTACATGAATCGAAACGCACTTATCGTTTCAAAAATGTTATTACCTTGATCTATATTAAAAACCAAATCGGGAAGAACTCTCACTACATATGTACCTACTCTTTCTAATAAATGTCCAAATTACAATCCGCAGAAATTCCTGTAGTTTGCTAGAGAGAAATAATCAAAAACCTCAGGATTTTTACTACGATAATTAGAATATCTGTCATAGGAGGAGATTTTGTACAGGTATCTGCATCGAGCTGTTTAGGAAACGAGCTAAAACTCGTATGTGTTTATATTATGTCATTTTCCCCAAGATACACTCAATCTTGTGCAAGGATAGTCGGTATAAATATAGTAATTTATGTAGACTGGAAAATGACTACAATCTGAACCGATAATTTCATGCTGGTCCTTGATGCGATCATGATATTAAAAGTAAATCAATTGACGTTATATTGTTACAGGTTTTTGTATACGAGCCAGACCGTTACAGACTCATAAAAGATAGACTCAGACTCAAAGGTATCTCCAAAATTCCATCTCCAGAGCTGATGGAATACTTCTCTCCGCTTTACGCCAGACATGTCGGCAGAATTCTGTCAGCCAGTGGTAATGAAACAGTTGAGCATTGGGCCAGTCGTAAACTACAATTATCTTTCTCTCCTATTCCCTTTGTCAGCTTATTAAAATTACATTCAAACTCAAAGCTGTTGTACGAATTAGAAGGACTATTGGGAAATGAAGCTTTACTAAGATTAGACTTGAAGACGCTAGCACCGGCAATAAAAGACACGCGGAAACGAGATTGGTTTCATCACGTTTTAGATAATCATTTGAAATTGTGGGAGGTGAATATGTAGGAAAAACTGTTCGACGTCGTTTTGAGAAACTAAGCAAAGATTTCACTTTTCTTTTTTCTAATTTATAAATTTTAATGGTTATTACTTGTTCCTTGAATGTGATATTTTGTAAAAAATAATAATAATAAATGTATTTATAACCTTGTGAAAAATACTCAGTTGAATTTTGAGGTCAGCGAAGAACGGGAAAATAAAATTTGTTTTGTAGTTAATTATTCATTGTAGCATTCTGTGTCACTTACAAATCTACATCCAACAGTAAGACATTCACAGGTAAATCTAAAAGATAAATCCGATGACTTTAAAAAGATACAACCGGAATTCTATTGCTCAGCAGTGAAATATTTGCAAGCTTGAAAATAATAACACATCGAAAAACCTCGTAACACAGCAGCAGCAATGAGTCAACAGTTTCAACACTTCTGTCACTCAGTTGTATCACTACTATCCGGCCAAGGCGTCGCCAGGATTTTCCCTAGAATAGGCCTTTCTTTTTTTCAGGGGTGACTAAGTTGAAAAATTATTGCGTTCTATCGAATATAAAACAGGTAATTTTACCATTTTATGTAGCACATACGAAGTGAACCATCCAAAACATCAGTGAGAATATGCCCGCACTAGCACTTAACTGACTAAGGAACTGCAGGTATGCGTACGGTAAATGTAAACAAACGATAATGCAGAGGTTGCATCGGTTCCTTTAGTAAAACCTTATACTCAAAGAGTCAGGATCGAGGTAAATTGCTGTATCCGAATACGCTTGTATTTCAGTTGATCATGAATTGTTACAAGTATCACTCAATTCCACAAATCAAATCAACAACTCAAAACGAAATAACAAAATTAGGCGATGCAACCATGCGACTTCTTCAGAATTGTTTACATTTACGGAGCGCATACCTGCAGTTCCTTAAACTGACGGCGTTCATGAAACCTGGCCCAGTGGAAGACTTATTTTTTTTAAATACATGGATTCATTTTGAAATCAGTTTCACTCTCGCAAGA
The DNA here is from genome assembly GCA_031841125.1 of Acanthococcus lagerstroemiae. Classification (NCBI taxonomy): domain Eukaryota; kingdom Metazoa; phylum Arthropoda; class Insecta; order Hemiptera; family Eriococcidae; genus Acanthococcus; species Acanthococcus lagerstroemiae. The sequence continues at coordinate 33,879,530 of CM063107.1, forward strand.
GACGTAATTCGATGTAAATAAGAGAACTGAAATTGTTTTCCACGATGTTCTGCTGCCGTTCATATACTTCATAAAAGAAAAAAAATACTTCCTGAACTGTAATTACGTATCAAAACGTAAAATTCTATTTAGTCTGTTTCTTTCGTGCTTAACGTATTTTTTTATAAAACATTAATTGAAGAAATGAAGTCGAATCTCACACAACTAAATTAATACATCAATTTTGGTAAAATTACATCATTTACGAATACAGCATTGCACGAATGATAACAAATAGAATTTAAAAATGGTGTTGAAGACTGAAAGAAAAACAAGAACAACGAGGAACGAACAGGATGAAATCGATAAAACAAACTAGAATTATTCTAGTCCTAAGAGATGGTTGACTCCTTGAACGAGTAATAAAATTATTGGTTGCCATGCAACTAGCCATCTAACCCAGTCCAGTAACTGACCATACAACACATGAGGTTTCTCCCACCTAATACTCTGTCAAGGAAAATATTAATTATTAAAACTGATGATTCCCAAGTATTATCTATTATTTATTTACAAAAATTCGTCTTCAAGCAGAGAAAAACTTCAGAAAACAGTTACACTTGAAACGATGCCTGTTATTGCACTATTAACATAAGGCGTATGAGAAGAGTCGTTGGTAATTATGGAAGGATGTCGAGAGTATCGCCGTACATGGCAGAGATTATGAGAATGCTCTTGATGTGAGTCATGTAAACTAGTATTACAGGTACATAAAATAGATTATCATCAAAAAAATCGATTCAGGATTCTATTAATTTGAACTGCGGTTTGCTGGAATCGTGGCTCAGTGAAGCACAATACACAAAAATCCCATTCCCGCAACTCCAGTCATCTATTTTATGAATCAGATTTTTTTTTTTTTTTACTGAATTGCATTGTCAACGAGGCAATGCAACTAATACTGAACTTCAATTATTAAAACATCCAGTGCTTGGATTTCCCAAGACGTCTCATCATTAGAATACGAAAATTGCAAAATACAGCAAATGTTAAACGGAAAACGGCTTACGGAGAAATTGGAACTGTAGTTTTCTTTTTGATATTATTTCTGAGATGGTAGTGCTGTGACGAAGCTGGCGTGCAAGGTACGAGGTACCTTCACTTTGCTCACTGTGAACTGACGAATTTTAAAAACTAAACATAATCTAATACTAATAAGATCTTAGCTATAACTGACACAGCATCATAATATTATAAAAGTAACCTTATAACTTGAGAACACAGTTTTATAAAATTTGCATACAACCGAAAGTCAGACGTCTGCATTAATATGATAAAAATGTACACCTGTTTGCTGCATTCTATTTCGTATACGTACATTCATGTTGAACTTTCTTCTCAAACCTTCATTTCAGTCAATAGAACCTAGTAGAGTATTCACACTAACATAATATAAATTCAAAAGGATACGGATTGGGAAATAATCTTTTGAGATCAACTTTTTCTTTGCAGTATGGGCATATTTGCTTCTTTCCTACAATGCACCAACCACGTATACAGAATTCGTGGAATCTGTGATGTGAATGTTAAGAAAAATATGAAATTCTTGACGAACATAAAATCAACTATAAATCATCAACCTACAGCCAAGCACGAATTATGAAGAATTAAAGATGAAAGGATACGTATGTGAACACGATAATTTGTAAGTATTTTCGATAATTCCTTCTTCATCTGTACCGACCAACAGTTTATTACCACATACAGCACAGATATTTGTTTCTAAGTGACGTGTCGGCATCCCGTCAATGGTATAATACTGTAACAAATATTTGCCGTGTATTCTATGCATTCGTCTGCAGAGATAATGAATTAGGGGACTGACGCTTACTCACACCAATGTGAGATGCCATTTTTTCGGAACAGATGACAGCTAGATCTTGGCCAACCACTCCGTAATAAAGCCCGTAAAATACGAGCAGCAGAGCTCCATCCATCCACGTCTGCGGTTTAGCTCCAAAAATTACGTGTAGTCCGAAAAAAGTGCACATCATAATAACGTAGCCGATTAATCCTAATCCGTAACTTAGTTTATAGATAAGATAAAACCACTTGTATACGAGTCTAGAAAAGTTCGAGGGTAATACAGTTAGTCTGGAATAAAGACAATTCACGATAATCAATTCAAATAGCAGATGAAAACTTACCGCGGTGTACTACCTTTTATTGGTCTTTCGGTTGCCCGTTTCATGACAATTGCGCAAATGACAGTGAACATGAACCATATTACTATGAATCTCCAAAAACTTTTTGTGATCGCCAAACCGCAGGGTATGATCCACAAAGCGATTAAGGTCACAAGCTAAAATATTTTAAATTCTGATATTAGTTTAAGTTTTCAGAATAATATAGCATACCGGATGCTGGTAACTGACCATGTAGGATTTGTAGAAACGCCGTTTCCATTCGATTAAGATAATTTGAACGATAAATAAAACGACTAGAAAAATAATTATCATTTCAGCATGCATCTGCTCATGGCCCATGTGTTCTTGGTGAAGTTTTCGATGTTCTTCCAGCGCTCTGAAATGTGAATTCATCAATCAAAATATTCAATAGCTGAAGATGGAGTATTTTCGAAACCCACTTCTTATTCTTACTTGAGCTTTTCATCATCGAGTTCCACTGGGCCTACTGGTTCGTGAAAGGCCTGAAAACGTACAATATAACTAGCATGTAATTATTAGTATCCATAAGGAGTACCAAGATGCGAACTTTGAAGATTTCTTATATCAGTAAGGCGCTAACATCAGGCGAAAACTCGGACAAGTTACAACAGAACAGTGCAGTACACTACTGAGTACTGACATGACAAGAGGACAAAAACAATTCGGTTTATAAATATTTACCAACCATTGCGACGGATTAGTTGACTGAATCGGCCTCAAGTTTTTTTCGGAAAATATCAAAACTCTTCAGACAGTCCATTCCTATGCACAGGTGATTAGCGGCGAAAATGCCATTATACAGTGGCAGAAGCGTCGTCCAAAATTAAATAATTAGAGCATGTCTTAAAAATTTAAACCACAGTTTTTCATACAAAATCTAAACTGACATTTTTATGAACTGTTAAGTTATGTATTTCGAATAATGATTAATTTCAACTTAAATTTTCACTTTTTCCTGGTTCATCTACGTTGAAAAGGGTTGAACATTTGGTCGGACTCCGATAAGAAATTTGTGTTTATTGACTTGCCGTTGTTGACGTTTAGTCTAAACTTTTTCACATTATGATTAAGTTTTGTGATAGAGTGAGTGTAAATGTAAACGTCAGACTAATTAAATTTATTAGCTGGAACGCAGGAACGCTGGAAGGTTATATATTATTATGTTCAGCTACGCGGAGTTAAAATTAAACATAGTTTATCAATAAACGAATTAAAATGGCGTTTAAGTAACAGTCTGTGAGAAAATCAGTGAGAATGCGTTCAACTCAATCGACTGTTAGCGCTCCTAGGTTATGTAAGGAGAACGGGAGCCCAGATGGAGCCAGTGAGCAGTGACTCTTGTTTGAAGCGTTGAAGCTTGAAGCACGTTGAAGCGTTGCGGTCAAGGTCAAGGTCCGTGATGCCGTGAAACTGAGTACAGGGAGGGGAAAATCGGCGATTCTGCGAATAACCATTCCGTCTTCCCTCTTCCTCTTCCATCATTCGTACAAATATTTCATATTTCTGAAAGCAACGAAAACAACTACTGTAAGTCAAATTGGTATTTCTAGGTTTTGATTTGATTTGGGATGAAAAAACAGAATTCTGTAATCTTGTAGGAAAGAGTATCCTTATCTTTCCCATAGTTCATTGTGCAAGAAGATCTGATAGTGCGCTGATAGTGCAGCTGTGAGGGAATGTGAAGTTTGATTCCAACCTGACTTTTACAAATTGTAATTTTATGACATTAATTGCGGGGCCTTCTAGCTGAAGAATCTCCTGATCTACTCGATATAGTGAACTGGCATCAAAAGTAAGTTGTTGCAGCTATATAAGGTATAGAGAAATCGTATAATAAAGGTAGCAAAAAGGAATTCGAAGAGCAACGTCTTTGTTTTCAGAACAACTATGAAGAAATTGGGTTCCACCACTCCAGGTCGGCCAAGTCAGCACAATTATTATTCGCACTCCAGTTCAAGTTCAGGTATTTATGGTCATTATTTTTTACTCGGTCACATATAATAATGATTGCGTAGATTCGAAGAATATATCAAAAATTGTAATTAATTTTTTGTCTAGTAATCTGGTATATCTTACTGTAGCCACAGTCCTTGAGTTGTATATGGTTAATGTCTAAATTGAGGGAAAAGCTTGACTTTCAACTTTTACACATTGTATTTCGAATTGAATACCCAGGGGAAAATAAAACAAGTAAAATAGAGAGAATAGAATCTTATAAACAAGAAAGAAAGGTGGCCAGGTATTACCACTGAAGAACAATCATTCAAATTTTAATTGAAGTCCTGGCTGTAAGTATATTAGTATATATATACCTAAAACAAATAAAATATAATAATTCTCCCCTACTTCATAAATTCATTAGAATACGCGGTTTATGCAATCGGGTGGAGTGACAGAGTGGAACTTCGGTGATAGGTGAAGATACAGAAGACTGCTTGACAGGCGCATCAGCTGAAGCTGGTCCTGGGGTTGGATTTGGAGCTGGCGCAAGAACTCGAACTGCTACTGGTACAGGAACTATTTCTGATGGAGTTGGATCTGCTACTGGTATCACGTGTAGTTCAGGCACATTGAAAGTAACACGTTTTCCAGTTGTTGGAGCTGGAGTTACCAGAGACAGAACAGCAGGTGTTGTGACTAGGGTAGGGAGGTCTAATTGAATCAACTGGTTGATGTGTTTTTTTGGTGATAAAGCAGTTGTCAAGAGCAACCATATAGTACAAAGAACCAAGGCATTTGGTGATTTTACCTGGCTGCCATTTATCATTACAACGAGCGAGCACTCTATCCCCCATATTGAATGAAGGAGTGGCAGGCGTTTGCATATGAGGTTGAGAAAATGCTGAAGGCCGGAGCGCATCAAGCCGGAGACGTATATGACAATGCAAGTTTAATTCAGCTGGAGACTTCCCCGAATTGAGTGGCGTAACACGATATTGTAAGAGAATTTGTTTGATGAGAACTGGAAAAGGTGTGCAAGGATGATTCCAGATGTACTGAGAGCATATTTAAGCGTTTGAACAGACTATTCGGCCTGCGGCCATTTATGGCTGGATGGCCGGTCGCAATAAAACGTTGTACAATACTGGAGGTTTTACAGTATGAGGTAAACTCAGAGTTGGTGAAGATAGCGGCATTGTCGGAGACAAGAGGTTGAGCATAGCTATAGCTGGGGGAAATATCCTCAAGAAACTGTATTGTAGAGGCCGAGGTAGGTGCAGGACGAGTCATTCGTACGTCTGGCCATTTAGTCTTGGCATCGACTAAAATGAAGATATAGAAGTCATGAAAAGGATCCCAGTAGTCTATGCGAACGCGTTTGAAGTTGGTGTTAGGTTCTTCATCCCAAATATGAGTCTTAATTTTAGTAAGTTGTTTCTGATTAGCAGCACAGAGTTGGTAGCTACGAACTAAATGCTCGATAGCAGTACAGTTTTTGGCCCATATCAATATCGGCGAGCTATGCGCTTTGTACAAACAATACCACTTGAGTCAAATGAAGCTCTTGTAGAATGTCGGGCCGTGTCAAGGAGGGAATATAAACGCGATCGTCACGAAATATGACACCTTTATTGAGCGAGTATTTAGGATCATTGGATTCCGGCTGTTGAAGTTGCTGGAGCAGTGGTTTAATTTCAGGATCTTTAGGTACTAGTTTCTGTAGCCAAAGTTTCCCAATTGACGTTGAAATTGGAAATTTGATAGACTGTTTCACATTCAAGGTGATCAGCTTCTAAACTGAGAACTGTGTCAATACCATTAGAGACAGCTGGTACTGTTGCACGAGACAAATAATCAACGTTTTGATAATTGTCAGCAGAACGATGGCGAATGGTATAGTCAAAACTATGTAGAAAAATAGTGTAACGGAGTAGGCGACCTACAGTCCAGTCATTGGCGGCACATTCGAAGGGTGGGAAATTCTAGTCAGTGATTTATTGTCGGTAACGAGCTCAAAACGACGACCATAGAGATACTGAAAGAATTTGCTGACTGCGAAAACAATAGACAAAGCCTCTCTATCAAGCTGGCTGTACTGAGATTCAGTTTTGGTAAGCGAGCGAGAAATGAATGCAATTGCACGTTTACTATCATTTACAGTGCGATAAAACTGCGGCAATTCCGTACAGGCTTGCATCACAGACTAAGGTGAGTGGAAAGTCAGCATAGTACGGCATTAGTGCACAGTCGCTCGTAATTGCTCTTTTGAGGCGTAGGAATGCTGCTTCACTGCTGGACGATTAGAAAAAGAGATGATTTTTCAGCACTAGTCTGAGCGGGTAAGTAATGGCGCTAGTTGGCATCTGGGATGAATTTATGAATTATACATGATGAGGCCCAGAAATTTGCGCAATCCATCAACATTCTTTGGTCACATTCAATCACATACCCAAGGTACAAGATTTTCTGCTGGAAGAATGTGCATTTCTTGCGATTAAGATGCAGATTATTTTCCTGAAGGACTTTGAGACATGCTCTGAGAAGATTGTCACATTCTTCTAAAGGGGCGGCATAAACAATAATATCATCAAAGTAGACCGTAACGCCTTGTAGATCCTGCAGAATTTGATCGATGACACTATGAAAACTGCTGGTTGCCGTCTTGATACAAAACGCCAGACGACTCACTTGAAATGCGTAGAAATGGCTTGGATCGCAGCACTCGCATGATCCATTGGAATGTGCGCGAGTAAGCCTTGAAAAGATCGAGGATGCAGAAATAACGAGATCCGCGCAATTTATGCAGTGTTTCATCAATACGTGGGGTGGGATTGGTTGATTCGAATCACACAGTTGAGGGTTCACTGTAATTTTGTAGTCTGCGCAAAGACGGAGTGAGCCATCATCTGCTTTGGGCACAACAACTAAAAAGGTGATCCCCAATCGCAGTTGTCGATTTTTGAAATAATACCTGGCGTCTCAAGTTGTTTGTGATCAGCTCAACACAGGCACCAACAGAAAAGGGTAGCGTACGCGACTTCACAAAAATTGTTTTGCGACTGGGTGAAGTTGAAGAGAACCGGTGCGACCAGGTAAATTGCCAATAGTAGGTTCGAAAATTAGCGCAAATTCACTTTCACCGGAGCGAATTAATTCATCTGGTTGGGACTGTATAGATTTGATGTCGTTTGAAAGCGCTGAAGATGAGTCAATTCTGTCGAGCGAAATACACAAGCGACGAATCCACACTCGATCGACCTAAAACTGGGCTAAATTTATCGGAGACGATGTGTAATTTTTCAGTTGAACGTTGTTGGTTATACTGGACTTTGACTCGTACAACACCATAAGGGTCAAATATTTCTCCAGTATACGAATGAAAGCGATAATGTCTGGGGGCCCGGAGAGCATCTGGAGCAAGGTTGAGTTTGTCGAATAAACGTTGTGGCAAAAGAGTGCGCACAGCGCCGGAATCTACTTCAAATTATAGGGGTTGTCCTTCAATCAGTAGGCTGTCGTAACGAATTTTTTTGCATCAGCGGCTTCGGTATCGAAAATATCGCAAATCTGTTTATTGGCGATAGAGGTTCATCCAAGATATTAAGATATTATTGATGCTGTAGACGGAATTGAAGTCGGGTGTCGACTGCTTTGATCGTGGTTTTCTTGTTTTTATGGCCAGAAGACTGGTAAATGCACACTTTGGGCGATGTGCTCCTCTTTTTTACAGGAATCGCAGTGCGTACGAGAGCGTTCGATTTTACACTCTTTTTTGTCGTGTGATTATTTCTACCACAGTGTAAACATAACCCATCTAGTCCAACAATCTCGACGAAAATTGGAAGAAGAACGTGGTTTACTATAGACTTCAAAAAATTGCGGTTTTGTTGTTGACTTTTCGAAATACTGCGTTGACGAGAAATATTAGGTTATTAGAAGTTATGCTAGTTCGGACGAGACGGACGAGTAGAAATACGATTAATACTCGCAGACTGAGAGGAAGTCGGGTCAGCTGGTACTGGAACAGTATTCAATATTGCGAGACAACTAACTTTTAAGGCTTCTAATGCAAGCACTTTTTCAACTGCCTGAGAAAATGTCAAATTGTGAATCTGTAATAATTGTTTGCGAATAAAACCATCCTTTATACCACGAATAAACTATGAGCTCTAAGGAACGAATTTGCGACGTTTTTTTACAGGATCCATAATCAGATCCGCAGGTTGACATTAGTTTATGTAGGAGCAGCAACATACCGATCAGAAATCGATTCATTAGCCGATTGTAAGCGAGACAAAAACTTATGTTGTTCGATGAGTTCGTTTGTTTTCGGATAATGACGACGCAAAAGAAGCTCAATAATTTGCTCATATTTTAATTTGTAAATATTCTGGGATGCGGTTAACGAGAATTAAAGGTCGTAGCTATTAGTATACGTCCACATTATTCAGGAACCACTGAGCACAAACGATTCTATCATCAAATAGGTACCTTTTTTAATTTGAGAAAATTTTCAAACCTGGATTTGTAAGAGACAAACTTTTCCTTAGCTGGATCAAAGGTGCCGAAATTTGAGACCAGAGTGAAGTTTGAAGCTGGAGCTACGGAAGTTGGTTGTAGAGCATGAGTTGGAGCTGATGTCTTTTCAACCGCAGCTTTCACCTGTGAAGCCAAGTGACGATTGCTTTCCGTAATAGCAGCTAGCAGGGATTGGAATTGTTCGGTATTCATGCCGATATGTAACAGGACATCATTCGAACAGAATTGAAACTACATAGAAACTGAACTATTACTTACGAACGAACTTTGAAGGCATTTTTAAATCCTCGTCGCCATTTTAATGTCCAAATTAAGGAAAAAGCTTGACTCTTAACTTTTACATATAGGTTCGACTATCTATTATTGTATTATGCCGAAAGAAAAACAAACAGATGAAAACAGATAAAATGGAGCGAATAGAAACTTCCAAACAAGAAAGAAAGGTGGCCAGGTATTACCACTGAAGAACAATCATTTTTAATGTAAGTGGCTATCTATTACAGTTCATTTGGAATAAGAACTGAAAAAAACGGCGACGCATCATGAATGCAGTGGTACGTTCCCTCATCACTGCCACGTGATGCGTCGCCATTTTTGCAGTTCTTATTCCGAATGAACCATATAGCGTATATAAAACAAATAAGATACAGTGTATATGTTTCCCAACATTATCCTCCCCTAGCCAGCTAGAGAAATGATATTGTATATTTTTGAAAGTGGATGAAGTTACACATATATTTGACATTGAAGGGCTGTTGCTGTTCAAGTAGTGACTGAAAATAAAAATATGTTCTAGGATATCTAATAAATGTCGGCATTGCTTCTTTCAGAATCAGAGGATGAATCCCAACATAAGAGAATCAAAAAGAAACCCAAAAACTTTGAGTGAGTATATTACCTACTCAATTGTTTTACGTTGATGTGTATTTGAAGAATACAATATATGCTTGGCATAAATGATATGAGAATGCTCAAAAATGAAAATAGATTCTGATGATACTTATGTATTGTTGTATGTTCGAACAAACACTGTATAATGCCTGAAAAGTGATTCAAAAGTGTTTCATGCCGGTTTGTACATTTGAAATGCTATATGTTGTACAAATAAGTTCCTGAAAGAACTTTCTACGTTCTTCTACAAATATGAGGGGCGATATTTCAAAACGGCCTGCGTCCTTTTTTTTTCGAACTCGTTTTATAGCGTCATCTGCCCTGGAGGATATATGTGTATGTTGGAAGCAAGGTAGGTATGAAATCCGGTATTCTAAAAAAGCCTGAAGCATTTACAGACATTTATTGTAGTTATTTTATGAACTGACAGAAAATTTTAAGGCATTATACCTACAAAATGCTGACTGCGGGTTTGGCAAACTGTGAAGGGGAAGAGTCATGGGACGTATGGCGATGCATGCATGCCAAAGTGGCTTTTATGACAACGCACCCCCAGCCCCGGAAACTACCCTTTCGAGTATCGTATCAGTGGCCGGAGGGACGCCTTGGGGCCGGGCCTAAGCCCCCATTTCTCCGTGCCGCAACGATGCGCGTGTCCTGCCAGGGCCACCATGAGGTTCCCTACTGACCGAGGTCTGTGCTCCTTGAGCGCTCGCCTGGAATTCAGGTCCCCCACAGCCGGACGCGCTACCTCTTCACTTACCCCTCACTTCCTCGTCTTGGTCCGTGAGGCGACGCAGGCAGGTGGTGATGACGGGGGAGCCCTGCCGGGGGGTCCGCAGCACAGCTGCAGCAGCTCTCCTAGGATGGTACAGAGTTCTCCTGTTCGATGGTGTGGGCCGAGCTTGGTAAATCGCCGACCCTCTGCTTCGACCACTCCATCTGCATCTTCTTCTTCATGATGGCCGAGACAAAGGCCGACATCCGGTTCCAACCGCTTCCGTTCTTCATCTCCGGAACCAGGGTGTCCGGCGCGAGACAGCTTATCACGCCGTCATCTTCGTCGCTTCTTCTTCCGCCGCCGGGATCAATCGCTGTTGTGGCCGTCCCGCGCCTCTCCTGCTCTCAGGCCTCACACTCGACCAAGGTGTGTTCTCCGCCCCTCGATCTCAGTACGCGCACACGGGGCTCGGCGCTATCGACGTCCGATGTAGGTACGTGCCGAAGCACCCGTGGCTGCTCAGGACTTGGATCAGGTGTAAGTTCGGTTCTCCGTGATTTCTTCCTTCCTATCCATCGAGGTCGCGTATCAGCGCTCGGATCCACTCGCCTTTGGACGAATGGGCGAGCTCGTCCTTCCACTTCAGAAGCGTGTCCTGCTGGATGACTCGCTTGACCCGAAGTGCTTCCCGTTTCGTCTTCGCTTTCTTCTTCGCAGCGTATACCTCCGCTATTTCGCCAACCTTGAGTTCGATCGGCGGGATACGCGCTAACAAGCCTACTGCCTTCCACATGAAGTTGTATGTGAAGTGCTATAAAATTCAGGTAAAATAATGAGATTACAGATAACACGAGAACCACGTTTCATCGAATTGAGATCGTGTGTATCCGCTCTAAAATTCACAGTAACCCTCTTTCTTATTTTCTCAATTTTCGCTTTGTGCTGAGAATTTTCTTGAGATGAGGAAGTAGAATTGGAAACAGAGATAAACCATAATTTCTCTACGTGCGGCTGCAACAAAGGACTCTGAAGAATTTGGTGGCTATGAGGAAGGTTTTGTAAAATGTAACTGTGCGCACAAATGCGCCACTAATCTTGTGCCTGCCGTCGCAGAATATTTTGTGCGGCAGCAAATGCCATAATAGCTCAACTTGTTATAATAGGTAAGTAGTTTTTTGTATTTTGTGATTTTTTAGTTTTTGTTTTACAATTTTCCTAACTCTCTACTCGCATTTTATTAAGTGCCTAGGTGCCCAGTCATTTTGCATAACGACAAGTCAAAATGTATAATAATTTACAATTTATATATCTACTTACTTTGTCTAAAATCGCTCCGCATTTCATTTAATCTATAGGTTTTTCGTAGAATGCCTGGATTTCACACTGTGCTTGCAACATACACATTCCTGATTCCTACACTGTCAAAGTACCAATATTCAAGTGGCTGTTCTGCTAGGTAGCCTAAGTGTCACTGGTGGCATATGTATATAGTATGCACAAGAGTACCACGTTATTTCATTCTCTTGTAATATGTTTCGAAAAGTGGGCAGGAGGCCGTTTTGGAATATCGCTTTTCATGTATACATATATTTTTATTAATTTACATATTGAAATATTCATTATTTTGTCAAACTTTTTGTCTTCAGTCTCAGGAATGAATCTAAATATTCGAAAGACAAGAAACAAGTCGCCAAACTTCTTGCTGCACAGAAACCAGTGCTTCCTATTGAATGGACACCTGGTACCAAGAAAGGAAAAAGGGAAAAATCTAGTTTCAATGAAACTTTATTTGAATTCCCATATATTCCTCATCAAGTAAAACAAAACAAACGGGTCGCGATTCAAAAGAAACAAACCAAAAAGAGTAGCAGTGAGGAATCCAGTTCGGGAGAAAAAGTTGCAGTAGAAGTAGAAGTTCATTCAAATGGTAAGTTTTGTATTTGTCCTTATTGTTTATAAATTAATTAATGTGATTGCCTCCAATACTTGTAAGTGATTCTCATTGTCCACTTTTATGAAAGAAGAAAGTTCAGAAGATGAAGATGTCGCCCTAAACTGGTAAAAATACTAGGTAAAGTTGCTTATTTGCTTATTTGAATCACAACCAGTGCTGAGCTCGTGAGCAAAACTAATTTTGAATGAATTATTTAATGTAAGCATGTAAAAAGTTACCTAATTCACGGCCAGGTACTTCTGAAATTTCTAGTCTGTGTTTTGTCGTCACTGTCGGCCCTATTTTGCAGATCCATGGCCAACGCCAAAGCTGACAAGGCAGTTCTTTGTCTGAGAAGTCTGCTCGCTTTGTCTAGCCAAAAAACATGTTTTCAGGATCTAAGTGCACTGTAACAAGATGCCTTATGTGACATGTCACCTTCCTTACCACAAAATACGCGACTGGCTATGGGCCTACTATTTTGACGAGTATCATTCATGTTCCTGTTTCACGAAACTCTGTAATGCACCGTGGAGAGCTGATGGAGACACTTACATTTTTTCTGTTCAACTATGTATAGACGGCCATAGGAAGAAACCTGTTGGGAAAGCTGCAGCAGTATCTCTAGAAGGTAAAAAATGTAGCGATGGAACGTTGCAGAGGCCTTGCACTAATGAAGTGGCGAAGATGCCAGAGGGTAATACTTTGATGCAACCGGTAATTCGTTTACCGCGTATGAAGGTAAGAAATGTCGTATTCATGAAAAAAAAAGTTAGAAATATCACCAAATTCTCTATAATAGTTTTGAGAACCAGGGGCTCCCAAACTAACAGTTGGAATCAGTATAATATTGGTACCTACGTAATTCACTTAATTTACGATTTCTAGTAATTTTAAATGCTGTCAGAATTGGACTTTCGGCTACCAGGTTGAAGCTGACATTTCTAGCAAATTGATAACACTTATGCATTCCAAATGTTCTAGGTAAATTCTTCGCTTGATAAGTTCTTCACCATTAAATTTTTTGCTCAAGGGTCCTTGACCCGTTGGCGGGACGAATTTAAAAAAGCTCTAGGACCAGAGTGGAGAAGGTATACACACGACAGAAAAAAATGGTGAGAGGAAGGGGAGGCTAATGCCCGAAGAAGGGCGGTACCAAGCAAGATGGAAAGGACGGAATCACACGTCACTTCCATTCAAAGCGCAGAGCAAACAGAGGGGCCGACCCTCCTAATGTAATTAGTATTAAGAAAAGTATGGGTACCGTATAGCTGCTAATATAATATAAATTTTTTGCTCAAAAAATTTTCGCCTAGTAAAAATTCTTCTACGGCTGAAGGTTTTTTGCTAACTCTACTTACGACTTGAAGAATGCATTACCGATGATATTTTGCCCCCCGGTTCTACAATGTGTATTTTCTAGCAACTTCGTTGCTGGCACGTCCTCAACGTTTCAAAGAATCACATTGTTTCGAGAGGGAAAATGCCGAAAACTGATGTTCTAATATCGACGAGTCATGAAAGTGTATGGAAGACCTTCAAAAATTGGGATAAGAAGAAACCCTGAAGGAGCTGAACTTGGAGCAGCTTACTGGAATACGTCGCTGCGCCAGGAAAGAAAGAAGTAGTACATGCGACCAGACTTCAAAACCATAACAAAAACTCTGACGTATAACAGTATTGGCGAAATATATCGCAGAACACCATATATTTTAACGTGAGAGAGCAATGGTCTCACATTTTCAATTATTAACCACAGCTTCTTCTTGATGAAGCGGTTCTTGATTTTCTTTCCCCTGGAGATTTTATGTTCAATTTTAGTTATAATGATACTCTTTTAAATCAAAAAGCTTCATTTTTACGGGGGTGGGGGGTGGGGAACTTACCGATGAAGGATTTTCTTAGCATAAATTGACGGTGAAGAACTGCAAGCGAAGAATTTACTAGCACCTGAGTTGGCAGTTCTCGCGGATTAATACTGTTTTGCGACTCTCTGTTCACCAAACCTAATAAAAATCAAAAGTTAACTAACTCAGGTAATTATACGGGGGATTAGGGTTTCTTGCTCTTCACACGGGATATGTCAACTGGGAGCAATGATCATAAATTGAACTTTACTTTTTTTTCAGCAGTTCGCCTTTTGGTGTGTTAGGAAAAAATTTAGGAGTAGGTACAATAGCAAGGGAAAAGTTGAGAAATTTTTGAACACTTCCTATATGTTAGCTGCTTCATTTTTATGAGCTGTACTTGGTACTGAAATGGACAAGATTTTCAGGAAAACTGTGTTGTTTCAAAGAGCAATGCGGATGTAAATCGAAGTATTAAGAGCTTCCCGATAGCCAGAACGTTCCAACGTGAGCTGTGTAGCAGAGCCGACGAAGAAAAACCATTCTCATGTGTTATCTGTCATAAGTCATTCTTTAGACAGGATTACTTGGAAAAGCATACCGTGATACATAGTTTTAAGAAGCCATTCTCGTGTTCAGTTTGTGGTCATTCATTCACTCGCCAGGCTCACTTGAACGATCATACAATGACTCATGGAAATGAGAGGCCTTTCTCGTGCTCAGTCTGTGGTCGCTCATTTCCTATTAAAGGCTACCTGAGAAGGCACGCCATTGTCCACAGCAATGACAAACCTTTCAAATGTGCAGTTTGCCCGCAATCATTCAAAAGAAAGTATTCCTTAAAAAGACATTTCTTCACCTGCCATGTTAAAAAGTATTTATCTTATTTAATCTATAAGCCCCTATCGTAGATTGAAAAATTTTCACCCATCATGTCTTAACGCTTTTGTGTAAGTAAAAGTATATTATCATTTCATATATGATATATATATGTATTGCCGAAAGTGATTTTTGATGTATTAAAAACTCATGATTTATAATATCCTAATTAATTTTATTTCCGAAGGTAATTCCTGCGGTCATTTTAACGTCCGTTTTCCCCCAAATCATTGCCATCGAATTCTCCTTCTTTTATTAGAATCTTTTCAAGGAATTTGAGTCGTCAACAAAATATGTTCAATAATGACTCGTATTTGTACATCATGTAAGGTATGTTAATTGTTTTGTTATTACCCACAATAAATGCTGTTCAGAATTAATTGTGAGTTATTAAAATGATGAAGTTCATTCTGAAGCATACATCTTTAGAAATTTTTCAAATTGATGGAAAAGTTACAAGTTACGAGACCTCTATGTTGAAGGAATTGATAGCTATTTGTAAAAAGTTGCAAATTCAATTTCGAATGCAAAAATGGTGTCGAAATAATTTTGTTGAAAAGGGGTGAAAGCTATGATGAGTTTACAGTTTGGCTCAGGCCACGCAAAATGGTTTTGAGAAAAGTGCGATCAATTTCAAATCCAATCTAGTTCCAGGTGCACCTATTACACACTGGCTCAGGCCCACACCTTCTACTATACCGCCCAGTCGACCAAGGGCAAGTAGACTCGAACGCTGATACGCAACTTCGATGTATGGGCAGGTAGGTCTCATGGAGAGCTGAATTTTCACCTGACCCAAGTCCTGAGCGGCCACGGGTGCTTTGGCACGTTCCTGTGGCGATAGCGCTGAGCCCCGTGTGCACGCACTGTAATCGAGGGGCGGAAGACACCATGTTCGAGTGTGAGGCCTGAGAGCAGGAGAGGTGCAGGACGGCAACAGCGATCGATTCTGCCGGCGGAAACACGAATGCCAACGACGGCGTGATCAGCCGTCTCGTGCCGGACAGAGTGGAAGCGGATGGAACCGGGTGTCGGCCTTTGTCTCGACCATCATGCAGAAGAAGATGCAGAGAGTGTGCGAGACAGAGGGCCGACGGACAAAGCTCGGCCCACACCATCGAACACAACAACTCTGTACCATCTTGGAACTGCTGCGGACCCCCGCCAAGTCTCACCCGCCGTCACCACCTTCCTGGGTCGCCACACGTACCAAGACGATGAGGTGAGGGGTGAGTGAAGAGGAAGCAAGTTCGGCCGTGTTGCACTCGAATCCCAGGTTAATGCTGGGTGAGCGTTAGCCTCGGTCAGTAGGGGGCTCCACGTGTGGATAGCGCGTTGGTCTCGGAATCCGGAGATCCCGGGTTCGAGCCCACGTAGCAACTCACCAGATTTCGATCTAGGCCGGTTTTTCAGCCAAAAGGGAAGAGGGCTAAGACAGCCCTAACAGCCTCACCGACGTCTCTGAAGTAATGCTCGAAAGGGCAGATTCCAGGGCTCGGGTTGAGAGCAAATTAGAAAAAAAGAAAGGGCTCCATGGTGACTCTGGCAGGACAGCGTGCACCGGCAGTGGAACGACGAAAAGGGCGCTCGGGTCGGCCTCAAAGCGTCCCTTTGGCCACTGATGCGATACTCGAAAGGCCGGGGGTGCGGTGTCTGGGCTCTGGGGAGCCATTTTGCCATGCGTGCATCGCCATACGTTCCACCAAGCCTACCTTTTACTATCACCAATCAAACATATCTACATGTTGGAAGAGTGAGTTGCCTACGTATCATGTTGGGCGAGGGAGAGGGGGGGGGGTCACGTACATTGTAACAGCCTATAATACCTTCAATTATATTATTTTGTATTGAAAATGAATTATTTTGATATAATAATATTTAACACTACATTTAGGTCAAGAAGACCCAAAGGCAAATGATATACTTTTTTTCTATGAGAGAAAGTGTGGGCAATATTTTTAGCCGTTGAAGTAGAGCGAAAGAGAACGCCTATGCGAATGAAATTATGCAACAAAAATAACGTAAGCATATACATTTTACAAATGGTTTTTGTGGGATAAATATTACTTATTTAAAACGCGGAAGTTATCAGAGGTTCTTTCCGAGAATATGTATACTTATTCGCAAATAGGCGGGAGCGGGGGGAGTTTCAACATTTGCTGTTATATAAATGAACAATCTCAGAGATTAATTTGAAGGAAAATGTGAAAGTTTCTTCGAGACTTCATACATTGAATGGAAGAAATCGTTCAACAGTTTAAAGTTTAAATTGAGTAAATATACATAGATCGCGGTTTACCTGTCTATATAATAGTATTTTCTTTTACTTGTTCAAATTCTGTACTATTGGAGAAAAACGGTTCTTTAGGGGTGAAACTTTGGAAAACTGGTAATGGTCATTGATGCCCGCAAACTGACGTTCATTCTACGCTCAAGGATATAGTGAAGAATTTTTTCTGCAGGGGCAAAAATTGTTAAATTCCTAACTGACTCAACTGACTCAAGTTAAAATTCCCAAGTATCAAAATTCGTTTGTATGGGATAAAAAAAAACTTTTGACTTGTTGGGTTTTCCCAACTTTTGATCCATCTACTACAATTTCCCAACTCCGGCAGGCTTGGGAGAGGAAGCTGCCCCCCGTGCCTCCCTTATTTTCGTCACTGACTACACTAGTGCACTAACACGTTATTACTTTACAGTTGTGGCATTATTACTGTACATTCATAGCGAGGTATTATCGTCTATTTATCGCGAATGCTAATGTGTGAGATATATTTCTAAATAATATTTTCTTGCATTTGTCTCACATCCGTTCAACCGCGGACTGGCTAGGGGGGATGGGGAATCCCCGGCCGGGCCCATTGGACTGCGGGCCCATCCAAAGTATGACTTGTTCCAGGAATGGAAAAATACTGGTTGGGGCCCGTCCCCCTTTACAATTCCCTTGTCAGTCCGCGGGTGCATCCGTTGAAAAAATGATATATGCAACTCAGTCACCGTGAACTCGTGCAATTACAGCACTCGACAATCTACTTATAGTAAAACTTAGAAGCGTGAAATACTATTTAAAGCACGTTAAGAAAATACATAGGTACCTAATGAAAACAAACTAAAAGTATAGTTTTTGATTTCCCGACACATTCGTAGGAGAAAAAGCCATGGATTAAAATTACGAAACATAAATAAGTAACCTACGACGTAGCATTTAAGAATTTACGGAGAAGAAAGACAACCACTAAGAGTGTGCATTTATGCGAGGGATTAAAAATTGAAGAGGGTTTTCCTCAGTTTAACCTTTTAAGAGTCGGCTACAGAATAACAATAATTTTAATGAGTGACGTAATCATTAATGAACTTACAGTTTTACCTTATGAGTCACCGGGAATCGCAGATAGTAGGTACCATCCATTCGTGGGTGGAGTTTCAACTTGGTTAGGGATATAAAAGCACAGAACGCATACGCGCGAATTGCTGATGAGGGTCGTGAAATTTCAGAAGCTTGGTAATTCCTTCGTTATTTTGGTCTCTAACCGTTCACGAACATTCATTCATTTCGTGGCGCTGTTTTTAGCGATTCCTCGAAAAGAATCTTCAATTTTTCATTGAAATTCAATCTAGGCTATCGCTAAATCGCCTAAAAGGAGAGGGCTTAAGATTGAGAAAGAGTTTTAAAAAACATTCGCAAGCAAAGTGAGCTAAAATGTTTTCAATTTATAGTAAATTTAAGAAAAAAGTGCATTTCGCCATCAAAATGGGAGGGGTGTGAACCCTTCCCTTTTCCACAGTTACGGTCTTGCACTCAACTAAGAAACTATAAAAACTGCGCATCTTAATAACATTGTACTAGTATATGTACCAATCAACATTATTCAGCGCGTAAATTGACCTTTGGTTTGTTTTTAATCAGATTTTCAAAAAGTGAAATCAGTGAGCAACCTCGTTAACAGATTCGAGTACCTATTTTGAACGCTTCAAGCATTGACATTGATGAAGTTAATATATCCTTAATTGCTTATGTTTCACCTGTAAGCCACTGTCAAGGGTTTAAAATCCAGATACAACAGGATGTATTAGAACGAGAGGGATAGGTTGGAAAAGAGAAGATTGGAATACCATGTTTTTCTACAGCTCATGGACTGCAAAGGGGCTGGAAGGAATTCCATGAAAGTAATTATCATGTTTCACTTTTGAATTGGAAGAAGGTTTACAAATACTTCAGAGGTACCAATAACAAACGAAGATCATTTATCCACCTACAGATCTGTAGAGAAAGCATGGCCGGCGAATCCCCAGTAACAAGCGTGCGTTTGCACCCAACTGAATAAATAATTAAATTACTTTTTTCTTCAGCTTCGGTTCAACATTTTTGTAATTTTACTTACGTGTTGAGACAAAAATTTTACTCCTTTCCTAGAAATTGCCCCCGTCAATAGTCTTGAGTTTATACCTAATTGGAAAATGAAAAAGTGCCGGCTGTGAGAGAAAGTATATCGAAATTCCTAAGGATAAAAATGATAGCAAGAATGTAAAATATATAATTTCTCATTTCTCAGGCTGTGGAACACACTACTTCCAGATTCATTAGACTTTATAGCTAAAAAATCTGATGATGGGAAAGCGGGAAGGGCTGATGGTGCTGGAAATTACCAACGGTAATAATAGTAATAGGTACCGATACCTTTACGCAATTATTTAAAGTTTGAAATTCCCTTAGTTCGATTTTGATGTAAATATCAATTTTTCAGCTCGCGAAGGTAATTTGGCTATATTATAGTTACTTAATTTGGAAATTAGTATAATATGTAGGCTGAGACAAAGGAGGGATTATAAAGGTCCGGAAGTATGCAAAATTAAAGTGAACGAAGAAGGAGTTATGAACAAGCTGAAATTTAGTGTTATTGTACTCATCAAGTGAACATAGAGTTTTTAACAGTAACACTACACAACAATTCAAGATTTTGTAGAAAACAATGAAATGAGAACACATAAATCTATAAGTGTTTTCAACGAGGAACTTAATGCCGATGTTGATTTTTGGATTATAGTTAATTTTTTCCTTTATCTTTTATCTTAAATGCGAATTTTAGTATCATCAAGATGATGCACTGATCAAACTATGCCTGTTCAGTATTGTTATCAGTATCAGTGTAGCTATTCGTCGATGACAAAAAGGAATAAAACGAGAGAAATTTGATAAAATTTAAATTTTGAATATGGAAAACGAGAGGTTCTCGAGAAAAATGGTTGAAACGCCAATCGTATTCAGCATTCAAAATGTAGCTAAAATCATATATACCTAATCTCATCCCATTGTTTTTTATGCTGTTGTGCAGTGTAATTTGAGATGGTGTATTTTGTCGGTGAATGTATCTAATATGTTATTCACTAATTAGAAATTTTAAAATTTTGAAATGTTGAATTTTAGAATTTTAGAATTTCTTTATATTTTCAATTGTACGCAAATCACAAATGCGTAGGTAATTATAAATTAAATTAATAAAATTTTTTGTTTATTTTAGCGTATTAAATTGTCGAGGAATATGAAGACGATTAGGCCAATTTCTTATATTCTTCAATTTTTCCCTGAAAACTAGTGACTGCAGGCAAAATGTTATTAAATTAGTAATAATGTTAAGCATTTTAGAAAAAAAAGTTGTTTCCCAAAGGAAGGCTACTAGATGCGTGGAAAAGAATGTCCTAATTATTCCCAATATTGGGGATGATAGGTGAAAAAAAAAATCGTTGTTTGTGCTTTGATACAATGTAAGTATGGAAATAAGAGTTTCTTGGGTCGCTGACTTTAAATATCTTATCAGATTTTTGATTTAGTTCCAGTTGAAACTCTCGAAATTGAAACTTCACTCTTGAGGAAAAGCGAAATTGATTTTGACTTGAGAAGTCAAGCAAAGTATCGAAGAGTACAGCGTACAGGTTTTCTGGATCACTATTCCGAATATCTCATTACATTTTTTATTTTTCCCGATCTTCATCATTCCCAATATCAAAATTTAATTGGTGGGAGGGGAGCTATATCAAAATTCAACACTTGAGAGAGGACAGAATCAACTAGCTCAGAAAATCAAACACAGTGATTTCGGAACTGAGGTTTTCTAAGGTCACGGATTTCTATTTGGAATCTAACACTCCACTTGGAGCGCTAGTAGTAGCATGTTTTGAAAACCTCATTATGTGATCATGGTTATCAGGTCGCATTAATTCCATAATGAGAGTGAAAGTTTTCTGGCTTTCTGATCCATTATTTTGTGGTTTTTGTACATAATTTGAACATCATTTACATATTTAAAACATGTATATCACTTTTTTCAACTTATTAAATTTGAAATTTCGATTGTCCTGATTATTTGATACTCAACCAACTCTCCGTTAGGAAATTTTTCTTTCATTGAAGGAGTAGGTGTTTTCTTTTTTCTTATTCTTGTAGGTTTTGATTCACGCCAAGTATTTTAACGGTTTGTGTGCAGATAAATTTGAAGTCGAAATTTCAATCTTAATTTACACATATTCCTCTCGAAAGATAAACAAAATATACCAAACGCAAAAATATGAACTGAAAAACTGTAAGGCAGAATTTTTATTATAAATTTGGATTGAGTGGTTTCAATGGGGTATTGTGTAAGAATGTGATACAATAATATTTGAAATCCGCGACCAAGATTCCTATTTTGATAGCTTGTTTTATTGATTTTCGAGAATGAATCTAATTTTATCAATTTTAAGTAGTTTTTCGATTTACTGTGATGCGAAAGGAGAAAAAATTTCAGTTTTTTGCTAGGACTTTGTACTTTTTTTGAAACAAGCTTCGTAAGCACGGGAAGAACAGTTGTTCCATCTAAAATAGAAAAATTGGGAAAATTGTAAAGTGAGAATTGGATTTTAAGACCCAAGTGAAGGTTTACCTCAAAAATTTGATGCGATGATTGAAATTAATGAAAAAAATTTTTTTTTCATCGCTTTTTCAGGTCAAGTCAAATTTGCCCATTTTAAGTTGTCTTTAAACCCACTACCCGATGCGCAAAATCCAGCCAGTTATCCGGGTAACTCTAAAGGGGAACAGAGGTGACTTCAGGGTACTCACTTCTGATTGGCTGAAAATTCTTATGGTTTACAGGTTACCTGTTAGTTACCCTTGAAAACTCTTAGATTCCCCGAGTAACTGAAGGGTTCCCGAGGTTAACTGGCGGGTTTCTGTCAGTTACTCTCAAGCTCCCCCTCCAGTTCTCCTCGAGTTCCCACAGCTGTGTGCTGGAAAATGATAATGCGTGACAGCTTATCAGGCCGCCATACTTGTACGATCTCATAGGACGTAGGCCACATCCGCGTTCGTCGAAATTGACCGCAGTCAGGAGCGCTACCAGAACTTTTTTTGGTGGGGGCTAAGAATTTAGAAGAAAAAAAACTTAAACAGGGGTGAAAGCTCGATTTTACCTACCTAATTTGGTTACTCACCTATTTTCGTGAGCTGTAAATTTGTACGAACCTACGACACAATGTAACCGCATATCAGGTCATTGGCATCAATTTTTTTTCGTTTCAAAATTGATTTTGAAAAAAATTTTGAAATATTTTGGAGGGGGCGATAGCTCCCTGGTGTATCGGCTCTTATGTTGTAATTTACCACAAATGAACGTTATAATTTGTTATCTCGGAAGTTGATTCTTATAAAATAGGAATTATATTGGAGCTACCGCTGTTCATGTAAGTACATACCACAGTAAATTTGTGAATATGTATATCACAAAATCGCGGTTCCTTTCATAATATTATACAGCAGAAATAAGCGATCGAAATGTTTGTTGTGTACTTATCCGTTCCTGCTTCATTCCGTCCTTATTATCGTTCTTTGTTTGTTCATAGGTATGAGTACATAACATATCTGTTTCTTTTCACTGCAGAGCCAATAGTAAACTGTACTCGATCTTTGGGAAGAATATTTGAAGGACTAAAATGCGACAATATTGATGATCGAGGAAAAGCAGCCATCGCGTGTTATTGACTGAACGATTTTGCAAGTGAGTCGACTCTAACTTATAGTAAGTTGTCTACTTATACCTACGCCTTCTGAAATGTGCCGAATAACATTTGATCATGGATATTAAGATAGTAGAAAGCGATCGAAATGTTTGGTATCGTTATCTTTTAACACTAATCGTTCTTATTTTTCACTCAGACGAGTCTCAAGATTTGAGTTTCGTGACACCTCCACATTATGGTCATTCATTCACCTTGCATCAGTGAACTGATTATGCAAGGGAATTTTGAAGAAGAAGGACTTCAAGCGTTCGTGAAAGAACACGATGCTGCGGTATTAGAAAACCAATTATGTATTCTGTCGCGCTATTTTTATATTCTGTACGTTGTTTTCAAGAAGAGGCAGTATATGCTTCGTTATTGTAAAATATAATTTTCGGTTTTCTTCTTAAAAGTTTGTTTATTAATATATTATTTACAGCATTTGTAGTAAGGATAACTCTAGAGTTACAGTAGGGGAATCAGAGGGATACGGGACGAGTAACTAGAGGATTGCTTACCAGTTACCTACCTACCGCATGTGATCTGTCAGGGTAACTGAAGGGTACCTTACTACTGGGTTACACGAGGGTTACTATATAGGGCTACATGGGTAACTAGAGGGGTTACATCAGGGTTACCAGTTCTACTACACGTGACCGCTAAGGTAACTAAAGGGTAACTAAAGAGTAACTACTGGGCTACACGAGGGTTACTATAGCGCTCTGGGTAACTAGATGAGGGTAAGCGCAGTGAAATCAGTTACCGTAAACGGAGCGTTCTGATTGGCTGAATGACAGTTTATGGAAGGTATAATCTGAGGGTTACCGAGGGTTGCAAAAGGGTACCTAACTTTTTCGCGGGTAACTTGAGGGGAACTGATTGTGTATCGGGTATGTTATAGCGATGGAGGAGGAAATTCCATCTTTTTATAGAGTTGTATTCCAGATTTAAAATTAGCTTTCCGACGATGTGTATGAAAATTACTTTGAATTTTTAAAGGATAAATAGGTAATTATATTGCAATGTTTAAGTCTCGAGACAATGAATGCAAATTCTGATGTCCCAAAAGACCCCTATTTTTACATTTTGATTTTTCACGTCACATCGGGTTTTCCTTTTCTCAAAGGTGAAATTTCAGTTTTGAGTGCTGAAATCAAGATTTAATCAAAAATTTATTGCAACCTGTGAAATTAATGACCCAATGAGCCTTTAATTTTATGTTTCGTTTGATTTTTCAAGCCAAGCCCAATATTGTGCTAATTTGGATGATGGGATTTTCACTTTGCAGCCTAAATCAGAGGTGAATCAAAAATTGCTTTTAATAGATGCCTACAGGGGCGCAACCAGAACTTTTTCTTGGTGGGGGCTAAAATTTAGGAAAAAAAAAACTTGCTCAGGGATGAAAGCTCGATTTGATGCACCTACCTATTTTCATGAGCTGTAGATTTGATCGAACCTACGGCACAACGTAGCCGCATCGGACCATCGGTATTAATTTTTTTTCCGTTTCAAAATTGATTTTGAAAAAATTTCGGAGAATGGGGGGGGGCTACAGCCCCCAGTTCCTCTTTGGTTGCGTCCTTGGATACCTAGTCGTATTCAGAGAAAAGAAACAAACCATTTCGATAGGTTGCTGGATATCTTCGACCCAAGGAACTTCAATGTTCCGTTTAATTTTTCAACCAAGCTAATATTTCAACAATTTGAATGATGAAAGTTTCATTTTGTGGCCTAGGTTGGAGATGATTGAAAAATCTCTATCTGATGGATATACGCACGCACTCAGGGAAACAAGAAACAAACCATTTCAATAGGTTGTTTGATGTATCTTCTTTAGAAAGTTCGAAGTTAGTGGACCCCCTCAATCCCTGTTCTAGGAAGCGCATGTTTCTGATCCTCCAAGAAAAATGATTTTGTTACGAGTATTGCGAGATCCTGCATGGTACGTTTCCCAGTTGCTGTTATTAAGAAATGTACAGTGTATCGTTGCTAAATGAGGTCCTCGATTGTTTTGAAATTTTGCTAGTAGGTGCCCCTCAGATTCTAACGCTCACTTCTACCCCCCTTTTAATTAAGTTCGGATTTCTAATAGAAAATAAGAAACAGAAACTCGAATTCAGTTGAACCGCTTCGGGGAAGTTGTCCCATCATTTCTGTTTTTTTTTTGTTTTTTTTTAAATCTAGAATTTAAAAAAAATAAATTTTAACTGTTTCTAGCATTTACAGATTTACGCATACCTGCTAAGCACTCATCTATGTGATATTTTCTACTCGATTCTAGTACACTGATAACTGGAATAATTAATAGGTATATCAATAATTAATATAATAATAATTGTATTAATCAATTGTCTGCAATTGTATTGATCAGTACGCTTAAAATACTTAGTTGATAAATTATAATAACAAAAAACTCAGTATACTTATTGATTAATTAGAATAATTGATAAGCTAATAATTATTAAGATAATTAATATTTATTGATAATCGAAATAATTGATATTTTTACCTTCCTCTAGAAATGTTCGACTTGGGAGCGGCTTGATGACAGCCTTAGCTTCCTATCCTCGAATACCTATACACGGCTAAATAGCCCTACGCGTTGCTTAATGACCGTCAGCAGTTTCAGAATCGTCGGTCACGGAAAATTCGATTAAATTTGGCGAACTATTGGACCGATTTTACTGAAAATCAATATGATTCTTTTCTCCGCTTTCTTTTATCATCTCTCTCTCTCTTTCATTTCTTCTCTAGTCCCCTCTTGCCACGGTGGGGAAGGAGGAGGTGGCTTTTACTGTTTAATGTGTAGAGAGCCCTCCCCCACCACTACTCCTCGGCCTTCGCCGCGATCTGTTAGAGCCACTGAACTATACGAACAAATGGAACGCTCGCGGCCCGTAAACGTAATGCATTAGAAAGCGATCGCGCATGTGCGAAGAGTTGCGCCTCTGTATCCCGGGTATTGCTATCTTCGTCTGTTCAACTGTGATAATAGCAGGAAAGGAATATCACTGAATAAATTGTTTGTAAAATGCATATTTTTTTATTCTAAACGAATGATTTTTTTTTTTAATCGTAAATATGCATTTTAGCCCTATTTTACGTGTGCTGAAATTGTGATTTACTTCGAACAAATAAGTACTAGTGATGGTTAACAGTTGCTGTGCGTATGGTTGCACTAATGTGTATAACCCATCCTCAGATGTTCGGTTTCATTTGTAGGTTATCGCCTTTATAATGAAATAAACTTCATAAAGATGGAAGTGTGGATCACTTGCTTTCTTCATACTTCGTCGGATCATAACTCCCCCCCCCCAATTGAAGGTCTCATTACTGTTGCCTTAGTTTTAATATCTCCATTAGTCTTTAACTATTCGACTATTTCGCCATTTTAATATTTTGAAAGGAAAGCAGCTTTAATTTTGAAGCTGCTATAAAACTTATTATGTATATACAGGGTGTTCCACGAAAGTCCCCCCCCCCCTGTTTTTTCACGAACCGATGGGCAGATCTTCCCGGGACGAAAATGATTTCCCAGTCGTAAGGTCTAGTTTCTCTTGAGCTTAAAAATTTTCTCCCCCTTTCACGGGGGGCTGGAACCTACCACCAACTTCGGAATCTTAAATAGGAAGGTATGCCTTTATGCACCTTGTTGGAAAGGCCATTTACTCCAAAATACGAATCCGTGGAAAAAAATTAAAATTTATCAATTTTGGGGGGGTAAGGGACCTAGAGATGACTAAAATCCACCCAGAATCAAAGTGTGGTGACCTATCAAACGAACTACCAAACATGGGTTTTCCAGGTCGCTGATTTCGAAAATTGCCTTATTTTTTCGATTTGACTAACTCAGGGGGCAGAACATTCAAAAATTTGGGGCAGAAGGGGTTATTTTACATGTTTTTTATTTTCGCTGATACAATGTCTTCATGCACCTTGTTGGAAAGGCCTCTTTCTCCAAAAGTAGAATCCGTGAAAATTTTTTGAAATTCGTCAATTTTGGGGGGCGAGGTGGCCTAGAGGTGACCAAAATCCGCCCAGAATCAAAGTGTGATGACCTATCAAACGAACTACCAAAAAGGGGGTTTTCTAGGTCGCTGATTTCAAATAATTGCCTTATTTTTCCAATTTAACCCGTTTTAGAGTTTTAAAATCCAAATTTTCAACCTAAAATTGGTTCCATTATTCACAAATTTTTGACTTTCTGAATGCAGATTATTAAAGTCGCTTTATGCACATCGTTGAATAGAATACTTCCTCCAGAGTATGAATTCGTGAAAAAAATTTCAAAATTTATCAATTTTCGGGGTAAGGGGTCCAGAGATGACCAAAATCCGTCCAAAATTGAAGTATTATGACCTAGCAAAAAGACTATCGAAAAGGCGATTTTCGAGGTCGCTGATTCCGGATATCACATTTTTCCCCTGATTCAACGCGTTTCAGAGCCTTACAAAATTTTAGACCCAAAAGTGGTTCTAATTGACAAATTTTTGAGTTTCTTAGCTCAAGTTATCAAAGTGGCATCATGCACATCGCTGGATCAGACAGTTCCTCCAAAATATGAATTCGTGAAGAAAAATTGCAAATTCATCAACTTCGGGGAACGGGGTGTAACGCCAGCCAAAACCTATCCAAAATCAAAAACCTAAAAGAGGTGCAGGGTGAGTTTTGAGAATGACCCTCCCCCCCTGTTTTTTTCTCGAATAATTGTCGGATTGCTCCCAAACAAAATGCGATCTTCGTGTATCGTGGTCTAGTTTCCTGCGGGCACAAGAAATTTTCTCCCCCATATTTGGGGGGCTGGAACGTACCACTAACTTTGGAATCTTAAATGGGAAGGTATGTTCTTATGCACCTTGTTGCAAAGATCTCTCCGCTCCAAAATTGAATCGGCGGAAAAAATTCAAAATTTATCAATTTTAGGGGGCCAAGGGGCCTATAATTGGGGGAAATCCATCCAGAATCAAAGTGTGATGACCTAGGAATTTCTAATTGTTCTGAGAAAATTCAAAGAAAAACTTACGTTAGAATGGTCAAAAATCGATACCACAAATGTCACTCCAGTTTTTGTAACCTTACTTTTGGAAATTTGGGAATTTCATCGAAGATCTTTGGGAAAATTTTCCAATGATTTTCATTAAAAATTTTGGAGGAAAAATCTCATAGGAAATAAGTTGATGGAAAACTACAATGGTTTTGGAGAATTTTGTCAATGATTTTCAGGGAAAATGTTGCATGATCTCCGAGGAATTCCATCAAAAATTTCTTGAGGAATTTTGTCAGAAATTTTTGGGGAGAAATTGCAATAATTCTAATCTTTAGGAAAATCATTCGATAATTTCTGAAGAATTTCATTAGGAAACATTTGGGGAAAGGCTCCGATCGTTTTTGAAGATTTTCATCAAAAATCTTCAGGAAAAATGTTCGAGGATTTTAGAAAAATTTCATCGAATTTCTTTGGGAAAATTTTCCGATGCTTTTGATGGAACTACATCAAAATTTTTGAGAAAAAAATCCTTGGGTTTTTTCAATTTTTTTTATTATTAACAAGCTTAATGCTGAACTGAAGAATCTTATCGGACATTTCTGGAAAAAATTTCCAATGTTTCCCAGAGAATTTCTTTAAAATTCTTAGGGAAAATATTCTGATAATTTTTGTAGAATTTCATTAAGAGAAAAAACTCGACGATTTTTGAAGTATCAACAATGTTCAGAAAAAATGTTCTCCGAAGAAATTCATCGAAGATTTTTGGTGAAAATCTCCGAGAATTTTCAAGAAATTTCACTGGAAATTTTCGGAAGCAAATTCCGGTAATTTTTGATACAACTAACCTTCAGGAAAAATGTTTTCCGAAGAAATTCATCGAAAATCTGCAAGAATAATCTTCGATAATCTTTAAGGAATTTCATGAGAAATTCTTGGGAAAAAATTGCAATAATGTCCAAAGGTAGAAAAATACAGGAAAAATCCCGGATAATTTTCAAAGGAAGTTCATCAGAAACGGAAAGAAAAATAATTGCAGATTTTCTCCAATAGTTTGCAAACAAAAAAAGCGAACGAATCACTTTCTGAACAAAAAATCCTAGGTCATCACACTACAATATTCTCGGTGGATTTTCTCCAATTGTAGGCCCACTGGCCCCCTAAAATTGATCAAATCAGAATTTTTTTCACGGATTCTAATTTTGGGGGAAGAGATTTTTTCAACAAGGTGCATGAAGTCATGGTGTCAGTGAACATAAAAAACGTAAAAAAATGAATCCTCCCCCAAATTTTTGAATTTTCTGCCCCTGAATGGGTCAAATTGGAAAAATAACGCAATATTCGATATCCACGACCTGAAAACCCCCTTTTTTGATATTTCGTTCGATAGGTCATCACACTTTGATTCTGGGTGGATTTCCCCCAATTTTAGGCCCCCTGCCTCCTAAAATTGATGAATTTTGAATCTTTCCGCGAATTCAATTTTGGGGGAAGAGGCCTTTCCAACAAGGTGCATAAAGACATTGTATCAGCGAAAATAAAAAACATTTAAAATAACCCCTTCTGCCCCAAATTTTTGAATGTTCTGTCCCCTGGGTTAGTCAAATCGAAAAAATAAGGCAGTATTCGAAATCAGCGACCTGGAAAACCCCATTTTCGATAGTTCGTTTGATAGGTCACCGCACTTTGATTCTGGGTGAATTTTGGTCATCTCTAGGCCCCTTGCCCCCCAAAATTGATAAATTTTGATTTTTTTCTACGGATTCGTATTTTGGAGTAAATGACCTTTCCAACGAGGTGCATAAAGGCATACCTTCCTATTTAAGATTACGAAGTTGGTGGTAGGTTCCAGCCCCCCGTGAAAGGGGAGAGAAAATTTTTAAGCTCAGGAGAAACTAGATGTTACGACTGGAAAATAATTTTCGTCCCGGGAAGATCTGCCTATCGGTTCGTGAAAAAACAGGGGGGGGGGACTTTCGTGGAACACCCTGTATATACTTAGTCAAAGGACAAATTTTAGTTCAGGCAGCATTTATGAGTAAAAGCCTTGCAGGTTAATTTCAACCGTTGTGACGAAAAAAAAAAAAATAGTCTATATGATTAGATACATAAATTTTTCGTCACAACGGTTGAAATTAACCTGCAGGTTTTTACTCATAAATGCTGCCTGAACTAAAATTTGTCCTTTGACTAAGTATATATATACATAATAAGTTTTAAGGCAGCTTCAAAATTAAAGCTGCTTTCCTTTCAAAATATTAAAAAGGCGAAATAGTCGAATAGTTAAAGACTAGTGGAGATATTAAAACTAAGGCAACGGTAATGAGACCTTCAATTGGGGGGGGGGGGTATGATCCAACAAAGTATGAAGAAAGTAAGTGATCCACACTTCCATCTTTATGAAGTTCATTTCAATATAAAGGTGATAACTTACAAATGAAACCAAACATCCGAGGATCGCCGGCGTGATCAGCCGTCTTGCGCCAGACACCCTCATTCCGGAGATGATGAAGAACGGAAGCAGTTGGGACCGGGTGTGGGCCTTCGTCTCGGCCATCATGAAGAAGAAGATGCAGACGGAGTGGTCGAGACAGAGGGCCACACCCGGTCCCAACTGCTTCCGTTCTTCATCATCTCTGGAATGAGAGTGTCTGGCGCAAGACGGCTGATCACGCCAACGATCCTCGGATGTTCGGTTTCATTTGTAAGTTATCACCTTTATATTGAAATGAACTTCATAAAGATGGAAGTGTGGATCACTTACTTTCTTCATACTTCGTTGGATCATAACTCCCCCCCCCAAACCCCCCAATTGAAGGTCTCATTTTACCGTTGCCTTAGTTTTAATATCTCCATTAGTCTTTAACTATTCAACTATTTCGCCTTTTTAATATTTTGAAAGGAAAGCAGCTTTAATTTTGAAGCTGCTATAAAACTTATTATGTATATATATGAAAGATTCACATCGTCACCACTCGGTTCACTCGTTTATCTTTTGCTTTCATTTACTCGCTTCTTATCTTTTCCTTTTTCAACCTGCTCATGCCACAGGTACAATCTCGTCATTGTACCGTTATTATTCCTACATTTACCTTCATTTTGAATCCCGCTTTCAGCTTTCTAACTTTGTGCACGTCCGTTTACGCGTTCAACGCTTGCTTATTATTTCTTACGTTTAAATTTTTCGCTTTCATTCCGTTCCACTGAAAACGGCTTTTGTTTTGAATTCTTTTTGTATTAAAGCATTCTTTCTACCGTTTTCGTTGACCATCATTCTGATGATAGTACAGATCTTATAAATTCAAAACACTCGTTTTCTCGTTCCTTTTTGCGTTCATTTTGTTATTCGAATTTTGCTCAGTCACAATGACTACAAAATTACGTTTTACTCTTCGCGCGGAAGAGAAGCCTACTGATTCTAAGACAACCATCGAAGTCATGCATGCTGTAGGTTTTATCCACGAGGATGTTGATTATGTTTTTGAGGGTGACCATCGTAAACTCACTCACCACGATCGCTTGATGTCTCTCCCCATCGCCATGATGGCGAAGAAAAACTTACGACCGCGTGGGATTACAAGATCGTTCAAGATCACCCTGCCGCAGGACATCACCGAACTGTACCTGGATAAAGATGAAAATTTCGTTTTTCTTGGAGCCATGCTAGATGTTTCAGATGAGGATAACGTTTCTTTTCGTTCCTCTCGTTCATCTGCAGCCGCCGTTGCTGCAGCCACCGCTCCTCCGGTTGTGAAGCCCTTGTCAACAATTGTGAAGGACGCCGTCCTTTCCAAGTTCGGCTCCAAAAACTGCACAACCAACGCGGAGGCGTGGATCGATTTGTTCGAAGCAGAATGCCGACGGCTGGAAATCAACCGTGACCGTTTTTGGGAGGCGATCCGTCTATTTTTAGAGGATTCAGCCGAGAAATGGTACTCAACCGTCCGCCTCACCAGTAACTCAACGGCCTGGGATTTCTGGCGGACCTTGTTCATTGACAATTTTGGTAAACGTGGTCTGGCTGTCGCTCGTAATGCATACACTTACCGCTTCCTCAGAGGTTCGTTATCTGACTATGTACAAACAAAGTTAAATATGCTCATCTTGTATAACCCTCGGATGCATGAAACAGACAAGATGACCCTCCTCGCCCTTGGACTGCCAGTTCACCTCCAGGATCGCATCAATTTGGCCGAGGTAAATAATCTCAACAAAATGATTCTTACAATAAACTCCTTTGATCGCCAGCCTATTCGCTCAATTTCTGCTAATGCTAACCAGCCCTCCTCTTTGCAACAGTTGTTGTCGACCCCTTCGAATGCCTTCTCCTCCTTACGACCCCGCACACCGTGTGCGTATTGCAAAAGCAAGGGATTTGAAAGATACCATTATGAGAAGGATTGTTTCACAAAGTTTAAGGACAACCAACGTAAAAGTAATAATAGTAATAACGTAAAACAGAACAGTCCAAACAAAGCAATTCACAGCCTCGATCTCGAAGACTTACAGAGTGAGATTAACGAAACTCAAAAAAACGAGTGAGGCCCGCGTTTGTTGTGGTTGATGTGATTTTTGGCAGATTCACCGGGAAAGGACTTTATGATCCTGGTGCTAATGCTTCTACGATTTCTCTTAGAACTTTACGACAAATCGAAAACTATAAGTATCTGCTAACAAAATCATTGTATAATACAACAAGCGGGATGGGCGTCATTCTAGGCATCACTATGCTAGACATTACAATTCAGAATATTTCGAAAAGAGTTCTGCTGTACGTCCTTGATACCGATACATTTGAATTTGATTTTATTATTGCCTTAGACTTAATACCTACATTCAAGCTCTCTCTCAATCACAATTTAAAACTTTCTCAGATTAATGAAAAGTCTGATATTTCCATAAATCATAACGTAAAGTGGAATGATTACATGCCGTATGAAATGTTTAAAAAAAAAGTTGCACATCTTAACGTAGAAAAGAGTAAAATAATTGAAAATCTAATCCAAAAAAATAATTTTGTGTTTGCAACTAACGCATTCGACGTAGGTAACGTAACACAGTATGAGTGCACGATTAATCTCTCTAAAAATGTTTATGTTACTAAAAAGCCTTATCGTTGCACTTTTGAGGATCAGGAGGAGATTCAAAGGCAATGTCACGAATTACTTAAAAACGGCATGATTACCGAGTCACACTCGCCATTTGCTTCGCCTGTTACGATGCAGTACAAGAAAGACGGTCTGAGCGCTGCTAAAGTTAAGACTCGCATGTGCGTTGATTTTCGTGAGCTTAATAAACTGATTATTCCCGAAAGTCAACCGTTTCCACTTATAGATGAGATCTTAGTCAGAACTAGGGGCTGTTCATGGTTCTCGGCGTTGGATATTAATGCCGCTTTCTGGTCGATCCCCATTAAACCAGAGGACCGGCCAAAGTCGGCATTTATTACTCAGCACGGGCACTATGAGTGGCGATCTATGCCTTTCGGAATAAAAGTCGCTCCGGCTATCTTTCAAAGTATTCTCTCCGGTATCTTATTACGTAGAAAGTTATCGAATTTTACTGTCAATTACCTCGATGACATACTTATTTATTCTCGGACCTTCGACGAACACCTTTTCCACGTTCAACAAGTTATCAACGCAATTTACGAAGAAGGATTCCGACTCAATTTTAAGAAGTGTAATTTTGCCAAATCCTCTATTCAATACCTTGGTCATATTCTGGGACCAGATACTGTCCAGCCTCTCCAAGATAACCTTGTTGCTATCAATTCTTTCCCTATCCCTTCCTCCAGAAAAAACATTCGTCAGTTTCTTGGGAAGGTCAACTTCTATCGTAAATTTATCCCAAATTCTGTCTCAATCCTAGAACCCTTCCACAACCTCCTACGTAAAAACGTCCCATTCTCTTGGTCTACCGCTTGTCAGTCCAGCTTTGATAAAATAAAGGAACTACTTACTTCTGCTCCCATCTTGGCAATCTTTGATCGTACTAAACCAATTTTCATTTACACTGATGCCAGTGGACTTGGAGTTGGTGCAGTACTGAAACAAACGCAGGCGGATGGTACACAAAAGCCAGTCGCCTACTTTTCCAAAAAGTTGTCAAGTGGTCAGCAGAAGAAGAAAGCTATTTATATTGAAAGTTTGGCTGTACGGGAAGCCATACGTTACTGGCGCTACTGGCTGATTGGTCGCCACTTTACTGTTATAACCGATCACAAACCATTACAACACCTCAATCTCAAAGCTCGAACTGATGAGGAACTTGGCGATTTAGCCAATGAACTCCTTCAGTTTGACTTTGACATCCTTTACAGTCCTGGATCCTCTAATCACGAAGCAGATTGCCTTTCTCGAAATCCTGTCCTTAATCCAACTTCTGATAATTCCCCTGTCGAACCAATTCTTCCTACCTTTAACTTTCTCTCCCTTGGCGAAATAATTTTGTATCAACAAAATGTAACTAAGTTAGAAAATGATTTTGTGAAACATGGTGTGATTTTTCGATTGAAACGTGGCAAGCCACGAATTCTGTTAGATAGTACCACCGGAGAGAACCTAACAAAACTTGTACATTTGAAATACGGACATATAGGAGCAAAACATGTACTTGCCATAATAACGAAAAATTTCATATTTCCTAACATGTATAATTTTGTAGCGGCTTTTTGCCAGTCTTGTCAAGTTTGTATTATGAATAAGTCTCGTCGAACAAAACGCAGTGCCAGGTTGGGTATCCTTGGTCCCGCTACTTCTCCTTACAAAATTATGTCCCTGGACACCATAGGTGGTTTTGGGGGTAATAATTCGAACCTTAGATATCTCCATCTCCTTGTTGATCACTTTTCCCGTTATGCGTACATTCTATGTTCAAAGGGACAGTCTGCAAAAGAGATGATTTCCATTGTTGAGTCAGTGCATAAGCATCACCCAATAGGTATGCTTATGACTGATCAATATGGGGGTCTATCTTCTGATGAATTCCGTTCCTTTTGTTCCCGTTCCAAAATAAAACATGTCTTCACTGCAGTTGATAGCGCCTTTTCCAATGGTTTGAACGAGCGCCTCAATCAAACATTGGTAAACCGCATTCGCTGCATGAAACATGATCCGTCAACTCCCCCGAGAAAAAGTTGGGCTGCTATTGCCACACAGTGCATTAGTCAGTACAACGATTCTCCACATACGGTAACAAAATTCACTCCATCCTATTTATTAACCGGCTGTACAAACAGCATTTTCCTAGTGAATTTGTAGAACCCCCCAACCTTACTGCAGACAGGGAATTAGCTTTACAAAATACCCTACGTACTCACAAATATAATAAAAGAATGTATGATAAGAATAAGACCGATGTCAATTTTCAAGTTGGAGACTCTGTATATGTCGACAATGGCAATAAGTTAAACCGCGATAAATTAGATAGTTTACGCATAGGACCGTTTCCAATAACTAACCGACTGTCTAACAACATATTTGAGATAACTGTAGGCGCCGGCCAGCATGGCAAAAGATTGTACCACGCTAGTAAGTTACTAACTGTAGAATGTAAATGATGACTACTCTGGTACTCCCCCATTCGGTGGAATGTTTTCCTATCGCTCCTAAATGAGTGGGGAGGGTGGATGAAAGATTCACATCGTCACCACTCGGTTCACTCGTTTATCATTTGCTTTCATTTACTCGCTTCTTATCTTTTCCTTTTTCAACCTGCTCATGCCACAGGTACAATCTCGTCATTGTACCGTTATTATTCCTACATTTACCTTCATTTTGAATCCCGCTTTCAGCTTTCTAACTTTGTGCACGTCCGTTTACGCGTTCAACGCTTGCTTATTATTTCTTACGTTTAAATTTTTCGCTTTCATTCCGTTCCACTGAAAACGGCTTTTGTTTTGAATTCTTTTTGTATTAAAGCATTCTTTCTACCGTTTTCGTTGACCATCATTCTGATGATAGTACAGATCTTATATATATACTTAGTCAAAGGACAAATTTTAGTTCAGGCAGCACTTATGAGTAAAAACCTTGCAGGTTAATTTCAACTGTTATGACGAAAAATTTATGTATCTAATCATATAGGTAGACTATTTATTTTGAAAAAATATTTATTTATTTATTTATTTACTTGAACATTAGTAAATTATTCAAGAAGTATATTCAATTATTTATTTATTTGAAAAAAATCAAAAATTTGTAAATGGACAAATGTAAGAAAATAACTTTATTTTTAACATTTTGAGATTTGTAGAATTATACATTTCCTGATATTTTTTGAGTTATCAGTGAAATAGGAGCTATGATAAATTATTTTCTAGCGATCACAGCTTTTTTTATTCCAAATATACAGTACAAGTACAAAAATCCGACTTTAACAGATTCGAAACTTCGCGCATAGCATATGAGAAACACATGAACGCAGCGAGTCAGACAAGGACAGCAATACCCGGATATCTCTCGCTCTGTCTAACAGGTACCAGGACCGGCGTTATCAACGCCGCGAGCGTTCCATTTGTTTGTATAGTTCAGTGGTTAGAGCACACTACGTGTGACTCTTCCCTAATTCATGCCTCCACCAACATGACCTACAGTTTAACATAAACAAAGTAGTCGAAATATAGAGATGGCTGCTGGTTGATAGATATTTTGAACGACTAAACATATGCTAATTCCAGCATCATTCGATGAATGTATCATGTATGTGGTGGATGAAAGAGCATCTTACTTGGTAGCAGAACGAAACGTTTGAAATAAGTTTATTTTTTTTGAATTTTTTTTTAAAATGGTCGGAAAAAGAAAGAGAAGAATGGCTGGAAAACGATGAAAAAAAAATGAACACGATAGTTGAGGCGGCAGCCAATAAAGCGTTGCTACCGTTCCTCGACCTATTGAAAAAAAAATGGGATCAGGAGAGCTGGCTGTGGAGGCAAATGACGGTACTTCACGAGATCGACATTCGATGCCGAACTTCACAATCCCAGTAATACCAAACGATGACAAACTAATAGATTCGAAAAATTTTGTGCAGTGGCATGCAAGATTAGAACTGGGTTTGAAATCTTTGAATTTGTACGATTATGTGAAACAAGAATATGGAGAAAATTTAGTTTCTCTGCCGCTCGAAAAACGTATCCTTTATGATGCTCAAGCTCATCAGTATTTGCGAGCTACCTACTGTGTCTAAAGAGATCGCGAACTCGATTTTAAGAAAGAAGACCGCATATGAAGCCTACCCGTTGAACATTTTGCTACTACAAAAATGAGAAATGTAGTGGCAAACCCGCAGCGCAGAAGAGTAACTTGCCACTACGAATACATGGTATTTTTTGGTTCTGCCACTGCTCGCGGACTACGCAAAACAGTAAACTTGCGCTTCCTTGAAGGTCGGTGCGTTGGGGCTGAACTGTGACTATGCGCTTCCTCTACCACTGCCAGATTCGTATATTCCTGATACACCACCGTTTTACGTGTATGTAAGGACTGCGTTGAACAGTAGAGTTGCGTGTACAAGAGAATCATTGTACAGTAGTTATGCGCTTGCTTTACTACTGCAAATAGGCGTACGTTTCTCATATACCACAGCTCTCCGCTCACGTAAAGCCTACGTAACGTATTTTTCCGCGTATGCGTCAAGCATATTCTCCACGTATGCGTGCGTAAAGAATACGTAAAGCATATGTAGAACATAATACACAATTGGAAAATATTTAAAAATCTGCACAGGATCATTTTGTGCATAAAACCATATCCTGATGTTACATAAAATACAAACAATTCTGAAAATATAATGTAATAATTATGTCATACATACTACAGTAAAATATTCAAACATCAATTTTTATGAGTCTTCTCCTTTTGAGGGAGCCGAGATGTTTGTCTTCTTTCAGTGAGGACGTCTCTACCTCGTTAATTTCCTCCTCACTTTCTCGCCACGTTCTCTTTCATACCTTATTTTGTACACCCTTCTATTTATGATCCATTCCTGAATCGTATGTAAGGCCTGGGCTTCATTGCGCGGGACCAGATTCGCTTGTTCTGAAAGAAAAAGGTGCAGTTTTCAAAATAACTGTTGAACGATTTTTGTTTCAAGAAAATATAAAAAACTAACAACTGATTGTCCACAGAAAAACAAAGACTACTGTTTTTTGTTGTTTTTTTGCATTCAAGTTGCTTATGTAGATTCCATATAACTTTGACGAACTTGACAGTCTACACAAACAACTAACAACTGCACCTCAAAAACCAGCACAGACTTTGTTTTTCTGTGAGCAATCAACTTGGCGATTACCTACTAAAATGTTAAAAGGAATGGGGGGTAACCGCCAAATTACAAATGACTCTGCTCTCCTAAACAGCTCTTAAAAATATTTTTTTTTGGTGCAGTATCAAGGACGCAACTAGGGTGTTTTTTGAACGGGATGCCGATTAAAAATTTTCCGACGAATATTTTTCATTTCTTGGTTCAGCATTCGTCAAATTTCGCATTTGCTGATTGCCGATTGGCCGAATCTGAATTCTATATGACTTTGGAATTTACCGAAAATTTACCGAACTTGTCGATTATTGGGAGGGGGGGGGGACAAGCATATTTGAGAAAATGACAAATGACCTTCCTTGGATTTTCTGAAAGTGGCAACCCTGATAAATCATCAAGTAGGTAGTTCAATAGTATTAAACAAACTTACCAAGTTGAGGTCTTAAGGTCTGCGAATCAACACGTTCATAATGATCATCGGCATATTTTTTCCTTTTAAGGTTACGTTCTTCAAGAAGTTCTGACTGTTTCTTACTTTTCATTTTTGAAAGCGTTTTTCTGTTGATGAACTAGGTATCACTCATTGCTTTCCAAGTACTAACAATAATTTATCTGCAATACAGAAGTAAGCGCTAACGAATTCGATTTTATAACATATCTGCAAACAATAATTGTTCCATCAAAACATAATCATTACACACGCCTGCTTGTGGTGGTCCATCTTAAGAGATTAATGAAACATTCAGTTACATTCATTTCCATCCCCCTCGGCACTGATGCCAGAGACGAAACTTGACTTTCAGTTGGGGGGGGGGCGGTAAAGAAGGAATATTTGCCTACAAACATTTTTTTAAACTGAAACTTTGCCAATTTTTCT
The DNA here is from genome assembly GCA_031841125.1 of Acanthococcus lagerstroemiae. Classification (NCBI taxonomy): domain Eukaryota; kingdom Metazoa; phylum Arthropoda; class Insecta; order Hemiptera; family Eriococcidae; genus Acanthococcus; species Acanthococcus lagerstroemiae. The sequence goes on from CM063107.1 coordinate 33,918,640, forward strand.
TCAAAATATTTTTTAATTGAAAAAATAAAAAGAAATAAACAAACGTTCTAAGAAAATGAAAAATTCAAATGAACAGTATCAAAATTTGCCGAGTTTCAAATTGTTGGGAGTGTTTCCCCCTCCACCCATAGATTCGTTTCTGCAAATACAGATTGGAACCTTATCCTTCAAGTTCTCACATTTGCGCACAAGAGCATACCCTAGTCTGGGAGGGTAAGGTGGAAAAATGTTAGATACTTGAGAGGAACACACACTTCCTTTACACATTAAGGTGGTCGTTATTTACTCTTGGAGATCTTTTTTTTTTTAATTCTGATTCGTCTCCTAAACTGATCCCAATAAAATCAAAAAAAAAAAAAAAAAAAAGCCTACGAAGTTTCAGGTCGATTGGATTAGGGGAATCCGTGCCACAAGTTCCCTTTCATTGTTATGGGAAAAACACATATGGGGTTTTGACTTTTGTTCCAGACCAAATTTCCCTCCTGGGACATTCTTCAAAAATGTTGATATTTCAGGTATGTTTTTTCATGAAGGAAAGTAGGGGATATTTGAACTTTTTTTGATGGGAGTTGTTAAGAGGCGTTTTGTATAACATATTGGTAACATAATGAATTCCATGCCAAAGGACACATAATAAAATACATACCGAAAGAGAATACCGAACAAAAAATGTTCTGCCGTCGAGTAGTAGATTCCAAAACAAAGAATTATATGGAGAGTTGATAAAGGCATTCTAACCCATCCATTAGATGTAATTATTTTTGGATGATGAACGTCTATCGTTGCATAAAGATGATCATGCCGAAAGACAATTTTTTTCAATTCTTAATTTTAGACAATAATACGCAAATGCAGGAGTCTCGTCACAAAAAAAAAAAAAACAACGGGATTTGGTTTGCGGACTGTATTGCTCTGATAAGAATACCTATACAATTTGACCATTAATTGCGACGGAAAATATTGGAGCTTTTGTTTTGTAATTGGTTGAAAAAGAGTCATGCCGATGGACAAAAAACCGAGGGACAATTTTCAAAGCTGGCCATACTGACTCCCACCTATGGGAGTGTTTCAACCTCCCACACCCCTATAGTTTCGCCCCTGACTGGTGCGATGCCTGAAAGGGTAGTTTCCGGTGCTGGGGGTGCGGTGTCATAGGGGCCACTTTGGCAATTGTGCATCGCCATACGTCTCACCACACCACATTCATTTCCATAATACATATGGAATCAACAGATAAGCGGGGGTTCTGTGGCCTGTGGTTCAAATTTTGTTGTAATAATCGAATTAGGCCATTCAAAAGAAAAGAGAACGAACAAAATACAGCGCACAGGACAATGTTTAGAACCACCAGTACAATGGCATCTTATAAGATCAGTAAAATTCACCGAAACTATAAATTTTCATAAGCTTTGTCTGAGGTTCTTACAGAGAGACCTAACATATTGGAGAAGAATGAGCAGTGTTATATCGGATGAAACTCAGAAAGTACACCTGAAGTCACCAATCCTCATTCCAGTCTTTTTCAAAAAAGAAAGTAAAAATTCGCTGAGTAGTGTAATATATACCACGCAGGGGCGAAACTATATGGAGGTGTGGGTGTTGACCCCCCCCCCCCCCCCCAATAATGTTGCAGTCGGCAAACTTGGAAACTATTCATTTGAATTTTTCATTTTTGAGGAATGTCTGTGTTTGTTTGTTTGTGTGTTTTTTTTTTAATTAAAAAATATTTCGATTAAAAAATTGGCATGTTTATAATTTTTTAAACATTTTGTCAGCGAATTTTTAGTTAAAAAAAATATTTGTCGGCAAATTTTTCTTCTCCACCTTTTCAAACTGAAAGGCAAATTTCGTTTCTGAAAATGGAGTACCCTGGACTCCTGTCAGAGACTAGTCAGTCAAGAGTCGAAGGTAGGTTTCAAGCTGAGTATCGAACGTTATCTGAACGGTTGAAACAAAGCTGAAACATGGAAGACATTTCGAAAATTTGAAAGTCGATAGCAAACGTTGAATTTCGAATTTCAGTTACTATTCTGTTTTTACTAGATTCTCTGTTAGACCTAGAGCCTAAAATTTGAGAAAGTTGAACATTTTATTAAATTCTAAAAGTTGAAAGCAGGAGACTTATTTTCCAGCGTCACAAGATGAATCCGATAGCAAATGTTCTATTGTTCAATTTACGGGCTTTGGTCCTGGTGAATATAGGAGGGAAATTTAGTCTGAAACAAAAGTCGAAACAACATGTGTTTTTCCATAAAAACGAAAGGGAGCTTGTGGCACGGATTCCTCTCCATCCGATTAACCTGAAACTTTGTAGTTTTTTGTTGTTTTTTTTTAATCTATTGGAACCAACTTAGGAGACGAATCAGAAGAAAGTCATTCAGGAAAAAATATCACTAAGCGTAAATAACGACCATCTTAATGTGTAAAGGAAGTTGCGTGTTCCTCTCAAGTATTCCTAACATCCTTCCAGCTTACCTTCCCAGATTAGGGTACGCTCATTTGAGCAAATGTAAGTGATTGGGGGATGAAAAATTGAAAATGAATAAAGTGGGATTTATTTTACGTACATTTTTGGGGTTGGTAAAAAAAATTAGCATATTGTGGCCAGTCAGGTAATCCCGCCTTGTTAGTGAATAAAAACACTAACCGTTAATTTGTATACAAACTGTAAAATGATAAGCCCCACACCCATTTTTATTCCAATGTCCGATCGACGTGGGACAAACTGGGGTCTTCAAAAGGCAAGTAGAGACGTTGAATTGAGGAATGCATTCATTCTCATTTTCCTATTTTTTCTTTTTCGCGAAGAATGAAGATGAGCCCATTCTGAATGGGAAAAGAATGAAAGTGTTTTCCCTTAATTCGGCATCTCTGACGGCAAGGTCTCGTTTCTTTTTCGAGGGGGGAAAAAAAAATCGCTCCCATTAAGCAAGACCAGAGCTAAACTTGAAATTTTTTATGGAAAGATCACTAAAATAGGAGTTTTTGGGTCGTTGATTTCGAAAATTTCACCAGAAGATTTTTCTTTCAACCCGGAATTGACTGTTAGAGTTTTCTATTCTTGGAAAATTGAGTAACGAATCAAAATACAAGCAGTTTTTCGCATCGCTGAATTCGAAAGCTTCTATGAGCTTTCTTATTAAACTGCAATTTGGGCCCCAAAATTCAAAAGTAATTTCTAGGAAATCGAATAAAATTATTAGAATCTTCTGGTTGCTGAATTTGAAAATTTCATCAGATTCTCTTGGATTCCCGATTTACGCTTCAAAGGCCAAAACTGATCTCCAGAAGAGATTAAAATTGACTTCCCGGTAACCGAATCAAATATCGAAATTGTGAAGGGGAGAGGAGAGGTCGCCTAATTGGGAAATTCCATCAACGCGATAAATTTTAGATATTGACTCTAGGGTAGGCCCCAAACACCAAAATGAGAGTCGAAATTGAACGAACTTGATTTAATCTTTCAACATTTTCATAACCATCAAATTACCAAAATTTAAAATGGAGGAAAAATTTCAAAATTTATCCAAGTATGAGTTATTATAAGGGGAACATTCCAGTCTTTAATAATCAAAAAACTATGAAATCGAACCAAAATTAGGAATTACAATAGTCGCTGTTTCAATCGATTACTTGGGTTTTCAATGCCAATTAATTTTTGTCAATCTTTGGACTTCAAATGTTGGCTGGTAAAGATGCAAGCTTCAATGAATTTTCTCTTCAACATTACGCGCAAAAATTGCTTAACCTAAGAATGATGAAGTCCAATCAAAGGTCCCAGGGTCATTACTAAATTTGTAACAGCCCCCCTCCCCCCACCTCAAACAAGAAAATGGAAATAAAACAACTTTCACTTCGATAGTACAATCATTTTTTATAAAATCATATATGCTGTTTGTGAAAATTCGGATTTGACGATTTAACCCTTTCTCAAGAGATTAGGATGTTTGTAATGATGAAAATGAATCAGCAAGTTTTAGCATTTTCAAAAACAGTCTGTTAATTTGAATTTAAGATCGTAAGAACTCTCCACTTCAATAGTCTACTCGATTTGTAAAAACTAATTAGTGCTCGTCCATTTCGATTTATGGGGTCTCTTAAGCTTGAATCAGATTCAAAATTTAGCGCATGTTCCAATTCAACTACCCTTAAGGTCAGTAATTAATGTCGATAGTCTATCCACTTTGGGATCCCATTCTGAGTTCTGGAGTCCAGGGACGTACCGAAGAGTTTTTCTTGATGGAAGGGGGGGGGGAGAAATTGTGAAAGTCCCAACTGACTCAACTCAAAATTCCCAAGTATCAATGCAAAAGAAGAAAACCCCTTTGACTTGTTGGATTTTCCCAACCTCTCAACTCAATTCCCAAATATCAAAGCAAAAAAAAAAAAAAAACAAAAACAAAACAAAAAAAAAAAAAAGCTCGCCTGACTGCAATGATAAATTTTCCCGTTGCCCCTGCCCCCTTATCGGTACGTCCGTGCCTCCAATAATTTGGCAGTTGGCAAATTTTGAAACTGTTCATTTGAATTTTTCATTTTCTAAGAACGCTGGTTCGTTTTTTTTTGTTTTTTTTTGTTTTTTTTTTCAATTAAAATATTTTAACTAAAAAATCGGCAAATTTAAAAAAAATTTTATTTTTAGTTAAAGTAAAAATGTTTGTCTGCAAATTTTCCTTCTCCCCCCCCCCCCCAACTGAAAGTCGTTTCGTCTCTGTATACCAGAGCACAGTGAGAAACAAACATACGAAGGAAGAATTTCCAATGTTAATATCTTGAAAGGTGAATCTTCAATGTACCTAAGATACAAACAGGGCTTTTAAAACTATTTGCGCGCTGTAACCTTTACTCAAAATTAGATTCAGCTGTAACTTACCAGTCTGGAAGGCGATACAGTGGAATGAAACTTTTGTCCACCTCAATTATCTGTCACCTTCGACAATATAGCTTCCGCGATTTGTGGTTTACAGGATCATCTGCAACAGTGATTCGATACCGCTGTGTTCAATTATTTGATTCCTCCTCCTCAGCTTCAACACCGCTGTATATCTAATTCAATTATACAGGAACAGATCAGCTAGAAGTATTATTGTCACTCGGTGTTTGTTCATGAAAATATCAACAGGTGCTCACCAAAGAGGAAATAGAATTATCGTTTTGTTCGTCCTCGTTATCACGGAATGCTGTCGTTATAATATCTTCTTGGATTTCTTCTCATCCCTCCATGTTCATAAGTAAATTGTTTTTCACTCACCTCATCGATTTCTTTTACTTGAAGATTGCTCGTCGTCGGCTGCTCCTTCCTTTCCAGAATGTTATGCTATAATATAACCAAATGTCCTCAAATTGGTACTTGTCTCACGAATACACATGTAAGTGCCGGTATTTTACATGAAAATAAACTTTGGAAGTTTTCTAACAGGGTGATGAGAATCGCTTAAGATAGGATCTAGCAACTTACCAGTAAAGATCGAGTAGTCCGTTTAATAAATTTTCCACTTCTGGGATCGTAATACAATTCTTCTCTTCTCGTCTCTTGGTCCATTTTTTTCTACCATCCATCTCTGCAATGGAGCACCAAGAATTACCAACATATATGCCGCGTACCATAAATCGAAAAATGCCAAACAATAATAACACGTAACTGAGATTAACTTACCTATTCACAAATAATTAATTTGTAGTTTCAGAGAGATGACACAAGACGAACGTTATACGTTAATCGTGCCGACCTGCCGAACTGATCGTTATTTTTAAAAGTTGTAAACACAAACAGAAACGACAAATCTTTTAACTTTACACGGCAGGTGGCAGCTGTGTAGGCGTTGAATCGGGATTCACGGGTACTGTACGCTCATAAGCGCAAATTATGAAATTTACATTCGTTTTACGGATACGTAGAACTGTGGTATTACAACTACGAAAATTAGTGGCGGACCTTACCACTACTCCTGCATAATATTTTCGTATAATTTGTACATGTAGTAGTTCAGTGGACTTGCGCATATTCACACCAGCTCTGCGCCGACGTAAAACAGTTTTGGTAATGAAAAATGTTCAACGGGTACAAGCATATAGAAGTGATGTTTGCCGGAAAAAGGCTTCAAGAATTGGTTAATCTTGAAGAAAAATACAACAAACTGCATTTCCGTGATTACTTTAATCCACTACAGTTTGTGACAGAGTTCGAAAATCGCATAGAAGAATATAAAGAGCTTGGCACCATATTCGACGAGGAACTTTTGATAGCTCGATTTTTGGCTAAGATTGCAAGTAAAATGCTCTTTTATCCACCACATACATTCATCGAATGATGCTGGAATTAGCATATGTTTAGTCGTTCAAAATATCGATCAACCAGCAGCCATCTATATTTCGACTACTTTGTTTATGTTAAACTGTAGGTCATGTTGGTGGAGGCATGAATTAGGGAAGAGTCACACGTAGTGTGCTCTAACACATCATTCGATGAATGTATGTGGTGGATAAAAGAGCATCTTCCTCGATCTCTCCCCAAGCTCCCTCTTCCACCATGAACCCCTTCCCAAGGGTAGGCTACCCCTGGAGGGAGCTCTCCGGAGTCAACGATTACGTAGCCGCCCGGGGAGCGGTAGTGCAGGACTTCCAAGTACTCGACGCAGAGACCCTTTCAGACCACGCATACATCGCATTTGACGTGTGGGGGGTCTTTAGTCTGGAGGAAAGGAAGTGCACAACTGATCCTCAGAAACTGTGTACCGCAATCCGCGGATCGCGCATCGAACCCATCGGTGCTGTGACGGGGCCCGATGAAATCGAACAGCACGTGCGGCAGCTAACAGAGCAGCTGCAGAGCTGCATGAAAGCCGCAGAGAAGTTCCAAAAACCCAGCAGGGGACTTCGATGGTGGACCGCCGAGCTCAGCCGACTCAAGGAGATTTTGAAGAGGACGCGCCGTCGGCTGAGCGCAGAACCCGATCCACTGCGCCGGCTCATCCTGAAGGCGACGAAAGAAGAAATCACGCGAGAGTACCGCCTCAGGATGGGCAGGGCAAAGATGGAAGCCTGGAGAAGGTTCTACAGCCAGAGGGATGCCTGGGGACGTCCATATCACGTCCTCAAGAACCCGCGAGGGGAAGGCACCCCTCTGCTCCGACGACCAGACGGCGGTCGATGCAGCACCCCTGCCGAGAACGCCGCACTGTTGTCCGTCATATGGAGATGGAAACGTGGAAGTAGACGACGATGATCCAGCTCCAGCGATTCGCGAAGGTCCGGCCCCCAAAGTGACAGCTGGGGAAGTCAGGGCCTTCTTGAAGAAGCTGAATAACCGCAAGGCGCCTGGCCCCGACGGGATCAACCACAAAGCGCTTAAGGTGCTACACAAATGGCACCCGCGCGTGCTGCCAAGGCTCTTCACTGCCTGCCTCGCCTGCGGGTACTTCCCAAAGGCGTGGCAGGATGGTGAAGCCATATTCATCAACAAGCCCGGGAAGGACAGCAGCACCCCGGAGGGGTACAGGCCCATAACGTTGTTAGATACATGCGGCAAGCTTCTTGAGAAGGTCCTCAATGCGAGGCTTACCCAGCACACCGATGAAGAAGAAACCATCCACTCGCGGCAGTTCGGATTCCGAAAGCATAGGAGTACGGAACATGCTGTCCGGACTGCGATGGGACTCATCCTGAGATCACGGGCGCAGAACAACTTCACGGCCGCTGTGTCCCTGGATATTAAGGGGGCATTCGATAACGCCCCCTGGCCGGGGATCTTGAAGGCGGTCGCTGCGTCCGGCGCGCCTGGGTACCTGTACCGTAGCGTGCGAAGCTATTTTGCCGCTAAGGAGGTTCGGTACCAGGGTATTGCCCGACGTCTCGAACGGGGGTGTCCACAGGGATCAGTACTAGGACCGACCCTGTGGAACCTACTGTACAACACCGTCATCCGTCGACTACCGGGGGAAGCGGTGTGTTACGCAGACGACACACTCCTGGTGGTTGGCGGAGAGTCTGGGCCGGCAGTCAGCAGTAACATCCGGAACGCCATTTCAAGAGTCGAGGCGCTGCTGACTGAGACCGGCCTAGAGCTGAACACGACTAAGACGGAAGTGTTACTCTACCGAGACGTCCCAACCGCGGCGATGAACCTCCTAGGTGCAAGTACCCCAACGGAAGTTCTGTACAAAGGCGCAGTGATTCCCATGAGGAGGGAGCTGAAGTACCTTGGCGTGATGCTAGATGCCGAGGGAAATTGGCTGCCCCACTTGCGGTACATCCGCGAACAGTGCGAGAAAGTACTGCCTGTGCTGACGCAGCTATGCCAACGTACCTTCGGGTACAGCAACGAAGCCCGAAGGGTAATGGTCGCCGGCTGTATATACAGCAGATACATGTACTGCAGCTCGTTGTACTACCACCGAGTGCACGGGCTGCGGTACAGGGCAGAAATAAACAAGAAAAAAGAAGAGCCGACATTATCTGCAGCCGGCTGTACCGTAGCGTCAGCGCAGAAGGGGCGGCCGTAATCAACGCGACGCCACCCCTGGACCTGCTGATTGCTGAAAGATCAGTTAGCTATTTGATCAGGAGTGGGTTCAGGGTTGAGAAATGGTGTCACCTTCCTCGCGTTGATCCCTCCTCGAGCGAGTGGAAAAGTCAGCTCCACCAGGCAACCATCGACGAGTGGAACCGTCGGTGGTGGGTCAATACAACGGTGGCGCAGTGGACACAGGCGCTGTTCCCAGATGTACGCGCCAGGGTTCAGTCAGAAGAAGAAGCAAACAATGAGATGAAGAAGATAGACTTCTTCCTGGCGCAGGCGGTTTCGGGTCACGGGTGCTTTGCATCGTACCTGCACCGCCGGAACCGCCGGGACAGCGACCAGTGCCCCTGCGGTCTTGGCCCAGAGACACCTCGACACGTGTTTCGAGAGTGTCCACGGTGGGCTGACGGGAGGCCGGATGTGTGGACGAGGACCAGCCGTGAGCACCTGCGGTACATGCGGGGTGTTGTGAAAAGCCTATGGCGGCTTGAGAACCCCGCGTTTCCCGCAGGTGACGAAGATGAGACCGGATGAGGTTGAAGAACCCGGAAGAGGGTGGGGGCAAACCCGAAGAAGCCAGAAGAGGTCGCCCCCCGCCGTCGCCGTCGCCGCTGAGGAGCAGAAGAAGTATGAGTTGCCGCCAATCACGGGCGGCGGGCTGCGTTCTCTATTAGGTGAGTCCACAGTAAGTCGGGTGTTGAGAAGACGAATCCTCCACCTCCTCCATGAGGCAGGGCACGAACGGGGCGCAGCCCCCAACGATGCTGGTTATAAGAATAAGATTGTAAGGCCCGCCTCCCCCATAAGGGGAGGCCCGGTTTGGCCAAAAAAGGAAAGTTAAAAAAAAAAAAAAAAAGTTAGTAAGAAGAAATGTTGTGAGGCCCGCCTCCCCCCTAAGGGGAGGTCCGGTTTGGCCGGAAATCCAAAATGAACAGATTGTGCCTGGTCCCCTGTGGCACCTACCGAAAGACCTCTTGGTGAAAGGTAGGGAAACAGGGGACCAGGAAGCATCAAGACGTTTGTGTTAGAAAGTAAGTAATGTAATTACGTATCTTGTGTAATACACTAGCCCCACCTCCTTTGAGGATTGGGGAACGAACAAAAAAAAAAAAAAAAAAAGCTACCCCTGGAGAAATGAGCAATTAAGGGGCAGGGTAGGCAACCCGCAGTGTTTTTTTTTCTCCCGGAGGCACTGGCGGCGGATTTTTCAATCAATCAATATTTATTTAAATTTGTGGCACTCACTGAGCAAGGTGCTCGTACCGAGGCCGTTTCATTGTATCAAACTTAATTCTTAATTAATAATCAATACGAAACCCTTTAACCTAATAAAAAATAAGAAGCAAAAAAATAAAAATAAAAACTAAAAATGAAACTGAAATTGTCCACGCACCACAGCCACGGATTCCACGAACTCGAATCCCCCATCTCCACTTCTTTTGTATTTGTTAAAAAAATTTTTTTTTTAATTTTTTTGATTTTACTTCATTAGTATCTAGAGAGAAGAGAGAGAGAGAGAAAAAAAGAGAGTTGGAGAAACGCGTCCTTCATCGCGACCTTCCTCGTCCCAAGCTCACTCCTCTACGCTGAACCCCCTCCTAAGGGTAGGCTACCCCTGGAGAAATTAGCAAGTAAGGGGCGGGGTAGGCAACCCGCACTGTTTTTTTTCTCCTGGAGGCGGTGGTAGCGGTGGCGGATTTTACTTTTTTAGTTTACTGTTTAGTATATAGAGAGCCCTCCCCTACCACAACTCCTCCTCGTCCTTCACCACGACCTTCCTCCCCCAAGCTCCATCTTCCACCATGAACCCCCTCCCAAGGGTAGGCTACCCCTGGGGAAATGAGCAATTAAGGGGCAGGGTAGTCAACCCGCAGTGTTTTTTTTCTCCCGGTGGCGGTGGTGGCGGCGGATTTTACTTTTTTATTATATATAGTGGGATAGAGAGGTAGAGAGATATTTTGAGTTTCATCCGATTGTTCGTAAGTAACCTAATATGCGATTACCGCTTTTGTAATCTTCATATTCGAGGGCGACGGAACGAATTCGAGTTAGCAGATCGAGCCATTTTTTCTAAGGCGAAGCTTTTACTTTTTTTACCGAGATTGAGCTCCCCGATACTTACTTCCACCCCTGTCGAGAGGGAAGGGAGAAAGGGGGAAATACCCCGGGCCCAGACTTTCAGAAGGGCCCGATATTTTTAAAATACCCGAATTTCAAGGCTTACAGCTACATCATACTGTACATCGAATCAGCAATCACTCCTTACACCATGAAAAAAACCTCTTATTCCGTACCTTATAATTTTTTTCCATCTGACAAAAGAAAAAATGATCTGGAAGGAGGGGGTCGAGGAAATTCCCACCAGACCCTCTTTTATTTCTCTCTACGGGGCTGCTTACTTCGATGGCTGTCTGTTCTTTCTGGACTACTTCTCTGAGGAACGTGTACATATGGGGGTGGTATTTCCCCCTGAAGCTGGTGGAAGCGGTTGTGCCAGCATTCGCTAGCGTTCTTGGGTTTGTGGTTGTCGTTTAGTACGGCTTCGTACATGTTCCAGATGGAAGGTTGGTAGAGAGGGGCGACGGCTGTCCTATACGACCTCTTACCGGTCGGCCAGTAACATACATATGTGTTAGCAATTCACGAATGGAAGTCGACACAAGCTCGATCAAATACTAACTGCTTTATTCATATTCCATACTTATAGTTCACAGCACACTCTCGCATAAAAATGTAACGGTAACAACTTGCAAAATAGATAAGGTGTGGGAAATATAATAGACGCGTCAGATAATCGCGACGGAAAACGGACGGTTTCTCACATTCGGCCATCCGACCGGCCTTTCGCCCTCGGTAGGCATTACTCGAACGAAATAACGGACTCGCGATTGAACTCAGAACTTTAAAGCTACGCGACTCAACTGCAAAAGAAAACTCTAAAATTGGTACTCATTCCAGAGAACCTCGTTACATGATCAAAATTACAATGTTAAAAGGTCACGAACACAAAATAACTAAATTACATTAAGTGAGGCTCGAGATAAATACGAAAAGTGACATATACAATACTAAATCTAAACATTCACAAAAATTACGAAAACAAATGGTAACTAATCGCCGTCCTCGTCCTCGTCCTCGATACCAGAGACGTCCGCATCCTCCACGGAAGGGCTCCACGACTTGAGATCAGACACATGCGCCGTAGTGGTGTACTTGCGCCCTTGGCTACCAGTCAGACTAGAGACACGATAAGTATCAGAGGGCAGGACTTGGGTCACTACCAAAGGCCCCCGATACTTAGGTTGTAACTTGGTGGTTTCTCCCGTCGCAGTTGGTGCTCGTCGCAGAAACACAAGCTCGCCAACCTCATAAGCGCATCCCTGAAAACGCTTTTTGTCATACTGCGCCTTCATCTTTCCCTGCTGAACGTTGATTCGCTGTAGCATGGCCTGTTGCAGTTCCGCAGGCGGCACCCAATCAACGTTGCCGGGAACCTCAGTGACAATTTGGTGAGCTCCATCCGCAAAACGTGGAGCATAACCAAACAGCGCCTCGAATGGACTCAATCCAGTGGTTTTGTTCGCAAATGAATTAAGGTTGGTCTCGATGCTGTCTAACTGCTTGTCCCAATCTGTCTCGTCATCTCGAAGCGTTGCACTGCTGATCATTGGGAGCAGCACACGATTGACGCGCTCGACTTGCCCGTTCGCGTTTGGGTGACGTACTGAATTGAGCGTGTGCCGCACACCTTTTTCTCGACAAAATTCCTCAAAGGCCTTACTCGTGAAGCATGTACCGCGGTCGCTAACTATTCGGCTCGGCAACCCAAATAGCTTAAACATCTTCTCGAGACTTACCAACACCTGCTTAGTACTCGCGTCTTTCAGGGGGTAGATTTTCACGAACTTGGTCAAGTTATCGATGACAACCAACAACTGAGTGTTTCTTCTCGAACTGCGCGCAAACGGACCCATAGATCGACGTGGATTAGTTCAAATGGGCGCCTCCCTGGCGGTATGGGGTGAAGTAGCCCTCTTTGCGCCCCGCAGGTGCCTTGTTGATGATACACGTAAGGCACGCCATAATATGATTGCGCACATAACTTCGCATGCGAGGAAACCAGTACTTCTCGCGCAACTTACTCACAACCGATCCACGGCGAAATGGCCCATCATGTCATGATAACGCACAACTAATGACTTACGCATACACTTGGGTGCAACAAATAAGTGCTTGACTCGCGTACCGCGACCATGTATGATTCGGTATAAAATTCCGCCGACCAATTGATAGTCAGCGCGTAAGGTGACATCCTCGACTGACTCATTGAGGCGCTCGATGATTCCGCATATCTCCTCGTCGGACTGCTGGAACAACAGAATCTCGTCCTGGACTGCTCCCACTGCCCACACGCGTGCCTTGTTGGTCACCTCCTCCTCAAGACCAGTGGTGGCCTCCTCAACAGGCGCTCTACTGGGCGCATCAACATGCGCCATTTGCACGCCGGCGCGATGGCGAAATTCATACGTGTATTCGCTCAGTAGACACAGCCACCTTGCCACCTGCGGATTTTTGGTTTTCTGTGTGCGCAGACAGACCAAAGCTTGACAATCCGACACAATGGTAAACGCGAGAGGTAGCAAAAACTGGCGCAGTCGGTCTACCGCAAAGATGACCGCCAGCAACTCCAACTTGCTTGAATGATATCTTGACTCCTCAGGGGTGCACTTTTTACTCACGCAGTACACCAAGTTCATGCCTGCCTGCCCTTCACTACGCTGGAGCAGCATGCCCGACACGCCGTTTTGACTCGCATCGGTGTGTAACTCGGTGTACGCTTTTGGATCATAAAATGCCAAAACTGGTGCCGATGTCAGTGCACCCTTGATGTCCGCAAACGCATCCTCTTGGCGCGATTCCCATTCAAAGTCGCGCTCTTTTTTCGTTAGCTCGGTCAAGGGGAGGGCTCGTACCGCATAGTTGCGTACAAAGCGCCTAAAAAATCCGCTCATCCCCAAAAATCGACGTACCTCGTGTACACTGCGCGGCCTTGGGAAATCAGCAATAGCGCGTACCTTACTCGATCCAGGCAGCATGCCCTCAGCCGATAACTCAAATCCCAAGTACTCTATACGCTCAAGCCCAAATTTACATTTAGATAACTTACATGTCAGGCCCGCATTCCTCAGCGTCTGGAGCACGATGCGCAGATTCTCGACACAGTCGTTGAATGTCTTGGTCGCAATCAAAACATCATCTTGAAAATACACGAATGGCCTATCTCGATGTGGCCCCAAAATTCTCTGCATCAGCTTGGCAAACACTCGCGGCGCGTTCTTCAGCCCGAACATGACTCGCTCGAGCTGGTAGGCCCCATCCTCGGTGATGAACGCTGTCTTAGGTTTCGCTGCCTCTGTCAAAGGGACCTGAAGAAACCCATTCATCAGATCTAACGTCACAAAATACCAACAGCCAGCTAGTTTAGTCAGCTGGGCGTCGATATCTGGCATTGGAAAATTCTCGTCCACAGTCTGGTTGTTAAGGTGGCGATAATCGATCACCAGCCTCTGGTCACCATCTTTCTTACCAACCAGAAAGGCAGGACTCGCGTAATCGGACACAGTGTCAGTCACCAAACCCGCACGCTGCCACTCGCCAACGATCTCCATCATGCGTGCTCGGTCCTTAGGGGAAGTGCGATACGGCTTGGCTCGCACTGGCACTGATCCCGGTTTCTCAACGATATCCATAGCAGTGAGAGGAGTGCGCCCATCTCAAAAATGTTCGTCGCAAAACTATCGCGCCACTCGTTGATCACCTTGACAATCACCAGCCTCTCCAGCTCGTTGAACGCCGAGCCAAAACACACATCTCCAAGTGTGACAGGTGCTCCCCGCACGCGCACTGAAAGAACTGAAGTTCGTTGCACGCCCACATGCTCCCGCGCCGCATAGGGAAACTCGAACTCAGCGCGACTCACAAAACTCGCCTGGCCATCGGACATCACCATGACGACGTTGGGTCTATCCAGCCAGGTGCACCCGATCATGATGTCTACATCTTGATATCGATCAGGAACAATGCGCAATGGAACTTGTTGACAAAGCACACCATCGATGCTCACGTCTGCAAAACACTTAGCTGTGCTTGTGACCGAAGCGCTCGCCTCATCACCGTATGAATCCAGCTCCAAGGTCTCGTTAACTGGCGTGACATTTGGTAACCGCAGCACCGCCGACTCCCGGATGATACACTCATCAGCTCCAGTGTCAATGAACGCGTCCAACTCGACGCCGCCCACAACGCAACGCCGATAGCGCCAAGCGCCGCTTACGCCGCGGTACTGCGCCACCAATGACTTGACCGCGCCCTCTATGCTCGGTGCATCGGCCTTGTCCGCACCAGCCCTGCACTCGCGTCGACCATGACCCTCGGATTTGCATCTGGTGCAAAATTTCGCGCGCTTCTCGGCAGGACAATCGCGCGCGTAATGCCCATCGCCTTGGCAGTTGTAACACCGTGGCCCAACCATTGCCCTCGATCCCGATGATGATGACAAACCACGGGCGCCGCTAGAACGCGATTGCGACACCCCCGTACCTGCACCGTCAATCGATAACACAGTCGAGCTGCTCGTACCTGTACTTGGTTCGGATTTCTTTGACCGCGATGCTACTGCGCCACGACTCTCGGCGACGATACCGCGCCTTGACTCATGGACCTCATTGAAATACCTGATGTCAGCCAAAATCTCGTCCTCATCCTCGTAAGAGCGCGCTAGCAGCAGGTTACTAAGCTCTTGGCTGCGCAGCCCGATAACAAGTTGCTGTTTCAGATCACGTATCTCGAGTTTCAAGTTTTTACACAGCCTCACCTTGTCATGGAAATACGCGGCCACAGACTCGTTGGGCTGTTGCACGCGACGCTGCATGATCTTCCACTTCTCCGCAATGCTCACCTCAGCAACAAACGTTTTCCGAAAGCGCGCAAAAAACGTTCCCCAGTTAGGCAACTCAGTATGATTAGCCAAAAACCAGCTTCTCGCAGCACCAACCATATGCGCTCGGGCGGCCTCCAGTTTGGCCTTGTCGCTCCACCCGTTGACCTCACTAGCCGAGAGCAGCGCGTTGATCCACTCCTCGGCCTCGACGCATGATACTTCACCGTTGAAATCGGCGATGTCGCCCGACTTGATGAAGGCTCCTGAAGATCTTGGTGTGGACAGTTTACTCAGCGCTGCCACCAACTTCTCGTCTCGTTTACCAAGAACCTCCACCAACGCACTAAAAGCCGACGCCACATCGCCCATCTCGCTTGCAGACTCCTCGACGTCTTGTTCAAATGTATCCTCCGCGCTCTTAGCGCCTTTCCCGCATTTGCCTCCTTTCTTGCTCATACTCGGAGCCGCGCGACACCAACAAGGAGGACAACTGAAGAAAAGCGCGCCACAAAACTCAAAAATTCAGGCGACACATACACAAATCACGATTTTGGGTGACTCGCATTGGTCACATTTTTCGCACTGCACTGTTTGTACTCGCGACACGCAGTTCAACAAGAAAATTATCGACATCAGTAATTCGCAAAAATTTACACGCACTCACGTAAAATTAGAAAAGATGTGTCAGGCCATCTAATCCCACTTCTGAAATTGTTAGCAATTCACGAATGGAAGTCGACACAAGCTCGATCAAATACTAACTGCTTTATTCATATTCCATACTTATAGTTCACAGCACACTCTCGCATAAAAATGTAACGGTAACAACTTGCAAAATAGATAAGGTGTGGGAAATATAATAGACGCGTCAGATAATCGCGACGGAAAACGGACGGTTTCTCACATATGTCACTTTGAAGTTGTTCACTATGTCCAACAATTCATCCCGAACGTCGCTGAAAGCTGTCACGACGCCTTCAACCGGTACGAACACAAGTGCGAAGATCATGTGACTTCACTTTGATATTTCGGTTGTTGGGATCGTTGTTGGCCTATTGTAAGCCATCCGCCTGAATTTTTCGATAGAGGGATTGACTTGGGTCCGTTCGGGAAATGGCTTCGGAAAAATGTCCGGTAATCGGAAAAGTTAAGTATCGAGTTTTCGACTGCCCCGCCAACTAATGATGTCTTTTCGGCACCACCTCTGAGCTAGACATGTCAACACATGATTTTAGTATTGTAACACTCGACTTATGCAGCTTATTCAGTCCGTTAGCGTGTAGTTGGAGGATGCTCTCCTCATGTTCCCCTGACGTGGCCAGTTTATCTTGGAGAGTAGCCATGTGGCCAGCACACGTTATAGACTGCGTCATTTAGCGCATACCATATGGTTATCTTATGATAATACACATCTGATGTGGCTTCGAAAGACTAAAAACTTGGGAAAGAGTGAAGGGGGAGATGAGGCCATGAAAAAGTAAGGATTGTTGAAGTTGGGCAACACATGAACTGAAAAGTCTAAATGAAAGGGAAGGGATAACCCAGGCAATGACCATCCTTTCCACGCTACTGATGTGCATTGTCAGGTCCCGAGTCCGTAAATCTGCATGTGTAGTCGAAGGACTTGATACGACTATTTAGTTGTATTCTACATATGTCCATAGCTGCGTGTGTTTCTATTTTTCTCGCAGTTCTCATTCGATAAGAACCTAAGCTTGACCTAGGTCACTACTATATTGGTTGAAAAAACCAACGCGGCGTAATTTTTAAGCGTGTAAAACGCTATTAATATTGTTTATCGGCAGTGTGAGTAACGGGGCGTCCGTCGATCAGTGTGTTAACGAAGGTCACCTGTCATTTGCTGTAATGATCTAACGATGTCAACTCAGATTGCATAAGCGTGAACTTCGCGGCGAAACGACGACGAAAGGGAGCGAACAGCAGCGGAAAATCGAGCCAGCTTTTAAAATGGAAACAAAATAGGGGCGTATTTTGCTGGCAGTGGTAGCACCAGCTTTCCGTTATCAGCGCGCGCAAATACCGACGCTGTAACTGGCCACGTTATCAGCGAGACTGCGACAGAGTATTTCCTCCGGTCTGTACTTGAAAGAGAGAATTTTTCTTCTCGTATTTGGCCGAGTCGTTATTTCTGGTGCATATCTACCTTCCTTTCGGTGTTACGTGTGTGCTTCATTTCCACACTTACTCGTTTGTACATTCACGCACATGTTCAGACTCTCGAACGATATGTAGTGTGGTAGTCCCACATGTGCAGTGCCGCATAGTTTTTATTCGTGGAAATTCGTGTGACGCGCGAGGTGCTGTTTTCCGCTCGTACGGTAAGCACGATTTTTCTTGCATTTTCGTTGTTCTTTCGGCGGCTGCGTTTGCCGTTTTCGAAACCGATTTCAGAATTTTGATATGCATGCTGATCGTAGTAGATTTGAAACTCGAAACTCGGTAACCGTGATCGGGTACATGCGAATTCATCTGGCGATTCACGATGCCTAGTTTTATCAAGTATAGTACGGTTGTGATCTGTCATGTAGCTTACAGTAGCAACGAGCTGACTTTGAAAGAATTGATGGTGTTTTTGTTACAATTTACCGTGGTAATGGCCATGAAAGTCAGCTGGAGCTCGAATGAAATTTGTTTGGGTAAAGTGTGCTGTGATTTTGGCGTAGTTGAGCGATAATTATTCGTAGATCATAATATGTTACACAATAAAAGAGCATAGTATTGTTAGTGTAACAAAGCATCGCCGGAAGTCGCAGTATGAGAAATACGAGAGACGTTCAACTGTCTGCGTGTTACTGCTGCTCATGTTATCATCGTTAGCGTTTTCCTTACAGCCTGAAAAGTAAAACATGATTTACATAGATGAAATTTAAAATTCTGTTGACAGTGCCGGATTTAGGAAAAATTTACACCGGGGCTAATCATTGAAAGTGTTGTTTTTCCTCCCTATAATCTTCAGATTTTTCATACTTTGAACTAGGCTTTCTTCAGGAAGAAATGGGAAAACAATTAACTACCGCTCGAAATGATATTGATTTTTTTCCTTCTCACTTTCTTTTCCTCATTTTTACTTTACTTCTCTGAACATCCCTTCCGGCCATGTGCCCGAGGCTATTGGTCCGTCCAGCCCCTTGCATGAATTCATCTCTAGTTGCTGTTATTTGAAGACTTCAGTTTCGTTGGTCATTGCAGAATACCGAGTATTGTTCAGTCTACAAGAACATTCCATTGTTAGAAGAAAATTAATAGGGCGATCTTACTAGGTCTTAGGTACAACAGACTAGGCGAATCCTTGATTTTTTCTAGGAAAATACAGGTCCATTTCTGGTTGTACTTCCTCTTCAAATTAATAATAACTTCTGACTCTGCCTCATACTCGCTGGTCTCTGAGATGTCTCTTAGTATCTTCTCAGGTCTAAAATTTTTGAAGTGCATAAGAATAGTTTACAAATGGTAGTTAACGAGGTGGGTGAAAATGTTTTGAGTCTCCAGCAACTAATATACTCCGAAGATCGAAAGATTTGAATTGGTACTGCTTACGTAGAATGCATTTTTAACATTGGTTCATTATCTCAATTTCTCTTCAGTTCAGTGGATTATATATAGGTATGTACGTGTCCTAGAAAAGGTCCCACTTTGTCGATATGAAGTTATTGGTATAGGGGGAGGGGGAGGAGAAGTAGGCGACTGTGACCTCAAAACGAGACCAGGATGAGCCTTTTAGCACGAAAACTGGCTGAGGTACACCCTCTTAAAGATGGAGAAAAAATCAACTTCCTGATCGGAAAAATACGAAAAAACTGAAATTGAGATTAGTAATTGCTTCTCGAGTACGTAAATAGGTATACACATATTCTGAAAGTAGAAGCAATTTGCTACAAAATAAGACCTTAACGAGCTTTCTAGCATGAAAACTGGCTGCGGTACACCCTGTGCCGCCCACTCTGTTGCGGAATCCGAATGTACAGGTTAGAAGACTGTTCAGGTTTCATTAAAATTCTGAAAATGAAGACGTGAAGTTTTTGGATCGGATCACTTTTTTTCAAAGCTCTATTTGTAAGATGTTTTAAGGGGAAATTCAATTTTTTTCTTGTGCAGAATTCTATGTTAAATTTCAACTCCCCTGCACCCCGGTTAAAAATTATTCTTTTCAAAAAATTTGGCTTCTGGATTTGTACACAATTTTTCCTAGTGGAAGTGAACATCGTGGGTGGAGGGCTACAATAAGTGTTACCCGAATCCTTATCTATACATGCATGGTTAAATTCTTCATGCTACATTACAGTAAATTTTTGTACCTATCTTAAGAATCGTAAAAATTCATTTTTGGTGGAGTGACTTCATTAAATCTAATTTTATCTTTCTCCTTCACTATTGTAATGCGAGATTTACTCTCTGTTGGAGCTTAATAGGAGTTGAAAAGAAAAAGCAATCCCGGTGAAATTTCTAGAATCTTCCCTAAATTCTGCGTGTTCCGGAATGATTGATAACTTTTATTAATTTTATCTCATTCATATTCAAATTGGGTTGTATATCCTCTTCCTTAGTCTTTTACATTAGTTACCGCGTGCTCGCATGATATCCAATGATAAAGCAAAATAAATAACGCCCTCCGTGCGGAAGTAAATAATTCTTGACTGGTGCTCGACACGGCACATTTTTGAGTTTTGATAATTTGAACCTTGATGGAAATAAATTTTGAACGAAGGTGAGCTTGCGCCTATGTATGGAACATTTATCAATAATTTGACAACTACGATAAAGTTGTGGCAAGGTGTGCTCAAAGCTCAAGTCAGCTGAAATTGAATTGTTTGAAAAGTGGAATGAGTACTTTCCTCTCTACAGCATTCACGAGATCAGGAAGCACACCAGACAGAGGTGCCAAATGGAGGAATGCATTCATATTTTCATTATTTTTTTCTCAAAGAAAGAACCATTTGAGAATCGGCCCATTCAAAATGAAAATGAAAATACATCGTACTCTTCTGCTAATCAGCCCGAGGAGCCGAATTGAAAATTCACAGGAAGAAAGTGAGCCCCGTAACCAGCCTTGGTCTTCGGAACGAGGGGGCAAAACTTTTTCTGCATACATTTGTTTTTCAATTTTCGATTCCTGAAATTAAATTCGATGATGAGAATTATGTTACTGTGAGGAGGGGGCGTTCTGAAGTCAAAATTTATTAATTAAGTAACAAGTATATTTCCAGCAACAATAAAAGAACAAAAAAAGGAAATTGTCCAGGAAGAGGGCAATGCCTCCTCCCTTCTTATTATAGGCTTGAAAAGAAATTAACCCGAATAAAGTTGAATTTTTTTATTTGAACACTGTATTTGAATATTTGAAGGGGTCATCGAAATAGTGGCGTCGGAAAGTTTCTTAGTGGGGTACAAAAATCTTCAATTTAAGCCAATACACAATAACAAAGAAGAAGAAAAAAAGGTCTTGTCTTTTCAAAATAAAGTTAACAAGTAAAATATCGTGTAAATTTCCAAAAGTCTTGTAATTTATTCTCGTATCTGGACTCTTTCAATGTTCCTTTTTATCAAGTTTCTGAATAGTTTATTAATATTTTTGGTGGGGGGGGGGGATACTCTGTACGCCAAAAAGTTTGAAGAGGGACCATGTACCCCTTCCTCCCCCCGGCCACTGATGCGATGCCCGAAAGAGTAGTTTCCGGTGTTGGGGGTGCGGTGTCATAGGGGCCACTTTGGAATGCGTGCATCTCTCTCTCTCTTTCCGTTCCGACGCTACTGCAACGAAAAACTTGAAATAAACACTGAAACTTTCACAAAGAATTAAAAAAATGGCATTCATTTTCAATCAAAATGAACTTATTCCTGAATGTTTCGTTCGCGAATTGGAAAATAATGAAAGAATTGCCTTCTTTTTCATTCATTTGGCACCTCTGAGACGAGATAGGACAGACTGATACTAATCTTTCGTCTTTCCGCCCCAGGTCATGTGTAGCACAAGTAGTCTAACTGAGCGGGCCGAAAGTATTCACGAGTTCATGTAAACAGGACGTGCAATGACAATTAATGATGATATACATAAAAAAAAAGAAGATTACGATGCAAGGACGTCGATTTTTACAAAATTGATCCGGCGGTGTGAGAAACACTTCGACGTATATTTCGATTTAGGTAACCGAAAAATCGTTTACCTACTCGTAAGGTCGGACGTTACTTCATTTAAATGCTACGGGCTAAGTAGCGGAGAAGAAGCGATTTGTTTTCAAACAAAATAACATATATTACACAACGATAAAGGAGCAACGGTAGCGCCAGATCGTTATATCATTTACAGTTTGACCACGTTAATTACGTTGTTGTTCTTCTTTATAATGCCCTCTCTGCTGCTTCGGTTAAAACTCGCACAAAGTTCCCTTGAACGAATTGGAATAATTGAATAATGCAAAAGCGATGACGGAAAGGCATTTCACATTAGTGGCTTTGAAAAAATTAGACATTACCTAGTAGTTGGCTGACCTTAATTTTACGATACGAAATCTCAGAGCGTGATTTTAATTGAAAAATTCGAGATTACTGAAGTCTGATGCCATATGTTTGCAGCCTGTCGTATTCTCGAGTTTATCGCGAGTGAGAAAGAAATTCTCAGAAGACTGGTGTGCAGTTGGTATACCGACAGATTTTTGAAAAGGGATTTTCGTTGCACCATAAAAAGTTATGAATGTTGACAAGCGAAACGTTTCTGAAATTTAACAAGGAAATGCATTACCAAATACAAAATCTCAAGGTAACCTCCTTCCCTATTCTTTTCGATATTCCTTTGGTTGTAGGTGGCAGTTGGCTTATTAGCCACGTGTTTCATGACGTTGAGTAAGTTGTCCACAACGTGCACATGCACAGTAGCAATCTTTCTGATCTGGTTGTAACACGCCATGCGATTGTAGTGTCTTGTTCATTTGAACTGGCGGGGGCTTACAGGGCGTGCTATCTTCTACCTCGATTCATACTGTGGTCGCTGTGTTCGCTAGGATGTTTGCGGCAGTATTCGAATATCATTAGTTTTTCCGGCGTTGGTGGGATTAGAACCCGAGACCCAAGGATTGCGAAGTGGGTACGTTACCACTCAGCCACACAGCGACTCAATGTAGGATAGATACCTATATGTCTCCATATACACTGGATTCTCAACAAAATAGAACACAGGCTGTAGGTCTCGTAATTAGAAAAATTGAAAAATTGTTTGCGAGTTCGTAAAACAAACAAAGACAATACCACATGGAGTTACTTAGCTCGCAAATTCCTATTTGTGGGTATGTGTGGGGGAGGGATTACTCTAGAAATTTTGCTTTAGCGTGTAAGCCTCTAGACACATCCTATTTTCTGCGAATTTTATTCATTCGGCTTTAAGTATTCGAAAATAATCTGGCGAGCTCATGTTCCAGAGACCTCCTCCCCCTCAAAATTGGTTTCCAACATTAAAAAAATTTCTGTCAAATTTGAGCGAAATCGGCTTCAATCACTTCGGTGTCCGTGATTTCCAAGTTCCTTACTTCGATAGAACGTTTCTTTGGGTCGCTGAATTAGTTTTTTTTTTCTCTTTTTCTTTCAACCTTTGAGGCTCCATAGTGGGTTAATCTCCAATTACTCCACTGTTCCCAATCTTTAAATACATTACGTCGATAGTACGATTTTTTAGTTTGTTGAATCTATTCCAAGGGTTCTGTCACCCCTCTTCTCAACACTTGAGACTTCACAGGCAGCTGGCTAGTCTTTGATTACACCAATTTTCCCAATTTTCAAGTTCTTATTAACATAACAATATTATACAGAATTTGAAATTTAGTGAAATTCTAGTACTTGAAGATTAGACTCCTGTGAACCTCAAGGGTTGAGGAAAGGGGAGAAAGAACCCCTGAAATGAATTCAGTGAGCTTTAAAACCCCTATCTGAGAAAGAAAATAATTTTCAGACTCATATGAGAAGGCTCCCCACAATGTTAATTTTCATAAGAAATTCTCCCCCCTTGCGGCCGGTTTAACCTTTTCCGATTTTGCTCAAACATTGCAGAAAAGTTTTGACATGGATGTGTCTATTGACTGGCCCTCCCATCCTATTTCCGACCGACACCAATTCCAACTGACACTGAACTTGATTCCAGTTCAGTTTCCAGTTCTGTTTAGTTGAGTTGTGCGTATTGCATGAAGCCAATCAGTATGATTTAGCTCTTCATGGTCACAATTCAGTTCAGTGGTCGTCGTTTCCATGGAAATTATTTGTCCTTCTAGCCATGTGCTCATGGATCTTGATCTTTGCTGCGCGGCTGCAGTCTACAGTCTGTAGTCAATTAGTTTGTAATGCTTAAAAGTTTGAAATCTTACAGCTGGGCGCTATTCAGCATAAGGGAACTAACCAGCAAAATCTGTTTTTTGAGAACACGTGATTTGAAGTTCAAGAGCTATGTAGAAACTATGTGACGTAGCGTTTATTGATAAGCTTCTTTCAACGTGAGTACACATTTTTGAATCGGGTGCCCAATTTTGAAAAATTATACTTTTTACGCTGTTTCAAACGATACTAATAACTCATTTTGTTTACAAATCTTGGTTGGTTCCCTTTTGCTGAATAGCGTCCAGCTGTGAGTATACTTGAACGAAAACTGTAACCCCCCCCCCAGCCACACGCTCGACGCTCCACCAGGCATTATTCAAGCCATGTGCTCATTGATCTTAGACTGCAGTCTGCAGCCGTATTGTTAATAGAAACTTCCTTTAGGGTATGATCTATGATACACACTCCTGTTACTATAACGTCATATTACTGACCTGAGTATGTTTGAGGGAAAACCGTGCTTGTACCAAACGTTACGCCCCCCCCCCGACATTCTTCCAGCCATTTTCTCATTGATCTTGATCTTTTTGCTGCACGACTGCAGTCTGCAGCCGTCTTGTTAATGAAAATTTCCATGGAGGTTTTTAAATTATACTATGGAATGATACACTCCTGTTACTATGACGTCATACTACTGAGTATGCTTAAGCGAAAATCATTTCCTTGCATCTTGTCGTGAATGCCTTATCAATCGTGAGACTGGACACGTCTAAATACTAAGACGAGAATGGTTCCGAAATCGAAAGGACATTTGATTGAATGCGTCGAACATGTTCAGTAACTACCTATAAGACATTTCCCTGTACCAGTGTATCTGCATGCAGTGTAGTTACTCGTCATCAGTTTACTGATGATTTTCTTCTCACGACTGGAGATAGACAGAAAAGTGGTGTACCAATAGGTAATTTTTGAATATTCTGGGATCGATCTATTAAACAAATCAGAAGTCAAAAATAAGAACTACCCTGACGGGGCCCGAATTCCGATAATTTGAGATATGTATGTTGATGTCCTATGAACACACATGATCAGGGATGAGATTTTAGTGCAAATGCATTTCTTTTATATTGATTTTAGGAGAAGAACAGAGAAAAGATTTTCACGAATCAGAAAAGGTTTAGCGTCAAATAGATTAAACTTCATTTTGCAGTTTTTCCATTTTTTTAAGGAAAGCGCATTTTTGTACATCTTATTTTTTCAGTATTTTTCGCAAGATTTTCCGTAATTTTCCAGTTTCAACGCCCAAAATTATTTTTGTTGTTGTTGTTGAAAAGTGTTAACTGTGGAGTTAATGGCAACCTGATAAACCTACTTCTGCCTTATTTGAACTGTGTGCCTTCAAAAAAACGTTTGTTATTTTTCATAAACGAAAAAGCCGGTTCTGTTCGGTCAATAATAAACATATGTCTGTTCATTGTTCGTTGTTGTATTGACAAAAGCAGTACAGCCCTGGACCACTATTCTCGAAAAGTTGTTATGCGATGTTATGATAACAACCGTTGTTATAAAAAAGTTGTTATGAGTTGTTACCGGTTGTTACCCATTTACCGCAGTGTTGGATAACATCTCATAACCACTCATAACACCACCTTGGGACTAGTTGTTATGAGTGGTTACCGTAACAACTTTTCGAGAATACTGCTCCTGCTACTGTATGAAATTGAACTGATAGATTTTTGAATTCTTATTTCAAACATATAAACATTCGATTGTTCTTTCCTCTTCGTGATTCCAACAGTTTTTTATTTCGATGTTCAAAATTTTTACTGTTCAATGTGGTAATTACATAGTTTTTCATTTTTTATTAATTTTTTGAGAGAATCTTTTGTTGAAATTGTTTGCCAGCCATAAAAGTTGTACCATTCAATTACTGTTTTTTTCCCCTTTGAAATGATGTGTAGGTATATCGCGTTTGCATTTTATTGCACTTCTTAAATTTTCAGCGCAGTTTATTCGCACAACTGAACAATAACAAAGGCATTAAAAGTGTGCACTTTCATCTAGTTTTTAGTGCACTAAAATCTCAACCCTGCACATGGTTTACTCTTGGGGTGCGTTTCACAACTTAAAAATGAAATTCTTCAAAATAAATTTTGATGTGCACTAATTTTCAATTAATATTCTTTGACTGGAAATTGGATAGAAACTTTTCCATCGGAAATTGAGCGCCTTGAAAAACAAAATATACATGTGCTTAAGCAACGACGTACAATGTCAGTTTTAAAAAGTGAAAGTTCACACGAACAGTAAAAATTGTCTTGTTCGCATTAAATTTCAAGGGATTTTAAATCCGATCAAGAATATACCAACTATCGGTCAAAAAAATTACCACTTGATTTTTCCATAATTTCACTCGATTTGTGTATAATATTATTTGAACACTAAATTATATTCATTTCCTGATCCTTAAATCCATTAAAATGTGAGAATAAACTCAGTGTAGATTTATTACTAATTTGAAAGGAACATACTCGAGCAGAACATTGATATCCCTACTGTAATAGCTTACGTACCTTTAACGTCAAAAATCTCATTAGCCATTGATTCTACCTAGTAAGTACTTACGTAGGTCGGATGACACCATTTCCCATCCAAAAATACATTTTGCCCCATTCCTCCTAATTGTTTGCTTGAGCCCATATTTTGTTTAGTCATCGAGGGTGAAATATTCGAATTTCATTTTCCTAATCCAGTTAGGACATATAAGTTGGATCAACCAAAATCAAAGGAATACATACAAAACAAAAAATAATTATCATGACCACTGTACGAGTATGAGGCCGCGCTTCTTTTGCTAAAAATATGGAAATTTCACTATGATGACGCTCAAATAACAAGAATTGTTCAAATCATTTCTGAGTCGCTTCATTTGTACAGGAGCAAAGAAGGAAATGTCTATTGGAGTGACTTACGGAAGACAGAAATCTTGTGACATAGTGGGTTGAACAGCAAAAATGTAAATTAAAAAATTTCAGTTGAAATTCTTAAAAAGCTCTCACTTTTTCAAGTTTGCCGATTGGCTACTGGAATTTTCTGAGTGCCGACCTTTTAAATATCGGGAGGAGGAGGGGGGTGCTGTACGACCTCGGTTAAAACCAAACTATTCCAATTTCATTTTCAGCTTTTACACAAAAACGTCTTCTTGAAACTGCCCTCCCCTTTAAAAAGTAAAATAGCAGGGATAACTGTTCCAAGTACCCACGAAACGACTAGCACATGATTTTATCTTGTATGCAGTATAAATCATTTTCGTCAGCTTATGCGCCTCGTGGATGGGGAGAAGGAGTCAGTATGTTTTTTTAAATGGATCATTTCCTTGAACTTCATTCTTTAGCCTTGAAATGACTCGTTTAGCAATATGAATATCGAAGTAAGGATACAGCAACAAATACAGGAAACATAAAAGAAAGAGTCAGTATCTATAAACATCATTTTTTAATCTTTACACTGATAGTCAGGCGGAGAGAGTTGCTTTCTATTCATTTATCGAAGTCACAGAATTGGCCTCATTTAACCATTGTTTTCAATTGTGAAGCGCAAGGTGGCCCACGACTCCTCTGTTCCTACAATACATACAGAGAGGAAACGTAAATCTTTGATTTTGACACCTGTGGTAGTGAGCCTGCTATGCTGCCATCTGAAGCAGTATAATGTAATCGTTATTATCACTGCTAGTCACATATGTGCGCTGCATGAACATGAAGATCCTCGTCAGTTGTGGTTACCTTCTCACGATATTTCACGCATGTGCAAAGAGTTGACAAATGGTTTTTGAACCTATTCATGGAGTGTCCGAGTGTCCTTTCGAACAATGTTTGTGTCTGTTCAGACGGCACTTGGTGTTCCAGTCTTGTGGAATCAGCCAGCAGAAGCCTGGTCACAAGTATCTCCGTGGAGGTTAATTTAAAAAGATTTATACCGATGTATTTATTTGTTCTTATTGAATAATGTGAGCATGTTTATCTGAACCACACTATACAGCAGTGTTGCCAGACGTGAAAATTAAATTCTGCTCTTGAATGTCTCGAATTCTGCTAAATTTTTCTAGATTACAAAAAAATTCTGCTGAAGTCCATTCAAAGTGAGTTTCCCAACAAGAATTGAGATGCTAAAATGAAATTTTCGCCGCTATAAATGGAAAACTGCTAAATCTAGCAACGAAAATGCTGTTCTGGCAACACTGCGAGCCTAAATACAAAATAAAAGAGGTTACTTGGCACCGAATTTCGGAAATAGCTGATTTTTAATTTGAAGTTACTGGCGAAGTTTTATTTCGGTAATTTCAAATGAGTTGTATCAGAAAGATGTTTTGACCCCACCTCCTCTCACTTGGGAACCGCAACCTGATCAGTTTTTTGTACTATGTAATAGAAACAAGAAGACAGTCACCACTATCAATATCATTAGTATCATGCTATCACAAGCTACTAAAGCTCATAGAAACAGAATTTTCTATAAGTTCTTGAAGTTCGTACCCAAGGGCACAACTAAGGGGCCCCAAAAAAAATCGAAATTTTTTCAAAATTAATTCATGAAAGTAGGCAGATACCAAATCAGGTAGGTACCAAATCGACCAAATCGAGTTTTCACCCTTGTTCAAGTTTTTTTTTTCAATTCTAGTCCCCCCCCCCCCCTAACAAAAAAGTTCTGATTGCGCTCCTGTTCGTACCAGTTTCACATTGGAGCAACGTGTTTTTATCAGGACGTTCTCGTTGTTATCACCTCGTCAGCAACCTAAGTCACTACATGGTGATGGGACAACGCTCGAAAATGTACTGAGAAAAATACACTGCATTCAGAATGAAATTGATACCAACTTTAAACACTGTAATTATTGTTTCATTTATACCTCATGAACTGTCTTTCCTCTAATACCTAGTTATGTGAATGCATCCATACACAGAAAGCTAGCACACACTCTACGCTTTGTAATCGGAAGTTAATGAATCAAATCAGTTTCGTGAGGTATTCGCGTACTGGCTGAGCGAGAAGAGTGCTTAACTGAACTCGAAAGTCCCTAATCCTTCCACTTGTAACTCCAAGGGTATGCCCAATCTTGACGCCTTGATTTTTCTAATTGAAAATCTAAGTTTTACGAATTTGTTGAGAAACCGATTTTTCCACCCCGATGGAAATGTTTGAAATTGACAGAAGAAGTCAACATTGTTGAATTGTTGTTGTCAGCTGTCGATCTGATTTTGGCAACTGAAAGTCAATTTTTCTTATCTGCCTACTCTCGAAAGTTTTTAGAAGCATACTTCTCCTATCAAGAAGTCAACGTTACTGAACTGTTGTCAGCTGTAGATCTGATTTTGGCAACTGAAAGTCAATTTTTTTTAATCTGCCTACTCTAGAAATTTCTTAGGAGAGCATGCTTCTCCTATTTCCTCCTTCGGTACGTCCGTGAGAGAAAGCACTCACAATTTAATTCTCCCACCTGATCTCTGGCTAATGTGGAAAACTAAGAAGAGAGAAGGTGTAAATATCGGAAATCATACTTGTTCAAAAAACCTAATTTAGCTTTCATTTAGAACCGCTTAATTTCTTTGAAACTACAGCCGAATTTGTGGAACTGCCTTTTAGAAGAGTGATTGTGAATTAGCCAGCTGTATTACGTATTAGTTTCCAACATACTCGAGAAACAAAGAAAAAGGGTCGTTATTTTTTTAATTTTATAAATGTTCTTAATGCTGCTAAATCTTTCAACAGCGTAGGGGCAGCTAACACCCCCTTCCCTCCCTCACTGCCCCCGGGAGGTCCACATTTGTACTTTTTCAAATTGGTACAGATTTGAAGGATTTTCATGTTCGTAACATCGGTGCATCTTTCTGATGACAGGATGGTTACCTGTATGTTTAGTAATCGGTTCTCTTCGATAATATTCGCATTTTATCTGTATTGATGTTTTTCCGGTAATGTCTGGAACATGTTGTTAGATGGCGTGTTATCAGCTCGTAACGACAGACCAATATAATAACCGTAAATTGTATTCCCATGTATAATATTTGAATAACCAATACCGCATCACTTCGAACGATTTATAACGACAATAGAAAAAGTTATTATCAAACCGGAGTGAAATATCAACACTTTCTCATACAGTTCAATACGACAATACGAGTAATATAAGAACGGTATTTATAAGAAATCGAGTTTTATAATTAAATGAATTACCTATCTATTAGAATAGATGGTTTCTGCTCTAAATATTATGCTTGGATCGAAATCTCGAGCGTTTTCATTTCTTCAGCACGTGGAATCTGCGCAAGCTAAATTTTCTCAAAAAGGAAAAATACGAGTAGCATTATTTATCCTAAATTCTACTCGAAAGAATTCGGAATATTTAATTAGATGCTTAAATGAGAAAGGCTTCCTTCATCTTTCGAAACGAGTTAAAGAAAAAATAAATAAAACTGTCGAGTAACACTCGTCGAATAATTTTTTTTTATTTAAATTAAATGAAATCTAAGAAAAATAGAAAACTTCTTTTCGAATTCATTCGACGAAAGTTTTTTAACTCGTTTCACCCTTTGAGAGGCAACAGAAAAAAAAAGCTTCAACCCTCTCTTTTTTACACGGGCTATTTTTTCAACCCTAATATTCAGTACTGTCTTAGGGGTAAGAAAAAAATCAATACTTGAGTTTTTACCCTAGACGCTACCCCAAAGTCTACTTTTTATACATGTATTCTTACCCCTTGACAGTAAGGGTTGAACGTAGCCAACGTTCATTTTAATTGCTTTGCATCATCCCTTACCGGTCGAGCGCGAGCCTTTACCATTCCGCACGTGGGTCTAACGCATTTCCAACGCAAGGGTTAGAATTCTCCGCACCGTCGTTCCACCCCAGAGGTTTTTTCCGTTCGCGTTTTTCACTCTCGTTTTTTTTCTTCCATCTCTCTCTCTCTCTCTCTCTCTCTCTCTCTCTCTCTCTTATCGCTCTTTTATTTTATTTTTTCAAGATTTAATTATATCGATGCGTATAAAAAATTCCAGCTCGTTCTTCCTCGTTATTTTTACTGGCTGACAAATTCAGTGTGTCTGAAAAAAAGAACTGCTTTCGACTGTATCAACTTTGAAGATCCTGAAAAATAATTTAAAGAAGCTGGTTGTAGGTATTGTTGCCGAAAAGGAAGAAAAATAAAGAGAGAGATAGAGAGAGAAAACGAGCAGCAGGCATAATGAATTTTTCTCGACGTAGGAAACAGTTCTCCTATGTTGACTTGTTTGAGCGGATAATTATTCAGGCCTTCACCAATGTTGATCAGCTGTATAGCAGATTTGGTAGAAATTTTGGCACAAATGTATGGTATTTTAGAGCTGTTGGAAGGTTAGAATGCTCTTTTGACGGGGAGATTACTTTTATGGGCCCCGGCCCATAAGTACGGGTAGGCCAAGGGACTGATTCAAGTCTATTTCAAAACCTATCTTGTTTAGCCCAAATAACAATAATGTTTCAGTTTTGTGACACTGAGAGTGACTTTTGTCTCAAGCTGCCGGTGATGAAGAGAGAACTTTTTCCAATATTCGATTCTTAATCGTATTTCCAGTAAGGGATAAAACGTTTTGTTTTGGATCTTTGGACCAAATTCCTTTTTATCAACCCGGAAATTCTTCACCCTTCTAATAGTATTACCTAGCATATAGTCATGGGTGTGCTTCCCTATGTTTTCATGATACAACTTGCATTTTCTTGATGTCATGGGCTTGGGCATACGGAAATGAGGGCCTTTCATGGAGAAAATAAATAAAGAAGCCGTCCTTTTTCACGGGCGGAAAGAGGGCAGGCCAAAGCCATTTGACCTAGCGGTACTGGGTAAACCGGTATCCCTGTAGCCCCGGATAGTGTACCTGGGAATGACGGTAGAAAACGAGCTGTGTTGGAAACCGCATCTCCGTACAACGGCAGAGAAAGCAGAGCGAACGCTGAAAGCGTTGCGTCAGCTTATGGCGAACCTCCGGGGGCCGAGTGAGAGTCGAAGAAGACTGTATTCGCCAGTAATCCACTCGGTTCTTCTCTGTGGGGCCCCCAGTTGGGCACCAGTCGCGGCATTCCGCGAGAACCGAGAAGACATTGGAAAGGTCCAGCGAGCTACGGCATTAAGCATAATCTGCGCGTATAGAACCGTCTCATATGAAGCGGCTCTAGTATTAGCCCAAATGCCTCCTATTGATCTGCTGGCTAGGGAGAGCGTTATGCTGTATCAGCGCTTCCAGAAGCTCCCACGGATAGAAAAAAAGAAGGAGCAAAGGAGAAGATCGAACGAGAAATCCGGTGGCAAACAATTCAAGAGTGGGTAGTTCGCCTCCAAGAGCCAGCCCATGGCCGCTGGACATTAAGGCTGGTACACGACCTTGATGCATGGCTTTCGCGGCAGCACGGTGAGCTGACGACCATCTCACGCAGATGTTCACCGGGCATGGGTGCTTCAGTGGTTATCTTAACCGTTGGAACAAGGTACCCAGCCAGTGCTCGCATTGCCCAGCAGAGGTTGATGACGCGCAGCATACCATCTTTTGCTGTACTGCATGGAATGACGCAAGAGCAACGCTCGAGGCATCCGTCAGCAGCCACATCACTCTCCAGACGATGGTTGAAGTGATGTTGGCCCGCCCGCAGAACTGGGCAGCGATGATCCAATTTGCAGGTAATGTGATGCGGGTCAAGGAGGACGCCGAACGCGTGAGACAGCGGACAGCACCCGCGCAACTCACGCTCACGCAGTCCACACAGCAGATCCTGAGCAATGACTCCCCATAAATAGAGAAGGCTACCCCACCGGATGGTCGGCTATGCAGCCGAAGCTCGTCGCCGTGTCCGAGAAGAATACCGAAAGGTGGATGCCACGATACGGCGGCAGTAAGGCGAGAACGGACACGACAACGATAGTGGAACCGCGAATAGGGAAGCGTGTGCTGTCGTTAGGTGTATTTAAAAAAAAAAGAGAGAGAGAGAGAGAGAGAGAGAGAGAGAGAGCAGTAAAGTTGGCCAGCTAGAAAAGTTGAGACCGCGCGATCACCCGAGACTTGGCCTCAAAATTAAGACTATTTCCATTTCCTCCCCTTGAATACGCCATAGTTCGTTAATTTCAGGAATCGTTTCGCCGAAGGCTTTCTACTGAGACACACCAAGACCACCAAGAGGCTTCGAATTTAATTGAGATTTATTAAGAATATTTCAAAACTTGCTGGGACCCGGTTGAGATACCGTCAGATTCTTCACTTGATTGACTTACTAAGACCCTATCGAATTCATTTGAACTCCTTAAGACTGGCCATGACTCATCAACACTGTAAAAATCCACCGAGACGCATTAGCTACATTTCTTCAATCTAAAAATGCCTCTATTTGTCAGCCTCGGTGAAACTGCTTCGCACAAGGTCTCATATGAATTTGTTACGCCCTTATTTTAAGTTCAAAATGACCTATCTCAACCCCTTCTACCATTTCTACCGGTCCTCTTCAGATGTTATTCACTTCAACTGGCATTTTTTAAATATTTTACGAGTATTTACAGCCCTAGGTTTTAGTTAGGTAAATGTACGCCTAATCCGCCCACCGGTATGAGAGCCTCCACCATCTTCCTCCAGTTTTTCCTATTTTGGGCTGTCCCGGTCCATTGCGGGCCAGTTGTTCTTCTAATTTCGTCTATTCATCTCACCATCTGGTTGGGATGGTCCTTTTTTCCTTACGTGATCATACGGTGTCCAGACTGTCGCTGCTAAGTACCACTTGTTCGACCTGTTTAAGAGGTTTGAGAAGGTCGACTCTCGTGCTATATGCTTCGCGTACTTCATTATTTTGTTTTTTGCGTGCGGTCCTATGTCTTGTACTTGGGTTTGTTCCTTAATTTTTGCTTTGGGTATTTTATCTTTTAGTTTTATTCCTAGTATTTTCCTGAGCACTGCGTACTGCGTTTTTCCCCCTTCTATGTTTGACTTCTAGTGCTCGCTTGTGTTTGGACCCCGGGCATACGTGTAATTAATTACAAATTAATGTAATTGTTACATTTGTTCTGTCGCTTATCATATTCCTTCATCTGAGCGACCACTTTATTTCTCATCAATGGCTTACTCCGGATTTCATCAGAAAGGCACGTTCTCTTGATACCAAATAAATATGGAACATGTTTAAAAATATACCACTCCGATATCACACCATTCGGAAGGTTTTATTTATTCAATTTATCAGGCTATTTTCTTTCAAAAATGCCGCCAGGCATACACCAAGCATTCAAATGTTGTCTTCGGTTACTTCGGTAGCTGCGATAGCGCTTGTATTCACTCTTAGGAAAAGCCTTACAGGTATTAATATTTCTAGCCCCGGAGATGAACTTTAAATTAACCCCAATAATGTAAATAGGAAATCCAAATAGTGTCGAAAAGTGTTCGCATATAATGCGCACAATTACTGAGAGTACGTTCAAAAGTTGCTTAATATTAGTCGCAGAAGGAATAACCTCGACCTCATGTTATTATCGGCTAAAATTATAATTATTATTCGACGGTACACAGTTTCAAATATCATCCGAGCCTAACATAGACCGCTCAAGCTCCGACAACAAGCATGCCATTGACGCAAAATAAAACTGAGTAAAACTCGAGAAGGTTCCTTAAAATTCTCTCAAAACTCGTAATTTTAATATTGATTCAAGCCTTGATTGAGCTACAGGATACTCGGTTGAGGCTCACTGAGATTCATTAAGACTTCGCTGAGAATAATTAAAATTCGTCAAGACGCCGAGCAGAGGCGGTGCGAGGGGAAGGGGATGTGGGGGTGTCAACCCCCCAGTCATTTTTCATTTGGAAATTTTGGTAAAATTTCGGAAATTGATATTTCTTTTACACACCGATTTCGCAATTTATCCAACGAGTCGAAAGCTTATTTTTTTTTCTTTGATACTTGGGAATTTTGACTTGAGAAGTTGGAAAAATCGAACAAGTCAAAAACTTTTTTTTATGCTTTGATGCTTGGGAATTTTGAGTTGAACCAGTTGGAACTTTCACACTTCCTTCTCCCCCCCCCCCCAGGAAAACTCTTTGGCACGTCCCTGACGCCGAGGGCTCTTAGAGACCTGTTTGAACTCAGTCAAGAAGATTAATTAATATTCCTGAGATCCCGTGAAGATCCTTTATTATTCTATAAGGTCCTGTTATCGTGAGTCTCATGAAGACTGTATTGGGATTCCCAAAAAAGAGCTTTAACCCTCAAAGTGCTAGCCAGTTTCTACTAATTTGATCAAAATTTGCTAAATGCAGAACTATACTGTGCAAGTCATTGAGTTGGAAGAAATTTTGAGAAATCACGAAAGAGCAGCTGTGATACTAATTCTGCTACTAGCATCAGAACTAGAGGGAGAGTAATGGACCGTTGTTTAAGGTCAAGGGATATAATTCTCATATCACTGAAATTGTCCCAAAGAGGGCGCTCAAAATAAAATATTCCGAAAAGACACATGTAGCTGCACTCAACGTTGAAATTTTGAAAAAGTCTGTGTCAAAATGACACACTTGACATTCACCCATGAAAAAAATATGTATCTTATGTGTCGGAATGACTTATGTGTTGAAATAACACACAACACAGACTTGCATGTTGAAATGAGAATTTTCTTTTGATAGCCCTAACAGAAACGTTAATTACAATTGGCAAGTAGAATTATCAAAAACTATACTTTGTACCCTTTATCCGCTTTTCAGTTAGACTGGAGCTATAATAAATAATTATTGTTAGCGTTACTTCATCTGAAAATTTTCACGTCTCCCGTGATACGTATAAATAGTTAATGCAGTTTCCAGTATTCAACCTAAGATTACGGAAAAGTATGCGCAAAATTTGAGAGAGTAAGAGAACTGGGAAAAACACGGCCGACGTTGTGGAATTCAAGGTGGACACCAGTTATGAAAAGTAAAAATAAGGTGAACGGCCTGTTCAGCTTTTGTGGTTAAATATGTTGCCAATAACAAGTGCAGAACTCTTAACAAAAGAATAAAAGCATTCCTGAATCAGACAGTAATTCGTTTCACCCTTTCCGACCGTAAACATATTATAACCCTAAAACCCTTTAGCCTGCTATAATACGAACATATCTTTTAGTCCTTTACAGGTTTTTATACCCCTTTCGATTTTTACCGATTCAATGCGAAGGGTTCGATGTTTGTGATATTTCTGACATGTTATTACTTTTTCGTTGTTACACGCAACCTTCATCTTATCTGCTGTCGAGCAAATATATTAGGTACCATGTTATGTGCAGTTTCCTTTGTTTTTTCCTTTAATGATATTCGCTGGAAAGTGAAATAATAATCGTGCTGCGGGGCTGCAGCGCAGGAAACTCCACCATAAGTCGGAAAATGAAGAGAGAAAAAAATGAAATAAATTCCGTCGTGTAAAAATAAATCTTTAATCCGTTTTGCATCGCAGAAAAATGGCTCATCTTTAATTGGACGATGTAAACACGTGGGCACTGTCACTTTCCTTCGATAAAACATAGAGAACTCAATTTTTTCGAACTTATGGTTGGGATTCCGGTGCTGCATCACAATTATTTTTAGTTGATTACCAGGTATTCAAATGGACCAATAATTCAAAATTTAAATCATTTTGAACCCTGTATGAAGTATTGTTATTTAAATTTACATCATCTGGGCAGAAACGAGGAACTTAAAACTATCGAGTTGTTGGCTTTTTTGTCCAGAGATATCCTTAAAATACTTTTACATTGCATAATGCCCTGACTGTTAGATGTGATAATCATTAGAGTGATTGGAAAAAGAGGGTCACATAAACCATCAGCAAAGAAAAAGGTCAAAAGTTGGATTTGAGGCAAAACAATGTCTTGTTAACCAATTACAAGATAGGACATAAAACAAGCACCAGATTAAAACATGCTGCGTGATGCATTTTTTGTAACTTCATTGCAGAAGTACACTTTTGTCTAAAATCCAAATGTGGCACATTATGTGTTTCTAAAATGCTACCTCAAATATACTTTTTATGGGGAGAGGTTCGAAAAGATGAATTTCTATCGAAATGAGAAGATAAGAAAATCCGAGTGAGTGAAAAAGTGAAGGAAAACAATCAGAAAAGTGGAGGGAACGTATTTAAGGTCAGGATTGCCAGCAGGTATTGAATAATGCTTATATAACCTCTTTTTTTTTATTTGTTCTCTACCCGAGTCCTGGAATCCGCCCTTTCGAGCGATACTTTAGAAACGTCGAGGAGGCTTTTAGGGCTATCTTAGCCCTCTTCCCTTCTGGCCGAAAAACCGGCCTAGGTCGAAAATTCTGACGAGTTGCAACGTGGGCTCGAACCCGGAACCTCCGGATTTTGAGACCAATGCGCTATCCACTCGGTCAACCAGATCTCCCATGCTTATACTTAACCTAGAAAAAGTTACGTTAAATTGAAAAAGTAAATTTTTAAATGGAGCTGTAACATACGCCGTGCCAAATTATTTATAAAATCCGGTATCGTGAGCAAATTCTATGGCGTGATTATCATTTCCCCTAAAAAGGGGACTAGCTCGTTTCACTGATATTTAAATAAGAAGATGTCGAAAAGACTGTCGAAGAAAAAGTTCCCGAGTCACTTGATCTCAGTATTTCATCAGAATTTCGATTTCGTTCTGATTTAGACCTCAAAATCCAAATTTTATTTTTGAAATTGGAGAAATTTACTTGTCTTGTGAAATCAAAGTTTAGAATTTCACAGATCGCTGATTTCGAAACTCTATCAGATTTTGAACCTGATCTTGATCGGAACCGAAAGTTTCAATCTCCAAGTATGAAACCTGGATTTTAAATTAAGATCGAGTGACGTCAACTGCAGAATCTGATGCAATATTTGAAATCAAAGACCCAAAAAAAGCTTATACTTCAATAATTTGTTCGATTTTTTGAGTCAAGTAAATACTATTGTCCACTCTCCTTTGAGTGCGAAATTGTGATTTTGGGGTCTAGGACGAAAACAGAATCAAATGGACAGTAGCGTAAATAAGGGGAATATGGGGATGTATCTCTCTCTCCCGAACCACGAGAAAAAATTTTAGTGTTTGTCAACTAAGAATTTAGACACGAACTTTCTCAGCTTTTCAAGTCAATTCGGACGAAATCGCGTAAATATGGCGTTATTTTATGCACAACATTTTTGAATATCCATCCTGCCCTCTTCTTAGATGAACTTCCCGTTTACGCTACTACTAATCGAATATTCAGAATCAGTAATTCAAAACCCTTAGGTAAATGTTAATTTTGTTCTCACTCATGGGTAAATCCTTAATTTCGAGACCATAAACCTGGACTGGATGAAAAATATAATTGGATATTCCAAACCTGCGATTCGAGAAGCTCTGGTTACGGATACTTCGTTCGATTTTCAATCATTGGTTTCGTGTATTTTAAGCTTGAAATCGAGATTTTGGAGCTCACAACGGAGTCGCTCCAAAAATCTGTTGAAACATTCAAAAAAGGTGACAGAAGCCCTTATTTCGATGGTTTGCTAGAAACTCTCGTTTGAAATTAGAAAGTTGGTGGTGCGTCTATTAAGATGGTCTTTGTTCACTCTCTCCGTGTATTTAAAACCCTGTCACGTTTGAGTAAACCATGTCAAGGGTAAACCGTTCTTTAGTGGGGTTGAATTTCTACTGGAAATTGACATTGATTTTGAGACTTTGAAATTCTTACTTAACTGGAGCCTTTCCATTTTATTATTTGTTATGACAGTATGTTGTTGAGCTGTATATTACTTACACGTTTTCC
This sequence comes from Acanthococcus lagerstroemiae, assembly GCA_031841125.1. Classification (NCBI taxonomy): domain Eukaryota; kingdom Metazoa; phylum Arthropoda; class Insecta; order Hemiptera; family Eriococcidae; genus Acanthococcus; species Acanthococcus lagerstroemiae. Next base: position 33,957,233 of record CM063107.1, read on the forward strand.
TACTGCTGTGATGCTGCCCCCTCCCCCGGTTAGCGAGTCGTCTTCATCATTCCTGAGCGCCCATTTTTGGACGTATGTTTTCTATCTAGACTCTTCTCCTTTTCTAATTTGCTCTCAACCCGAGCCCTGGAATCCGCCCTTTCGAGCATTACCTCAGAGACGTCGGGGAGGCTGCTAGGGCTATCTTAGCCCGCTTCACTTCTGGCCGAAAAACCGGCCTAGGTCGAACATCTGGCGAGTTGCTACGTGGGATCGAACGCGGGAACTCCGGATTCCGAGACCAACGCGCTATCCACTCGGCCAACCAGACCTCTGAATTTCTGATGACTGATGAACTCGAACTTAACTTCCGAAACCGTACAGAGATCTTCCTTGACGTTTCAACGCATAGACAACATCCAAGGCAGTAACAGTTTTCCTCTTAGCGTGTTCAGTGTAGGTAACAGCGTTACGAATGACGTTTTCCAAAAATACCTTCAAAACTCCACGAGTTTCTTCGTATATCAAGCCGGAAATACGTTTCACACCACCACGACGAGCCAGACAACGGATAGCGGGTTTTGTGATACCCTGGATGTTATCACGAAGAACTTTTCGGTGACATTTCGCGCCTCCTCTTCCGAGACCTTTACCTCCTTTGCCTCGACCAGTCATCTTGCAGGTTTACTTCAACTAGATTCGGTTACACAGTAACTCTTCTGTTTCTGGCTATTTTTTTCTAATTGGTCTCCATTTCTTTCGTAAATTCCTCCCTCCATCTTGTTATGAGTTTGCCCACGTGTCTTTGTGTCTTTTGTGGTTATACGCGGTGTCCATACCTCCATTTTCTTTCTCATCTGTCTTTGCCTTGTCTGACTGTGTGACCTGCATATTATCAATTCAGCTTTTTTATTTTGTACCTAATATCTTGTAGTTTCGTTCTTTCTCTTATTTCTGTAGTTATTTTTTGTCGCGTCTCTTGATCCTCAGGGTATCTCTCCATTGCTTTCTGCATGGATCTCTCAAACTCTCCATATTATTTTTTGTTAGAGCCCATGTCTGCGTTCTGTATGTAAGAGTCGGTAAGGTGCATTTCCCCCATACTTTAGCTTTGATCTGAATTGGTAGTTTTCCCTTATAGGTCTTTTTCATGCTTCAAAGGCTCTTTCAACCATTTTGAATTCTCCTAGATACTTCTTTTTCCCTTCTATTTCCAAATGATATTATTTGTCTCATGTATACTCCAAGAGATTTTTGTAGTCGAAATTTGGGAGCCTTTCCATCTGACTCCAAAAATTACTATATTTTCCCTCAAACGAGGTTTTAGGGATCGTTGAATCTATTTCCGTTTCCAATCCTCCTCCGTGTAACCCATCAGGTGCCACTAGGGATCAGTTTCAATGATTCCAGTTTTCAAGTTCTTTATATTTATGACAGGTTTTTCTAGGCCCTTGAGTCCATTTGTGGGGTCATTTCCTTCTAACCACAATGTCAGGTGCCACAGGTGGCTAATATTCAACTATTTCATGCTCTGCATATTGAGAACCGGGTATTGTGGGTCATCGAATTCATATTTTGTGTCCTTATCTTTCAGTTGATACTATTCAATTCCAGCCCACTGTGAGGCCTGAAGGGTTGGAAGGAGAAGGAAAGGAACCTCAAAAAAGAATACAGTGACGAAGAAAACTCTGTTTTCAATGTAAAGAACTTTGAAATGGAAGTAATTGGAAATGAGGCTCCTGTGGCGCTTGAAGGGTTGAGGGGAGTAGGAAATAACTTCAGGAACTGATACAGCGACCGTTGAACCCCCTATTTGAAGTAAATATAATAATATTTAGACTTATGTTTGAGGCTCCAGTTGTTGGAGGATCTCAAATTCAATGTCCGTTCCCATCATGGGAACTTCAACTTCCTTGAGTCACGGGTTACCCTTTAAAAATTTTGCTCCAACGTTGTAGAATTTCTTTTTAATTCAGTGAGTCGATCGAGGGACGCCCCATTGGAAAAATACAAGTCGAAAATAAGAATCACCTTAAAACGTCCATGAAGTCATCAGAATTTCTTCATTGGAAGGGGGGGGGGGTGGAATTATCTTGGGATAGCACATCCTTTTTTTTTTTTCTTCTCCATTTTCAGGCAAAGTAATGTGATTGACAATCGAGAAAGAAAGTACTCAAGTACTCCGTGATGTATTATTTCCACCTTGTTTTTATATTCTCCGAAGCATAAGCAGAGGTTGGTTGTGGAAGCTAGGAGAGCTATCGAGTCCGTAAATAGGTTGGTATACTTTTAATGTATTTTCAAAATAGTACTTTTTGTTAGTACATTTGAGGGGGGAGGAGAACTTTCCCCTGACCAAGATGGCATCTAAGAACGTCTCTGCATTTAGAGGGTCCAGTCAGTGCCTTGAAGGATTGAGAGGTGATGAACACCAAGCATGAGAATTCGTTTGATTGTACGAGGAACCACAAGATAGAATTGCGGACGTCTCTTATTATCAGGGTTGAGATGTTAGTGCACTAGAAACTAGCTGAAAGTGCACACTTTTAATGCGTTTATTATTGTTCAGTTGTGCGAATAAAGTGCGCTGAAAATTTAAAAAGTACAATAAAATGCAAAAGCGATATACATATCATTTTAAAGGAGAAAAGACCTGTAACTGAATGGTACAACTTTTAATGTTGGCAAACGATTTCAACAAAAGATTTTCTCAAAAAATTAATAAAAAACGATGTAGGTAATTACCCCGTTGAACAGTATCAATAAAGTTATATTTTAATCAAAAATTTGAACATCAAAATTAAAAATAGTTGTAATTACAAAGAAGAAAGAACAATCGAATATTTATACGTTTGAAATAAGAATTCAAAAATCTATCAGTTCAATTTCATACAGGAGCAGTGCTGCGTTGTTTTTTGTCAATACAGACAACGAATAACGAACAATGAACAGAATTCATTTATGAAAAATAACGAACGTTTTTTCTGAAGGCACAGTTCAAATAAGGCAGAAGTAGGTGGCCAGGTTGTCATTTCAACAGTTAACACTTTTCAAAAAAAAAAAAAAAATCATTTTGGTTGTTGAAAATAGAAAATTACGGAAAATGTTGCGAAAAATACTGAAAAATGTACAAAAATACATTTTACCTTTTAAAAAAAAAAAAAATGCAAAAACTACTTTCATCTGTTCTTCTCCTAAAACCAATACAAAAAAAAAAAAAAAAATGCATTTGCACTAAAAAATCTCATCCCTGGTTATTATGTGACCTGAAAAGTAAGAGACAGGGATGCCCCGAGACGAGTCGGAGTTTCTACTCGTAATTATCCTTAACAATCTCAGAAGTTCTGCCGCCTACATGTATACATATAGATGGACTTCTCTAATAACAGCTGTAACACTATTGTGGAATTTCCTACTTTCTTCCAGTCCCCCCCCCCACCCGTTTTTTATTTCTGAACAATACGCTGATTTTAATCCCATGAATACAGCGCGTCAGCTCAGAACTGAACCGCCACTACTTTATTCAAAACTGGACAATGACGAAGAAATGTAGGTCGTATTTTAACCCAAAGAGTCAGTCTTATTTCGTTACAATTAACTCTTCGCGGGCTTCGTGCATTCTCCTTTGCTAACGTGGTTTTTGTGCTCGTTTGCATAAATAAAAGAAAGCCGTTTTATATTCGCATTTCGCGAAAAATAAAAGAAGGCAAAAAACAGCCGACGTCCGGTGATTATAAATCAAACACCGAAAAGACATTCAAATTCGTGTTTTTTGAATTTTCGTCCTGGAATAACAAAAGCGTTACAAATCCGCGAGTTCTGTTCTGAATCTTTTGAAAAGAAGGATAAAAAAAACTTGATATTATCTTCTTTTAATTCTTCGTTCTTTCAATCGCTGGGAACTTGGAAAACGATGATAACTCTTACACAGAAATTCGGACGATAGTTTCACCAGTTCGTTCAGCGACCTTTTAGAGAATTGTCGAATTGTGAAACCTCGCCTTGGTTGACTTTTTTTGTTCCTCCGTTGAGTAACATACGAATTTCGATTTCAAGCCTTTGTGTAAGCGCAAGGAACAGACTCTTGAATTAGAATATTTTCCCTTTCAATTTTTTCGCATTTTAAAAACGCTACTTAAAAAAATGATGGTGTTTGGCATTTTCGTCTGCCGAAACATTTGGTGTTTTACTGACACTTTGTCTAATCGTGATCACTTATTGTTCTTACCTCGGTATACCAAGAATACACTGCAATCTCGCCTCTAAAATTGGCGCTCAGTTCTTATGAAGTGAGTTTTTCATTTCGCCCAGCAAACAGTGATAAGATTTTCTGTTTCAAGAATACGACTGAAATAACTGAAACCGCAAATTTGTGTATACCATACCAGGCACTGTAATTAGAATACCTCAATGGGGTTGGATTTCATGGTCTTCACTCTAAAAAGTAGTGAAAAACACTTATTTGCGAGCGGTATGAGCTACTTTTTTTCAATTATTTGGAGAATTTCTGTGAATTTTTTATTTATTTTAGACCACGTGGGATCTTCAAAACCCTCCCCCATAAATCCGGCTAATGGTGATCATCAGAGATCAAAAGCAAAAAAAGGGAATCGTAAGTGAAGAGGGAGATCACAGTTCAAACTTCTGATAACTGATCTTGCTTTTTTTCGCTTCTTTTCTATTGAAAATTCAACAGTAATTAAGATCCGAGGGGGAGGGGTACGAACTGAGTAATAACCTTATTTTGCAACGATACCCTGTCCTTCTTCATAATAAGCTGCTGAGAGCAGAGTGAAGCCAGATCTTCAAATGCTGAAATCCTGTATTTTGGAGGGTCAAAAAATCCGTTGGGGTACGTACAATAAAATGATTGAGTTGGAAGAAATTTTGGGAAATCACGAAAGAGCAGCTGTGATACTAATTTTGCTACTAGCATCAGAACTGGAGGGAGAGTAATGGACCGTTGTTTAAGGTCAAGGTAGTCGAGCTCAAAACCAAATACATTGTACTTACTGTACGCTTAATTTCTATGCAACCCGCAGACATGTGGAAGTCACTTAAACAATATGTTATTTGCAGAACTTTAAGGTTACTGATACCCCTTTATCCACCTCTCGGATCAATTGTGACGGTAATTAAATTTTTTCAGTAAAAAATAAGCCATTCTTTTTCTTAGGTTCGAAGGAAGATGGGCGTTCAGCTTATTTGCTCGGTCGTATACCGTTTCGTCTAAGTCAACTCTCATCCTTACGATTGTCTTTGTTGAAACTAGGGGAAATAATACTAGTGCCCTCGGCTTCATGAGTGAGGGGATCAGTGCCTCCTCTGCTCCTGGCTCTGGTACCACTGATGATCACAAAAGTCAAGATGCGTCACCACGCACGTTCTCTATACCAAAAACTATCGATATCTTCGTGGCAAGTACAACCCCTTCATTCGAACTGATCGTTACGTATTCAACGATGTCGTATAAACTGCCTATCCAAAATATCGTAGGCATTTTATTGTCATTTTTGCACGCATTTTATTCTTCTTATTCTTTCGTTCCTCGGGCTTTTGATTACCAGGAATTGATTTCACCATAAGACGAGAATCTGATGTGAGATGGAAAAAAGTTGATTCGGCGATTGGTAAAGTAAACCCATTTATAACGATTCTTGCGATGCGAACGCGATAATTTATTACAATCAGTTACCGCCCGCTAGGAAAAAGGACTTCTAACGAATTCACGATTTAGCTTCTGTTTCATTTTATGTTTTGCATTGATTTCGTAGACCATACCAGCAGGCTTCTACTGTTATTTATGTTAAACGGCTGCTGCTAGCGCACTTTTAACTGACCATGCACACGATGGTGTTCCTTGGAAAAGGGTCACTTCGTATCCTTTGACTGCTTTAGAATAACAGAAAGCGAAACGGATTCCTTTTTTGAAAGGATATATGCCATATACGTCGCATAACCCGAAAACGAGGATGTAATATTTTACGACTTGAAAAGTTAACGTGGTTATTTATCTTCCGAATGGATTCGGCTACCGAATTGGTCTGCATGTAAAATCGGACACGGACACGAACTGGTTATAGGGTTACTTTTTCTCTCTTCTTTTATGGAATTTCGGAGTAGAATTGCGGCGATGCTAAAAAGCACCTGCCGATGTTCGTAGTTTTATGGATTCTTCTTTGGAGGCACGCGTCAGTTGCCCTACACTTGGCAATTTTCGAGATATTATGTAATTCGGGTTAATGGACGAGACGACCAAGGGTGAAGTGGCCCGTCGTGTAACAGGGCAAATGCTCGGTGACCTGGCTATTCTCAACTGGCCTGATGGTCCAAGATAGCAAAGTTTTTGTAAAATGAACGTACAAGTATGGTGTGATGGGACGTACGGCGATGCACGCATGCCAAAGTGGCCCCTGAGACACCGCACTCATGGCCCCGGAAACTACCCTTTCGAGTATCGCATCAACGTACAAGTATAACAACTACCTACTTTATTTTTTTGAAATTTGATTATGGCCCCAAGTAGAATGATGAATTTTAAAATTTATATCTCGCCTAAAGAGCTGAATGATTGGGAATATGGAATTACCGTTTCAAATTTCCAAGCTTGAATAAATATTTTCAAGATCTTCAAAGTTTATTTAAGATTCTTTAAGACGTCCTTAAGACTATTATACTACGCAAAAACTTTTTCGGACTCTCGTCAAAATAAGCAGTTGTAAATGAGTAATTTTCAACTTTATTTCTGGCTCGGGAGGAGGAGGAAGAGGAGTACATCCTTGCACTTTTTTAAAATCTCTTCAGACATATCTTACTCATCAAAACTCTTTGATCATTGTTGAAAACTATCTCTAAAGCTTTTTCAAACTTTTGGTCATAATATTACTCTAAGCTTCAAAAATAATTGTTCAGAAATTTTAGGTTTTTACAAAGTTTTTCAAGACTCCTAAGACTTCTTGAAACTTATTTAAGATTCTTTATATGGCTGAAAGAAATGTAAACAAGTTTGAAAAAGAAATTTTTAAAAAGCTCAAATGGTCTTAAACTCGCCTCGGCGAATGTTGAAGAGTTTTGCACGAAGTTGGAAGAGTCTCAGAAGTCTTAATAAGGCGTAGAATAGTCTCAAAACGTTTCAGTTATGTCTTGGAGAGGACTAAAGAAGTCTTGAAGAATGAAGAACAAACTTGGACAAACCATAGTGAATCTCGGAGAGTCTCATAATTCGTCCGGATGATTTTCAAAAAGACTTGAATACCGATGAAAGAGTCTCAAAAAGTTGTAACCATGTCTGGAATAGTCTTAAATTATAATAAATGCCTAGAATGATACGAATTCGGAAGCTCCTTAAAAATGATCTGAAATATTTGGAAGAGTTTTGAAAAATCTTAAAAACAAGTGTGAGAAAGTTGGACAAAGTTAAGAAGCTCATAACCTGTCTGGATAAGTCTCCGAAATTCTGAAACTAGTCTGAAAGAGTCTCGAACAGGTAACAGTTACGAAAGAATATCTCAGGGAATAAAAAATAAGTTTTGAAAATCTTAAAAAATCTCAAAATTCCTGAGACCAAGGATTGTCTTGATCGAGTCCGTAAGAACTTGGAAGAGTCTCTTAGAGAATCTAAAGCATAGCAAGAGCCTTAAATAAGTCCGAAAATGTTTAGAGATTATCTTAAATAATTCTGAAAAGGTTGTGGAGAGTAAAATATGTCAGACAGAATTATAAAGAAGTATGAGGACACCCCTCTTTCTCTCGAGCCAAGGAAAAAGTCGAAAATTACCAATTTTTACTGCGTAATCCGTAAAAAAATCTATAGTTTCGCTTACGATAGCTTTGTTTCACTTATATAAACTATATCCTCCCATTTCAGAACGTTCCCATGCGCTACTGTATAAAAGCAACTTAATTTTTAAAATATAAGAATTTGGTAGTATTGCCCTATTGATTATTGTTGAACTTGATGGACAGTTAGGTCCTTAAAATTTGCCCTCGATTACATGAAATTAACAATCCCCTTAATTATGAGCAAATACATTGAGTTTCAACTCCCACATACTCAAAGGATAAAAAAATAGAATCCAGAAAATGTATATTCTTCCGCATCTACACTCTCAATTGGGAAATTATTTTCCTCAAACATGTCGAACACTTATGCTTACTCAATAATAAGGCTTCTCCTGCTATCAGTAATTTTTAGAAAAAATTGAAAAAAATTGTGCTCCCGTACCGATTATAAAAAAATTATCCATTACTGAATAAAGAGGAAAGAACAAGAAAAATCGCAAACATAATGAAAAATGTCGCTATGTTTTCAGTTTCTTTCAGCAGGGGAGGGTTGAGAGTGTTGGCCTGCTATTCTTACGAGCGTAGCCTATAAAAACTGATCTTTTCGGTGGTCTTTCTGGATTCATTCTCCCGCTGAAGACAGCAGCAGGTAGTCTGTATTCTTTAACTTGAAGGACAAATTAGTACCTACACTTATGTCGAAGAGTTTTCTACTTGTTAAGACTAACAAGATCACACGCAAGCTAAGTAATGTTTTGGTTTGCAAAGTATTGTTCTGTATGTACTTTTTGTATGGAGATTCATGTAGAATAGAGTGACTTACCATTCTTGACCGGAATCACGTTTTACTACTCAGCTAATTCTTGCTTTTAGCTATTCACTGGGATTTAGATTTCAGTATGTCCTATTTTACATCTAAATTGATCGCTGCAGATTCCAAATTTCGAACGTAGTCTCGTGTTGTGGGTGACAATAATTTAATTCCAAAATATTTAGTGTAGCGTGTGATTCTAAATTTGTAATTAAATGGGTTACACAACTTATGGTAATTCTCATTATCTTCAGAAAGGTTCAAGAACTGTTTTCTAAAGTGGCATGAGTCTGCTCGAAATTAATTTTTTTCGAGCCTTGTTCGCTTGTACTTCCAGTATGATGGAGTATTTTCTATTACGGCTTGGGGGTTATATGTAGGACTTTTCAATGTTGCTAACACTACAATGGTTACAAAACCTACAATAGGTACTTTTCTGAAGCTGGAGTGAAAGAATTGAAAAAGTTTTAAAACATTAAATGGACTTGCGCTGCTTTGCAAGAAAGCTGACCAAAGGGCATAGGCGCGACCGGGGGACTATGGGGGCTATAGCCCTCCCTAAACCCTGAGAATTTTTTTTAAATCTCAGAGTATTTTACCTTTTTTTTTTTTTTTTTAAATAAGAAAGTTGTTGTTTGAGAAGTACGGGATCGAAAAACAAAAAACAAAGATTCTTTTCAATGAAAGGAGCGAGCAAATAAAATTTTTCATACATTTCATCATTGAAATATCTCAAGAAGTGCTTTTTGATCCACTTGTGAAGCAGTTTGCCGAGTTCTTTTGAATTTTTGAAAATTTATCCCCCTCTCCTACTTTTTTCTGGTTCAACCCCTCCCAGAGGTAATTCCTGGTTGCCCTTATGTCAGTGGTATTCCATTATTAAGGCGATAATGTAAAAGACTGGATTCCGATTGGCTGAAATAATTTCCGTTTAGTAGCACAATGTATTTACAATACACGGTATTACTTTTAGAACAGTATCGGAGCCGTGCTCAAATAAGTAAATTATGCTACAATGACTTGATTGAAAAATAACAAAATTAATGACAAAACGTATAACAGTTTGAATTACTAGTAGTGATCTTTTTTGATCCGATGACCTGTATGTTTCATGTAATGTAAAAACTCTCGTGCAATGAGCGAATGGCCTAGTTTGTTTCTTGTGAAAGTGGAAATCGGAAAACGAAGGTGCTTTAAGTGCCACTCAGTTTTCTACGAGCTCGAAAACTGACTGATTTAAAAATAATAATATGAAACCTTACGTTTAAAAGTTTTATACAAACATTAAAATACAATCCAATACTGCAGGGAAAACTGGAATATAAAAAAAGAAAACAGTTTCGTTTACGTACACAATATTCATCTTAGATTATGCAGTCTCATAATTTCACATCACTGAATTCTGTACCCACCAACTCCTTAGAACTTTATTATATCAGTTTCAGCGGGCTTTATTATACTTAATTACACGTATCTGCTCTTTAACTATATTATTTTCGACTTTTCGTGACATGATGAAGCAGAAATGTCTAATTAGGTGATTTGAGTTGAGGTGATTCAGATGCGGGTTGCGTTAATCTACTTCCCAGAGCAAATAAAATTATCTCTTTCCGTAACACAATCATGACTTTTGAAATTCCATCTGTTATGAGGACATGAAGAGTGATTGCTATGTAACAGCAGGAAATCTACGAATTTAGTATCTTTCGAGCTCGAAAAAGCAAGAAATAAAATCCGGAAGTTCAATTGGCTATAACAACACCTCAGAGATTATCACTCTTCTGTCTCTTGGCAAAGGAGTGAGGACTTTCTCTTGAAAATTGACGAGGAGGAGGAGGAGGAGCCGTGGGAAGATTTTGGGAACTTTGCTCCGTGTGCGAATTTCATGTTATGATTCATGACGAGCGATGAGGGAGGGATGTAAATACTCTCCGCAGTCAACTTGACCATGTTATTGAAAGCACCACAATCATGTGCACCTTGTGCACTTCTACTCACAAGCTAAAAATTCAAAATGAATGGAAATACCAGCGAAGAAACTGTTCAGGACTTGATTAAACTTTAATTGATTTTCAGAATACATCTAAATTTTATCTTCTGTTCTTTCAGGCGTGCAGGCCTGATAATACGGGGTAGCTGGGAACTTTACAGCCCAGTGTCTGCAAAGGGACTAAAATAGAACGGTAGCAAGTTAAAAATTAAAAATTACTTGTTGAAAAACACTCAAGTATGACAAGCAAGACTTCACTGACAAATGCAAACTATTGTCGATATAAAACAACATGAGAAAAAGAAAACTACAAGAATAAATGGAAATAATAAACATTAACAACTGGACAAATGCAACAATGCAATTCAACAGACAATCCTTCTTCCCACTTAAAATCACTCAAAAGCAATTAAACAACTCAAAGGAAAATCAGCAACCAATAGAAACGGACATCATACCAAACAGATCACACCGAGGCAATGGACAAGCACTAGACCAAACAACCAATAGAAACACAAGACACATCTTATCGGACTGTGCAAACAACAACAACAACAACGCCAGAACTAAACCTAATGATTGATAAGCGAATGGTGATGGTTACTTTGACTCCCATTAAAAAAAAAACACACGAAGCAAAGATCATTATCTACCTGAGAATAAGAAATTTGTTAATAACGAAAAGTTTATTAACAAATGTGTTAGAGCGCGATACTAGCGCTCCCTATACAAACCCTACCCGGACATCACCTCTCCTGTCTGTTCTGTTGTCTTGTTGTTCTGATCTGTGAGCTCTTTAACTGTTCTAGACAACGAGTAGTTGGAGCAACATGTGCGGATGATTTATTGTAATAATGATAATAATAATAATAATAATAATAATAATAATAATAATAATAATAATAAATACTTTTTCTCGTTTTCTTGTGTCTAGGTAATTAATAGTGTAAATTATCTGTATTATAACGTGGTAGCAGAACGTTGGTGAACAATCCGTCTGTGAACTAATTTGTAATATACCTATTATTTCGTTTTTCTCGTATTGTGACCGTCGTGGTGTGCTTTCATCGTAAAAACAATGGCCAATAGCAAAGAAAGAACCGGACCGGAGATGGACCGATCATCCGCCCCACAACCGTCATCCTCCGCTGCTACTGCTACACAGATCGCAGGTTTGTTAGCAGATCCTGCATTTGTCACCCTCTTGGCAGGAAAAATGACGAAAATAGCTTCGTAGGTGCAAGGTGCTGCATGCTCTGCGAACGATCCTGGGAATGAACAACATCAGGCAGTGTCTCCACCACCGGTCAAGATGCCTCAATTTGTCCTGCCACCGATTGACCAGAATGATAAGTTAGTGGGTCAGAAGAATTTCCGCTCTTGGAAGACGCGTGTTGAGCGGTACCTTCTCGCCTTGGGGCGCCTCCAGTTCCTCTAGGAACCATATGGTGGTGAGAAATGTCTCTATTTTACCGAGGATAAGAAGATGTTTGACGCCCAGACCATGCGCAGTATCTTGAATCAACGTTAATACCGAATCTAAAGCTGATGATCTCCAGTGAACCGGATGCATGCACTGCGTATAACAAACTAGTAACATCCTACGGGGAAAATGATATTTAATGACTGGTAGAGCTCCTCAATACATTTGCCAATCTGCAGTATGTACCATGTCAAGATGAAATCTGTCCGTATTTCATGCACGATGCATGGAGGCTTCAGAATAGGACTATTAGGGATCTACTAATGAAACCATGTCCTTTACTCAGTGTTAATTAAATATGGGTCCCGTGATAACCTGTGTATTTCGGTGGTTTTTGGGCTAACTAAACCCATTTTTGAAGTGTGTTTTTTTTTTTTTTTTTTTTTTTTTAATACGCATATTCAATCCCAAACAAATCCTCGAGGGTCAACACATACTTGGGGTGAGTAGCTTTTCCAGTGCTGTATATGTCACAAAGTTTCTTGAGTTGCCGAGTTAATTTCTGAGGTCATTTTGATTGTAACACTTACTCAGAAGGCTCCACAAAGGGCTAGAATCTGAATTATTGAAGGTTATATAAGCGGGCGTTTTTTGTGTCATCGTTGAGTTCATTTTTCAGTAATTTTAGCTCCTACTTCTATCCCGAAGGTCCTACAGGGAAAATTTCAGGTAGTAGCCCTCTGTGGAGTTTCTTGGGTATGGGTGACTGCCAAAATGACTTCAGAAATGAACTCGGTAACTCAAGAGACCCTATCAGCAATTCCTTGGGAAGCCTCTGGTCTCAATTTTCATGTGTCGACCATTTGTAAATTACCATTGGGTGCAAGTGCATTTTAAAAATACTCAAAAATGAATTCCAGGAATCCGAAAACTATAGAAATAGGTTCTTACGTGACCTTCTGGATCAACATTGAGTGAAGGACATCATTTTATCAATAGATTTCCAACAGCCCTATTTTGGAGTCCCCGTGCCACCAGTAGCGAAATTTTTTCCAAAGAAGTTTCCTGTTGAGTCTTTTGTTATGATAAGAAGAACACATTTTTTGGATCGGATCATTTTTTTTAAATATTTTACTTGGAAGATGTTTTTAGAAAAATTGTATTTTTATTATGGAAAATCCTGCGTGTTAAACTTCAATTTTCTTCTACTCATAACGTTTCCCCTGAAAAATGTTGGCTCCTGAGTTTTCACACCGAATACGTCACTTTTTTCTTGTCGGAACGAAAATCGGAAAAAATAAGATTTTTCCAAGATTTATTTAAAACTTTCAAAGACTTGATCTGTTTAAGACTTTAAAGGCTCTTCAGTATTTGCTTGAAATTTTTACTTTTTGGCCATTCTGTGATTAGAATTCCTTGAGATTTTGGAACACTCTTTTATCCGTGTTTGAGATTCAGTATGACATACTCATTGGTCACCTATTTTTGAAGCATTTCCAATTAATAATTTTCTCTTTAGTAGAAACAGTTTTCCCATCACCCTCCTCATGTATTCCTGCCTAATTTGAATGCGCGAAAAAATGATCCTGGATCGGAATCAGGATCCGGATTCTCGGATTCAGTTTCGAATGCCGGATTTCATTTTGGATTCACTTCCATTCCTGTGTCGAAGTATACTAATATTATTTGTATTCGTGCGTATTTATCCTGCACATTTAGATGTAACGGGGGAGGGGAAGGCGACGAATTTTCGCCGGACCCATATCAAAATTCTTCGGCGTGAAAAGGTCACCACGTCTGTAGACTCTGGGTGTCTGGAATTTCTGTAACTGGAACCGCACCACGGTGGCAGTTTACCAACACGAACGATATCTAATGTTTCATAGTTTTCTTAATGAACATAAGAAAAAATAATAATTAAATAAAAGGCGCAAAAAACAGGCTGCGTTGTCGGTTAATGGGTTAGTATATGACACGGGGATAGGGCATCGGGCAGAAGCTATTCGCGTCAAGAAGCAGCATGTGGTTTTTCAAAATGTATTGGACATTCTAAGAAGTTTTATCCCCTATACCGCCTCATAGGTATGCTGCAACCGCAATAAATCTTTCGGGCTCTGAAAGATAAGAAGGGAAATGAGCGAAAACCAACTCTTTATTCTTATCTTCTCGAATATAAGAGGAAGCAGATGCTCTAGCTCGAGACGTAACCATCGTTAAAGGTCGTTGCAACGGTGGAATGCCAGCGACGAAAATTCTCTAATTTACTTCAAAATAAAAATTTTTTCGAATTCGCTTATTTTAGCTTCTGAGTCGAATGATGTCGGAGAGACGTCGATTTATCATGATTCAGCGAAGACGGAAGAAAAAGGAAAGGGTCCAGACGTTCTCATATATGAGGACCGCTTGTCGTTAAAATCAATTTTACAGGATGATTGTACGTTTCATTCTTGCTGTCCAGATTCGATTGTAATAATATCCATTTTTCACATCGAAACGCACATTTTGGACACTTTCAACGTATAGTACACCTTGATAACGAGTTTCGCCATCGCAAAGTCACTGAGAAAGAAGTGTATAGGTGAAAAAGGGGTACTCCATGCTGTAATTAATGATATCGCAGTCCACGTTTATAGTGGACTGTCGTGTTCTATATATGCGCCTACACCTTGGAAAAGAGCGATTTTTTGAATACAGTACGTTTTACACTTGTATGAAATGATGGACTATCAAAATTAATTTATATTGTCGTTAAATGTCGAATGGGCACCTGGTTCTAGAGCCTCGATGTAAAGGGCTAGTCATAATACTTGCTTCTGTGCGGCGAGCTGTCCATTGTCCAGAACGAGGATATCCACGCGTTAAAAGTTATCTTTGTGTACCGTCTTGAAGTGCTAGCTTTTCGAAATTTAAAAGGACGTTGTGAGTTGATGAAATACCTTCACTGTTAGATGCGGGAAACAAGCTTTCAAAGAAACAGTAGATGGTGGCTCCGCAGTAGTATCGGTGGCAGGGGGCACTTGTTCCCACTCATGAAGTTAGCGGGGGCAGAAGTATCATCTTCCTTAGTTTCAAAGAAGGAAATTGTAAGACTGAGAGCTGGCGTATACGAAACGATCGATGAATCGGTAATTCATTATGCCCGATAAATTATTTTATAAATTCGGTTTTGAAAAAAAAAAAAATTACCTACACAAAAATATTCATTAATTTTCACGGCCACTTCGTTGCATAAGTTTTGACCAGGAAAAAAGAAATGACTTCGTGATGGAAATAACGATTTCTCAATTTTTACATAAGTCATCTTCACGAACGTCATTATGAAGCTTGGGTAAAGTGAAATTACCAAAACCTTGGAGAAAAATTGAAGTTTCTTATTCTGAGTCGTATAGAGGTCGGAGAAAAACGATAAGTTTAATTGACTAAAAAAATTGAAAATCAATCGGAATATCGTATCTAGTGTTTGTTCGATTCTAGGTTGAGTTTCCAGCATTCGAATTTCACACTAGAAGCATAGGATTTTCTTGAATTGTAACTCCTTAGATGGAGCTTGGTGAAATTCCGAAATGAGCTACCACGGAGACACCTTGTTCCTCTCTTCACATTCTTAAATTTGAAATTTCGATTATTCTTATTTGTTGTAATTCAACCAATCATCCCGTGAAAGGTTTCTGTCTTTAAAGGAGTTTTTTAAAAATTTATTATTTTTTTTTATTGTAGAATTGAATTCGCACCAAGCTTCTCATCGTTTTGTATGAAGATGTATGTCATCTGAAATAAAAATATAAATTGTAATCTAATTCTTCTCAAAATAGGAACAAAATATAGGTACATAGTACAAAAATGAAACAGGTGTAAAATAAAACAGAATTCTTTCCTTGTACAATTTGGATTTAGAAGTTTCGGAGACTGAGTTTGCGATCAAGATCCTTGATTTTGATTTTTTTCCCTCATCGATTCTCGAGCTTGAGTCAATTTTAGTTACCTCAAATGGTTTTCTGACTTACTGTAAGGCGAAAAGGAAGCATTCTCAATTTCTCGCAACGATTTTGCAGCACTCTTGTTACCAAACGTCTTTTATGTACTCACGTTACCATTTATAATTTAAAAAATTGAAACAGGATATGGATGTCAAGGATCCAAATTAAGGTTCATAACGAAAATTTGATGAAATGATTGAAATCAGTGACTAAAAATTTCAATTTGGATTTCATTTCTTAATTGATTTTTGCCGTTCAAGTTTTCCTTGAATCCACTGTGAAGTGACACGATGGAGGAGAAAATGCAATCGTATTATAAATTTGTATTTCATTCAACATTGGTTTTCCAACAATATGTGTGAAAATAGTTTTGAATTTGAAGGTAAAAATAATTATAATTTTCTACTCAGGGCCGATGAAAGTCCAGTTGCAGTGAAGCACGTGCGCGTTCGGTATTTATTTCATGTTTTTTGCGTTTCAGTTTTCTTGGGGGGGGGGGAGGACGTCCATGGTTCCTTATTTAGAAGTTTTGTATTTGCACCAGGTGAGAAAATAAAAGTTCACCGGCCCTGTTTCTACTGCAAAGTTCAAGTGCCGTCCCCTATTGAAAATCAATCTAACTAGGTAGGGACAAGCAACGTGCCAAATGTAGACCATTTCTGTCATTAATTGCAAAGTGATTTAATACACAGTTGATTTTTAATCAATTTTTGTGCGGAAAACGAAGAATTTGTGGTTCAGCATTTTCTTGATTTTTCGTCAATCAAAAATTTATTAGACATCTATCAGACCAGAAAAAGATAGGATACTTGAAAAATAATATCCCTGCAATAAAGGCCACAGCATGCACAGATTTAAACGTGAATAAACTCTTCGTTAATTTTATACAAATTTTTTGTCCACTGACATCTCCGAAGGCAGAAAAAATTGGAGTTGGCATTAGAAAATTGGAAAAAAATCTTTTCCAAGCCGCTGTAAAATGATACAGTCACAAAATGAGAATCTGGATGACATAACTGTGCATGTAGAAATCTATAAGTGGCAGTATTGAGGATTTTAAAGAACTTTCCTTCCTGCCATGTCATAATTCCAGCTTATCCAATCATTTTACTCTAATTTTTACCTACCTGACCTAGTATGAAGGTGGGAAAATTGAATTTAAATGCAATAGGGTGTGTTAGCAGTCTAGCAGACTCAACACCTGCTACACATTAGTTGGCACACTGGCCTTACATCAAAGCTTTCTGAGTGGTTCTTAAATAAGTGAAGTGTCTCCGTTTAGCCTTAGTCAGGGACATACCGGAGGGCGTCCCTAAACTTCGTCTACAGCTGAAATATTTAGCAGTATCGACCCTCAATTGCAAAATGTCAAAGACTAGGTTTTCTCTCCCCCTTCGCAGAAAAGTTACTTCGGTACGTCCTGGTCGTAATAGTTTCATATGAATCTTAAAACCTTTCAGGGTTTTCAAAAGACCTGACCATGACGTGAAAAGCCGCAAACTTAAATCTAGAAGACTCAGAAGAATCGTATACGACTTTTAAATAGCTTTAGCCAGTGCTGAATAAGTTCGGAAAAACTTCAATATGAGTTTGAAATAAGCTTCGAAAAGGAAAAGATTTTTACTTAAGTATTCAAGATTGAAAAGTCTTAGCTAGTTTTTAGATTGAAGCTGGGGTACAGAAGTACAATGCCCCTCCCCCCACACATACACACATATACAAATTGAAATATTGATATACTATTTAGCAAATTTATAAAAATGTCCCTTGCGAGATTTTAGAGTCGAGATTTAAGAAAGTTTTGCTTATTAACCCAACTTTTAGTGTTTTTTTTTTCTCTTGTAGAGTCTAACCAACCTTCTGAGCACATTCCTTTTCGGGAAAACAATCAGACTGGTATTGTGGTATACTAATATTAGAAATTCTCCAAAATTGTCGCCTAGTCGAGAATCCACAAATTGAAAAAATTTAACAGGACACTTCGAAAGGATTTTTCATTTTCAACGTCGATAAGGCAATAGCAGTACGAAAGCACAAACTTTTCAAAACTAAGTATTTCTCTCTCATCTATCTGTTCATTCGATTACCTTCACGACTAGTTTAAGACTTTACGAATTTTTCGATCGTGCTGAATACTCTTTGAAACTCTTCCAGACCTGAACAGGACTCTTCAATACTTAATCATGACTCCTTGAGATGCCTCAAGACTCGTCTAAGATTCTCGAAAAGTTATGTCAGACTTTGTAAAACTCTTCTAGACTTATTCATAACTCGTTATGACTCTTTAAAACTCATTTATAACTTTTGAGACTCCTTTCACCACCCTTTTTGAAGATTTCTTGAAATTCTTTAAAAGATTGTAGCAGGAACCTCTGAGGCCGCAAGATGTTGCCAGTTCTGAAACGTTTCTGATTTCAATATTTCTCTCGGTGAGAAGCAATTGCTGTCAGTGTCTTCTTCGTGTATCCGCGCTTGTGGGCAGGTGTCTTTACTGCAGTCCCTATGTATCCGTAACTCATTCCAATGAACGGTCATTTCATTTGTACGGCTTTGTTTTAAATTTGCAGTTTTTTAAATGTAATTTTGCAGCTGATCCCTCGAAAAGAAGCTAGTTTCTTATAACCCCCTTTTCTAAACAACCAATCTACGAGTCAGTTTCCTTGTATAATACGAAGTCCAACTAAAAGAGCCCGCCCGATTAGCTGACCACCGACGGTCGATCAAACAATGTTGGGAAATCGATTTAGGTTTTTCGATTTTTCGAACCTGAAACATTCAATTATGAAATAACCTAGCACACGGCATGTGTTTTCGAGATGACCATTGCGTAAAATGCAAAAAGAACAATGAAACCATATGTTACTTGGTGGCGCTAATAGGCGGGTTAGTGTGGCGCTAACAGAAAGATAACGTCGATACCTTTAGTCCTTTCCGTTCGAAATGGCACACGCGAGGATCCGCTGCTCGACCGTAATCTATCATCGGAATTATAAAATTAAAACCGCCAAATGATGATAAATTTGACGTTAAAGGTGCCGCCGAATGCAATCGGAAAATTTATCTGTTCATAGATGCCGCGGACCTCTAAAACTAAATATCAATGAAGAATATGAATTTTGCTCGCAGTAATAACGCTGAAACAATTTTCTGGACAGGTGTACAGCACTCTTTTGTCATCTTGTATATAAGGACATTGTAATAAACATACCTAATATTTATTATAGTGTCTTTCATCTAGTATTCATGGCCATTCAGGAAAAATGAATAATATAGTTTCACTTGCTTTCGGGATTAAAAATTGTACAGAGTGTTTCACAAATCCCCCCCCCCCCACTATTCTTTGAACGCAAAGTTGGATCTTCACGAAAACTACAAATGGATCTTCAAGAGACAAGATCTAGTTTCTTTTCGGATGAAAAAATGTCTTTCCCATGAAAGGGGAGGGAGGGGCTCGAATGTACCATAAACTTTGGAATCTTACATAAAAAAGTGCCGAACTAAATATCCTAACAGGAGTTTCTTGGGACGTCAATTCCGAACATCGAATTAGATTTTTATTCAGCCCCAATTTGGGGCTAATAAATCCAAATTTCAAATCCAAAATGGATCAAAATTGAATTCGCTTAAATAATCAAAGAGATTTATCAATTTCTTGGGAGATGGAGGAGGGAATTGCTTATTTTAAATATCGCATAGATATTTGATCTGGCTTTGATTTGAATCACAAATTCAACGTTTTTCTTATCAAAGCAAGAAAGTTGACTAGGATTGAAAACTTGAACACGTAGTGAAATCTGATGTTTTTGGATCGCTAATTTCAAATATCGCATCAGATTTTTGATCCAGTCCTGGTTTTGCTTTTAACAAATTGAGCCATTTATGGAAATGGTGGTCTTTCGGGTTGTTTATTTCGATACATTTATTAGACTTTTCATTTGGACACGATATGAGCTTCAATCTGACAATCGATTACTCTTTTCAAATGAATGAAATCAGATTTCAAGAAATTGAGTAGAACATCAAAATTGAGAGTTTCTAGACTTTTTCCTTTTTTTTTTTTTGAAATAATGCAATGAGATGTTTCACTAGAAACAAATTTCGGCTCAAAATTCAATATCGTATCCGGAAGAGAGTGAAATAGACACCGGCTTTAAAACTTTTACGAAGCATCGAAATAAGGTTTTTTTGGGCTCCAAAATCGACCTATCATTTGCAGAATTTAGTAATTTAGGAAAGTATGGAAGTAGTAGTTTTGGGTGACAGAATTCAAGAACAAAACTTATTACATTCAGCATCTGACCTCAGTCGGAACTAAAATGGTAATTCACAATGAAAACTGTCAATTTAACGGTATAATTAGTCGAAGGCAGTGTCACAATTATTGTTTGTAGGCCTGCCATCCTTGAAGCATGAAAACTCCTGAGAGCGAAAATAAACCATGAAAAATCTTTGGATAATGAATAAAAATTCCTTACGAAAGTCCTTAAAAAAAAGCTCATATATCAGATCCCTCAAACATCCATTCTCAGCATTCCTTTTCCAATTTCAGTTTTTCTCTCTTTTTTTTCATTTATATTTATTAATTATTTTTTTAATTTCTTACTAAAGTTGTACGATGCAATATATTGTATAAAAATGCATTCATAATTCCTGGTTGGTACGGTTAAAAAAATTTTCTGAGAATTTTTGCGGAAAATCTCAAAAATCCTCAAAACATTCTTAACATTTTGAAAATCTTTAAGAGAATCTTTAGGCTTTTTTCATTGAGCCCAAATATCCTTAAATCTATAAGGGAAAAAAGAATCGACTTTTCTGCCCTCTTCTGCCATATTTGAGGGTTAAATGGAAAGCTTCTGATGTCTGATGAACCCAAGTTAAGAACCAAATAATTTCATTGTAAGAATGATAATTTCAGCTATTTTTTTTATTTTAAACCAAGTCTTCCCCCCCCCCCCGTCGAATTCTGAGTAAGTTTTCGGCGAATAGCATTAAACTCAGAAGAATTTTCTTTTAAAAATTATTAGAATTTTGGTACCTAAGTCTGTGCCGGCATGCTGTTCACACCACTAACGCTAAACTATTAAGTGTCAGTTTAAATATTGAGGCCAAGTGGAAAATAGAACGCGATATTCACAATCACCCCCCCCCCCCTACACCCTCTAGAACAAAAAACCTCATTTGGATACTTCTTTCAAATTTTTACCTAGGAGTCTATTTCACTTCTTTTTCGGGTACAATATCGAATTTTTGTCGAAATTTGTTTCCAATTAATCACCTAACTACATTTTTCCAAAACGATAAGAAGTTCAAAAGATCTCCATTTTGATAAGCTGATTTTAGTCATTTGAAAAGAGTAACGATTCTAACACTGAAGGCCATATCGGGTTCAAATGAAAATTCTAATAAATTTATCGAAAAAGCAACCCAAAAGACCACTATTTTCGGCTCAATTTTTGAAAGCTAAACCAGGGTTGGATTAAAAGTCTGATGCGATAACAAAATTATATTTCGATATACGTATTCAATTTTTTAATCAAGTCAATTTTCTCGCTTTGATCGGGAAAATGTTGAATTAGTTTTCTAAATCAGAGCTAGGTCAAAAATGTGATGCATTAAAATCAACATCCCCTTTCCCACCCCACAAAGAATTTTCGATAATGTCTTAGATTTCTTAAGCCAACTCAATTTTGACTTAATTTAGGTCCGCAATTTGGACTTGTATGCCCAAAATTTGGACCGAATCGTAAATATAATGCGATATTCGTAATCAATGACCCATAAGAAACTCCTTTTTTGATACTTCGTTCAAATTTTCAAGCCAGTTTAATTTTGCTCATTTTGGGTCCAAATTTTGAATTTTTGGACTCAAATCGAGGCCAAATTCAAAACCTAATATAATAATTGGGATCAGCGACCCAGTAAACCTCTATTTAGATATTTCGTTTGAATTTTAAAGCCAATTTAATTTTGTCCGTTTTGGGTCCTAAATTTAGATTTCTGGGCTGAAATTGGGACCGAATCAAAAATTTGTTGCCGTAATCGGAAAGAGTGATCCACGAAATTTAGTTGTATACTTTGTTACCATTCCTAAGCCAATTTAATTTTGTTCATTTTGGGTTCAAAATTTAGGTTTTTGTGCCGAAATCCGGAGACTTGAAAAGTGCACTTGTCGATAGTTTGTTCAAATTTTCGAGCCAATTTAATGTAACCTATTTTGGGCACAAAATTTAGACTTTTGGGCTCTGATTGGAGCCGAATTTAAAGTCTGAAGCGATATTCAAAATCAGTGACCAAAGAAACCTTTTGTATTTAAGATTCCAAAGTTTGTGGTACGTCTGAGCCTACCTTTCATGGAAGAGAAATAAGAACCTAGAACTTGTTCCTTGAATATCCATTTTGGTCCGTGAAAATCCGCTTGTGCGCTGAAAAAAAGCGGGGCCAATTCATGGAACACCCTGTGTAGCAATTTACGCAGGTATGGCTTCGAAGTCTTGATAGACACAATATTCTATGTTGCAACCTGCAACCGTAAAATTCGACTTAGAGAAATAGCCGACTCCGGAACCAACCGAGAATTCCGAAAGCAAGAATCGTTGAAATTTCCCTTGTGTGATAAATAACGTGGAAGCAGCTGTGGGTTTTTAGTTTCTTCACACGTACCGTTTTAAAAACTGAACACATAACGCAACAAGTGAACAGTTTTGTCCTTTTCCTCTTCTTTTCGTGTCGCATCGCCGTCGGTCTCTTCCTGCTTCAACCCTGAATGTTCTTTGCATCCTTAACGCCTAGTTTTCAGAAAGTCGAATTTATGTGACCGAGTCGTAATGTACTACCCTTTCTAACGCGCAACTTAGGGCTAGCATTATAAAAATTGGTTAAAAATTAACCGGTGGTTAAAATGCGCATCCTAATACCGGATTGGCGGATTCGCATTTTAACCATCGGTTAATTTTTAAACAGATTTTATAATATTGGCCCTTAGGGAGAAGCGAGGTGATAGGCGATTTTAGGAGCAAATTGTTTTAGAGTAATTGAGTACAATATCTTATGGAAATTGCTAATTTGGAGTGACATTTCAACAGGTAAGGTGGATCGGGATAAGTGGAGTTGGCGGCCATTTTTCAATAGTAGATGTTGAAGTGAGCGCTTTCTAGAGGAGGTTCTGTATTTGTCTACTGCCTAATTCGATTGAAAAGGATAGTCGAAAAAAACAAAAAACTGACTTTGCGGAATAGATGACTCTTTAGAAAGGTGAAAGTTGCCTGCACTGGTAGTATAACTCATACCTGATAACATCTTGTATGAAATCCGAGTAAACCCTCATTCTGTGTGAAAATTGACTTATAGCAGTTTGGTATGATGTTCTTCGATTCGAGTGACCACTCTGAACTTGTTTGTCTGAGATTCCACATAAAAATTACTTGATAGCGAGTTGTCGAAAATACTACTGAAAAACAGACCCAAATTACTCAAATTAAGTAGTTATTTAAACTCAGTAGTACTTTCTTATGAGAAATGTGATCTCAATTTTCACTATCAGTGGAGCAGAAAAACTAAGTAAAATTTGGAGAAAATTGTTGTCATATTAGAAAACCCGGTGGAGAGTTGCGACAAAAATTCAGAAAAAAAAATCAAAATTCGATAAATTTGACCTAATTGAAACTTAAATTTGTAACATCAGTCTTCAAAGAACGTGTATTAAAAAATTGAGTAAGAGTCTTAAAAATTGTAAACATCTGGGAAAAATGTTTAAAATGATAAAAATCTAGAAGAAAATCTCTAAGTTTGAAAATTTAACCGAATTTAAACTTGAATTTAATCGAAAATTCGGCAAGATTCGTGAAAAATTATAGTTATCTGGGTAAAATGATTAAATTCATTAAAAAAAGTGTTGTCACTTTAGATAAATAAATTATCTAAGAGTTGGGTTGAACTCTGAAAAAAAAAATCACAAAATTCAGAAAATTCGACTCTTTTCTCGTTGAAGAAGGAGAAGAACTTTTGTTTTGCATGAAGAACGAAATATTAGTTCAGTGGCTCAAAACTAGAAGATTCTACCTATAGAAAAACTGTAGAAAAATAATTATGAAAGAAATCAAATTTAATTCTATGTTTAGGACCCCCTCGCTTCTTAAATTAGTAGAACTGAAGGATTATTGTTGGAGGGGATGAGGGGTAAAAAAATTAAAAATTAAAATATTTGAGTTAAAGCCAAAAAAAAACTTCTTGTTTTTGAAACGGAGTTAACAAGTAAAAAATCTCGTATTTCATCCCCACAATCTCTCGGGGTGCCTTTTCCTCTACTTCCTGAATAATTCTTTTAGTCGGAAAAGGGGGCACCCCTCGTTTTGACGATACTGTCTCAAATAGTATCCAGTAGTTTTTGGATTCATAGTACATCAACATTACTTGCATTCAGGATGTCGTGGTTATATACAGACTGAAGTAATACAGTATCGTAAAAACTCGAGTAAGCTTCCAGCCAATCAGAATCTAGTTTACATACTCGCACTTTCTTTTCTCCAAGGCGGTGTGTTTACTGTGTTCATTTAGAATCGGAATATCAGAATGCATTTCGGCTATTGACAAAATGAAATCCGTTTTGAAAAATTTCCTGTATGAAAGTAATACTTACCTCTACTAGTGGAACATCTTGCCGATCCCGTTCTTTCCATCTCGGCGACTTCCTTTTTCTACGGTACAAATCGAAAGGTACGAGACAGTATTGTATACTTAGCCGGCCTTTGTCGATTATGCAACAACTTTTATTGTGAATTTTACCCGTAAAACGAATAAAATCAGTATACCGAAAGGGTGGCGACGATGTTTCTCTCGATTCATTGTCGCACACAAACGGCGGCTTGGTCGGTGTGAATACCGTCACACAGAAATGACATATCCAAACAAATTTCCCTGATTGATTATCTTATGGTCCGAAAGGCTGCTGTAAATGTAAATAACGATTCGATGTTTTCAATGTTGAAACGATTATATGAAAACGATATCTTCGGCAAGGAGAGAAAGGGCGTCGACGAGCCGATTTTACGCGATTTTCCGAATGCGATTTCGAAAGGATTTCGGACATTTACATAGCAAGGAGGCGGGAAGTTGTTTGTACGGTGATATTTTGACTCTCAAACGAGCGTAATTAGTTGTTTTTCCTGTTCTTTGTTGGTCTCATGAAAGATATTTGAAAATTTAAGTTCGAATGTCAGTTATAGAACTTGGTTTTCTTATACTAGAAGGTTGGGCGAGAAACTGCTGTTAAAATCTTCAGTCTACCTCGATTCTATGGTTTAGTCCACTCAGTTTTTATAGAAAATAAAAATCCAGCGACAGAGAATTTTGTAGAAAACGAGAAAGTTCAAAGTTCAAATGAAAAAAAAACTCTGGTTTTTCACTTCATGAGAACTGTTCAGTTTTAAATTTGATGACCTTTCTATTGCAGGCCTTCAGTTGTACGTTTAAAATTAAAGATTTTTAAATCTACGAATATTTTTGTTTTTCCTCGCATTTCTTTGGACATGAGATCGGATTAACGTGGGACCCAGTTTCCTGGAGCAAAGGCTCAGTTTCATTTTAGGTTATAAGCAACGTCTTCAATCTCTACAAGGATGTAAGATATTAGGGTGTACCGTCGAAGTTTCGAATATTTCATCGAATTTTAGATCGGGTCCTGATCGAGGCCAACGAAATTGCTCATTAGAAAAATCCAAAGAAGCCGAAATTGGGGTCCGACCAGAAATCTGATTTAATATTTAAAATCAGAAACCCAGAAAACTTTGATTCAGTTCGATTCAATGTTTCATTTGATTTTTTAAGTCGAGTAAATTTTGCCAATTTTCAAAGAGAAACTGCAATTTTAAGGCGTGAAACTAACGCTCCATCAAAATTCTGATTTAATATTCCAAATCTGCGATCAAAGGAACGCAAGCTCAGTTATATTCTCAATATTTTCTCGTTTGAAATCAGCTCCATAAACTTAGCCCCGCTTTCTTGGATTTTCGAAAAATTTTGTTCGTGACGAGTTGTTCTGAGATTGTGGTGTATTTAATTTTACACTCTCACCCCACCCTTTTTAAGATGCTTATTCTCCTTCTCCAAAAAGGAGTGTCGAAACGGGCGAGAACAGGAGTACATGATACCCTCTCCTAGAAATAAAATGGTGGTGAAAAGTATAATTTATACTACCTCTCCTCCCCTCTCCTCCACTAAAAATAATTTAAAAGATTGATAAAAAGGCGTAGTAAGAGATTCTAGAGACGACTTTTACTAGATGATTTTTTGACTGTTCACTCAAGTTTCAGACTTCTTTGTGCTGGGGTTGACTCAAGTTCTTGTATCCCCCCCCCCCCAAAAAAAAAAAAAAAAAAAGAATTATCCGATGTCACTGCCTTCAAGAATTTTAAAACCACAATTTTGGATGTAAAAGAAATTGTGCTAAGTTGCGATAAAATTGTGCTGTATCCGATCTTGCAATTCCAAAATGGCAGAGCTAGAAGAGGGCGAAGTAGGGCCAACATTAAAACGAAGTTTTAAAACAAATAAGAATTCTTTTTCTCAAAAATTCAAAAGTGTGGGATATAATTTTCTAGACGGAAGGGAGAAAATTAGAGTGGGTCGGTCTTCTGAAAATGTGATGGAGGGCGAAGACGGGTATGGCATCAGGTAATAATACTTGTATTTTGTTTAATTTCTTATATCCAGTTTTCTCTTTACCCATAACTTAAATTTTTCCAGAACTGTTACATTTTTCTTTGTGAGCAGAAAAATTTCAAGTTTAAAGTTGAAAATGCAAGGGAGAATAGAAAAGTAATAACACCCGTATTTCAGCAAGTCTTTGTGCCCCTCACCATAACTTCAATTTCCCCCATGAATGTCACATTTTTGAAAAAAATTGAGGATGTGGTAGAAGACTCATGACTTGATATAAAAAATAGGTGTTATTACTCCATACCATGCCTGCGTATCCTCCTCTCGAGTTCTACGATTAGGACTTTAAATTTTTAAGTATATGGAGAAAATTTTGGCATTTTTTAGAAAAATCGAAGGTCTATTGATGACACAAGACTTGATGTAAAATATGAAACTCAATGTGGGTGTTAATACCCGATTCAATACTCGTTTTTTCCCAATTGCATTTTAAAATTTAAGTTTGGGATTTTTCAACCTATTTCAGCGGAGATGGAGGCAAAACTGAACAAGGCAATCATCCCACCACTCATTGGTCATAGCAACTCAACACAAACTAATTTTTAAAAAATCCAAACATGCGGGGATTTGATTTTGTGAATTTTTCATTTTTTTTTGGGGGGGAGGGGGTCAGGAATGATAGGGATGTTTGGTGGAGCGTATGGCGATGCACGGATGCCAAAGTGGCTCCCTAGACATCGCACCTCTGACCTCGGAAACTACCCTTTCGAGCATCGCATCAGTAGGGATGCATTGATACTGGCCCCAGGCCCCAGGCCCCATTTCGCTTTTTCACTTCCGGTGCGCGCTGTCCTGCCAAGGCCACACCATACTGACCGAGGTAATGCTCACCCAACATTAACCTGAAACTTGGGTGCACCACAGATGGATGCGCTTCCTTCACTCACCCCTCACCTCTTCGTCTTGGTACGTGTGGTGACGCAGGAAAGTAGTGACGGCGGGTGAGTCCTGCCGGGGGTCCGCAGCAATTGCAACAGCCCTAGGATGGTACAGAGTTGTTGTGTTCGATGGTGTGGGCCGAACTTCGTCCGTCGGTCCCCTGCCTCGACCACTCTGTCTGCATCTTCTTCTTCATGATAGTTGAGACAAAGGCCGACACCCGGTTCCATCCGCTTCCGCTCTTCAACATTTCCGGAACCAAGGTGTCCGGCGCTAGACGACTGATGACGCCGTCGATATGGCTCATGTTTCCACCGGGATCGATCGCTGTTGTTACCGTCCCGCGCCCCTCCTGCTCCCAGGCTTCACACTCGAACAGGGTGTGCCAGGGGATATCCTCCGCCCCCCCGATCTCAGTCGCTATCGCCATCCGATATATGTACGTGCCGAAGCACCCTCAGGATTTGGGTCAGGTGGAAATTCAGCTTTTCATGAGACCTGCCCGCCCATACATCGAGAGGTCGTGTATCTGTGCTTGGTTCAACTCGCCCTTGGTCGACTGGGAGAGCGCGTCCTTTCACTTACGAAGCATGAACTACCAAATGTCCCGCTTGACCCGAAATGCTTCCCCTTTCGTCTTCACTCTCAGGAATGATGGGGATAAAGGAGGGACTGAATACGTTAAAATCTTAGCCCGAGTTAGAAAAATTCAACGCAAACTAATTTTTTCAAAAATTTTAAAATGTAGGGCTAATCAGTCAGGGTCTTTGAAATTAGAAATTTGGTGGTACGTCTTGGCTCCCAACTGGAGAAACCGAAATTCTCTGATCGGAAAAGAAACTACATTTTGCTTCTTGAAAACCCACATTCGCTTCTTACTGAACTTCGCGGTCAAAAGAAAGCGGTGGAGAGAATAGACAAAAGCGGCACCCTGTATGGTTCCCATGCCAACAGAGTGGGAGCAACTTTTAAACTGTCCTAATGTGTATATGTTGGTCTTCGGGGGGATTCAATACTAGAAAAAGTTTAGGATCACCATCAACAAGTAGGAAAAAGGAGGTACATACATCTCAAGTTTGTCAATTCACATAATTTTTGGGATTGATGAGCCAAAAGAAGAAATGTCTTTACTTTCTTAATTTAACCGACTGACAGAGTGGTGTATGAGAAAATTTTCCTGTCACCCCTTCATTAGCATGCAAGTGATTCGTCATGGTTCTAAATGTGTGAAAAACATGTTTATGAAGAGTAATTTTTTAAGATACGTATGCCCAGAAAAATCAGTTTTTTAGAAAACGTGAAAAACTGCTTAGAAAATGTATTATTTGTGAGGATGATAGGGAGCACTGGGTTAAGTCTGACAGTAATAGAGCAGTTTGACAAAACTGTCGGTATATGTCCGCTGTATTCCGTGGCACTGGTAATTTAAGATTTCCAATTTAGCACATAACTGTTTTTAGACAATTACTTCTTATTTATATGTTTTTAAAGATTCGACAAATAGGTAAAATGTTCAGTCCAAATCTGTGTGGTTCGGGGGATTCCTCGTTGCAATATGTTTCATTAAATTTAGTAAGTAAATAAAACCCCTCCGAAGTGACTAATCATTAAAAGAATGTATCGTCGAATTTCATGAGCGACTTCTCCACCAAGAAATGTGCAGTTCGATCGATACACGGTTCGCCTGTACACGGAAGTAAAGATTTTTTGAATGCGACTAACTCACTCGATTCGCACAGCAAAATTCTGTAATTTACGTCATTCTTACGACTATAGCTGTTTCTACGGAACGAGTAAATACCCTTCGTATTACCCAGTGGCTAATGCGTCTTAACAAAAGGGGTCGATCTTTTGATAAAGGTCGCTTCACTGAACAAAGAAGTTGCTAGTTATATTGGGTAGGAACGGACGTCGGTCATTCGTAATGGCGTCCAGCCCTATCCTGATGAACGTAGAGCCGCGGGGACTCGAAAAATAAAGGCGCAAAAGATTACACAAGTATCCCTTCGAAGCAGCCGACTTCCCTTATTTCGGATGGTTAACGTGCATCCCTCTCTTCCTCGCACCCTTTCAGTCCGTCTTTCTCGCTCTTTTCGGCGAAGAGTTCGGGATTCTGGTGCAGCGTTGATAAACTATAAGGTCCGGCTGGTTGGGTGGAACGAAGATCGACTAATTATTATCTCCCTTTGATATAAATCCGTAATTCCGACTGGGAAAATTAATTTACTGTAGTAGTTTGAGAAACCGCCGGCGAAACCACTTCGTAGCGGAGAAACCCAGCTCGACTTAGGCCGAACTCGTCAAATGCGGTTTGAAATGCACCAGAAATGTACTTCACTTTATGGGACGGAGTCGAGTAAACAATACAGACGCATGCGTTCCAATAATGGACGAATTATTTGCGACATTTTCTGCATTAGCCTTAATCGTTTACGGTTACTTCCGGCTGAGCACATCTTCTGTTGAATACTTTTTTACTTAGTAAATCTTACTTGATTTCTATATCCGTGCTTCTTATATAACGGAATTCATAACATATGAGTAAAATATACGCATATTCATGTAGAAATTGTGAAAAGTTTCGGTGGCGCCCAAGGTACTTTTGAGAGGCGGTGCAAAAGCTGACACTGTAAGCTGAATAAGCCACCTACCCACTTACCCTTCATATTTTCAATTCTTTTTTTTCTTCCCCCCTTTTTCTCTTAACTTCAGAAGGGCTGCACCTGTACCAACCTTAACGCCATTTAGGCCCTATACCTATCTGAGTTTGATTCTTCGTGGCATTGTTTGTGTTACCTAATAAATGCAGCACCTATACATAAATATTTGCTTACAAGCTGCAGCAAATCGAAGTGGTAGCTGATTCCGATTTGTAATCAATGAAAAAATGTCATCTCTTGGAGGTGGAAAATGTCATACTTGCAGGCTAGTGTTGATCTCAGATCAAATCCTTGAAATGGAAACAAACTGGAATTCAATATCGGAACTGTTCTACAGCCAGGTTTTTTTATATCTACATCAGGTTTTTTTTTGACTCGGCTCCTTAACATTTTTAATTTACTAACTTGCGATGTGAATTTACCAACCTAGAAGAAACTGCTTGTTTCAGTCAAGTTACTTTCTTATTAATACCTCCCCGTCCTCCCTTTTGACTACAGGCTCATAGGGCTTTTCGCTTTTCTGTTTGTTTACATGATTTCTTATCTCGCTGGGTACTTAATTGTCAGTACGTAGGGCGTTCGAATGTGTTGAAATTACTGTTACCCAGATTGAACATTGAAATTACTGTCTAAAATGAAGAAAATTATGTCGAGGAATGTTTCCTCCCTAATGGAGGTCTCTCATCTGATGGGTTTCCTACAGATTTGAATGTGAATTTTAAGATCGTTTTCTGGAGAGACAGTTACTGCGGGTTATTAATTAAAGTTGTCAGTATTCGCACCTCTTTGGAAATGCTTTGAACAAACTTTCGCATTTCGATAGCCATGTTCAAGTTGACTTGAATCCAATTTCAAGGTGGAAAACCATGCCTTCTTACATTTTAATGATAACTTAACGATATTCTCCACCAAATCTGGCCACAGCTTTTGGCAAACCAAAAAACGATTCATAAGGGTGCGTATTACTTCTCGAGTTGCAGCTATTGACACTAAAAGTGTACATTTTATCATATGAAAATTCGTAATAAAATGTGAGAAAGGAACCATACAACTCCTTCCCTAACAGCTGGATGATATCACAGTGAGCTCACAACAACATATATTTCTTTGTAATATTTGAAATATCGTCACAATCTTTCAACGTTTGCAGAAACATTGCTGCGAGATTTAGTGATATTTAAAGTTCATCGCATTAATTTTCGCAACGTTACAGGAATATTTCAAAGGAATACTATAGAAATATCACACAGTGACCATTTAGAGATATTACATTTTCATATCTGTAAGTAAGTAGGTACACACATTTAATGATAATTTGTGATTCTATAGCGATTGAAAAGTATAATTCGATGTATGCACATAAAACAAATAGAAAACATCGAGGAAAAAAGTTTCAAAAAGAACATAAAATCAACAATAACAAATTATAAGATTAATAAATAAGAATTTTAATAAGTCACCAAAAAGAGAGCACAGATGCTCACGAAACATTAGTAACACAAGAGCATTCAAAATCAAAGGTACCCGCAGTAAAATCAAAAATGGTTTCGAAAAACTAGAAAAAATCGAATTTCAGCCCTAACTAGAATATAAAAACGCCGCAAATGTTTCAAATGTTGTCAATATTTCTGCTCACAGTACTTACACAAGTTAGGAGGGGGAAAAACAACAAAATATTTTCCAACTTTTTCACCACCATCGCCGATCTCTGGACCCAACCACTTACAGTAACTTGACTTTAAGGGAAAGGGAAATTTCTCGCGGGTTCACAAGATACAACAGAAGTCTGATCGTGCTATTTTCTTACTGTTTTTAATGTATTCGTCGCAAGGCCGAATTTAAGATTTCGTGGCCCTGGGGCCTAGGAAGATGTGAGGGCTCCAAAGTGTCAAGATACTCCCCCTCCCCCCCCAAAAAAAAAAGAGTTCAAAATTACGAGTAAAAATAATTTGAAGTACACATAAAGTATGAACAACATATATTTGTAATAACGACACTTCCATGACTTTTGTGGACGCCCGCGGCCCTGAGCCCCACCCTAAATCCGGCCCCGATTCGTCGTAAGTGATTGACAGCTCAAGTTCTATTCCGGGACTAGTCGTCATATTAAGCCATCCGAGTTAATCATTTCTGAATGTGAAAGCGTAACAATTTTCTTTGCCACTATCAAAGCGAAAATCCCAATAGTCAGGTCAAAAATGTAGGGACCTGATCCGGCAAAGAAAGTATCGAAACTTGCCGAACAGTGTCGATTTATCCATTAGACAGAGTAGGCAATTGCCTAGGGCCTACGAAGCATGAACTTTTTTTTTCAATTACTTACTTACTGAAATCTGGCCGCAGTAATTTAATTATGACTGGTGCATGTAAACTTTCAAAAAAATAAATAAATAAATAAATTGAAGCAACAAATTGTCTAGGGCCTACGAACATCTTAATTCGGCACTGCTGCCGAACTTTGTATGTAGTGTTACCCTATCCCCGTTACCTATACTCTCAGAAAAATTTCTTCAGTATGGTAATTATCTTTCTCACTACGAAAACCAAAAATAACATCACCTCCTTCTTTTCAGGGGAAAAAAAAAGACGCAGATCTCAGATTAAAGAAATAAAATTTAATCATTCTCTAGTTCTGGATATGCCTACTGGTCAAAAGTAAAGCAAAGAAATTCAGAAACGACTTACAATAGCCTCAAATCATGTGAAGAATTTGAGGCCCTTCCCCAGAATCGTGTAATGAAATAGAGCTGAGAGACAAAATCTCCGCAGTTTGGTAATTTTTTAAACGCCAAAACTTGAGCTTTTGTGTAGTATTACCTTATTCCCTTTACCCCCTGTTTAAATTGTTCATTTGTAGATTTAGAACTAAATGTTTAAGTTCTCTATTCATAGATTTAAAAGACCCCCCTTATGAGAAAAATTTCATTATCATATTATAGTCATCCTTCTCATAAA
The DNA here is from genome assembly GCA_031841125.1 of Acanthococcus lagerstroemiae. NCBI lineage: Eukaryota > Metazoa > Arthropoda > Insecta > Hemiptera > Eriococcidae > Acanthococcus > Acanthococcus lagerstroemiae. Next base: position 33,990,402 of record CM063107.1, read on the forward strand.
AATCGAAAACTTTCTCCTAAATTTTCTCTTGAAAAATAAGGAGGCAGAAAGTTCAGACTGAGAAAGCAAAGCCGATCATTTTCAAGTTCTGGAAACTCGATCAAAGATAAAACAAAGAGACAAAGAGAATCTTAACGAATCATCAGTGTCGAATTCATTCGGCATTTTGCCGCCTTCCCCAGGGGAGGGGAAAGGTTTGATATAAAATTGAATGTGAAAAAGATTATACCACAGATTGTTTCAGAAAATTCTTATATTTCAAAGCGTATCCTGCCAAACATCACTAAGAAAACAATCATAAAACAAAAAAATATGTCATTTGGTCATTAGCACAAAATAGAAAACAAGAACAATACGTATTCAAAAACTAAATACTAAAAAATGGTAATTTATTAGTAACTCATTTTGCACATTGATAGGTACTAATATGACGCTACTAATATCCACGACTATTGGGATTTAAACTTAGAGTTTCAAGTGTTGGCAGCTCTGCGATATGTGTGAGTGATCACGTATGATTTACCACATAAGCGTGTAGCAAACTTCAACTATCATAAAGTCGATTAGAACTTTACTTTCAAAGAAAATTTGTCCTAAATTCGACTGCATCATCACCAAAAAATTAAATTATAATCAGTTCTACTGGCAGAATAATTTTTACTCGGTTTTTTACCCTACTGAAGATAACAGGTTTCTATTTGAAAGTACGCTTGATCACTCACTCATTTTCACCCGCTAACACCCGTGCAGGTAATTTTGCAGCGCACTCTAGTGCAGGTTTAAATCCCAATAGCTTCAACAAGCCAGCGACCTAGTAATAGGGTCGGCCTTTCAGCTGAAGTCTGGGCGGCTATTCCACTAACTGACTTCGAATAAAAAGTACGATTGCACTTGGACGTTGTTAAGCTTAAGGGAACCAACCAGCAAAATCTGTTTTTTAAAAATACGTGATTCTGAGTTCAAGAGATATTATGTAGAAACTATATGATATAGCGTTTACTGATAAGCTTTGTCCAACGTGAGAACGTGAGGACACATGATACCTCAAGTCACTTTTGCAGAGACTGTAAGCACGATGTAAAACCATTTCTCTATCTGTTTCTTTTACACACAATTACGTTCACTTTTACATTTAAAACCACAAGCGCTACTGTTGAAAGCAAACGCGATTCATTCTCGTGTATCTCGTTTGTTTGTCCACTTACATTTAAAACCACAAGCGCCACTGTTGCATCGGGTAGAACTTTATTATTACTATTATTTCCATTGTATAAGGCTCGGTTTCGCCGACCCTAAAAATCCCCTTTTCCAAAATTTTTTTGAAAATAGTGCTATCACATGCACCAGTGACTACGATCTAGCACCGGGATCGGGTTCAAGGATCAAAATTGTACAAGTGTTGCCGTTTGTTGTGCTGGAAAATGTATAAGGCGATCTTTGCACTAGTCAAGACTGACCATCATAGTGGACTGAAAACTCTGGTAACAGAAGTATATGCCATCCCTTATGGAAACGTAAAGTTACTGACAGCAAATTGAACTTCTCGGACTTATACTTCAAATCTTTCTAAATAATAACACTACTTTATTCGGGAAAAACAACTTGAAACAAAAATTTAAAAAATAGAACAGGTATTGAGACAAGACTGTAACATCCACGACAATGGACATCTCCCTATGATTTTTCCATTCAAAAGAAGGTAATTGTCCTGTCTGATGAATTTGATTGTTGGACTTTGTTGCAGATATCATTGTGTAACCCAAAATAACCCCCCCCCCCTCCTTCCATAAAATATCAAAAGTTAGGGTTCAAAGTTTGTTGGTAACAAAATACTCTCAGTTTCTGTAGAATGACCCGTCTGTGATAATAATCCTCGAGTTCATATTTTGGGTTTCAATTCCTCAGTTTTGTTCGAGGAGAAATGGCGAAGCAAATTCTGGCGTACGGTTCATTGAAAACTGCGTTTTCGGAGCCAAATTTCATTCCGGAAGGTGTCGTGTATCGTGTGCCCGCCCAATCAGATAAAATCCCGACTAACAAATTATTTGATAAACCTGTTTCACACTGCGAGCGTCAAACCGCGAACAAAATATTCCTCTAATCCTGGGACTACGATATCGGCATTACCCTTTTAATGCACCCGCTAAAAGTTAAAACCCCTTTCAGCGTTAACTATAAAAAAATTTTTTATAACATTTGCAGAGCCTGCTATTGTACTTTGTTATACTTTATGTAGGTTCTGATAAAAAGACACACGTTGCGCTCCTTTTCTTCTTCACTCTTATTTGGAAATGGTGTTGCTGGGCACCTTTACAGCGGAAATCGACTGGAATGATATGACGTAATCCTTTCCTATAGCTGGGCTGTTTTTTCGGCGGCTTTTTACTGCACATGATATTGCGGTCGCATGGTAACAGTTCTACCAGGCGGAAAATGTAATCGTGTGCATCTCACACTTTTGGGATGAAAGTAGGAGTGTTGAAAATGACTGGTTATGACGCCTATCATCGTCGGGTATGCGGGCACTCGCGTTTAATTACGTTACACTCGCCATTGCAGTTTTTAAGCCCTTCGTTTGCGTCATATCATGTTGGAATATTGAACCAGAACACGGGCGTAGGAACACGGCGTGGGGATTCCGGGTTAGAACCCGCCAAACGCTGTCGAAAAGAGAATTTTAGAATGTATTTTAACGCATTAGTTACTCCGACCCAAAAAATGTACCTTATGGCAATAATCACGATGTTCATTTTTTTATTTTTGTTTGATCCGAGTTATGTCCCGTTGTGATTGAGTTGGGGAGTTGAAATTTTGCCACGTTGTTCACGAAAGTGAAATGAAGGGTGAAGGTCGAGTTTGTAGATGGGCTTAATCGGACTACTCTGACGGAGGGAGGCACAATGCATATTCTTGCTGGAAATGGCTTTGCCTTACATTCTAATCCTTTACAACTTACCTAGTTAGTTGAAATGTTTACAATTAACTTTCACAACCATAATGCGGTACGAGTTCGAAGATGAGCCGAATCGGCCTGTTGACTCGGGAGTCAAAGATACTCATAGTGCGTAAAGTCGATTGTCGTTAAAAAGTTGTCTTGCAAGCCGTGTAAGCCCTACCGAACGATTGATGACAAACAGAAGTATTATTCTTTTGAGATCTGCAAATTTGAAATAACTATTTATAGTGGAATCAATGGTTGATGAAAGTTACAAGTAAAGTCGTGAGGTCCACTCAGTAATTGTTCAGTAAAATTACAGTATGGACCGCAATATTTTGCGCAAGTGGTGTGTGTTCGCCTCTAATATTTAGGTCGTGCAGTGTCCATTCTTCATCAGTTTGGCTCATACTGGAGAAGGGGGAGGGGTAAATATTATAATAATTTTATTTCACTTTACCAAATGCACTGGTACGTGTACAGCAAATGTGGGCAATTTTATTTAGAAAGCTGTATGATTTTGTGATTACAATGGTGATCAGATCAGCTGGGTCGAAGGTCGGTAGTTCAAATCCCGGGGACTTCTTTTCTCTCTCGTTTTTTTTTTTACTTTCTGAAAAATATTTATTTTTTTCTTTTCGATACATCAGTACTATTTTATTCATTCGAGTTGTATTTATACCTCTAAGTATTTAAGCCCGGTGTCGTTCTAGTGAGATGAGGTATAATATGTACATATTTCAGCTGTGAAGCTTAAATCGTAAACGTGTTGCGTATCATGTTGCAGTGTTTTTTCCCTTTCTTTGCACTAGTTATTGAGTACACCATTTTCAAATGGGAAGTTATCGAGAACAAATGATCAAAATAGAGATTTTCTGAGTCGTTGATTTCAAATATCTCATCAGATTTCTGATCCAGTCTGGTGTTTTTGGGGGCCAAAATCTAAATATCACTTTCGAGGAGGATAAAATTGACTCGAATTAGAATCGAATCAAGTTTCAAAATAGGAATTTCTTGGGTCGCTGATTTCACATGTCGGATTAGATCATTTATTTGATTCCGACTTTTAGGCTCTAAAAACCAAATGTCAAACTAGAAAAGGAAAAAATTAAAACTCGGATTATAAAATTGAGCAACGTGTCGAAATAAGGGTTTCCTGGGTCACCAATTTCAAAAAATCAAAATTTTACTCAGGAAAAGTGCTAAATGTACTCGAATTAGAACACCGAGCAAGAAACGAAAGAAAGAGTTGTTTCTTGGGTCGTAGATTTCGAATATCGCATCAGATTTTTGATATAACCCGGAATTTAGACTCTAACTTGGAAATTAGGCTCCAAAAATTGAAAACGGCGAACTTAACTCGACTTTCCAAACAAACTACCGGTGATGAAGTTTTCTTCTTATTCAAAAGGAGGAAACGACTATTTTATTTCTCTCGGAGAAGAGACACAGCTTTTCAATTTTTGAAGAATATGCGAAATTTCTCTCATCGAGGGAAATACAAAGACACTATTTTTATTTTCCCTGAGACAAAGGAGGCAGTTCCTCTTCCTGCAAAGACAAGAGTGAAATTCTTCTCGTTTCTCGTTCTGGATAAGACAAGGACGCCTCCCTTCTTATTTCTCACGGGATAAGTTCCTCTTTGCCGTATTGTATCTTATCGTTAGCAATATCAAAGTGGTAGTTTTTATATGCACCTACCGGTTGATACATTGATGAATAAACATATATGAATCGTTACAAAAAAAGGTTGAAGAGTACAACGGACCATTTTTCCTCCCCCCCCCCCTTCAACAAGAAAAGGGGAAAATTCAAAAACTATTTAGCTATTTAGGAAGTAGGTGAAAAGGCGCCGTGAGAGATTTCAAAGACCAGATTTACGAGATTTTTGCTTGTCTTTCCTCAGATTTTTGTACTCCTTCGAAAAAAGTCTTATGATATACACTGCATGTCTGTCGAGTTTATTTTTACTGTATTTTATTTGGGTGTCAGTGTGATAACTAGACAAATGTAGATCAGATTAACTCAATATTTTGTTCAACTTACATTCGAAGAACTATTACCTACGCTGTTGAGTTCGAGTTCTCAGTATTTAAGTAGAAAATTACACTTATTGCTTACAATTGACAATCGAATCTAGATAAATTGTAACCGTCGATTCGAAAAATGATTTTAGTCATTGAGTCATTAGAATTAGAGAGAATCAACTATCTAATTCATTTTTCCAAATATTCTATGAAACGATTAAATGGCATCGTTTTTCCCAATATTTTATAACGATTAGATGGTACATAACTCTATGTCCCCGTAAGACATTTTGGAACCGTGTCTATGCATGAATCTGACCTTGCCTGTAATTTGTGGCATTAGGGTAAATTAAGGATAGGGAGAGAAATCTAAATGTATTCCAATAGTGATTAGTTTTCGAGCAAGGTCGTTGTGTTTTTGAAGGCATTAGTACGCTATTATGGTACGTAGTGTTCACGATTTGTATTCAAAATTGAAAGGAAAAATATTTTTGCTGATAGTATGGAAACTGATTTAACTATGAGGCTGCGGCAATGTCATTTCGTAACTATTTTTGGTAGTTTCCTCTAATAGGTATGCTTATTGACACAGATATACATATATCCTAGGGTTGCATGTCATACAGTTATCTTTGCTCATTTCAGGATACCAAGTGTTGAACGAATGAGTAGATATACTCGTAGGTAATCAAACTGCGACAATCAATAGAAAATTAAATGAACGCAACTACGCTCATGTGTGATAAAAGTACGAGTCCGAAGACTATGCTTGTATTCGTGACTTATGAAATTCATAAAAACAGTAGCGTAGCCAGAGGGGGGGGGTCCAAGGGGTCTAGCCCCCTCTCCCTTGAGCCTAGGAAATTTTTGATCAGTTCTACATTCCTAACTACAGTCAGTCATGAAATCTGATGCTGAATAGATGAATAATAAATTTGGTTTGTGAACATGATATTTTGGTTCAAGCTCGTTTTAATTTTACTTAAATAGATACCTATTGTATCTTTTCAAAATATCCAAAGATTTAAGAGGTAGGTATGCGAGGCACACAATTTTCTTAATTTTACTATAGTCTAGTGTCTTGGATGCTTGACTGACAATCAAGGTAGGTCTCTGAGATGTAAAACGGGCCTCAGGAGCAATTTTTCATTAATAAGCCATCAACTGTTCAGGAAAATAACAAAACAAATTCTACCCTCATAGTATTTTTTTTTCGGTCTCCGCAGGCTTCCGACCTGGAGAATGCTACAACACCTGACCAAACTCCAGAATCATACTATCGAGTAAAGCAGTAAACATTTTTATACCATTTCTCAACTCAGTAATACAAAATCTGAATGACAAATTTATTGCGCACAAAGAAATTTTGAAAAGATTTCAATTAATTTTGACAAATGATGAAATCAGTGAACCAGTATTTCAAGAATTTGAGGATGAAATGATCTGTTTCTATCAAAAGGATCTGCAAGGAAGTCAAAAAGAAATTGTGGCTGAAATTAAATTATGGAGACACGAACTTGGTGAAGAAAAAAAACATGCAATTGAATTAGGTACTTCAGAAATGTAATCAAGATTTCTACCCCAATGTTTATGAGCTTTTGAGAATTTTTTGTTCTATTCCGGTATCAAATGCCAAAGCTGAAAAAAGTTTCAGTACTTTGAAACTTCTGAAAACATACCTCAGAAATAGCACAACAGAGCAGCGGTTGAATGGGTTGACGCACTTATTTGTGCACAAAGATGTAGAACTGAAGCCCGAAGAAGTGTTACAGGAATTTTGTCAAAAAACAAGACGTTTAGATTTTTCTTATTAACTTGTATAGGTACATAAAGTTAAGTTTTCTAATTAGTCATCTTAAATCGACTGTACTGTTTTTTAAAAATTTGATTAATGCCATTTTGTTACTGGCCTGTAATTAAACTAATGTTTCTACATTCTAGGGCTAAGTATTATTTCTTTAAAATAAATTGTATGTTTACACACTGTACGTAGGTACTGAAAAACTTTGCGCCCCTCCCCTGAACCTTCCAAATTCTCACTTTTCCATGTAAACCATTTTGTAAAAAATAGGTTTCAAACCGACAATGCTAAATGAATCATTTTAGGATTTAAAAAAATCTCATGAACACTTAAGATAAACTTACCACATAAAGGATAAAGCAATCCACCGAATTCAGTTTGAAGACCGGCGGTCTGTTGGCGAAAAACATTGTATCTGGTGGACGTGACTGTCATAGTTTTCCTGAAATTATATATCCGTTCTCTTGAACAGTCAACACGTGCGTAAATAATGCATTCAACTTTTGTACTTCCAAAATAATCGGAAAGGTGCAGATTACCATTGATCTGTTCGAATTGAAATCAACCAATAAAAATCAACTTTGATTATCTTTCGTCATGATTTGTGTAACCATCCAGTTCTGATAAAATAAATTCACTGCCCCGCAAAGTGGGCCATTTTCGTCATTTTCAGCTATTAAACCTGTGAAAGTTACGATACCATCCTGAAATGATTCAGTTGGCGATTTAAGTTGACTTAACAAATTAAACTGCTCGATGTTGTCAAAATAATTTTCTCTTTTACAATTTGATGGTACAGTACATCCAGGTTTCTCATTTTACTGAGTTTGCGAAGTTTATGATGACGATGAGATGGGGAGGGGCAAAAAAAAAGGTAAAGCAAAGTAAAGGATTAGGTCACTGAGATATTCTGTCAAAAAATCGAGTGAGCACATCTCTGAGTATAGGTGTACTGTCAAGGTGTTTAAATTTATTTCTTAATGCCCACTTTGAAATCCCCGTCATTATGTAATTGTAAGTGAAGAAACCATACTTGAGTGCAAAAAATGTAGGTCTCAAAAAGCTTCGAAATTATGGTATATCAAGCTGTAAAAATAGTCGTATTAGCAGTAGAACCCGTGGCAGCACTGACACAGAATTTTTCATGGGAATGTCATGGCACAGAATAAACCAATAACAATGAGGCAGAAGTAGCAATTTCTCATATTATACAACTTGAGATAAAAAAATGACTTTTTCACTCTAAGCTAAATACTGTTTGGCAGTGGACTGGTGTAGTATTATGGAAGTACTGCCGTTCCTACTACCTATAGTTCTGGCAGTGATACAATCAAATTAACTGACAATAACCCCCCCGGAAATTGAGGCGCTAGAGATACGCGAAGTGTCGATTCCTGCACGAAGTTCAAAAATATGCTTAATTTGCATCAGATCTAGTAGCATTGATCGAACTTTCCTTCTTAAAACAGCAGGCTCTAAATTGGAACCAGGGCCCTGCATTTGGGCCAGCATCTTCTAGCATCTAGCCGCTGAATTTCCAGGCCAGTTCAGTGAATATTTTTATTTGTTTTTTGTAAGAGAAATGCACAAAAGAATATTTATTAATTTGATAAACACACCACAAACTTTAACAAGGAACCAGGGACGGATTTATGTCTTTACCACGCTCCGTGCTTTCAGAGAATTTACCGCCCCTAAAATCTGCCGCCTCTCCGATAAATCTTTAAAATTGGTATTCTTGAGTAGAATCGACCATAATATCGTCAGTAGTTTGGACCAGTAATCAGCAAATCAACAAAATCTTCAATTTATTGTAGAATTGTTTTTTGGTTGGATAAATATTTTTTATATCACTGTGTAAGCATTTTTATTCAGTGTTAGCACAAGTGAAACTGGCTAAGCTTTTTTTTCTTTTTGGTAGGTGGGGACGGGAGGCTTAAACAGAAATTTGTTGCACCAAATTGGTATTTTCTACCTGTTTTTCACCTTCCCCCATACCAACAGGACTCGTTCTGCCCCTGGACCTAAATTTTATGAATAGGGCCGGCCTACTCCGAAATTGCCGGGCAATTTATGCAGCCATCCGCTCCAAAATAGGACGTGCAGAAACTAACAGCCCCACCCCTAATAAATATTTCTATGATTTCACTACAAGTAATAAAATAATTAATAAATAAAAACAATGCTGCTAAGTCACTGCTAGCTGATTTGGCTATGACACAGCCAAAATCTGATATAGTAAAGGCGGAAGTACTGCCGTGATGCACAACAAACATTGTCAGAAAAGCGGGACATTACTCCCAGTCCACTGCCAGATAATATTCGGCTTTGTGGTTATGGGCAGGTTGTGCTCTGTGGCAGTATAGTCGGGGTAATTAGCAGTGAGTTGACGACATGTGAACTGGCAGTAACTTGGTAAAATAACAGCGGCTGGACCGTCTTAATTAGCAATGAGCTGACTGCTGACAGAAAAGCAACAAATAAAACTTTGATAATGAGACTCGCTGTCCACTATCTTGTCTATGTCCCTGAATTTTTTTTCCACTGCCACACTGCCAGCCTTTTATGCAGTTTTGCTTTAGCATTAATAGAGGTATTGGCAATGAAACCTGTGGAAGCACTTCCGCTGTAACCAATAATTAATGGGAACGAAGATATTAACAGCTTACTGTACAGTACTACCTGAACCATAGAGTGGGTAACATTTAGTTTTAAGCCTTAATAGTTAAGATACAGATGATAGAATGATACCAGAAAACGTTCTGTCGAATGAACTACTTACTAATGAACATGGGTACTCTTTTTGAAACAATAAAAATTTGTGCTTCTTGGAAAATAACAAAAATTGAATTTTTTTTCACTGTTTGGTAATTTAATGTAAATGCCAAAATAACAGTATTTTCAACAAAATTTGAGGAGGGGCTACTCAGTAATTTAGGAAAAAGGCTGTGTCATTTCCCCTGCTTATAAATATGAAAAGGACTCGTATCCGGCAAAGTTGATTTTCTATTTAGACTTTTGACAATTTACTTGATTTTCAGATTTGGATGTGTTGTGTCACGAGACACACTGTATTGGCTCATCAGATTATGCTGCTCAATTTTCAAATTTCTGTTCTTCTGATTCCAGGCGAGCACATTGCGGAGCTTTCGACAATCAAAGCTGTCGAATCTGGTCAATTCACAAACGAGAAGGAAAAACCTCTATCCTACAAAACGACGTGTGTTGAGTAACTGTGCAACGGTACCATCAGGTAAGTTACTTCTATTTCATTTTCTCAGGCCCGTAATAACATAAAGATCCTGCGGGCTAGGGCCAGTGATCTCGAGTAAATAGGGGCCCACTGTATCCAAACAATTGATAATTATTTCTCAAAAAAATAATGAATAAACAAATATGTTTTCATTAGTTACGAGATGCAATGTGTGATAAAAATTCAGAATAGGAGATTAAAAATCCTAGCTATTATTAACATGTTTTACTTGCAAAGTTAGAGGAGCATCTTTTCTGGCTATTTGATCTGCTCCACAGCCAAATCTCACGCAGCAGTATTTGTAGGTATATTTGAAAAAATACTCATTTTGGCCAACTGTTATAGATAAAATAGGTAGGCTATACAGGAAATTATTTTCCTCGCTCTGCTTGCGAAATCCCCACTCTCTTTTGTTACCATTTGTCTTCAGATAAGAGAGGCTGGCTACGAGGCTCGTTTCGAGACAAGAAGTTAGTGGTTCAGGGCGCATTTGACTTTTATAAGATGAACTAAAATAAAAAATTAAAAAAGAAATTAAAAAAAAAATAATAATAATAAAAAAAAAAGAAAAAAAAGATTAGAAACTTTTTAAAGATAAGGAAGAAACAACAATGATGAAAGAGGTGGAGAGTTCAGACAGTAAAAATGTTACAATATAAAATATCTTACTTTAAAGAGGTACGTTGCAAACTCGGAGAAAAAAATATGGTCCAAAAATGTGAGTCAAAACTCATCTAATGCTTTCAATTTTAAACTTTATTTTATTGTTTCATCAAGTATTTTTTGTACTTCAAGCTCCCATCAACTTTCCACGCATTTCAATAACGTTTCATGTTTCGAATCTTTATAGTGAGTGTCCATTCGGTCCATTTGTAGAATAAATCTTTTAATATTAGTTTGAAGTTTGAAGTGACTTATTTGTACCATTTGACTTGACGAATTATCCATATATTCATTTTTGTCAAGAAAAAATTAACTTTTCAGTTTCTGTTTCACGTCATCTGTACTTTTTGTGGGAAAAGGCGACTAACATTACCAAGAATCAATCACATTAATAAAAAATTTTAGTTTTCTAAATAACTCAAAAGCTGGTCGGAGAATGTTAGAAAACTTCAAACGTATTTTTCAAAGTAGAATATATTTCATCTTTAAATTTATTTAAAAAATCTTAAATTATGTACTTTAAAATTTTAAGATTTGTTTTGGTGTATCTATTGAAGACCTCATTTTTACAAAGTGCTCTTAGTCCAAAACTAACAGAGTCGATTTTTGGCGCCATCTGGTGGAGAAGGTTATAACGCTTTTTCTACATATTACAGATTAATTTCTTCGCATGTGGAAAAGGATAAAACTCGAATTTTTACGTTCTAAAGAGAGCTGATAAAAGTGAAATCGTCCTGTTTATGTTTACCAAGCTAGATACTGTAGACCCACATGCATTATCCGGTCCGAGAACACGAAAATTGTCCAATGTCGTGACGGTTTTAGGACGACAACATAGAATTTGTACCGAGAGCTCACGTGTCTTCATGTCACAAGCTGCCTTTGGTCCACGACTTTCCCCACTTTTCTGCCCTACAACTCGAGGACTATTAGTCCGACAGTTTTCAGACTTTGACAGTATGGCTTCTTTATCCTTGACTTCCCATTAAAAGTATCAAATCAATGTTACTAACCCCCACATAAGAATGGGAAAGTTTTTTCGATTTCCCTAACTTTGCGGCTTATGACTAAAGGTACTTCGTGAATCAGGTCAGTTCTGAAAATTACAAGAATAAAACATGAGTGTAAAAGTTCTCTTCTAAATGTGTACTGTACATAAATTGAAAATTCTACTAATAAATCAAATTTTCAATGAAATTTTGATATTTAAAAAAAATAGTAAATTCCCAACAAATTTAAAGAAAAACTAAACTTTTCTAATCTAAAATTTAAAAAAAAATAATAACACATAAAATAATTTTATATCAAAAGTAAAAAGAAATTTGAAAATGTATCCACAATTTTTAATATTTATCCAGAAACTTGAAATTCAAAGGAGAAAACAGGTTCCTAGTCGAAAATAGAATTTACTAATAAATTCAAAAAAGTGTCAACTTGAGTAATATGGATCAAAAAAACGAAATTGTATAAATAATTTTTTAAATTTCTAATTTTGGGGTTGATTTTTTTGTAGTCATTTACTATTTTTTTTGTTAAACGCCATAAATTTGAAAATTTGAAAGTTTTATTTTTTATTTTTATGGAACTGATACCGACATTAATTTTTATATATTACATTTTAACTACCGTGTGATATGGTGATCACGATCACACATTTTTCCTGACTGTAATGCAGCACGGAACCTTATATCCTGTATCGAAGTAATGTAACAGTACCCACTCACATACTTTAAGTCATTCCATGTAAAATAAATTTAAAGATTTCTTTTTACATGGTTCCTTATGACGGAATGTTTTCATTTTTTGCTCTCAAGAAAAATTTTATTTTCCGATTTATGATGGGATTTTCTGTTCTGCTTCACACTAAGATACTAGCGGTACCTACGGGGAAGGGGGCTCTCTGGTCTAGGGGTCTCAGAAGCCTTAATCTGGCTCTTTACGTTTTCTGAAATTTACTTCGATGTTCTGTCGATAACATAGATCTTTGTCCCGCGACTGTATTTATTCCGAAAACTATACCCTACCCGGAAGTTATATCGCTACGATTAAAAAGTCAATATGAATGAGATGTAAGATGTACCGAAGTCTTGACAACGTCGACATCACAATAGGTGAATTAATATCAGTCAGTTTCGAGAGGGAATGAGAAATCAAATAAAAAGCGAAAACAAATGTTTACGAATATGCTGCTCAAAGGCCGATGGTATTCTTAAAGCCGGAAATATATTCCCATACATCCTTTACCGTTTTTTGGTTCATATTTTCCTCGTAAACCTTATAAATACGCCAACTCGATTTTGTCTTCTTTCTCAGCCGGCGACAATAATTACGTAAATATTTCTCTGGTGCGGGTTTCGGTTTAGGAAATTATGTACTACGTCACCGGGTACTATTTACCTACCTGACCTACGGTAACGAACAGTTTCTTAACGAGTTCTATAATACGAAGACAACATGTGAATAACAGTTGCGGTGTTTTGGAAGTCGAGGCGAGAACGAGCTGCTGAATGTTTTTCGGCGCTAAATACCGTCCTTGGTAGGCCGTGTATTTTTTCTATCCCTGTCTATTAATGAGGCTGGAAATAAAAATGCGTGCAGTCGAAAGACGACATTTCATTTACCACAAGGAAATCGTTAATGCGCTCGACCGTGCCAGCTGAATGGAAGAATCTTCGAGGCTTTCCTACCGGACGTGACAATAAATTTCGGGAAAATTGCATTTTTGTCTTTTCGCATTTTAATTGAGTGGCGCCCTTTTAACCCGACCACCCGATGTGATGTCTGTCTCATGATATCGCGACTAATTCGTTTTATTATTTATCTCAAGATGCGCTTGAATTTTGGCACGATGCTTCAATAAGCGCTGACTGCGTTAGTTATAAGTGAAAAGTGCACAATACGCTTCGTGTCTGTAAGAAGATATTCTTACATCTAGAATCCAGTGGCAGATTTAAGGCAAAAGACCAAGTCAGTAAACAGTTAGAGAACCTATCATTTTAAAGTGTGGCCGTTCCTCAACCTCGAAGCTGGTTGAACAATTTTGCTGGGCCCAGTATAGGCAAAAACAAGCAGCTAGCTATAATATAAGAGGGTCGGCTCAGGACTGGAAAATTAGAGACTAGTTTATCTGTTCAGGAAAAAGAACCTATCAGTAATTATGTTTAAGGTCTCTTTATATAGCTGTGCATCGCTACTAGCGCGCTAATTTACTCGCCGAATAGCGTCGTGCAAATTAGCTAGTAGCTACTGGCTTGCTATTTTACTTTCTTACTAGCATTCTGCCTTTTATCATTCGAGAAAAACACTTCATCAAAACTTGTTAACCTTAACGGGCATGCAGTTTTGAGAATATTGGAATTTGGAAGTACATTAATTTGTTCATGATAACATATTAACTTTATAACTCAGTATTGGCAGAAAACGATCGAAATGTAATCTACCGCAACCTATACATACACTTTATTGTAGATCATTTGTTTACAATAAATTATTCTTAGATATTAAAAAGATTATAGATGACGTGATCTATGCTCTAGTTGAAAAATTGTAGAATTCCGCAAATACTTATACCTAGGTACTCATACCAAAACCGATACTGTTTAATTCGAATTCAGTTGGTATTCTCTGTGGAAAATACCTAACAGAATTCGAACTCGGTTGTTTACAGAGAACGCATTTCGAAAGAACTCATCAGTCATCACACTCCTAGAACAAAGTTTGAACTGACACTGACGTTGACGTTTGCTTTTGCGATGCTCCAAAATTATCACTAATACTATCAAAACTTGTTAACGAGCATGCAGTTTTGAAACCATCCTAAGTACATATCTGTTCGTCATAACTTTGTAACTCGTCAGCATTGACATAGAACGATCGAAAGATAATCTCTGCTACTTACACATACTCGTACCTACAATCGGTCCTTCTAATACTCCGTACAACTTGACTCGGTCCCTTATAAACATGCAACTGACTAGAAATAGAAAATACTCTTGTTGAGTATCAAGAAACAGAATAATCGTCAATAATCAATTATCTGCCGATTCGTACCTAATCATTGACAACAGAATTGAAGTGTTTTTTTTTTCAATTTCCACAATATTTTTCAACTGCACAGTACTCAGTAGTCAACGTAATAACGCAATAACTGAAGAATAAAAATAAAATTGAAATTGTTTCTTATCAGTTATCACTGGTCAGTTGTCATTAAAGTAATTTTCATTTTATCCTTTCCTTGGCTCTGTACTTGTACATTGAGAACGACGCTCGCACGCGCGGTCATGAAGATCACAATCAATGAGCACTACTGAAGAAAACAAACGAAGAGGGGGAAAAAAAGTAATTGCAAGAGGCTCCTTGCCGACCCTAATGAAATCGAAATTGTTACTTATAATTATTTGTATTATTTTCCACTAATTGTTTTCTCGGAAATAAAGCGCCACTGAACTGAACTGTGACTCAGATCCGCTCAGGTCAACACATCTGAAATGACGCACTACTGAACTGAACTGAACTGAATTGAACTGAACTGAACTGAACTGAACTGGTCATGAGCATACTGGAGAAGAAAAAATAAGCGATTGCAATAGGCCCGGCTACAAAGTAGCCGACCCTAAAAATCAAACGATTATTGGAGGAGCCCCTAAAAAAAGCCAGACTAGTTTTCTGGACCCCTTGTATGCAGTCAGAATAGATAACACGATTCAGGCAGGGGCCCCTTAGAGAAAAGTCTGACTATGTTACCGAGCTCCTTGTGTACAAAAAGGTTTGCACGATTCTCGCAGAGGCTCTTGAACAACGGTCAGACGATATAAAAAATATCAGGCGATTCTGCTGCGGACCCTTTCTGTGCAAAAACAAATAAAAATTGAAAGGAGTTTTTTCCCACTATAAAAAAGATCAGATGGTGTGGATTCGTCCCATACAATTACTTTCATTTTTCTAGTAGTCGGGGGTTTAGTGCGGCCTTTCTCTCGGGGAGAAATCAGGCTGTCAGCAAACGTTCGTCTTCTGCTCTGTTAAATTCGCCGTAATACCAGAAGCGCATCTTCAAAAATTGCAAGAACTAGTAACCGGGCCGATGTTCATGTTTGCGAGGTCTTACCAGGGCCGTCGAGATGGGGGGAGGGGCACTTTTCACCCGGGTCCGGGTTTTTTGAGGGGGGCCCGCAGAATCACAGGAATTATAACTATCAAATAGACAATATATGCCTAATAATCAGTGGCGGGCGGTGATTTTTCCTAGAAGGTAAGCGATAAGCATGGAGAGGTGAAGTAAAAATCAGAATGAAAGTATGAAACATGCTACTACAAAACGGCATTGATGAAATTATTCAAATTGTCGTGTCCCTGTGTAGGATCATTCCATATGCATTTATTATTTTCTGTGACGAATAATAGACACCAGGACGTACCACCGAAGAGTTTTCCTTTGAGGGGGGGGGGGCTGTGAAAGTCCCAACTGACTTAACTCAAAAGTACCAAGTATCAAAGCAAAAAAAAAAAAACTTTTTGACTTGTTGGATTTTTCCAACTGACTCAACTCAAAATTCCCAATTATCACAGCAAGAAAAACCTTTCGCTTGTTGGATTTTCCCAACTCCGCCTAAATTTACCCAACTGCTGTGTGTAAAATTATTACGGGGGAGTTCCCCCCCCCATTGGTACGTCCCAACAAAACAGTTTTCCACCATCTTTACAACTGGTTAACCACAAAATGTATTCATATTGCAATACGTGGCAGTGTTCAGTAAAACTCAGACCACCTCTCTTTTGCTCAGTTTTTAAAAATGGTAATTCTGGTTTAGGATTCCCGCCATTAATAATTTCTAATTTTTCATTAAGAGTAAGCAGCAAAAACTGGTTTTCAATAAGATCTCAAACACTCATTTTGTGAGCAAAAAACTCACAGCATCCAAACATAACGCGTTGACTAGTAGAAGAACATAATCAAGTTTCACTGTCAACTTAAATGTTTGTGCGTAGCCAAGCCGAGCCAAACCTGACTCAAAATGCTTCCAGAACGCTACCAAACATACAAGTTTCGTCGCGTTGAACATGCTAGTGTGTTTTTGTTTGGTAATTAACACGAAGGTGGAGCGTAAGTCGTGCAGTGTAGAAAAGAAGCGTTAGATCCGACGCACACCTCGCTAGCCTACACAAATATACATGTACAAAGATTGCCAAACGCCGAACAGTATACATCTCTCATGAATTTATTGTACTATGTATACTTGAGTGTAAGCATCAATACAGGCGCTGTTTTTCCAAATGTTTCAACACCACTTTTCTTAAGTTTCTACCCTTTTTCTTTCTTGTGTTCCTATTGTCCAAGTTTCACATCCATACAATGCTATACTCCAAATATAGGTACGTTTGAAGAAATCTCAGTCTTTCTGTTAAATTTATGTTTGCCCTAAAAATATCTCTTTTTTGGGAAAAAAAAAAAAAAAAAAAAAAGAACCGAAAAAAAAGCTCGAATTCATCTTCTATTTGTACTGGAGCCTTTGATCCCTATATGCGTTCCGTATTTCCTTCAATATTTGAAACATTTTTGACCATCCAACATGATTAAAAGCTTTTTCTAAATCTGCAAATGCTACATATTCAAACATATTTTCAGACTTTTTTCTCATAAAAGTCTCAAACATAAAATTATTTCCCAAGTTCCTTTACTTTTTGTAAATCCAAACTGATCTTCTCCCACTCTATTTTCCATTTTATTTTATACCTATTCTCTCACTTATCATCTGAGCCACTAGAAATCTTCACATTTGCTTGCTCCTGCTTTTTTAGGGATCATAATCAACTTGTTCAGGAAATCTATTGGTATTTCTCCTTCCTCATACGTTCTGCAAACTACTTCTCCTGCATTTTAAATAACTCACTAGCAATTTTATTAACTCTTCCTTTAACTGCTTTCATTTCTTTCAGAGCTTCATCAAATTCCGATCTCAAAATAGGATCTCCGCTGTCTTTTCATCCTGCACACTACCTTCTCTTTCCATATATTTCCTTATACATACTCCTTTTCCTATACAGTGTTTCAACATATTTCATCCATCTTTTTATTTTGTCATTTTAGAATCTAATATTCCTTTTATCATCCGTTAAATTATTTGTTCTCTTTGTTCTTGCCCCAAAATATCTTACTTTATTATATGCCTGATTGAATTTACCTGTTTTCATTTGCTCCTCAGTTTCCTCACAATTCTGATTAATCTATTTTTCTTTGGCCTTCTTATATTCTCTCTTTATTTGGTTTCTTAACCCTGGAGATGTGTAATTTTTTTACAAATTTGGACCATAAATATAGGGACAGGATTACCAGTAATACCTACGGCTGCTCGCTCTCTTTTCGCTGCTACGAGTATATTAATTATTCTATACTCTCCATCCAAAAATCATTTTCGTCTGGCCATCTCACTTCACTACTTATATCTAATTTTAATCACTTCATCCCTTTCTTTAAGTTTTCTAATTTGCCTACCTCATTCAGTGTCCTGATCTCTGCCCGGACATCCGAATGGGAGACTTTTAACACCCGGAATTATTATTTACTTTGTGAGTTGGCATCATGATTGCTGATGCAGTTCCCTCTTGCTTTCATCAGGGTTTATCTGTCAGAGTTTCCTTTCTCCTGTGCGTCTTTAGTTTTTCTTTAAGCCCCCTCACCACGCCAAGGTAGCACACACAGAGGGGGCCGGATCGCTACTGAAGGATAAAATGTAGAGCAAGGTTCTTCCCTCCTTTTACTCGCTTTAGCGGTACACAAACTGAAATTGGAACGATACAGAGAAGATTAGCATGGTCCCTGCGCAAGGATGACATGCAAAATCGTGAAGCGTTTGTAGATTCTCCGCCGAGAAGTTGTGAGAGGAGAAATGGGGGTAGGAAGGTTACCTGCCTCAGTGCGTTTCCCCGTATCCTGACGCAGGCTCAATCGGGGTAATTCCGGAATAGGAGGTGCGGTGCTCCGGGGCTAAGTTGGCGTGCGTACCCCGCTATACGCCCCACTACCATCGAGAAGGTTCTCCTTCAGGGAAATAAGGAAACTTGTTTCACCTCCTTGAATTGATGGTATTCATGAGTACACTTGTCCAATAAAGCCGAGGCTACACGATGCGTCCAATGGTTCCAATGTAGGACACTGGAAGGATGTGGCGCATCGTCGAAAGACGAATAGCCAGCATCAAATGTTGGCGATGGAACGTGTTCGGCTGTTTGTCGGTCTTTTTTTCCGCCTCAAAGGATGCTTCCAACGATTGAACTAACGTCTCAAGACATTCTGCATACGGGTAAACAATATTGGACTCAACAACATTTGCCTCACCATGTCTGCGTCTAGCGCTGGTTCCAGTGTTGGGCCATGGGACAAACGTTGGGCGCCCAGGGTTGCCAGGTGGCGACAAAAGTCGCCAGAGTGTCAATTTTCTGACCCTTTATGGCGAGCACAAATTGTTAGTAGCGAGTGGCGATTTACCCAACTTCAGCAGTTAGCGTCGGAATTTTGAAAATGGATGGACGGATAAGCCCTTAAGCCATCAGCACTTCAGCGAGCAATGCTGGCAGTGCTCTAGTGTCACTACTCACTTTAGTAGAAGCGAGTACCACACACACGGTCCAGTTTCTCCTTTGTCAGTCTGTCTGTGGCGATATGTGGCGATTTTCAAACGAGAGTGGTGAGCCGGCGGCAAAAGGAACTGGTAACTCTGTTAACATCTTATAATCTCGGCTTAAGACGTTTATCTTTTGTCATTTACATGTTTTTCTGTAGCACGATCAGACATACATACATAAGCTTATGTTGAAAGGATTCGCTGATTTTTTTTTTGTAGAGACATTCAACAAACTGCTATTGATTTTAAATTGCTTTGTTCACTTTGATTTTAAAAAGTTTCATTCTTAGAAAGCGGTCACTTTTTGAACAAGTTTAATGAACTTGGTATAATACACTAATAGATAAATGTAGGAGCAACCCCAAAAAGAAACTAATTTATCTTGTCCATTCTTATTCTAGAACATTTGAACAAAAAACCGAAAATAGCTACTAAATAAAGGTCCGTCCGGTTAGATACCTGTTCTTTCTCATGCCGTGTGATCGTCTGTTTTTAAGATGTGGCACCGAAAGGTTGATGACTTGGCTCACCTTCGAATTAATCCGTATAATAGAATATTCTGCTCTCTAAAACCCTGGTTTTGAATCCGGGTTCCATTGTCCGGTTTATGCAATATTTTAGTAGAAATTCGACCGATCGAATATTGTTTCCCACGCACAAAATATACGCATCCTGGAATATTTGTGTTTCCTTTTAGGCCTAGGAGTTTGACCTCGCGTCTTGATGCAACAACGAGGAACCGGGTTGCGTAACAGGGAAATGGTTGGCAAACGTGAATGCGAATTCGATACCTGTAATGCCCAAAAACCATCTGTCTATTAACCTTCCGCTATTGTATATGATTCTTCCGCGATGTATCCTCGAATATGGAAAAATATAAGGCCGATCGATATGTACCTTTTTGATTATGGAGAGAAAAAAAGGTACCCTTTAATCGAAAATCGAAAGTGATTGTTAATATATACATGGGAAATAAAATATATGATTTTAGGCGTCGGCCGTCTCGACGTATTGTATTTATTCGGACAATAGCGACGAAAAATTATCCTATACCAAATTTTGGGTAGTTTACTTTCCTTTTTCTAAAATTTTACAATCGTGATTGACGGCGAAATAATATTGACGCAGGTTAAATGAAATATAGCTAGCATCCATCAGCTCGTGGGTGGAGAATGTCATATTCGGTGCTGTAATCACAAATGCAGATTTTAAATTCGGGTGACTGTATAGAGGAGCTAAACTTAAGTACTTTTTTTTGTACTACTGCATGCGCATCCAGTTACAGCGTTCATCCATAAGCGGACTTCGGTTATAAGGTTAGCGAGGCAGCTAAGTAGGCTATCTTGTCGAAAAAGTCGATTGTAGCCCCCTCCCAATAATAGATTTTCAGGGTTTTTTTCAAAATTTCTTGGGATGCGGTAGGTATTTAAGTCAACCTCTGAATAGTCCTCCCAGTCTCCCTTCGCAAAGTCTGGCTATATTCAAATAGTTCAATTTATATTACTTTTCTTTTATCTCTGTATTTATATAAAATACTAGGGGGCTTCGCCCCCTGGCCGCTTCGCGGCCCAACCCCCCCCCCCCGCCGTCACTCGCTTCGCTCGACCTCCCCAATGGCGGCCTTAGTCCCTCTCTACAGCCTTCCCCTTCTGCGACTCCATCGCCCTACGGCCTCCTCGCTCAACCACCACGAAGATCCCCTGGTCCTCCAACCAGGAGCTTCCACCACCATGACAAACCCTCTTCCACGAGAACCTTCCCTTCAAGACCACCTGCTCGGGACAAGAACCTTCCGCACCAGGGTCTTTATTCGCCTTCCCGGCCGCCTCTCTCACCAAGGACTTCCTCCTCCATCAGGACCTCTTACACACTATCCCCTCGAGACCTTCATCTTCCTCTTCAGTCCCCGCCACCGCCGTGGTTTTCCTTCCTTTCAGGAGCTCCCTCTTCCACCATGAGTACCTCTTACACCCCGGGCCTTTAACTACCAAAATTTTACTGCCCCTCTAGGATCCTCACACACCACTACCTCCTCCTTCCTCAATGGCCACCCTCTCCAACCAAGGATTTCCTCCGCCACAAGGACCTCTAACTCACCACTACCTCTGGGCTTCATCTCCCATCAGAGCCCCTGTCCTCACTATGGCCCTTCAACCCCTTGAAGATCCCTGACCATCTACCCAGGAGCTCTCACAACCATGACCACCCCTCCCCCGAACGCCCTTCTCCTGAAGACCGCACCTGTCGCCAGCCCCTCCCGCACCACGGCCATTTCTCTTCAAGGTCCTCTCGCTCACCAAGGACTTTCTCCTCCACCAGGTCCTCTTACTCCCGCCCCACCCAGGGCCTTCATCTTCGTCCACAACCCACGCTCTCATAGGGGCTCTTCTCCCCCTTTAGGAGCTTCCTCCACGACCATGAACCCCCTCCTGAGGGTAGGCTACCGCTGGAAAATTCAGTAATTAAGGGGCCGGGTAGGCAACCTGCCGCGACTTGTGATCTTGAAGATTATGCGTAATTATGTCATTCTATGTCTTTTTATGTCTTATTATGTCGGTTATGTCTTAAAACTTGGAGATCTTTTATATTGGAACAGCACTACCTCCTCCTTCCTCAATGGCCATCCTCTCCTACCAAGGATTTCCTCCACCATGAGGACCTCTCACCCACCACTACCCTTTGGGCTTCATCTCCCATCAGAGCCCCTGTCCTCACTATAGCCCTCCAACCTCCTTGAAGATCCCTGACCATCCACCCAGGAGCTCTCACAACCATGACCACCCCTCTCCCGAGCGCCCTTCCCCCTCAAGACCACACCCCCACCACCAGCCCTTCCCGCACCATAGCCATTTCTCTTCAAGGTCCCCTCCCTCACCCTATGACTTTCTCCTCCACCAGGTCCTCTTACACCTGCCCCACCCAGGGCCTTCATCTCCGTCCACAGCCTACGCCCCCACAGGGGCCCTCTACCCCCTTCAGGAGCTCCCTCCTCAACCATGAACCCCTCATGAGGGTAGGCTACCTCTATTGAAGGTCCGGTTGGCCAGTGATGCCGTGGAGTGTAAGGTCTTGTGACACGGTGATCTTATTAAAAGCAAAGCCTTAAACAAACGCTGTAGTAACACTCAAGTAGGAACCAATGTGTTATACCTATATGTAATTCAAGTAAGTCCCGGGAGTCAAGGCTACCTCTATTGAACAACTAAGGGGCAAGGTAGGCAACCGCAGCGACTTGAGATCTTGGAGATTATGGGTAATTATGTCATTTTATGTCTTTTTATGTCTCATTATGTCAGTTATGTCTTAAAACTTGGAGAGCTTTTATGTTAGAACAGATTATGTCCTTGAAAGTAGTTGATCTGCCCCTGCAGTTTTCCAGGGGCTCTCCTCCCCCTTCAGGAGCTTCCTCCACAACCATAAACCCCCTCCTGAAGAGCTACCCCTGGAAAATTGAGTAATTAAGGGGCCGGGTAGGCAACCTGCTGCGACTTGTTATCTTGAAGATTATGTGTAATTATGTCATTTTATGTCTTTTATGTCTTATTATGTCGGTTATGTCTTAAAACTTGGAGATCTTTTATATTAGAACAGATTATGTCCTTGAAAGTAGCTGATCTGCCCCTGCAATTTTTCGGATTTTTAGATAGGCAACCCGCAGTGCGTTTTTTTCCCGCGGAGGCGGTGGTGGCGGCGGCGGCGGATTTTACTTTTTTAGTATATAGAGATAGAGAGATGTATAGGTATATAAAAAGATACTGCCCTTGAACCCCCCGAAAAAGCTCCAGAGGATAAGAAATGACTACATATTCAACACTATCATGTCTGATTATGTTTTTTCATTGTATCATATTACGTCTTTTTATACCTAATTATGTCGTCTGATCCCTGTCGTCAAACTCCAGCTGATGTGACATAACAACATTATCTTCCGTCAGAATCAGATGACGTCTCCCATGTCTTTATTATGTCTCATTATGTCATATGTATTTCAGATTGTCTTATTATATCTTCATTATATCCCACCTCATGAGACATATTATAGTTCCAGCTAAATCCATCTATTTATTATGTCTTATCAACTGCTTCTGAAGAAGAAAAACAGAAGCAAAAACTTGATTTTCTCCCCTAAACTCCAGCTAATAAGACATGATAACATATCAACAGTAATGTCTAATTGTGTCTTTATTATCTTATTATGTTTTATTATGTCGTGTTACTTATGTCTTTGTACGCCTTTATGTTTTTCCCTCTCCGAAACCCTACCGCCTCCAGAAAAAATCTGGCTATTAAGACGTAACGACATAATCGACTATTAAGTCACAATATCCTGCATGTTTTATTATGTAACTATTAGATATTATGTCTAATTATGTAACTATTAGGTCTTATTATATCTGATTAGGTTGTCCTAAGACGGCGCACTTTTTTTTCATGCCGATTTCTCTAAATATATGGAACCAAAATGTATCAAAATTTGATGGACAATCCTTTGGACTATCTAACGTTCGTTTTAGATGGAAGGGAGGGGGGAATGTTGAATCGATAAACAGAAAATAAATTTTTTGATTAATTTTTTGAGTTCTGAATGTTTTTTAAAATTTTTGGGCTAACTTAAAGAATAACTTTCCAATATAGCCACAATTTTTTATGAATCTTGTCAAATTTTCGTACACGAGTTGATTGAAATTTTATTTTTAAATTGAGTCCAATTGTTATGTAGTTTAATTTTATGATTTTATTCGTAAATTTTTTTCGCATCCATTTGTTTGTTATCTTTTCATGTTTCCTTAAACGTTACTTCATTTTTGTATGAGTTTATTGGAAACTCATAATTCTCAAATTAAGTCCGATTTTTTGATTTTTTTTTTTTAATTTTTGTGATAACTAATAATTTTTTCAAAATGTCCTTTGTTTTTCGTGAACCTTGCTAAATTTTTATATATGAGATGATGAAGGTTCATGATACTGGATTAGGTTAATGTTCAGTTGGCCAAACTTCCCTACTTTCAAATAGCTACCACTCGAATTTTTAGAATTTTCCTGAAAATTTTGTCATAACTGTTTACTCATGTTTTGGAGTACATTTTATGAATTCCACTGCAATTTTGAATACGAGTCTACTAAAAAATAATCATGATGCATGAAATTCAGTTCAATTTTAAATATTGTCTGACTCCTCGAATTTTTATCATAACTCCTTGATAATTTTCCCAAGACGACAATCTACATGAATTATGCGAGTCCTTTGAGAATACATAGTATCAAATTAAATTAAATTTTCAATTTTGCCAAATTCTTTGAAACTTATATTTCTTAAAATTATTGTTGTAATTTGTAAGTTCTGTCATTTTTCAAGGTGATTACAATTTTTCATAAATTAGTTGAATTTTAGCATACGAATTATTTGAAGACTCGTGATATGAAATTAATGTAAATGTCCATTTCAACGAATTTTTCGATTTATTTTTCAAACTTGTAGTCATAACTCGTAAGTCTTTGCTCATTTTTGAGGGTGACTACAGTTTTTTTATGAATCGACCTAAACTTTCGTTTCAAGATAATCAGAACTCCTAATATCAAAAGAAGTTCAGTTTCCAATATTTTTTTCTCAATGTTAAGTATCTTTGATTAGATATGTTCCTGTATAGGTCAGAATTTTCCTTGATCCTTACTAAATGTTTGTGTTCCAGTCAGTTGAAAATTTTTTGATATTGAATTGAAGCCAATATTTTCGATTCTCTTTTCAATTTTTGTAATGACTTAAAACCTTTATTGATCGTACTAATATTTTGCTCAGCGCCTATAGACACCGAAACATAACTTTTGAAGCGAATTTGGAATTCCAAAATTTTTGTTTTCGACCCTACCTTGCTTCGCAAGTACTAGCATATACGATACTCTTAAACTCTAAATTCAACCGGCTTGTCCTATTGGGTTGTACACAGTACCTACCTTCTTCGATTTCTCTGAAGTGAAGAAAGAGATGTTACTGGTTACTATTCCAAAAAACCCATTAGAGCTACCCCAGCTTCAGTGTGGAAAGGTAGAATCTTTCTTCCTACTTTCTCAACACTGAAGAGATGTCAACTATTGGGATTTAAACTTGGAGTTTCAAGTGTTGGCAGCCCTGCGATATGTGTGAGTGATCACCTTAGACAATAGAGAATGGACTGGTAATAGTGATAAGAATTACACAGGTTTAAATGGAGCACCGTTGAATGTAAACAAAGGCAATTTGCCCTGTTCGTAGTCATATCTATATAGTACCTGTATAGTTATAGGGGACGTTAGATTTCTTCAAGGCAAATTGCCTTTGCTTACATTCAACTTTTCTGAACTATTACCAGTCCATATAACGTAGTTATATCTATATAGTCAAAGGTGATCACGTATGATTTACCGTAAGCGTGTAGCCAACTTTAACTATCATGAAGTCGATTCGAAATTCACTTTCAAAGAAACTTTGTTCTAAATTCGACTGCGTCATCACCAGAAATTAAATTATAATCAGTTCTATTGGCAGAATAATTTTTACTCGGTTTTTAGAGTGTTTGCCCGCGCGCAGCGCTGCAAGCATCATAATATTGCAATTGCTTTTTCATTTTTCTTTAAATAAGAGTGAATTGTTTACAGCTCATAGTTTAGTTTTAGCTCGGTTGCGTTTAGATCGTTAGATCGGTCTTAAGGCGGAAGCGTGTGGAAGATGAGAGTGCTAACCTCAACAAATTCTCATTCTGGCGTTCGTGGCATATATTTGTTTTATCGCATAGACGTTGGTATTGTGTCTGAATATTAGCTTCAAAGCTTAACATTTCAGATTTGGTTCTGTTTTATCAATACCAGTGTAGAAAGTTGGCGCAACAACACCAGAATGCGGAGAAGCCGGAAGTTTTTGCAGTTTTAGGATAAATTTGAGAAGCCAGAAGTTGGAAGCTGAAAGTTTTTCAGCTTATGCAAACACCCTCTTACTACCTCGCTACCTGCGAGGTAGCTTGTTTACCTTACTGAAGATAGCAAGTGTTTCTATTTGAAAATACACATGATCACTCACTCGTTTTCACCCGCTAACACCCGCGTAGGTAATTTTGCAGCGCACTCTAGTGCAGGTTTAAATCCCAATTGACTCGTATTTGACAGACAGAGGACATTTATTTGTAGGTAGCTAATGCAGTTTTTATAGGTTCAGAGATGTTGCTCCTCTTTCACGAAAACTTGTCTCCTGATAATAGTACTCATAAAGAATTGCAGCTCAAAAGACGCTACGAATTAACTTTCATTTTTACCCTTTGAAATTTGTCCGCTTAGACCCAAATCCAGTCTTAAACGTTTTTCGTCATCATTAATATTCCCCGGGCTTTTCTAAGAAGTATGCCAGAAAGTAGAGAAACATACAAGAAGACACGGGTCTGTATTTTGCATATGCATAGAGTTTATTGTGTTAGCTGTTGAAGAAAAAGCTTTATTTTTTTAACAATGACGCAAGCTATCATTTACTTTCTTTTTCTATCAATGCTATGGTAGTCATATTCGCAGACGATACGGCTATTGGGATTTAAACCTGCCCTAGAGTGCGCTGCAAAATTACCTGGGCGGGTGTTAGTTGGTGAAAACGAGCGAGTGATCATGTGTACTTTCAAATAAAAACACTTGCTATCTTCAGTAAGGTAAAAAACCGAGTAAAAATTATTCTGCCAATAGAACTGATTATAATTTAATTTTTGATGACGATGCAGTCGAATTTAGGACAAATTTTCTTTGAAAGTGAATTTCTAATCGACTTCATGATAGTTGAAGTTTGCTACACGCTTACGGTAAATCATACGTGATCACTCACACATATCGCAGGGCTGCCAACACCTACAAAGACTACAACTCAGCGGTCTCGCAGCTTCAAACTGCCGTAGATGAAGTCGCGACGTGGTCCAAACTGTGGAAAATCAAAGTGAACGAAACTAAATCAACGCCCGTTGACTTCGCTCTTCGACCACATAGATGAACCTGTCAACTTGGATGACCATATCATCCCACTCGTCAGCTCAGTCAGGTACTTGGGGATCCATCTAGGTAGCAGACGAACCTGGCAAGTTGACTTACAGAAGAAACGCGAGCAAATTAAAGCTCAGATCCGTCAAATTTATTGGCTAATAGGGTACCACTCCCATATCAGTTTGGAGAATAAATGCCGCATTTATAGCGTGATAATTAAACCTGCATGGACCTGCGGCATCCAGTTGTGGGGAACCGCAGCTATGTCCAGTCGCCTCATCATTCAACGTGCGCAAAACAGGGCTCTGTGTATGATCGCTAGAGCGCCATGGTACCTCACCAACGCGGCCCTTCACCGTGAACTGCAAATCGACACCGTTGACGATACAATTAAACGTTACGCGGAGAATTACCTACAACGTCTCCACAATCACCCAGACACCGAAGCTGTCTCACTACTGGACGACTCTAACCTGACGAGAAGGCTACGTAGACGGAAACCGCTCGACCTCATTAATTTTATAAACTTACCCAGCCACATTATTATTATTATTATTATTATTATTTGTACATATTATTAATTTATCAATTAGCCATGCCGAAAATTGAAGCCGCACTCGCTAGAGTGCTGGCCCAGCCCGTGATTACTTCTAGGTCGAACAATATCGGTGTATCTGTGCCCATCCGGCTGTTCTGATAAATAATAATAATAATAATAAAATTAGCATAAAAGGTGGCTTTTACGTATAAAAACTTTTTTTCAAAACTCATTGAATTCATAACTCTAAATTGTTCAGAAGTACGAAAAAGTGTCTGCAGATTTCAACGTTGATTTTCTTTCTTTCGATTTTCGACAAAACGTAGCCTCAACGCTAATGGATAAAAAACGTCAGGATGTCAAGTTTCATAAAGGATTCTGCGTAAAGAAATGGATTGTCTGTAAACAATCGTTCTCATGAGTGAAAGGGTAGCGTACCTAGCTACCTACAAAGAATTTTGAGAAAAAGTTTATTCAAAAGTCAATATAGCCTCTGTTGAATCTGAGGTGAAACGTATCTGTTTTTTGAAATTCGAACATAACAGATCTCACAGAAACCGAATTAAATTATTGTTTACTTGGATCTCAGCAACGCTGGATCCATTTATGTAATTTTATTTGGTCCCAGCACCAGTTTTCAAGGCTTCACTGAGGGGGCAGAACTTGAATATAAAATTACAGATAATGTGGACGAGTACGTACATCGAAAATGGGATTTTTGGAGGGCTTGACATAGTTTGTTAAATTATTTTGACTGTGACGCCTACCAATATGGGTTCACAGGGAGTTGGCACAAGAAAACTTCAAAATAATTTAACACTGCTTCGAGTATATTGATAATCGAGTTTCTGAAATGGCTGAATTCATTTTTGAGGTTATGTTAATTGTAACTTTTATAATTCATTTTTGAGGTTATGTTAATTGTAACTTTTATAAAACATCGCCCACAGGGGACAGGGATCTGAAAACTTCGAAATGAATTCAAGATTTAGCTTCAGATACTTTGATAAGAGGCTTTCTGTAGTCGTGGAATTCATTTTTGGAGCTTTTTCTCCTGAAACCTAAACCAATGATGGTCCAAAGGAACTGGAGCATCGACATGAGAAATAACTTGTTGTGCAATAGTATCACTGCCTATATATTTACCTGAAAGGAACTTCAGTATAATTGTGTGAGTCCTTTCTTGTTGAAAACCAGGACGTATTGGCAAGGCCGCATTCACCTGAGAATTAAAAAAATGAAATATAATAATTATTGAATAAAATAAATAAATTCAATAAATTTATTAACATAAAAGCATACATTACTATATAAATTTAAAATTGTATAAAAAATTCAATATCAATTCATCAATAATTATAAAATTTAAAATCAGTGCTAATTTTCTTTTGCCGTTTCCAAAAATATAGAACAGTTGGTGAAACAAAAAAATATTACCCTCATCTTATTCGTTTTCAATTTTTTCCCGAATTTTGCCGTCCTCAAAATTTAGCCGTTCTGTGTTTAAGCACACTTTAGCATAATGGTGTGTCTGCCATTGTGCATTAGTAATTATTAGGACAGGGGAAAATGTGCAAATGTATATTATTTTGCTTACATTGCCGCTTAAATCTGAGCAGTTTATTTTACATTTCATATCCTCCTGAGTCTGCTCACCAAATTTGAAAATTCATATTTTTACATACTTGAGAATAAATGCATATTTGAAAGTAAATGCATATTTCTGCATGTATAGACAATTTTACCGAAAAATGAAGTTAGGATCCCAAAAATTTTTGAATTCTACTCAAGAAATGATTGAAATGCAAATGAAAACGGGTGATTCTCACAAAAGTGCGATAGTTTGTGCATCCACTATTTACTCAATAGGTAAGTATAAGTATTCCCTCCAATTAGAAAAAAGAAAGTGGTACGTAGAGAATGAGTTCCTCTGCCTAGCACAATTGTGTAGAACTTCATGCCATTCCTCTTTATAAGTAGAAAATGACCTCGAATGGCAACATGTTCCATCAACGTGGACGTGGCTTCCATTTCTTGAAATAATTATTAATTCTCCGACCTCTGTAAAAAGCGTTTCTCTGGAAACTAAACGCAGAAGTTCTTCATATAGCATCACTACCTGTAAAAATGCATTTGAGCGGCCTTAAGTTTTTGTTCGAAAATTTGAAAAAATATGTCTTTGTTGTATTGAGTAAGAACCTTTTGTGAAGAAACAAAAATTATAAATTTTGCACACGCATTCATCTGCAAAAGTGTTTTAATTTTATGAATAGGTATGATTCTATGAAAAACGCAAAAAAGTAAGAATAAATTGGGAATAGAAGTACTTACATTAAAATAAATGCGTATATTTGCATATTTGGAGAAAAATAAATGCATATTTAAAAAATTTTCCCCTGCTCTAGTAATTACACCCAACATTTTATTGCGAAATCATTGAACGATTTCTGTGTTAGTACTGATCACCGTGTCTCAGAGTTGTATTCCATACGTCCATATGAGTTTTAGTAAGTCTTGTACAACTGTTGAATGCTTTTCCTACTAACTAGTATATTTTCATTTAAAAGTCTAGTACTTTAAGTTTTTTAGGTAAGTGTTTTTACATGATATGGTTCTGTCAAAGTGAAATCCTACGTTTTCTACTGTTTCCTTATTAGGTACTATTTTGTTGTTGAAGTTACTTGTAGGAAATTATAAGGTTATATGTGCTTCAGTTTTCCTCTTCGGAAGCCAGAATGCTATATATTCTTGAAGAAGAATCGAGACATACTTAACGCTTTGTGTTGAATAATTTTGAAATTTACACGCCCCTGCCTCATATGGACTACTGTTTACAGAGTACAAACGAATTTACCGACTCCACTAATCCCACTATCGATATACTGGGAGCAATGTTAAGATTTTAAAGTTTCTCGTACAGGGCTCCTAGGCCGTCACCACCTGCCTACGTCGCCACGCGTATCATGACGAGGAGGTGAGGGGTGAGTGAAGAGGAAGCGCGTCCGGCTGTGCGAGACCTGAATTTCTGGCTAGTGCTCCTAGGGAGCGCGAACCTCGGTCTGTACGGAGCCCCATGATGGTGGCTCTGGCAGGACGCGCGCACTGGAAGCGGCACGGCAAAATGGGGACTCGGGCCGGCCTCAAAGCGTCCCTCCGGTCACTGATGCGAGGTGCGGTGTCATAGGGGCTACATTGGCATGCGTGCATCACCATACGTCTCACCACACCATCTGCCCCTAGGACCATAATTGGTGAGGCTACAGTCAAAGTAACCTCGAAAGCGAATGTAGTAACTCCAAAACCCTCGTTTTTGATATACTTGAGCGTATTCCCTGTCATTTTTAGGTTCTGTCTCTTCAGTGGAGCCTTTCGAGTATTGGGACCAAAAAAATTACAATAGATTTCGTGTTTCTGAAATCCGAGTAGAAAATAATTTTCATACGTCTATTGTAGTTCTGTGGTCTGGAATGTTCTCAGTGTACTTTTCCCCTTAAGTTCAACAGAAGGCATTGACTTTTGAGTATACTTTCCTCAAAATTCTCGATAGGAGGTACTCTATCCTTTCACTAATGAGAAACATTTTTTGTGGTCAAACTAATTTTTCGACCGAACTCAAATGTTTTGAAAGTTTTAAGGCAAAGTTACAGATTTCTTCATGAGGAATCGTATGATAAACTTGATCTCAAAGCCAGACCTCTCAAAACTCAAAATTGTTTATTTAAAAAAAAAAAAAAAAAAAACTGGAACTGGCCGGTGGGTTTTTAGACAGAAATGAACGCGAATTGCGAATTTAGCTATTAAGAGCTCAACATTTCTTAAATCGACTAGTTTTGGATCACCTTAACTGACTCGTCATGATTCTCAGAAAATTGAGCGTCTCGGAACCGCAGCCAGGTCACCAGTAGGTTCATCGCAGAAAAAGGACATGACGACGATGAAAAGAATATGACTTGCTGTAGGAAAGTTCCTTCCTCGGTCAGTTCGAGTTCAAATGCTATTTTCGCTGAGGTACGTACAATCCCCCATTCAGGGACGAAACTTGACTTTTAGTTGGAAGGGGGGGGGGTATCGGAGAAGAAAAATTTCCTGACAAATGTGTTTTTTTTTAAACTAAACATTTGCCGATTTTTCAATCAAAATATTTTTTAATTGAGAAGAAAAACCACAAAAATATTAATGTTCTTAAAAATGAAAAATTGAACTGAACAGTTTCGAAATTTTCCGACTGACAAATTATTAGGGGTTGTTCAATTCCCCCCCCCCCCTCCATAGTTTTGTCCCTGAACCCACTCTCCCTTACTGGCATTTCCTCTGCTCCCTTTCGTAGAAGGCTACTGAAGCCTTTCTCCAACTTACATTTTCTATTTCTTCTGCGTAACTCGGAGACTAGAAAAAAATCTAACGTAATGTGCGCAAACCAGTTAACCCTAAGGAAGTTAAGAAATTAAGGGCGGCAAAATGCGGCAACACGCGTACAACCAGACTGTCTCTTTCTACATCCCTTCTTCCACAGTATTCCAAAACAGCGAAAACCTTCTCATTTACATTTCCCCCGTTCTAACGAAATACTAATCTGTCATATATCATAAAATTAATTACTTGCATAAAAAAAGTATCAAAAAGGGGTGGCCCTCTTGAATATTTCGTTATGTTGGGTAGTTTTCTTCCTCGAACGTGTGCTCAGGAACCTTTTCATTCCCAATTTTATGCAAAAAAATACAACCAAAATCGTGCGCATAATCAAAAAAGAACATCTGCGTTCGAAAGTAAGAGTGTTAAAAAAATGATACAAAAAATAACTGGTATCCACGTGTACGCGCGGTTTTTTTTTTTTTTTTTTTTTTGGTTGACGTTTTGACTGTATAAGCAGTGAGTCGTCGACGGAGCGGTGTTTATTATTATTTTTATATTTTCTTTCTGGCAGACTGGCGAAAATTTAATTACGCTGGTCGAACAAACCACCCCGGATGCTGAAACTGTGCGAGGACACCACTTAACAAATCTGTTTTTCACTCCCCACTCGCCAAAAGGAAAACGGTTTCGCGTCGTGCCTCGATAGTGCAATAATTTACAGATCAACCCCCGATTTGCGAGACCGTTTCCGTCATTCGACGTAAAATTTATCTTTTTACTTTGGCCGCGAACATACCGTAGGGTTAATATTCGATACAGAGAACTTAATATAATTTTCGCAGTAACGGGACACAGAGGCCGACAAAAAAGCAGTTATGATTATAATATCGGCAAGACTGGAGAGACCAATGATGGCTATCGTCCAATCAAAACGATGCGGGTGTGCATACGCAGTGGAGAACAAATGTCCGAATAGGAGGAGCTATGTAAATTACGGCGCAACTCCCTATGTTTTAATACCCTTTTCCAGCGCCGAAGAACCCTTCTCTCTTTTGCACGCTTAGCCGAACAATGCCATTCGAATGGGAAACATAAAATGAGTAAGAGTCGATGGAAGAG
Source organism: Acanthococcus lagerstroemiae (assembly GCA_031841125.1). Classification (NCBI taxonomy): domain Eukaryota; kingdom Metazoa; phylum Arthropoda; class Insecta; order Hemiptera; family Eriococcidae; genus Acanthococcus; species Acanthococcus lagerstroemiae. The sequence goes on from CM063107.1 coordinate 34,023,695, forward strand.
AACAAAAAACGTCGAAAATGAGCGATGTGCGAGTGATTTCAGGGGGGGAGCCACTGGGGTGGTCCAGAGTTTGGCGATTTTTGAAATATTTTGCTCTCAGAGACTAAACTCGTTCCCTTCGGAATTCACCAGCCAAAATTTTTTTGCAATCGAACAATTACGAGATGTCCCACCAAGAGAGTCAAGTTTAACATTCACTGAGCGAAATACTCGTATTCTGGTAAAAATTATTAGAATTTTGGTAAACCTCTAACGGTCAACGATTATGAGAAAATTCTGATAATTTTTGCAAGTTGCCGATGAGTATCAGGCCCGGATTTACCATTAAGCAGGGTAAACTATAGCTTACAGCGCAAAATTTTAGAAAGCGCAAACTATTAACATGTATTTAAAAAATCCACTCTAAAAAATTAGTTGGGGGGCTTAGCCCTCTTCCTAAAGAAACTAAAAAATTTAACGAGTGAAAGAATTTTGAGCATTATTTTGATACATCTCAGCCACCTTTCGTGAGTCCCTAATTTTAAGCCGTTTTTTTGAGCTTACAATTACAATGAATAAGTATGCTTGACGGAATTCTGGCTTTTTTACAGGGTGTCTTATGTGTTATGCACTTGAAATGAGAAAAATCATAAAACGAAGTTACTCACTCATAACTTTTTTGGGAATTTGTGTAGTATGGTGTGGTGGGACGTATGGCGATGCACGCATGCTAAAGTGGTCCCTATGAAACCGTACCCCGACCCCGGCAATTACCCTTTCGAGTATGGCATCAGTGGCCAGAGAGACGCTTTGAGGCCGGCCCGGGTCCCTATTTCGCCGTGCTGCTTCCGGTGTGCGCGTCCTGCCAGAGCACTCTGGGCCTACTGAACGAGGTTCGCGCTCCCCGAGCTCTAGCCTAGAAATTTCAGGTCCTGCACAGCCAGACGTGCTTCCTCTTCACTCACCCCTCACCTCCTCGTCATGGTACGCATCGCAACGCAGGCAGGTGGTGATGGCGAATTTGTGTAGTATGCCAGCAATCTAAAAATGCCATAAAGTTAGCATGTAGGTAATTGAACGTTTATAGTTGAAAAATAAAAGTAACAGAAAAGTCACATGGTGCGAATACAAGTCCAGGGACGAAAATATAGGGGTATGGAGGGTAAAAACACCCTCCACCCCCAATAATTTGGTAGTCGGCAAATTTTGAAACTGTTCATTTAAATTTTTCGTTTTTTAATGAATGTTTGTTTGTTTGTTAATTTATTTATTCATTTTTTTTTTTCAATTAAAAAATATTTCGATTAAACAATTGGCAAATTCTTAATTGAAAAAAAATTTTGTCGGCGAATTCTTAGTTAAAAAAAAAATATAACGCCAATTTTTTTTCTCCACTTATTTCGTTTCTGAAAATGGAGTAGGGGCAACTGTTGTACCCAGGACCATTTTTCACATTTTGGGCTCTTTAAGCTGATGTATAGATCATAAAATTTTTTGAATTGTTCTGTTGTATAATGTTACATTTTCTTCATATTTTTGCGCAAACGGACTTGGAAAACATTAAATACTCAATTTTTTTGAATTTTTGAAAATTTTGGTCCTAGGTACAACACTGTACCTAGGACCACCGCATGTTGTACTTAGGACTACCTCATTAAAAATTACAAAATTATAAACGAAAGTATATTTTTATGTCTGAATAGTACAAATGTTATAAGTACTTCAAAATTACAACATTTTTAGGTAGGTTATTCTTACACGTTGTACCTAATCTTATCAATAACGCGCAAAGATCCACGTCGGATCGAAATTTTTTTTTAATTTTTGAACAATACATTGTTTATTAACGAACTGAATATCGCCAATGATTTCATAGCTACAGGGTTCATTTGATTTCGTTTTACATTATTTTTACTTCGCCGCATCCTAAAACAAAAAATAATCACGTTTTGTACGAAGTTTTCTGTGGTCCTAGGTACAACAAGCAAATCGGTCCTAGGTACACGACCCGTTCATTTAACGATAAAAATTTTTCGCAAAAAAAAGTTGGTAACTAATTTCTGAAATAACCTACCTGTTATCTTCTCTTGTGCATACTGACACCAGATGCGCGTTTTTGGAATATTTGATGAAGTTTTACTTACTGAAAGATGAAAAACACCGAGTGCTGAAAATTTTACTGTACGAACGCGAAGTCGAAAATCGTCAACTGTTTTCACAAAAACGGATAAGTAAACATGTGCAACAGGTTAAACGTTGCCAAATGTTAGTATTCATAGGCTGGTGGTGTTAGTTTTGTTTATTACCCCTTGGGTGCACCAAAGTAGAAATCGATCCTAGGTACAACTGGTCCCAGCTTCCAGGTACAACAGTTGCCCCTACCCTGGACTCCTGACAGAGACTAGTCAGTCAAAAGCCGAAGGTTTCAAGCTGAGTATCGAACGTTATCTGAGAGGTTGTAACGAAGCTGAAATGTGGAAGACATTTCAAAAATCTGAAAGTCGGTAGCTAACGTTGAATTTCGAATTTCGTATTCTATTTTTACTAGATTCACTGTTTGACCCGGAGTCTGAAATTTGAGAAAGTTGAACATTTTATTAAAATCTAAAAATTGAAAGCAAAAGACTTATTTTCTAATAATGTCACAAGCAGAATCCGATACCAAATGTTCTATGGTTTAATCTACGGGCTTCGGTCCTGGTGAATATAGGAGAGGGCAATTAAGTCTGGAACAAAAGTCAGACTCCATGTGTTTTTCCCATAAGAAAGAAAGGGAGCGTGTGGCACGGATTCCCCTAATCCGATCAACCTAAAACTTTGTAGGCTTCTTTTTTCGATTTTATTGGAACCAGTTTAGGAGACGAATCAGAGGAAATTCAGAAGAAAATATCACCAAGAGTAAATAACGACCACCCTAATCTGTAAAGGAAGTTGTGTGTTCCTCTCAAGTATTCCTAGCATCCTTTCAGCTTACCCTCCAAACTAGGGTATGCTCATGTGCGCAAATGTGAGTGCTTGGGGGATAAGATTCCAATCTGCATTTGCAGGAACAAAATTATGGGGGGGGGGGACTTCCCCACAACAATTCGGCAGTTGGCAAATTTAAAACTGTTCATTTGAATTTTTCATTTTCTAAGAACGTTTGTTTGTTCGTTTCTTTTTTTTTCAATTGAAAAATATTTTGATTGAAAAATCGATAATTTTCAAATTAAAAAAAAAAAGTAGTCGGCAAATTTTCCTTCTCCACCCCCCCCCCCTCCCCAACTGAAAGTCTAGTTTCGTCTCTGTACAAGTCCATTTTATGTAATGTACTTACAGCAACAATTAGTCTAGTAATTTCAAAGACTGAATCTCAGGAAGCTAAGTATTTGAGCTATGACAATTTAATCGACGAATTTAGCGCTAGTAAGGTTAAAAAAAGCAGCAGTGTTGTTTTCAGGAATTAATAATTTTGTTTCCGTAATAAGAATCATTATATTTTTATCTATGCTTTGTATTGAGTCAAGATTCTATTCTTATTTTATTGTTTCGAACAAGGTTCTTGGAATAAATATCTACACATATTCTAGAATATTTCATGCTAAGTATATTGTAAAATGGACCAAACTTGATGTGTGCAAAAATTTGTAGCAATTATTTGAAACCAGAAATGACAAACAGTAAAATCGTCTGGATTATCTGTACATAGGGAAGGTTGTCTTAAGATGGTATACCTTTTTTCTTTTGAATGCCGATTTATTCAAATGTATGGAACTATTGATGAAAACTTCTTTGAACTGTCTACTACTTATTGATAAAGGTTTGTGTCATTTGCTTCCAAACTCTTCCCTCAATAATTAAAATTGTGAAGAAAAGTAAAATGCATCATCTTCAGACATGTGTTTCCATGATGATACACCTTCAAATTTCAAGTAAAAACGTATGAAAGATACTCAAGTTACACTTCTTTGACTTCCACCTCGTTCAACCCTTTTTTCATACTTAGGTTAATAAATTTTCATCATTCCATACATAGCTTCTGTTCTGGCGGCTGTTGTTACGTCATCTTAAGATGAGTTATATCTATTTGAAATTTAAATAATTAATAAGAAACAGTGACCCAGACTAAAAATCCGATTAGTTCATCAAAAAGTAGATAAAATTCCGAACATAATGCAATATTCACGCTTACTTTTTGTGAAAATACAAATTATAAAATGGGAAACAACAAATTTACGCATAAAAAATAATAAGACGTTATGGCGAAAGCATGACAATCTTACGGGCGAGTGTTCCTTCGTTAAAAAGGCAAGAACACGAAGTATTAAGTTAGTGGGAAGTCAGTTTTGACATCAGTGTTGCCAGTTGCGAAAAATCTGCAGTGCGCCATCTTAGTGCAGTCTTCCTTACTCGTAAAAAATTCTATCTACTGATTGGGAGGGGGGGGGGGTAGTTATGGCGCAAAAACGTTTATAGCCTACAGAGCGCAAGAAAACCTAATCCAATTCTAATAACTATTACATACTATAATTCTACTCAATTTTGATTGAATTAGAGTGCTTGTTTCAAGAATCTGAGAAGAATTGTTAGAATTTTCCGACAAAGAGGGCCTGAAATCCCTGAACAGTTAGTTTTGCTAAAAAAATGTTTCTCAGTGTTGGGCTTTCCGTAAGGAAATCGTCAATTTTTCTTTAAAGCTTCCAAAACATCGTGTTCGATTGAAAAAATTGGGTGTAAAGGGATGGTGTACTCACTGAGAATTTTGAGAAAAAGTTAATTCAGATCAGTGGCCTCTGTTGAACATTTCCCACCCCCCATTTCGAAAGCTTTACTGAAGGGGCGCAACCTACAAATTACAGATAATACCATCATTTACATCGAAAATGGGGTTTCTGGAGTGGGTGAATTCCTTTTTGAGGATATTTTGGCTGTAACCCCTACTATGGTCCATAGTGAGTAGAGATGAAGAAACTTGGAAATTATTTAACCCGTGTAAGGCACACTGGGGTAAAATTTACCCCAGTACACATCTTTAGTATCGATGCTTCTGAAATAGAAGAGCTCTAGGTTCGAGTTTAGGGGCGTTTGCCCCTACATCATGTAAGTATGTAACACACAATATGCGATAAACAGGTGACCAGATGGGTGGAGTGATTTGGGGAGACACACGGTGGAGTTGATTCAAAAACCTAATGAGGCACAGTGGCGTAAAATTTACCCCAATACATATCTTTTGCATATGGTCTTTCTAAGTTGGGAAGTTAATTTCGAAAGTCAAATTTCAACTCCCCTCCTCGCTCCAAAAGTACGACAGGGGGTCCACAAAATCCTCCGACTGAGCTCTAGGCGCATGGTTATCGCAGTGGATATAGAGGTGTATCATATGACTTCACTCAATCAACAGTGCGACGCTAGCGCTCCAAGTCGGTGAACGGTCCGAATGCACATCATGCGATCAGTGTTTTTGATGTTTGAACAGTTGTACTAGATATGTCCAATGAGAATACTCATTTCCTACCACTAGTACCAATTCTGGAGGTGAAGAACTGGCTGGGGTAAAATTCACCTCAGTGTGCCTTTTATAGCGTGTTTATTTTTGACAGTGGGTTTTACGGGTTTTAACACTGCTTCAAGTTTGTCGATAATAGGTCTGCTGGAATCGCTGAATTCATTCGTAACTATAACTTTCTATAAACAATGATTCACAAAAGGCAAGGACATGAAAATTTCAAATTTATTTAATGTACAGCGTCAAGTACCCAATACCCATGCGAGACTATTTGCTGGAATTTACTGAGATATGTAGAAATTCAAGATTTTGTTAGGACACTAGCGTATTTGTAAAGACTCAGTAAGTTTCAGATAATGATTCATTGAGATTTTCAAGATTCGTTCAGACGCGTTAATGTTGGTTTAGATGCGTTAAGACTAGTTAAGACTCATCAGGATCTTGTGGAGACTTGTGAAAATTCTTCTGATTCTACTGCTAAGATTAAAACTCTTCAGAATCTCGTGAAAACTTAGGAAGATTCAGTCAGATTGTTAAGGTACTGTTAAAACAAATTGAAATTCTACTTGGAATCTTTTTCCACGAGGCGAACAAGGATGGCTTTCTCCAGCCACACTCACATGGATGCCACCGGTTTTAAACATGGAAATATCAAACTTATTTATTTTTTCTACTGGTAAGACTTTCATATTTTCTTCTCTCCTAAAAAATAGATGGAGTGCATTACATACACGTGCTGAACAGTTACAAATCAACCTTTTCGCTACATTAGTCTCAGCGTCAAACGGTTTCAATTCAGCTATAATACATCAATATTCAATAAATTTTGTCATTTATAATCCATATTTGGAAAATAGAAAGTTAATTGGTTAATCGACTATCTAGTAAATGAAGCAGCATTACTTACATAAGTGACGAGTTTGATTAAAACCCCTGGAAGAACCGGGATGTTCTGGCTCCGTGTTCGTGTATTAGTACCTCGCTACATTTCTGGGTGAAAACCGGAAATATAGAACTGTTCGTTTTTACTCCGAATTCGGCATTGGCGAACCCAAGTTGGAAGGTTAAAACGGGGGTGGTTGCGTAATGACATGAGACAGCTGTTCTCCATGTTTCTTCCTTTATAAAATCGTACCTGAACTGCTATAGTTGGTATCTTTTTCTAAAATGCAACGCAAAACGTTCTGGAGTACCTACCTATTATTGTAATCGCGAAGTGATCAAAATCGAGCCATTTAATACTTTAATGGCATGCAAGAAGATAGGCTTATAATATGAGGACTTGAATTTTGTATTCTATCCTTATATTGATCTGGTGTAGAGAACTCGATCGGTATACTTTGTTTTGCAAAAACTGAAATAATTAATTTCATTTTTAAAGCTTTCATCACTATTGGTCTTCAGTGTCAAAGCGTTTACTTAGGATCTGTAGATCGTGATCGGGGATACCCCGTAAGTTGATCTTCGAGCCTGAAATGCAATAAAATCCGGTCACTATATTTTGAAAATAGTCGATCAGCCTTCTTCACTAGTTATAGGCATACTAAAAATAGGCAATTTCAAGAAGCTGATTTTCAATGGCAGATATATGAAAATTCAGTTTTGGACTATGTGTGTTGAAACTGTTTTATTATTTGTATTTATAGCCAAGTATGGTGTGTATGTGGAAACCCTCCCATAAAATTTGCTCTTTCACGAAATACGAATCATCATTCGCAGATGATATTTCACCTGCTCGGTTGCTATAGAACAACCCGTTACAGAGGAGGTAAAAAACAGGTAGGTAGAAACGGCGGCTCTTTGAAATTTTTGCGTCAAATGTATATACTTCTAGATGAAATGTAACCCTTCGTCTAACGGGACTCGATGCATTAATTTCTATTTCCGCACACGAAGTGTATTTTCACTATGACGTCTGTAGTTTCTAGACTGTATATCGAAAGATGATGGTTAAAGTTATAACTCATTCGGTGTGGAATTGTGTCTACACGGTTGTGCGTATATCAATGAAACTGGATTGTCATCAACTATTACAAGAAATCAAGTAGACTGAGAGGTTTCTGTCGCCGATCATTTTTTTCAGAAAAGAATAATCGGTCAATATTATGGACTTTTTCAAACTCTAACATCTGCTGTATACATTCCACTCGCGAATTTAAGAAAGCGAACATTACCGGAAAGATTGAGGGTGAAATTGAAAAAGACGAAACTGTTCGTTGGCTATCTGTCTGTCTGTTAGTCTGCTTAGCACCATTACGTATCATCTTCCCCCTCACCCTACACAGGCTAACAGCTTCTCACTTGGTGGAGTGTATGGCGATGCACGCATGCCTAAGTGGCTCCCCAGACACTGCACCCCTGGCCCTGGAAACTACTCTTTCGCGTATCCCGTCGGCTACCAGAGAGGACGCTTTGAGGCTGGCCGGGCTCCATTTCACCTCTCCTCTTGACGTGGATTCACGCTGTCCTACCAGGGCCACTATGGGATACCCTACTGACCGAGGCAGACTAACAGCTTAGCCTCTGTCTTTGTCACATAAGTACCTATTACCTACCTGCTCATACCTACGAGTACCGAAAGAAAAAATATCTGGTATTATTAACTACTTTTTAGCTCAACACCAATTTAGGCAAAATGTCTCTTGGGCAGGCACGGATTTAGAAAGAGGAGATGGGGATACAGTAGCGGCGGTGACCTTCTTGGCGTGTAATGAGCGTACAATTTATCATTTTTATTCCTTTTTTTCCAATTATTGCGTTAAAAATATTCAGTCAAGGGGGTCCATGTACCCCATCCCCCCATTGGATCCGCCACTGCTCTTGGGAAAGATCATTGCAGAGCCCTCTCCTCAAAACGAAAATCTTTTTTCTTCATTCTTTCTATTTTTCTACCCATCTTTCCATCATATTTTGTTTTTACATCCCTTTTTTGAGTGTCGTAGGACCTTATCTTTTTTGTTATTGGTGTACCTCTTTCACTGCTTAAGATTGTTCTTCCTTAGTTCCAGATCCGCTCAGAATCTTCAAGATTTAACTTATTTCTATTTCTAATTTTCTCTCCACCCGAGCCCTGGAATCCGCCCTTTCGAGCATTATTTCAGAGACGTCGGGGAGGTTGCTATGAGTACTTGCTACGAGCAGCCGTGTCTAAAGAATCTTGTTACAGAGTTACCATTCAGTATACAGATTCTATGAAAACTTCCTGTTTACCAACAGCTTGATCTTCGGTCAAAAAGTATGCCTTATAAGAAATTCACGATTTGCTGTGAAAAGACCAACCTGACATCGCAATGGTTTCGAATTTTTATTATTTTACTACGTGGCGTACTTCTTTTTTGCCTTCGTCCTATCGTTGCGAAGCTTCCGTTATTAAGTTATCCCTCTTTAAAAGTTTTTCGCTTTGACAAATGACAAAAGGGAAGAATTATCCGTCTAGTTTTGGTGTAGCTGGCAGAATCGTCAATACGAATGCTAGGATAGTTAATATTGATTGGAAGCCATTGCAATAATGGGAGGGTCTGACAATTACACCCCCGAAAATAGTCGCAGTTACCCTAAGACGCGAGTGGCATGGCCTTTGGAAAAACGTCCCATTATTTGCCAAGGTAGCTTTCGTATACATCTAAGTTTGACGATAATTCTTTTCGTGTATAAATACTGCACGTCATTACTATCCCGCTCGACACCGACTTTTCCAAAACAAATAAAGCAGTTTTAATAACCTTCCGGATTTCGTGCACACCCTTTATCGTCGCGTAGAATGGAAAACTGTTGTCGAAGGGAATCTTCTCGAAAAGAAACCCTTGCAAACTTCGCGTGGTTATGATTGATAGTTTTCTCTTTATTTTCGCCCGAAAGTCAAAAAGTGGAAAGGTGCGAACTAATAATGAAGTTGAGGAGTATCACGAAGAAACCTGAAAACAGATCGAGCAAACTTTTTGACGAGAATACATATCAATTTATACACCTGAAAATAATAGTGTTTGGAAACCCTGCAGAAGTTATATACACTTTCGTCTTCAGTTGCGGGTATATGGGACGGAATAGGGTTAAAAGTTTCGATTGGAAAAGGTCAAAGGTTTTTTTAGCTATTATTCGCTAATTTGTTCGAAAATTAAAAACGAGTAAAAAACATTAATGCAACCTCTTCGGAAAAAGGGGTAGTTGTAACAAAACCGTGGCTGTTTTTTATTACCTAACAAAACAGACCACCGAGAAAGGGGTGATGTGCACAAAAAATAGAAAAGGGTTCACGTATGTGCACTAGAAGTATGCGGAAGACAGACAAACAGGTTTTTTATCTATCATGTTTTTTTTTCGCAACAGATGTATAGTCTTGATGAAGGGGTTAAAAACCGAAAGGGATACGATCGTGTGCCCAACACGCGCCTCAGGTAGAATTTAAGGAACAAGATATTATCGTAATTTACGATGCATCGAGGTATACCCCACCAATCAACAACCCTTTTGTAATTGATGATGTTTTTTTTCATCCCCGACTTTTTTATTACATGTACCGGTTGCTCCGCGATCACCAAAGGGTTCCATCGTGTACCAAGTTATATGTGCGCCTTTAAATTGCTTTATAATAAGCCTCACCCTTTCGCGGTAATTGGGCGAAAAAAAGGTCGTGTTTATTTTGTTAATACGAAAATACTTTTTACGGTTATTAAAAAAAAACTTTTATTAACTTCGGATCGAATTACGCGTTGAATAAGACGTAGAATTAAGCCTTTCCGCAGGATAAGGTCGATAGGGTGGATCTTGATGATTCGTCTGCGATTAGGAGAACACACTTGGATATATGTAGCTGGTATTTATAAGGCATTTAATATACGAACAAATTATTCAAGACTGCTTGGGAATAGGATTTCTGGAGAGTTGAGAGTGATATTTTGGAGCAAAAGTTTGACTAATTTTACATTCTTTTCAATATTCGATTGCAGGGCTGATCCTAGGAACAGGCCCGTATTAACGCACGGGTCCAACCAGCAGGAGCTGCAAGTAAATAGGGGCCCGGGGCCCACTGTGTCCGAAAAAATTTATGATTTTCTTTAGAAAATTAATAAATAAATTGATAGTTTTTAATCAGTTACGTGCAATGTAGGCTAGAGATTCAAAAATACTGTGGCAAATGCTCCCAAATACTCATAATAACGCCGGTGTATATGTGTATAAACGCTACTCGCCGTCGCCGAAGTGTCTAGTTTTAAATGCGATAATTGTTTGCGAATTCAAAGTCAGATTTCGTGTTTGGACATTTATTTCTACGGATTCGACAGTACCTGTTGAGGAACAGAGCTGCATCGAAATTTCCAGTTGAGATGGCTCGGAAGAAGTTCTTCGAACTGTCGCAGAAGGAGCTTCGAGAAGAACTGGAGAACCGTATAACGTTCGAAAATAGACCTGATTCTACAACTGGAAAACTTATCTGAATGGTGAAGGCAAAGAGCCAGAAACCGTTATTTTTGATTTGCGACCAGAACCGAAAGATGAAAAGTGACAACGGCTGCTATCCAGTACATCATGACGATGTTCAGTGATGGAGGATGAGTCCAACAAGATAGATGAAATAAAGACAGATTAGACCAAAAAGAGAAATAAAATGGAAAACAAAGATGGAAAAACGAAAGATCAAAATTTTACACGGTTGGGATGGAGAAATTAAGAAGCAAATCGAGTCGTTAGCCAAGGAAATGGAAGAGCAGAAGAAAATAGTGGCTCGATTAGAGAACTAGAGGTGCTTCGAAATGGCCGCATTATTATAACGTCATTGGTGGTACCTTCAAGTAATCAGCAGTATGGGATTAGCAGCCGTTGCATCATCGATGAAAGCTTCAGAGAGTCAACCACGCCAAATGGGCCCAACGGTAAGCAGTAGCAGCTCAGTGAAATTCAAACCGCCAACGTCTGATGGGAAGCATTCCTGGGAGACCTATCTCGTTCAGTTCGAGACAGCGGCTGCTGGTAATGGCTGGGACGAGGTGACAAAGGCCATAACGTTGGTTGTCAACCTGCGAAGAACCGCTATAGATGTACTGAAGACCGTTTCAACTGGGGACCAGTAGAACTTCTAGAAGCTGGTGGAAGCCTGTAGACCGCTGATGTGGGCAAGCACATATGCAGCAATTGTTTGAATGGGAAGTGGGAACTAAAGACGCCATCACATGAGCGGGAAATTCGCCTCATCATCGTCGCCTACCCTACGTCCCCTGAAGACTTCAGAGAAGGAACTGTTGCCTCGACCCTCATTGACGGTGTCGGGGACAATAAAATTCAGACACTGGTGAGAGTCAGCCGTCGTGAGAATTTTTGGTCTGCAGTGACGCCTTGGAACTCGAAGCGGCAAGGAAGAGTTCAAAATGGAAAGCATCTGTTCATAAAGTTCAAGTCTACCAGAGAATGAACTGATAGACTTGGAGAAAGTACTGGATGCAGCTGAAGCGTAGGTGGTTGCAACGGCGTTGAATAGGCGACCAAACACCAAATGCTAACCTGTTCAAAACGTCACGATGCATTCAATGCAATGAACTGGGGCTATTCATTTTCATCACCCCAACAAGAAATCGGCTGAACAAACACTGTTAAACAAAGGGACCCAAAAAATCATCGCCATCAAGAGAACTTTACAGCATGACTCTTCAAGCAACTATGTGAAAGGAAAGCTCGGTCGGAAGACTGTACTCTTCTGGGTGGACACTAGGGCATCGCACTCAATCCTCCAGCGCGAGCTGGTTCGAGCAAAGGACTTGGACCAGGAGAAGCAGTGTGTCCTGCGAACGACTACAGGAGAGAAGATGTCAGTTTATGGGATAGTTCCACGTAGCATGAAGCTGCTGGAGGTCTTTCTCAAGCAAAAGTTTATGGTGGCAGATATTTAGGATGATGCGATCATAGGCTGGGACCTGATGGTGGAGCATGGAGTAATCATTGAACTAAAATTGTCGTGGTCGTGCTACCTAGAATTTGGAGTTCCTTCAGATCAGCCTCAAGTGGTAGATTAATTCGTGAGTCAGTTAAGAAAGAATTGCAGTCGTCTAAGTATTGCTAGCAACCAGATGAAAATGCCCGAGCTAATGAGATAGGTTTCCAGGCTGATGATGGGTGTGGCTCTATAACCGCAGCAGAAAAGAAAGGAAGGAATCCGAAGCTACAGTTCCAATGGGAAGGATATCTTACAATGTGTTTACCGAGATGAAGAAAACCGTCAGTTTTCATGTACTGTAGCACTGTGTGTATCTCACAAATCACAGAAAAATATTTCGGAATTCCGAAATCATTGCAGCAGCAACTCTGAAGGAAGATAATAATTGTGGCTAGAATTTTACTCACATCATCTACCAACTCCGCACTCCCTCCAGTATTCCAAAAATCTGAATTCTATCATTCAAATGTGGTCAAGTTGTTGAGGTAGGATATCTATGTATAAATTTTAAAGATTTTTCGTGATTTTTTAAATGTAAGTATGTTCAGACGAAAAAAAAAAAAAATCGAAATTCAAAATGTGCACGCCCTACGCTGGTTGCAATAAAACTAAAAATAATTTGCGCAAAGTACAAGAAAAATCCCTTGTCCCAAGGGGGTTGAAGTTCTTGTAGGGGGTAACATTGATTTTTGCTTTTTTTGTTTCGACAAAATGTAAACTAGAAAAATATTTTTTTGATAGCCACTAGTTCGCGTTTCGTCAAGGTGAGGGGGATAGAAAACAAGTTTCTTGATAGCCACGCATACCGCATTAGTCTCCACTCTCCAGGAGGTATTTTTAATGACGTAGACGTGGACGGAGATACAGCGCACGTTTGTCGTAGAGATGTACTCGTATTTTGAATAGAAATAACGAGTCGTCCGTGGAAACGATTCGCGCGTTTCGAAAATATTTTAAACTCTGAGAGGTAAAAGTAAAGTACCGACGCGACCAGTGGCTAGTTTGTGGGTTAAAAATTTCAGGAAAATTGCGTCGTCCAGAAACGAAGGAATGAGTCAGAAATAATTCGGTGCAGATTAGTCCAGGCACATCGACGTGAAAAGGGTCAGCTCATTTAAACATATTACACGAGGTTCATTGCGGCGAATTTTATTTGAACAGTTCGATCACGCAGCAATGACTAGAAACGGATCCAGTGGCCAAAAAAGGTTCTAAGACTTAATGTGAATTAAAACCAAATACATATTGTTTTGAAACGGCATGTTTCTGCTTCATTTTGGTTTAAAAAAATGTTTGTAGACCCATTTTCCTCCGAGTTATTAAGAAACAAATTTGAGAGGTTTTTCTGGCCTATCCTGTATTTTGGTTGTTGAATCTATTTGGTGGAATATATAGTTTCTTGGGTCGCTGCATTTAAATCTATCAGGTTTTCTGAACCTGTCCTCTCATTTGAGATTCCACAGAAGGCTCATACTGCATAACGACCACTTCAATACGTATTATAAAATGAGGAAATTCGGGCTATTCAAATATGAGGTAGTTTTGAGCCTGTTTCTTCATTTGTGGGATCCATAATGGGGAGCCAATATCGTTCGACGTACAATATATTACGCATAGTTGACACCGCGGTTTTTTGGGTCCCTCAGTTCAAATCTGAAGTTGTTTTCAACCTATTTTCTTACTTTCAGGATCCATAGAGAGCTAATGTTGAATAATGATCATTCACTTTAAGGTATTTTAGCTTGTTCAAATAGGTGAAATGGTTATTTCTCAAGACTAGCCCCCTGTGGAACCGAAATACGAGGAAACAGACTCGAAATAAAACTAAGATTTAAATTTAGCAACTCAAGAAACCGCAGTTTCAACTATTTGCAATATATTGTGCCTTGAAGTACTCAATACTCATTTTAGCTCTTTGTGAGATCTGCTGATGAAACGCAGGCTCAAAATGACGTTAGAAATTGAATTCCGCCATTCAAAAATGCCTCATATGTTCAGCTATAGGATACAATACTCGTTGAAGTGGAACCTTTTACGGAAATTCAAATGAAGGAACAGGTTCAGATAAATTTTAGATTTGAATTGATCGACTGCCTTATATTCAATTATTTGCAACATTATATATGAAGTAGAATTATCATTACTTGAAATTAGTCTTCCCGTCGAGCTTGAGAATAAGAGTGTTGAAATGAAAAGAGCAAAAATGAAGTAGAATTATCATCTACTTGAAATTAGTCTTCCCGTGGAGCTTGAAGATAAGAGGTCGAAATGAAAAAAGCGAAACCCAACGTGATTTCCCATAAGAATTTCAACCCTCTTGTTGCACAGGTTAACCAGGTCCATTTTTTTAATACTTTGCAGAAAATTCATTTATTAGAGCCAACTTGAGGGGATGCACATTTTGAAATTCAAAAGTGACAAAATAAGGATCATCCTAATGTTCACGTTATCGGACGGCAGTTTGTCGATCACATGAGGTTAGGTACTTGAACACTTCGAGCGTCACGTCGCCCATGATACAATAATATATGTGTACCATGCGATAATATTTTCGGCGAAATGTGAATAATCTTCTAGAGCAGCCTCAGCTTCCATGTCCTGAGAAAACGATTCTGCCGAGAGTCAACTATTATAGATATGGAACCTTTTTTGGAAATTCAATTTTTTTTTTCTTCTACTTACCTCGTTCTCCTGGTAGAATTTCCCATTTGTACTACTGTTGGGAGACCCATGTTTTCACGTATATTCAACTCATATCTGCGAAAGAATGAGCCAATTTGGAACATTGTCGTCTAAGTTGTCATCAGGTGTCACAGCGCCACATGGAGCACATTCTAACGTTCATGCTCGCATTGCACCGTTCCTTAGCGAACATTTTCGAACCTAGCAAATTCGGCGAAGACCGACATATGGTAGTTGCGTATACCTCTTCCATTACCGTTATTCGTTAACAGAATATCTATCCCTTTTCCTCGAATTCTTACATGGTTCGAACGAGTTCGAGTCAACTGGGTACACCCGCTAGAGAGAAAAGGAACAAATAGAAGGATACCTCGTCTTCCCTCTAATCAAGCCTGTATAAAAAAATGTCGGAAAATGGCAAAAAACCAAGGTTTTTACAGTTAGGTTGTGCGCTCGTATTTTTATAAAAGGGTAGACACGGCTTTGTTGGCGGAAGACAGGGAAAAAACTGGACAGTCGTTCCAGTATAAAAACTTTAAGAGAAGAAAAGGAGTTAGCGGAAAGAAAAGGATTTTACGACCTGCCTTTAGCTTTTATTACGTAGACAATAAAATGTTGTATAACCCTATAGAAAGGATTTTTTGAAAGGCTTTTAACTATTTTTCGGGGTTACCGTTACACGATATGCGGTGTTCGTGATTGCCGCGCGGCGCTATTACGTTAATTTCGGCGAGAGAATTTACAGAGAGAAACGTAAACGCGAACCAGTTGTGAATTCGTATCCTTTAACCGCGAATTGTACAACCCTTACGACTTGGCTACTGCTATCCTTTCGGCTTTTATTTTTTATCGACCCTCTCGGCACGCACGTTTTATTAGGCCTAGCTTTTTAACCCTCTAAATAAGGGTTAAATTGGTTAAAACCGCAAACAACGGTCGTCACTGTTCGTTTTATCCTTTCCTCGGTCTACATTTCGCGAATAAAGAAATACTCGATTGTTAATAAACCTTAGGTAGTAATTGCGGCACGCGAGTGTCCACGCGTCCAAAAGAAAAGGGTTCCTCAATTTTAAAGTGAATTCAAGTCGAAGACGTAATTTGGACTGGCGGTTAAAACATCTTCCTCGAATGTCTCAACACGAGTACTTCGGATTATGGCGGAAATGTTACTCTGCATTGAAATTTATGATTTGATGCGTGACCTGTATGCATAATCTCAGTTTGGTTCACTGATGAGAAAAGTAATTACTAGTTTAAATTTTCTAGTAAATTTTTACGTATCGAGAAATAACTCGAAGTGACGTTTCCAAGTGTTGTCGGTATGCTCTTCTCCTAGGGATGAGAGAGCCGAGATCCGTAAGAGGAAGGTAAACGTGTTTCTAAAACTTAACTATAATTACTCAGCGAGTTTTTCAATCAAGATGGGTGGTGTGAGTGACTATTGTACACCCCTTTCCGATGGCAATTCATGTTATTCAATGATGAAGAGTCTGATTGAATGAGTTGTTTGTTGCTACTGTAATGACCATACAATGCCGAATGGTCCTTCGAGTGCATCAGATTCCTCAGAAATCATGCTGATAAATGTGAGAATGAGTTTTCGATGGGAGGTATTTTCAATAACGCGACGTAAAATATTGGCCACTTGTTTTTTCTTACCGACGATATGTGAGTTTGAAATACTGTTGGTCACTATTTCTGGGTTAAGTTGAAAACGTCTGTTCTGGACTCCGAAGTGAAAGTACATAATTTTGTAGATACAGTAGAACATCGTTTATCCCTGTATATTGAGACGAAGGGTTATGCGGATAAGTGTACATGTGCTTACTTAATGCAGTAGTTATTGTTTATTTCTTCACATCCACAAAATTGAGCCGCTAGGACGATATTTAACACACAGGTACGTGTAAAAAAAATACTATGTAGATATCTACTCTCTACTGTCTACTCTACTGCATTTAGATAGAAAAATAGTTCGAAATTTTCTTTTGACACAATTAGAACGTCTTTTTCTAGCAGCTGAATTGTGCGGCTTTTTCTTGGGTGATACATTACCGTAGTGAGGAGGCCTAAGTGTAAAAAATTCAAAAAAGAAATTCTTATCAGGTTATACATTGTTAACATTGCGACCAAAAACACCTAGAAGAAGGCAAACTCTGACAGATTAACACTGTTGAAAGCAATGAAAAACTATAACAGTATCTCTTTCCAGGAAATGTAGTTTTTCCAACTATTAGTTACTTATGATGGCGTTCTAGCAGGCAAATAATTTTTTCGGACACAAGAAGCTCCCCATTCGGATGCCCGGGAGGGAGCTACTTGGGGGAGCATCATCATCGGAATGTTTTAAAAAGAAAGGCGCAAAATTAACATAGGAACTTGGAATGTAAGAAGTTTGAATGGAGTTGGAAGATTAGAAAATCTTAAGAGAGAGATGAAGAGGTTTAACCTAAGAATAGTTGGAATAAGTGAAGTAAAAGGTGAAAAGAGGAGAATAATTTTTGGCCAGGAGAATTTAGAATAATGAATACAAAGGGAATAAAAGGGCAAGCAGACGTCGGAATTGTTATGAATGAACAAATAGGTAATAAAGTTATGTATTATAAACAACAGAGCGAAAGGTTAATCTTGATAAAAAATTAATACCAAACCAGTATACTTACAACAATAACACTACACAACAATTTGAGATTTTGTAAAAAAAAAACAACAATGACATGAGAACATAATATGATTCTGTTAGTATTTCCAACGAGGAATTTAATGCCGATGTTGATTTTCGGATTATAGTTCATTTTTTTTATTATCGCCCTTAAATGCGAATTTTAATATCATCAAGATGCTACCACTGATCAAACAGCTATGTGCGTTCAGTATTGTTATCAGTATCATTATAGCTATTCGTGGTCGACAAAAAGGAATAAAATGAGAGAAATTTGACAAAATTTTAATTTTGAATAGGGAAAATGAGAGGTTCTCGAGAAAAATGGTTAACTCCATTGTATTCCGTATTCAAAATATATAGCTAAAGTCATATAATCTCATCACATTGTTTTTTATACTGTTGTATAGTGTAATACATGTGTGTACCTATGCCTACTAATACTCACGAGGACGAAGAGATTGAGGAAATATTTTTGATTTTTGAATCGTCTCTTCTTTTATTTTTTTATTTTATTGTTGAGTTTTTTTGTTTATTTCGCCAGCTTTATATTCTGATTTTGCTTGTTTAATTTGGTTAGTCTGACTTAATTGAAGTTCTACTGGAATTATTCCAGGTATTACGTGGACTAATGTGAAGGAGATCGTTCTATATCCTGATATTACATTTGTTATCAGTCTTTGTAAGGTTTTAGTTTTTTAATGTCTGATTTCCTTATTCTCTCAAAGTAAATTGAGGATTCATATAGAGGCGAAGAGAATCTTATTATTATAGGAGATTGGAATGCCAGAATTGGTGAAGGAAAAGAAGGTGATATAGTTGGGAATTTTGGATTAGAAATGAGAAAAATAAAAG
Source organism: Acanthococcus lagerstroemiae (assembly GCA_031841125.1). Classification (NCBI taxonomy): domain Eukaryota; kingdom Metazoa; phylum Arthropoda; class Insecta; order Hemiptera; family Eriococcidae; genus Acanthococcus; species Acanthococcus lagerstroemiae. The sequence continues at coordinate 34,042,286 of CM063107.1, forward strand.
AGGAGAGCGTTTGATACACTTTTGTGCGAAGTATAACTTAGTAATAGGAAATACTCAATTTAAAAATCATTATAGAAGCAAGTATACATGGAAGAGTCCAGCTAACGAAGGTAGATATCTAATTGATTATATTAATACAACACAACGTTTTGGGAATCAAATATTAGACTGTAAAACTCGTCTGGGAGCCGATATTGACAGTGATCATAACTTGGTAGTGATGAAATGTAGGGCTTAGATTGAAGAAACTTGGTAGAAAAGAAGACGTAAAAAGATGGAATTTGAAAAGGTTGGAAAATATTAATATTAGAAGGAAATATCCAGAGAATATTAGGTATATATTACTATTAGGGGTTGAAAAAACACTGAAGATTAACAGTGTGGAGGAAGAATGGAGTAAATAAAATAAAGGAGGCAATATTAAAGTCAGCAGAAGAAAATCTTGGTAAAACTAAGAGAGAAGAGAAGAAACCATGGATGAAGGAGGAAATCCTCAGAAAGATGGATGAACGAAGAAAATATAAGAATGCGAACGATAGGGAAGGTAGATAAAGTTCAGAAATGAAATAAAGAGAGTGTAAAAAGGCAAAGGAGGAATGGATGAGAGAAAAAAGTAATAAGATAGAAGAGTTTACGAATAAAGGACAAATAGACGGCCTATAGAAACGTAAAAATGGAGTTTGGAGAAAGAAGGAAGAAAGCAAGTAATATAAAAAGTTTAAAGAAAGACAAGTTATATAAAGGACAGAAAGCCACATTAAGAATAGAAGGAGAGAAAGGGGTGGCTAATATATAAGAAGGTGTGAGGCAGGGGTGCTCATTATCTCCAGTATTATTTAATCTGTACATAGGTGGGCCATAAAAGAAATAAAAGAAAAATTTGAAACTGGTGTCACTATACATAGAGAGCGAGTAAAGATGCTCAGGTTTGCAGATGATATTGTCTTATTAGTTGAAATGAGTATTGATTTGGAAAACATTTTATATAGAATGGAGGAGATTTTGAGTATAGAATATCGTATGAGAATAAATGAAAATAAAAATAAATTAATGGTATGTAATCGATGTGAATATGATAGCTTGAAGATGAATATTGGGTAAGAAAAGATTAAGGAAGTAAGCGAATTTTGCTATTTAGGGAGTAAAATAATAAAATACGGAAGGAGTAAAAGGAATATTACCTAGTAGTTGAATAGCACACGCCAAACTAGCATTTTATCGAGAAAATAATTTTTTCAAATCAAAAATAAGTCTGGAAATAAAAAAATTATTCTTAAAAACTTATGTTTGGAGTGGAGCCTTTTATGGATGTGAAACTTGAACCATAGGAAAACCAGAGAAGAGAAAGATTGAAGCTTTTGAGATGTGGTGCTATTGACGGATATTTGGCATCAAATGGACGGATAAGGTAAGAAATGAGGAAGTAATTAACACAGGTAAAATGGATATTTGGAATTGTCTGAAGAGAAGGAGAGATAAACTAATAGGGCATAATTTGAGGCACCCAGGAATAATATCACTGCTGCTAGAAGGAAGAGTGGAAGGAAAGAATTGGGTAGGGGTCGGCAAAGATTCCAGTATGTTCAGCAGATAATCAATGATGACAAATGTGTTATTACGAAATGAATGAACTTGCACAAGATAGGAAAAAATGGAGAGCTGCATCAAACCGGTCTTAAGACTGATAACCTCATCATCATCATCAAATAGGGCTTTTCATCGGCGGGTTTGTTTACATGATTTCTTATCTCGATGTAGTATTATCATCAATGAGATATGTGACTTGACACAAGAAAAGGGCCTCAATGGTAATAAGACACTGAGGCTCTTTTCTGTGCCACACATCGTATTATGATTCTTTTGACACATTTTATTACGAATTTCAGATTTTTGAAGCAGAGGACTGAAAGAAAAATATGAAAACTTATAATAAAATGTACCAAAAGAACCACAATGTGATGTGACATAAAAAGGGGCCCAAATGTTCCCTTACCATTGAGACCATTTTATGTGGCAGATCACATCATGATTCCTTTTGACATTATATTACGGTTTTTCATTTTTTTTTTTTAAATAGCGTACTGACAGAAAAAAACAAAATCCGTAACAGAATGTGCCAAGGAACCATAATGTGATGTGGCACAGAAAAGGGCCTCAGTGTCTGATTACCATTGAGGCCCTTTTCTTGTAACACCTCATACAGCTCCTTGGTGATAATACTACAGCGAGATAAGAAATCATGTAAACAAACCCGACGATGAAAAGCCCTATAGTGCGGGTAACCATGACATACGAATAATCGACGTTCTACTGCAATTTGTATCGAACTGAAATATAGTAGTACTTGCTGATAAATTTTCACCAAACGTCCTCTATCGTATAGTTGCTTAGTGACACAGATTGTATGCGAGAAAAGGATGTGACTTTTAGATTTGACAACGTTTGTAAAGATCGATGAACATAAGGAATTCTGTGACGCCGTGACGTTCTCAGATGGTTACGATTGGGATGTTGACCTGAGTTTCCGAAGTTGGTATCCTTGCCGGTAATAACGAGGTAATAAGGTACCTACATAAAGGGGATGATTTCACGAAATCATCCCCCTTATAAATTCTTATCAGTTGTTCTCGCCATTGTCACCATACTACGATACTAGCGCTACCTATGTGAGGTTAACATCCCAATGCAGGCTGACGCATAGGCGGTAGTAGCTGATGTTGACCTAGTAATAGTCTCGTCCGGGAAGCATGTTTACGACTTTCGATTGCCCACTGCACGTCATAGCTTACATTGCCTTTACGTTGGGAACGGTCCTCAGTCTGACTTACGACTCTGCAGGGGAGACAGGCCGCGTGTTTATTCTCTAATAGGTTTCTAAGGTGCAGTTAGTACAATTAAAGACCTATAACAATACAAGTGCGAAAACCTGCCATTTTGTATTCAGCTGTGCCCGTAGATACCGAATCCGACTATGCAGAGTGTATCACGTAGTGAATTCGGCATCAACGGGTGCGGTTGAATACAAAATGGCAGGTTTCCACACTCGCATTGTTATAGCGCTATAGTACAACAAGACCTTTTGTCTGACTACCTGAAGTCAGGGTCGGACTATGAGGTCAAGTATGGACTAGTCGGGTTGGTCAAACTGGTGTTCCTTCCTGGAAAATGGATCAAAGACTAAAGATCCAGAATCCGAGTATACGAGCAATCTGAAACTACTCATTTATATTTACCTTTGTTCGGAGAATATGACTATTATGTAAACGAAGAGAGACGCCGCCTAGTGATTTGGAACTTGCAAAATGCGAGCATTACTCGAGAAATCACGAGTGAAATTTAAAAATTATGACTTTGAGGGGCAAACCTGGGATCAGGCAGATTGCGTCCCATTTTACGGACGGGACGCAATTCAGTAGTACAGAATGCGTCCCGTGTGGAATAAGAAGACAGTACAGATTGCGTACCGAAAACAGAAAAAAAAAGGAGATTCAAGCCTCTCTCCTTTCTCGCAACCGGCTTTTCCACCTCCCTCTTTGTTCATCTTGATCTTCGTGCATGAAAACTCTTGCAGGTTCCTCCCTCCACCCCTACTGATGAGTGCGAAGTGGACTTTTTCTTCCCGTTTTTTCTTTTTTTCTTACCGTGCTTATCGTTTTGGCCTTGTTACGTGATTTGTTTCGAGTTTTCGATTTTTAGCATTTTCTCATTTTCTTTGTAGTTTTTTTTCTTTCTTTTTTTTCTCGAGAATTTTTGGGTGAACGTTTGACGTGGACCTTTTCCCACGCCGAATCTCTTTCGTCATTCGCGTACATGTCATCGAAATCACGCAACCAGAGCGCTGAGAAAGAAAAATACTATCGTAATTTTTTCTCAGGACGCAATCAGTACTGTCGTCACTTTTTCCTTGGGACGCAATCTGTATTATCGTCAAATTTCTGTTGGGACGCAATCAGTATTAGAAAGAACTGGGCGGGACACCATGTCACAGTTTTCTGAATTCACGCTGAATTCTTCGGAAAATGTTTGTATTTCCGAGGTCTCGAACCACTGTGAGACGCTTCGTTTCACTCGCTTGAAATGTTCACTCGAGTTTGTGATTCATATCTAAAAAGGAAGTTTTTCTAAGCTTCATCTTTCACTTCCTTCAGCTCTTATTCATGTTTTAAAAGTTAGATTCATATTTGGCGTCAAATTTTTCGCTGCAGTCACTGAACACCTCAAATCATGATGACGCTATTTAAAACTATAGATGGCCCGAATGTTTTTTCTGTGAAAATGTTGAAATTTTGATAGTATGACTTATTGTACATATATCTAGCCCCTATTCCTCTTCGGTATGAATTTCAAAGGTGAGTGTGATGTCGATTTCTGTATCTACCCTTTGTTTAACCTCTCTTATCTGCTGTTAATGAATTGACTTCTCCTTTCCTTGCCTTACGGATTCAAGTTCTGTACATTAGTAACTGTATAAGTTGCCGGGAAATTTCGCAGTGGACTGGTCCAGTTCATATGATTTGCGCCTGTATATTAGATGGAAAGGAGAAATGAAGGAGAGAATACACGAATACGCGGTGGGAAAGAAGGGGGAAGGGGTTAAAAGTGAAAAGTTGAGCCGACGCGAGGACATTTTCCGTATAGCTTTTTAGCACCAATTTGCCGCTATGAATGTTTACCGATTGTGCAGATCATGTAACCTGCCGCCTTCGTTGCCGTTTCCTCCCAGCCGTCCGCAGTTTAATTTCCTAACTAACATCACTTCTGGTGCTTGATCATATATGTAACTAGCAACACGAGTCAGGAATGATTTTTTTCAAGCAGAAGATATCAATATTATGTAGGTACTTGTATACATAGTATATTTACGAATAGCAAACGTGTGACCCACCTTCAGAAGCGTGAACTCTGTCAGTAACTTCCAAGTACTATGATTCATTTCCAGTACATAGAAAAATGTCTTTCCGATATTTGTTTATTAGTGTTACACAATACAAGTAAATTTTTCTATACCCAAAGGTGAAAAACTCGAATAGGAGAAGAAAAAAATCGTTACAACGTGAAGTGGTTTGCCCTCTTGTAAACTGAAAATAAAAAAATTGACCCTCGTTGTGGGTTTCCTGTATTTTTAATTTTACACGTTTTCGGCATATGTTTTCGTGCCCATTTCGCATTCAAAACTGTACCGGAAAAAAGGAATTATTTTGCATATCGATAGAAATACCGCGTATTTACCCTTAAAATGGTATACAAATTGGAGCAGACGCTTCTGTAGGTATTTTTAATATAATAGAAGATTAACGAACGCGTGTGTTGAAAAATTTCAATACCAGTTTCTGTTTCCTTTACACTTTTTTTTTTTTGTCAGAAAAATAATATTTGCAACTTCAATGTCGGACCAAAGGCCACTACCCTGGATGTTTGCAAGGCGTGATCTGATTTCGTTTTCTTACCCTCTTGAGTCTTCGGACAATAGAATTTCGTATACTGGGCAACTGACTCGGTGTTGATCGGTTTGAGTGTGTGTGAATTGACAGGAAGAAAAGGAAAAGAAAAGAGCCCACTAGCTTGAAAGCTGATTTACCATGTCTGTGCTGAATAAAGCTTCATTTATAGAAAATATTTCGGATGTTTGCGTCATAACTAGGTACATTGGTTTTGTATTCAAGTGACCCTTCCTTTAACTGTCAGCAGCAGACGGTTTTTTTTTGTGCTTCGTCACTGGTCTCGAAATTTCTCGAGTATATCGGCTACATTAATTGCGAATAAGTGCCGCCGATCCGGTGCTAGAAATCCATTTTCTTCGCCGCTGTTTTTCGAATTAAATTCGAAGTAAAGCCCGAAAATGTTAGTGGACTTCGACTCGAGTAATTTGTTGATTTCGCCTGGAACTTAGCGGCTGGAAACTGTCAGACTTCTCGATCGGTCGATATAAAAAAACTGAGAAAGAAATATAATCGTTGAACTGCAATTTGAATTGAAATGTTGATATTTCAACGGCCAAATTGTGGCAGGGTTCTTGACTGAGGTGCTTTAGTTAATGAAGGAATGGGGTTTGAATTCAGGATTTCAATCAGTCACATGGTCCTATTGCGCTGGTGTAATGATGTTACAGCATACTCACCAATCACCAGATTTTCGTGTTGTTGTATATTCCTTAGTCTCTCGACTAGTAGGTTGCGTCTTTCCACTTTTTTCTCTCCTGCGCTAATATTTCCATTTCTGAGAAGGATTTATATTTTGTATCCTTTATTATCGGCTTTTCATAGCTCATTCTTTGCCTTCCTTTCAGTTCTTTCCCTCAACCATTCCATCTAGCAATAAAACAATATCCCTGGCTGTCTTACATGTATGTATTATGAACTATCATTTTAACACTTCTTTTCACGATTATATTAAAATTTCTCATTTCCTTCCTATTCGCGTCGGTACAAATGCTTCCTTATTTCTGATCTGTTCTGCTCATTTGATTTTCAACATTCTCCGATAACCCTACATTTCTAAAGCTTCTACCCTTTTTCTTTCTTTTGTTTTTCTATTGTCCAGGTCTTATATCCATATGCTATACTCTTAAATATACGTTTGAAGAAATCTCAGTGTTACTTTTAAATCTATATTTGTCCTAAGGATATCTACTTTTTGAAAAAAGCTCTAATTTTAGCCTATTCCATTCTACTCTTTATCTTTGTTTTACTTCTACCATCTTGGGTCATGAGTCTATACTTACGTATTTACTATTTACATTCTTTTACCTCCTTTAATTTTTCACCTTCTATTTCCATGTTTATTGGATTTTATTTCCATCTTCTGACTACACTTTTATTTTATTTTTATTCAACTTCATTTCATATTTTAATCTTTCATCCAACTTCTCTAGTGTTTTCTTTACTACTTTCCACTATTGCAATGTCATCTGCAAACCTTATCATCCTAACCATCTCCCCTTATATTATCACACCTGATTTTCTTTCATTCATTTCTTCAATTACTTTTTCTATAAAAAAGTTAAACAGTACTGGTGACAAACAGCAGCCTTGTCTCACTCCTTTTTGAATTTTCGCCTTCCTCACTTCATCCTCTATTTGTATTTGAGCGTTTTGATCCTTATTATATAAATTCTGTATTACTCTTCTTTCTTTGTACTTAACTCCTATCTCCTTCAATATTTGAAACATTTTTGATCATTGAACATTATCAAAAGCTTTTTCTAAATCTACAAATGCTAAATAAGTATTCAAACCTTTTTTTTTAGCCTTTTTTCTAATGAGAGGCTTATACAAAAAATTGCTTCCTTAGTTCCTCTACCTTTTCTGAATCCAAACTGCTTTCTTCCATTTTACATATTTTATGTTCTCTTTTATTTACTATCTTTGCTAAAATTTTTGACACGTTTTATAGTACGACAATCTTCACATATGCTTGCTTTTGGTTTTTCAAAGAATTAAACTTCTGTTCTCGAAATGTATTGGCATTTCTCCTTCCTTATACATTCTGCAAATTAATTCATGTAAATTTTTTAAAACTACTTCTCCTGTACTCCTCAATAACTCACTAGCAATTTCATCAATTCCTTCTGCTTTACTTCCTTTCATTTCTTTCAGAGCGTCATCAAATTCTGATCTCAAAATAGAATCTCCTCTTTCTTCGTCCTCCACACTCACAAAATAGGATCTTCTCTTTCTTCGTCCTTCGCACTATCTTCTTATTCCATACATTTACTTATTATACCTGCTCCATTTTTATCAAGTTTTTCAACATATCCCGCCCATCTTTTTACTTTATCTTTTTTAGAATCTAATAATTTTCCTTTTTCATCCGTTAAATTATTTGTTCTCTTTATTCTTGCTCCGAAATATCTTATTACTTTATTATAGGTCTAATCGATTTTTCCTACTTTCATTTGCTTCTCAATTTCCTCACAATTCTGATTAATCCATTTTCTTTTGCTTTCTTACATTCTATTTTTATTTGATTTCTTCAGCCTTATATTTGTCCTTACTTTCTTTATCATTGGCTTGTTCATACTTTCGTCTTTCTTCCATTAACTGTAGTATCTCATTTTCCATACATGGTTTTCTCCTGTCTATTATTTGAGTACCTAATTTCCTCTTTGCTGCCAGATTTATTGCTTCTTTTCGTGCTATCCACTCCCTTTCAATATCATCTTCTTTCCTGTGATTTAAAAAGTTCTTTCTTTATTTCTTTTTGATATTCTTTTATTTTCTATACCTCTTTCAATCCAGTTTGTTTTTACTTTTTTGTTATTCATTAAGAAAAATTTAAACCTACATGTTATTACTACATCCGGTTGATAGCACCGAGCCCCGTGTGCGCGCACTGTGTTCGAGGGGCAGAGGACACACCTTGGCACACCCTGTTCGAGTGTGAAGCCTGGGAGCAGGAGAGGCGCGGGTTGTGGACTCACCGGTAGGGCTCACCCGTCGTCACCACCTGCCTGAGTCGACACACGGGCCAAGACGAGGCGGTGAGGGGTGAGTGAAGAGAGGCAGCGCGTCCGGCCGTGGGGGACCTGAATTCCAGGCGAGCGCTGAGGGAGTGCGGACCTCGGTCAATAGGGAACCCCATGGTGGCCCTGGTAGGACGCGCGCACCGTTGCGGGAAGGAGAAATTGTGACTCGGGCCGGCCTTAAAGCGTCCCTCCGGTCACTGATGCGATACTCGAAAGGGTAGTTTCCAGGACCGGTGGTGCGGTGTCATAGGGGCCACTTTGGCATACGTGCATCGCCATACGTCCCACCACACCATTACTACATCCAGTTTTCGAAAATTGAGATCGGGACTCGATTGGGATTATTTCGCACTGTCAAAACTCAAGTCCATTTGCCGATACGGATAAGGAAATTAATGATCACTTTATTCGAGGAAGGCCACCTAAAATGATGGAGAATGACTTCATTCACATAATGAATGACACTGGTTAAAAGTATTTCACAGAGACCGTCTTTTATTCAAAAACAAAGTGTTAACTTGTTGTTCCTTTTTATTGTCCTTACTTCTTCGTCTACTTCTTTTTTTCTTTTTCTTTTTTCTCGAGCAGAAGAATGAGATAGGACAGATATTTGTTCCGCCCCAAACTATTATACTGAGAGGGCAAGGACCTTTTCTAGGAGTTCACCTTGAAACCAGCTAAAGAATATGTATAACTTCTTTTCGCACGTTCATCAGTCATTCCCTTTTCTTCGTATTTTTCGAAGAAGAAATGTCTCCTGCGTTGCACTGAGAGAGCGAATGAGCTGGCCTCAGGCAACCTCGCATCCCTTTGCCATTTTTCGTGTAGAAACCAGAAAATTCGATCTTCTTTCAACGCTGCTTCTCGCTTGTCTTTTCAGGCTTCCGGTTACAAAAATATGAAAAAATATTACAAAATCATAACAAACGAATATTCTTTTACATAGCTAACAACGGTCGTAATTTCTTTGTTAGAAAGGAAAAGTTTGCGATTGTACAATGGACTATAGAGACAGGTTTTAAGTTTAAAAAAATACCCTGTTTCGTTTGTTATGTATGTGTGGTAGAGGTGGGTGTTTCCTGCTCGAATGTAAATATTTGAAAAATGAGTGTGAAACGTATTGATATGATATGGTAGGAACAGAATAGAAAAAAAACACGGTTTTCTGTCAACTTCGATGTCATAAAAATTATCAGAACACTTTCGATCGAAGACATGACAAACCTGTTGCCGAAACGGTGAGTAGAACTTTCAGTAATAACGTAACCATAATATTCGATCTATTTAGTGATATAGGGGTGGCTGGTGACACGTTTACTGTATCAGTACTTGAAATTTTGAATTACTTAAACCCTGAGTTTACGTAGTATAGAGACATAAGGTCCGCTAATGTGGTTGAAGAAGAGAAAATGTGTGGCAAAGATTTTATTGCGAGTTGTTGAGTACGAGCCCGTCATTGCAGAAGGAATATCCACTTTCCCTAGCCCTTCTGCGTCCACAGTTTTGGAAAAACTCCTAAAATGGTTCATACCGCCGGGAAACATCGAATTTTGAGAAAAAGATTTTAAACAAAAATTGTTCCTCTTCAAATTTTTCATAAGTGTTTTTTTTTTTTTTTTTTTTTTTTACAGTTTTTTCTGAACTGCTCCAGAAATGCCAGACTGTGGAGATTCAAAATAATCCTTTTTTCTATCAAGCTCTCACACGGGCTTCATAGAAGAAAACTTAATTTTTTTCGTTTTTCGATATTGTCCTAGTCTTACCGACTTGATCGAATGATGCAAATTACCATCGGACCATATATTTCCACCTATCCATCCTTTGAATCTCCCTCCTTCCCTCCTATCCTTAGATATCATAATAGAGGTGAATAAAAGCAAGAAAAAAATGTTTTAAAAAAGAAGGTTTCTTCAGCGTTCCCGACAAATTTTCTCCTGGGCGTATTTCACCCGAATTCAGCACGCGGCTTGAAGAATGCGAAACAGTTTGAACACTTCTCAACTTCTCAGACGAGTTTTAGAAAATGTTAACAAATCTTCATAGGATCTGCAGTCTTAAGCGAGTTTCACGAAGATGTAGATATAGGTAGATTCAGATTTGGGCGGAAAATATTTCCAACCTGCACCCTTTCTTCAACTTAAATTACAGGTAACTACTTCCCCAGTGGTCGCACAAAATTGCTTTTTGATGAGTCCGCCCTTGTAGGTCCATTTTGATGGGATTGTTCCATCTTTCTCCCAGAGCTCATACACTTCGTTCTATCTTTTACTTTCCTTCAATTCCAAGTTCTTCGCTAGTCTGGGCTGTACATCAATTTTAGATTGCTCTTCAGTTTTGGAACGGGTTGGGCTGTTGATCAGTTTTGGTAATTCCTAATCGTTCTCAATCGTTTCGAATCATGTTTGTTCAAACTTAATTAGACTAGTAAAGTCGATGAAATTGGTCGCTTAAAGTTATTGTGGGCTGTCTATGACCAGATTTGATATTGATAAATCATTTTTACTAAGATAATTTTGGTCTTTATCCGTAAGTCTTGGTTGGTTTTTTCCATCTTGGCTATTCATGAACAGACGTGATTATTTCTGGTCGTTTTTAGTCAGATAATATGGTCGTCTCTAGTCGTGTTTCATTTATACCTATGTTGAATTTGGTAACCTTTGGTTGTTTTTGATCATACATAGTCTACGTTGTTTTCGTAAAATTTTGTGTTTTCAGTTTTGGGCTTCCGGACCATTTTGTACTATTTACCGGTTTCAAGCAGTTTGACACTTTTGGACAGTTTTCTAGTTCTGGGGTCGTTCATTCCTTTTAACCTGTTTGCCATTTTTGTTTTTCAATTTTAAAAATAGATGGTCAGATTACATTTGTACCGACTCGGGTGGATCTTTCCACCTTTCCACCCAGATCTACTCCTCCTGGTAAAAGGGTCTTATGCAATTTTCTTAATGTGCATTGAAAACAGTTTTAAATGAATCTTAACGAGTTGAAAGTGACTAAAAAAACTAGTACGAGGTAATTTTAAGAAGTCTTGAACGATTCCTGAATAATCAGTGCGTCTTTTGAACAAGAGCCCTAAAGAATATAAAAGATTGCTAGACAGATTTTAACAAATCTGCAAACGTCTCAGAGTTATAGTATATGAGATCTGAGGAGTGTTAAACAAGTATCGAAACATTTTATAAAAGCTTGAATAGTCTTAGGTTTGAAAAGCCGAAGAAATTTAGAACAATCTCAGCGAGTTTACACGCGTTTGAGAAAGTCTGAAAGTCTCCTGAATGAGTGTTGAAAAGTTGTAGCTATAGTCTTGAAGCTTGCTCTTCTCTTTGCGCAAGGCAAGTAACTGAATGGTATGGGGTGAACGCCACGAATTCTCGACAAGTAGTCTCCTCGTCGAGAATCCAGTAACGTGAAAAATTTGATAGCTCACTTCAGGTTTCTTCATTTTGAACAACGAAAGGAAAATTATTAGCACAACTCATTCGAGACTCTAAATAAGGATATCTTGTTTATAATTTTGAGGACAAAAAAAAATCCAAATGCTCAAGGAGTGGGAGTAAAACATCAATCTCAAGCAAAGCCGTTTTTTTTTCGCGCTGTAGGCTAAAATGTTTGTGGCACCTTCTGGTAACTATCTGACACGCCCCCTCCCCTCCACGATATGAATGTTATGCTACTAAATACTGATAAACTAAAAAATTCGAGTTAACATGTGATTCTTGGGTAGTTGTGGGCGCCGAATTTGAATTTTCTAGTCGCATTTGGTATAAATGCTTGGTTATCACATTCAGGATTTCGAGTTATTTCGACTAGGTTCGAGTGGATTAGCTCGCTGATATCTTTTGTCAAAAAAAAAAAAAAAAACAATGTTGGTACAAAAGAATTATTAAAAATCCCGGGGCTTAGCAAAGGTATTTTTTGAGAGGGGGAAAAGAGTCGTCAAAATGTAGAACATGCTCGCTATCTGATTGGACTTCGCCAAATTTGTTTTCAAATTTCTATGGACAAGCAAACAAAAGGCCTTGACTTTTTCAATTTTGTCAACTGATCCAGTCAATCGCCAACTTTGCTAAAGAAATGCTGTTTTTTTAGAAGAAGAGAGGACAAGCTGCCTTCTGTCCCTCCACTGCTTTATCCTTGCAAATATGGCTACTTGTAATTTTTGATTTCACATAATATACCAAGAACTTCTTTGCACCCCTTTAGACTTGAGTTACAAGGTTGGCCAATTTTCCAAAAAACAATTTCTTTTTTTATTGAAGCAGATTAAAATTGAAAAAAATGTATGTTAAAATTTGGCGCTATAGGCTATAGCCTACTCTGCGTAATAGTAAATCCACCCCGGTTCTTAAGACTTGTTGAGACTTCCTCGTAGATTTATTAAAAGTCGTAACGATTGTAAGTTAGAAGGCAGAGGAACTGCCATGAACTAACTTTAAGTGATTTTTGAGTCATCTATTTAAATACACATTAGTTGCCATAGTGTAACATTGCCAATTTATTGAAGGTACTAGTAAGTCTTCAACGAGTCTTAAAAAGCCTTAAAGAGTCTTGAATGGAGTCTTGCAAAGTTTTGTGAAACTTACAAAGAGTTTTGAAGAAGCCGAGTTCTAAAATTTGAACTATTTTCAATAATTTCAACTCGCATTCGATGCTGATGGACCCAAGACGTTATGCTTCTTAAACATTTAAGAATTAGAACATGGTACTTTTTTTTTGCTCGGTTCTATTTTAGAATTAATTTTGTCCGTTACGTCGTTATAAAAAACGTCATTGTCAGCAGTGAAATTATGTCTTATTCGGAGTGTCCGGTCATAGTACAATGAGAACACTTTTATGCTTCACATTTTATGTACTTAAACTGCATGCACACCGTGTATATACTAAATTTGGTAGGGGTGACCATTTTCACCGTAACACGCGTGTTTTTTGTCATCGCCATCGCCACCGTCCACCTTTTCATAAGTGACCGATTATTTACAATACAAATCGTAAAAACGGACAAGCTGCTACCGGTTGAGTTGTCAATCTCCGGCTTTGAAAAAGTTTCACTCGGCAGCTGTTGCGGGTCACTTAAATAGTCTTAATTTAGCATGCTCCGCAAAAAATGCCTGGAATAACTTCCGTTTTTTCAAAAAGTATAACTGACCCAGGACGTAGACCAAAACTCTTATGGTTACAATCGACTATGTCAGTTTAGGGTATAAGCTCGTTTAGACATTTTTAGAACTCCTTTAGATTCTGTGTTTTAAGTGTGTTAGTTTCATTATGGCTCTTTCAGACTGGGGCCTGCATTCGTTCGGCGGTCGTTAGAGCTCTTTAAGAGATTAAAAAGAAGTCTGGGGCTAAAATCTGAAAGAGTTTTGCCAAACTCCATTATTGAGTTTTTACTTGTATTCGAGGAGTCTTATCGTATCCAAATTCCTTACAAAGTCTTAAAAGAAATCTCTTCTCAGTCTCGACAGGATCTTGACAAGTCTTCGTAAGTTTTAACTGAGTGTTGGCGAGTTCTTAATGACACGTGGCTAGGCTTAAGACGTAACCTTAATGAATTTGATCCAATCGGCATAAATAGGAAGAAGGAAGGAAGTTTGTTACTGTTAACTAGCGAGCAATGGCAGGGGCGAGAAGAAAGTGCTTTGAAAATAGTTCTGGCTGGCAGTGTCGACCCTTGTCGGTCTCTGACTACCGATCTGACTTGAATCATAGATCAAAACAGAATGTATTTATTGTTACCATAAGAATCTCAGTATTTCTGGCTGAACAGATTGTTTTATAATTCAGATACCGAAATTTTGGCTTCAGCACCATTAAGATTATTTTTTCTCACAACTGGGCAGCAAGAAGTGTAAATATTTTCTTATACTGGTACCGGACCTATGATGTTCAGAATTGGTTGCTAATTAATCTCCAGTCTCTAATAAAAATGTTCCTTGATGGTCTGTTCATTTGTTGGAGGTCGGCGGGGAGTAAACCGTGAAAGCTCCGGGGAGTTCGTACGAACCCGGAACAGGTTTTAGGCTATAAAAAATTTCGGTACCCTAATTAGAAGGGGGCCACAAAATTTTGCCTCCTCTAGACCACGTAATTTTTTTTCAACTTAGACCTTTCGGAAGTTTTTAAATTGAACTTCTTCACATTATGTTAAAATCTGGTGCCTGTAACTGTTTCCTTTCAGACATGATTGGTGAGGTGAAAATATGAAATTTCCAAAATGAGCTAAAATTACCTTTTAGTATTACATTTACATCTAATTTATGGTGACCTTAATATACTTGGGTATTGTTTCGCTCTCGTTTATGCTCCACACTGCCCATTTTCAGTTCCATATTTCTAAAATTTCCGTTTTTGGAAACTATGATCAGCATTTCTTCTAATATTATCCAACTGAATTTTTGAAAATACTAACATCTTCGTCCAAATAACACAAATATGAAGCGATACACGCTACATCGCCACCCATCCACCTATAAATGCATACATAGAGCAGAAATCAGTTGTTATTGTTTGACTGTACTAAAAATGTGTCGTGGTGCACAAGTTTACCTACCCATTCCAAAAAAAAAAAAAACGTGTATCTACCCGTTGTTAAGTAGGTATCTACATGAAAATCATTTGGGTACCTAAGAGTTTAGGGTAGCTTCGAGGTCCTGTTGCTACCATTTAGAAAGAAAAATCGAAGGTAGGTGTCGAGATACATGTTATGTTTAGCAAAATTGAATTAAGAACTACATTTCACGAGAATATCAATAGAATTCGAATATGAAGCCACCGCCTTGCCAGAAAATAAGGAAATAAAACGATGGCAAAAGAAGAGCAAGAGAGAAACAGGGAAAACGATGGGTAACCAGCAAATCTGCTCATGCGGAGTCTTTCACTTTTTTTTAGTAAAGCCTTTTTTTCTCTGTCCAAGTAATGTAGATTAGTGGAGAAAGATTTGTATAACGTGTACTGCATACATTCACACATGATAAAGTTTCCCAAATCTGCACTTCTTAAACATACCTGCCTAAAATAATGCGTAGCCGGTCCCAAGTCTGGAAACCAAATGTGAGGGAAATTGTGCACCAAATAATTCGTTTAATTAGCAATAATTTACGGGTACTGCGATACACAGCTAGATACCAATGTT
Organism: Acanthococcus lagerstroemiae; assembly: GCA_031841125.1. NCBI lineage: Eukaryota > Metazoa > Arthropoda > Insecta > Hemiptera > Eriococcidae > Acanthococcus > Acanthococcus lagerstroemiae. The sequence goes on from CM063107.1 coordinate 34,057,879, forward strand.
TCTCTATCGAACTCACTTTAGCCAACTCACTTAAGCCCACGGTCTAGATGACCCGCGAAGCGGGTCTGCTAGTGTATGTATGAGTCTGTATGCGGGTGTAGCGATGTCATTCTGTGATAAAACTATTACGGTGAAACGATTCTGCCTGAAGGGCTACAATCACCGAGACGCTTATCTCGATTATTTGTATAACTGGAGCAGCGATGAAAAAAAGGAGAATTTTTATAAATTTGATGCAATCAAGTATTTATAGATTAACCCGTAATAGAAACATCTCTTCTTAAGGGGCGAAAGGAGGGCTGAAAGAATTAACCATTACTAAGCGTCTCAACGAAGAAAAAAAATTGGTGATCAACTGTAGTTCGCGAAGCTCAAAAGGGAAAATGGCCCAAAAATGCAGGCTGGGAATCGACTGAGGAGTTCAAGGTTACAAGGAGTTGGACTTGCAAAGTCGACGAGCTTTTGGCTTCGAAGTGAGAAATGTGGGGACGCGTATTTCAATCAAATGATGAAGCTGAACAGTCGAAATCAAGGAAATGAATAGGTGCCGGCCATTTTCTGGAAGGGAAGGGAAGGAACTATGGTATAATATTTGAAAATGAATCCTTAACCAAGAACAACTTAGAATAAATTAACCAATTTTACTTAAAAATAATTGTATTGATCAAAAAGAGGTGGAACATTCCATATTCTTAACCGGGATGCACCGAAGGAGTTTTTCCGGGGGGGGGGGTGAAAGTCTCAACTGATTCCAATCAAAATTCTCAAGTATCAAAGCAAAAAAAGCAAGGTATTGACTTGTTGGATTTTCCCAAAACTTCTCAACTCAAAATTCCCAAGTATCGAAGCAAAAGAAAAAAAAGCTTTGTTGGATTTTCCCAACTCTACCCAAATTTTCCAGCTTTGCCTGACTGAAATGGTAAATTCTCCCAACTGTTAAGTAAAGAATTTCCTACGGGGGAGTGGGTTCCCCCTATCGATACGTCCTATTCTCACTGTCTTGTTTGTCTTATTGTAAGTTCCTGTGTTCTGATTGATTGTAGGAAAAAGTGACGTTCTGACGAATGAAAGTTCTGTTAAGTGAAACGTACATTTATTCTAAGTTTTGTATTAAGTTTTCACTCATACTTCGAGACTAATGTGAACTCAAAAGTTGACCAATACACTTGAGGGACTAAAAGTTGTATCATATTTTTACATTTTCGACTCAATTTTCGGGGTGGAAGGGGAGGAAATTATTGCTTGAAGTAGTCCTGTATTATGAATTGTCTTGTTCTGGTTGTTGAAGGCGACATTCTGATAAATAGGTATAATTTCATTTTAGTGAAACTGACATGTTATATATATATATATTCCGTGTCGTACTAAGTTTTTGATTCAGACTTGGAGATAAATGTAAACTCCAATCTTCAGAAACACAGCTAGAAGGTGGGGGGGGGGTGACCAAAAGTTTTATATTTTTGTATTTTTCCTATCTGGAAACTTGAAAAGAAATCCTTAACTAATAATCGCTTGGAATAAAAGAACCTCTTTCCCTTGAAAGCAGTTTTATTAGTCAAAATGTGTTCGAGTGTTACACCATTCTCAGTGACTTACTACGGCATAAAATATACATTGATATACACTGTAATGCTTAAGTAACACTGTATAGTAAATTGTCTTGTGTTGGTTCCTGAATTTTGAAACGGGCACATTTATTTCATGTTGTATTAAGATTTTTATTCACTCTTCTAGACACATGTGGACTCAAACTTTTTGACCAGTAGGTACGCCTAGAGTAACCAAAAGTTTCATATTTTAAATCTTCGTCATAAGTTTCTACGGGGAAGGAAAAGAAATGATATGTAATACTTGGGAAGGAATTCTGAACCCATAATAAGTGGAATAAATGAGCCTGTTTCACTATAGTAGTATTTGTAAGAATGTGTCTTTGTAACTTACTTATGGTTGTCATGGTGTTTGGAGTAGTACCGTATGCTAAATTGTCTCGTCAGTTCCTGTGTTTTGATTGGTTGTTGGGGAATATGACCTTTTAACAACTTCTTTCAAGTGAAGGCACACTTATTCCAAGTTATACCATGTTTTCTATTCCAAGTATGGACTCAGTACTTGACCATTATGTCCAGGTAGACTCAAAGTTTCATATTTGTGCATTTATCTTAATTTTCGTATTCTAATTGAAGGCACGATACATTAGAGATCATCTCGAACCTGGTGCAGCCTAGTGGCATGTGGCTGGAAATATTTGCAGGAGCCAAAACTGTTGAAAAAATACGACTTAGAAATGAAAATTTACAAAGAAAAAGAAAAAGAAAAAGAAAATAGAATAATTAAGAGAGGGATTTGTCCTCATCACTTTTCCCTTCGTTGTGATCTAGATGTAACCTATTTTACGTAGACTACTTTAGTCTGTTCTGGTACCGTAACAAATATATCAAAACGTGTTGACTCATGTTCTCGGAACGGGTCCCAAATGTCACCTCAAAAAATATTGATGTTCTGTTCCCGAATCAGACTACACAAGGAGCAGTCTCGAATCTCCGTAAGTCTTTTCGCATTGCCGCATAAAATTGCGACTATAAAAAAGATGAAGGCGAAGGTCAGATTGATGGAATGGCGAATGGGTGCCTAAAAATTTGATTCAATAGATCGCGATCGCGAGCCTTATTCTTCTATTGTGAGTAACCGATTTAAGATATTGGACTTGGTCGAGTATGGGATTTTCATCACAATAACGGAGTACTTTTACGAAGAAAACAACATTGATTAAGGGTAGAGGGTGGAAATCTTAGACGAAAAGGTTACCGGGTTTAGGACGGTGGCCGGTGCTGGATTCAGGAAGAGATGTGCATATGCACATACATGACATAACCTTTTATCGGCGAAAAAAAAATATTTGATAGAAAAACTGGACAGGGTAAAAAGGTTTTACGTTGAATTAAAGCGGTACAGCAGCTGGAAAAAGCGAACATTCTCAATAAAGAACCGATCATGACAAAGGGCTTGATAATCAGGCATGTATAGGGTAGTAAAAGTAAGATTGGGGTAAACCAATTATTCATAAAAATGGAAATCTGCATCCCTTTTACGAGTGTACGTACGCCATTTTGATTTTGATTTCTTACTGTTAACTAGTTTCCCTTTGGATTCATTTGAATATTTTTTTCCTCGGTCTCTCCGTCGCTCTCGCTTACTCCGTTCTTCGGTTGACAGATTTTAACGGAAAGTTAAACAATGAAAAATGGAAAGTATGAATTATGAAATACACTTTATGTAAATTGGTATATAGAAATTCTTCTTTCTTTGCTCGCTTGTGTTTTGACTTTTGAATATTTTAGCCGCTGAATTTTTGATTAAAGAAAATTTTTGATCTCGTATTCAACTCAGAAACTTGGGAATTTAAGAAAAATTAATATCGCCTTATTCGGAGCGCTTTGATTCGAGGTTAAAATTTCAATTTAGAAGCGTAAACTTCGTTGCCATGTAAGTTCCGCCGGAATTTTCGTTTCGCTATTTCGTAAAACAATATTTTTTAAATCGCAAACATGACTACGGGTAAGAAGTTGTTCTGCTCAACATACCAAGCTTATCAAAACATAATTTTTTGGCTAATTGGTGCAGTTATGTAAAAATACTACGTATGCTGTACTTGGAAAGCATTTCGAATAGCTACAACAAAGGCTGTAAAATTAATTTAGGCCGCTGGCGAGACATTTATAATGTAATTACGAGTATTACTTTTGATGTGTTTGGGAACAGTAGCAGACTTGGGGCTAGAACCCTATGCTGAACTCATCGTTTTTATGGAAAAAAAGTCGGATTGTTCTGCTGGAGACCCACTTTATTCAGTTTCAGCTGTTTAATGGGTATTCTGAGCATTAGTGGGTAAAATTTTTAAATACTCGTCGAATTTTTTCTTTTTGCTCACATAGCCAAATTTTTGCACCGAATCGGACATTTTCCGGTAATTTTTCTTTCAGTTTCAACTATTTACTCCGCATTTTCAACATTTTTCACCAAAATATAAAAATCCTTGTTGAGTTTCTTAACTTTGTTTTTCCGCTTGCATTGGCAACTTTTTGAACTTAGTCCAGTATTTTTAGAAAGTTTCGATTTGGTTTCAACCATTTAGTCAACGTTTTGAACATCCAGTCGGGAAAATATGCACTTTTTCTCGCTGGCGTACAAATGGATGCCCGTCAACAATTTTGAAATATTTTTGACCTATTTTCATCCCCCTCTTCCTCATACACCGATATGCTCGGTGACGCCCCTGTGCCGATTCAACTTGAAGTAGCCTACATAGCATAACGATAAGACTCCTTCAAATTGAGTTGAAATTGCTATCATTCGTATGAAGGCTCTTACATTACATTACATTTGTGTGAGGTGGTGCTGTATGCGCCGAGTGCTCCGACATTGTAGTCCATTGCACTATTCTTCAAGTTGCTGTCAAGGATTAGCTCAGTAGCCTCACTTTTATAGCCAAAGTGAGAATTTTACCGAGTTCTATCCCTTTGACTTCACTGGGTGCTGGATACTTTAGTCCTAGGGCTTCGCGTCTTGTCCCGACTATTGCTGGGCATTGACATATGACATGGATCGAGGTTTCTTCCCCTTCTCCACTGTACCTATAGGAGCCGCTTTTCTCCACTTCTATTTTATACCACATGTGTTTTGTGGCCCCATGACAGTTAGTAGTCCGACCATGAGCCTTGCATGTTTCCTGTCAGATCCTAGAAGGAACTTGGCATACTTACTGGGGGCGTCTCCCATCAGTGTTGTGCTGACTTTCATGCCACTGGCCAGCCGCCAGCGCATTTCCGCCTGCTTACTTATCCAAGCCTTCACTTTGGATTTTATGACGATGTATGCTACAGGAAGACATGGTCTGGGTGTGGCCAATTCCTTTTTTATGCTCTCCTTCGCTAGATTGCCAGCGATCATGCTCCCTTTTATGCCACAAAGTCCCGGTGTTCACAGTATGGTGACACGGTTCTCCTGAGCAAGGGTGTATAATTTGTTAACACCCGCCACCACCAGGGATGTAATTTGGTGCGACGATAGTGTCTTAATAGCCGATTGACTGTCTGTACAGATATAGATCTGCTTATTAATAAGGCCATTCTGCTGGCTTCTATCAATGACCACCGTGATCGCCATTACCTCTGCTTCTCACCCAGTGCCATTGAATAGGTGTCAGCGCCTTTTGCATTCGTGATTCTGATTCCTACACCTTGGTCATTCTTATAGGCATCTGCAAACCACACGTTCTCCTCTTTTCCTAGAATGCTTGGCCACCTCTTTTTCCCAAGCCTTCCGTGAGGGTATCGGTGCGCGGTACGGCTTGTCAAAGAAGTGTTCCATCGTGATTCTATTCTTCGGCATCCCAAAGCATTTGTCCATCGTCCGCGCCAGCGCCATCTCCCATATCCTTCTGCGGCCTGCTTTTCTTGGGGGGGGGGGGGCTGAAAATTTGGTTGGCCCAGACGATAAACCCCCATTATCGCAGCTGCTTCTATAGCAGTGTGAAGTGGTGGCAAGTTTAGGAGCCTTTCCAGTGCTTTAGTCGGCGCCGTTCTCATTGCCCCCGTTGTCATCATGCACGTAAGTTTTTGCAGGTGGTCTAATTTTTGTTTGACATTAGCCAGGTGGACCAGACCCCACCACACAATGGCTGCATATGTGATTCTGGAACGTATTACACCGGTATATATCCAGTGCATCATTTTGGGAGACAGTCCCGAAGTCCGGCCGACAAAAGTGTTGGCAAGCTCAAAGAGCCTCAATCCCCTCAAAGGCTCTTTCGACCAATTTGAAGATTCACTTGATTAAAGGTTTGGTTAGAAATCTTGTATTCGGACCTCAAAATTAAAACTTGAAGAGTAGCGGAAGCTACTGTCAACCGTTCCCTTATGTAATCTGTCAGTTGAGAATACTTTGAAAGCAACTATGCCCGACATGGCTTGGCTTCTTTTGTGTGTGTGTGTGTGTGTGTGTGTGTGTTTGTTAGAAATATTAGGACACGTCACTACTTTGTAAGTAGATATAACTCTGATTTTCGCGCCCACGTCCATGTACATCTTTTATCGTTTCCGGGATGCAAGAGGTTTCTTCTGGAAAGGAGCCTAGTTAGCAATGTCTTTTTGCTGCCCGGCTGGATTCGCTCCAAATTTGAGAATTTCAAAAGGTCGAAATTATTTGTCTTGTAAATCAATGAATGTACTCGGTCAACTCGGTAAGGAGAAATGAGAGAGTTTTGACCGGCAAGACCTAAACTGAAATGAGTTCCAGTTTTCGCGCTTGCAATCCGTATTACAACTCGGTCTGATAGGATGGGTGCTAACCGGTTAAGGTTGACCGCGAGCCAAGACCCGATTAATCGCGAAAGGGAAAGGAATGCATAATCCCCCCATCGAAGGGCGATGATGATTTAAGGGTACGGAACAGGCCGTGCAGTGCCGGTGCGGTGTCGGCGCACGAAACGAATCCACGAGTAGATTCTTATCATCAGGTTCCCGCAAAGGCGAGCAAAAATACAGTCGAAAAAAGAACCTTTGCCGTTGGAATATGTAACGCATTGTTCTATTCGGCGTTTTATTTTACAAGGCGCGGTCAGTTGCATCATGGCTGCCAGGAATAGCCCGTCCGGTTGTTTTCAATAGCGTGCAAATTGACCCTTTTTACAAAATCCTTCGCATCGTACCTTAAGAGTATCCCCGCATTTCTAATGCCCCGGAATACCTGTGTAAACCTTTTAACCGTCCGTACGAGCCTTTCGAATCCGAGAGACGATCAAATATTACGTATCGAATTCTGCATCCTTAAGTATCCTCGAAGAATGCGAAATCATTCGAGCAAAAATGGGCGCTATTCGAGGCGTTGTGTTCGAGTATAATTGCGGAATTAGTTTCGATTCGCGAGTATGCGAAATGCAAAAGGAAAAATTGTTGAATTTAATTGAACGAAAAAATACTTGGTGTGCAGTGGCACTTGCTCTACCGATCGACTGCAAAGGCTGACTGACGCAGACTGCAGTTTATCTCTTCGATCGAAACGGCACAACAACAAAAGAAAGCTGTGCTGGAGGCTATACGAAGTAGACTGTCAGTGAACTAAGAAGCTGCCAGCCTGCGAGACAGTCAGTCGGGCAAAACGACAATATTTTCTCTCAGTTTTTTTGCAGCTTTGGACTTGCATGAGGGATAAAATGGGGGAAGGTCCTGAAATGCTTTGCTGGAAAGGCGTTTGAAAAATGGAGTCAGAGGAAGAATGAAAGTAATAAGAAAAAATGAATTAACAGAATGAAGGAAAGAAAATAAATGGGAAAATTTTCTTTTGGTGCTTTTAGAAATTGTTTACTTCGGAACGTGCTTTGTGTAAATCTGGCACAGACTCTAAAGCGTTTTACTCAAATCTGGAAGAGCTCTAATGAGTCTTAGACTGGTCTGAGAGAGCCGTAATGTCTCAGGTCTCTGTGATGGTTCTTTCCGTGTTCCAGGATATCTTAAAGAAGGGTTTCACTGAGTCTTGAAAGACTCTGCTAGCCTTAAGAGAGCCTTGAAGTGTCTACAAAGTCTGCAGAAATAACGAACACGTTTTGAAGAGCCTTACGAAGTTTTGGAATAATTTTCAATAGTCGTAAAAAGTCTCGAGCAAGCACAGAAGAGACTTCAAAAGTTTTACAAATCAGTCTCGAACAGTTTTAGTGAAGCTGAATCAAGCCTGTGGTAGTTAAACAGAGTCGTAAACGAGTTTTTAAAGATTGGACTAGCCGGCAAGATGTCAGTAATGAATGGTATTGAGAATGATCAATTATTATGAGTCCTAGCTGATTTTAAGGACTACGTTCCAGAGAGACAGAATAAGTATTCGGTAACTTCTTCATTAGGTAACGTCTTCGTCAAATAAATTCGTCGCCTTCAAAGCTTTGTAGCTTATTGAAATCTTGAAGGATTCTTTGTCCAATAAATTTGACTGCTGATAAATGAGGGAAGAAGCCGATTTGAGCGAGGAGGTATTTGGACATTGAATCTGCATTGGGAAGAGTCTTGAAAGTACCTCAAATATGTGTCAAAGAATCTTCAAGAGTCTTAAGGGAATTTTAAACATTTCTAGAGGAGTTCTAACCAAGTCTTAAAAGTCTTAGCTATTCTTATATAATCTGCCTTCGTAATGAATCTTGGTTTGTTCCAGCGAATCATTCAAATTATATCTGAATTTCAATGAATCTGAAACAAAGAAGCAAAGCTTAAAAAGTCATGAAAAGCTGGAAGCTTTCCAGGTTAATGCTGGGTGAGCGTTAGGGTGTTTCATAGTGGCCCTGGCAGGACAGCACGAATCCGAAACGAAGAGGCGAAAGAGGCCTCCGGTCCGACCGCCTCAGTGCATCCCTCTGGTCACTGATGCGATACTCGAAAGGGTAGTTACCGGGATCAGGGGTGCTGTGTCTGGGGAGTTACTTTGGCATGCGTGCATCACTATACGCCTCATCAAGTGAGAAATCAAAGCATCTTTGTGAGAGCTGTATTTAGGGGTAGAAGCTCGGAACCCCGATACTGTGGTAAAAATGTATTTCGATCCTATAATAGAAATTTAAAAAATGAAATCGTACGTGCTAATCAGCTTTCTGAATTCGTAAAAATATCGCATGGGTGAAGAACCGAGAGTATCCTCTCCCTTCATTAGTTTGAGATCCAGGCCCGGATTAAGGCCGTACCCAGGGCGGAACATTTTTGAGAGGTGGAAAAATGTTTGAGTATAATATATACAAAAATTCATTCCCAACTCGCAACTCCGCTACAGCCATCCAACTTTTGTGTGTTGAATTTTTTGAGGGGGCAAGGGCAAGTAATCATTTCGGCACCGGCTCGAAGAAGGGGGGAGAGGGGTGTTCCTAAGCGAGTTTCCAAAGGCGCTCACGACCGTAATCTGGCCCTGTTCAGACCACATCACGATATGAATCCCGGCGTCCTGAACTTCTAAATCCAACTCTGATCTTAATGAAACTTTAATATGTCTGGATACATCGTAAATTAATAAGCGTAAGGAAGTCCTAATTAAGTCAATTAGTCTCAACGATGTCTAAATACCTTCCCAAAAGTTTTAAATAGCTTTAAAGAAGACGGGAAGAATCTTGAATGGCTTAACTACCATGAAAGACTCTTAAACGTTTCTCGAAGAGTCGTAAAAAATCTTAAACGAGTCTTTGGAATCATAAGAGAGCCTCAAGCTAGTAAAGAGGTTTGAAGAGTCTTGTGGAGTCTGTAGTATTTTTCTGAATAACCCAGTCAAAGAACAAAATTGGATGGTCGAAAAGGCGCATACATTGAACCACCAGGCCCCTTACTTTTACCGAGTAAGACGTGCTCTGTTCGAAGGGACGTCCGTGGAAGATAAAAACACAGCTTACAAGAGGAGCTGAGAAATAAACCACGGCTAGCTCACTGAAAAATTTCCCAGGGGGCAGAGGCGGAAAGGTAGTTATCCATAGGCCGCATGGATTTTCTAGAATATTGAACAAAAACTGAAATAGTCACATTTCCCTGCCCTTGCCATCCTCCCTTACAAAAGAAGTTACGATGTTAATCTCTCCGATGTGTTACGATGTATGCATTATTAGAGCTGTACACCTAAAGAAAAACACTCAACTGTGGAAATGAAAAATAATGATGAGGAAATCAGCGGACAAAAAAAAAAAAGAAAGAAAGAAAATTGGAAATTTGTTGTACAAGGGAAATTTAGGCTCGAAATGGTACTAGCAAGTGTAGAGGAAAATAAATGCGAATAATCACTGAGACGAATCAAAAGATTGCTAATCAAACAATTTAGACATTTTCAAAGCGGAACACCTGAACAAAAATGTTCAAAATTACATATGTATATTAACGAAAAAAATGCAATTTGTATTAAAAGTGAAAATATTGAAAATGGCACCAAAATGTGAGTGACTAGAACGAGCTCCATTCGAAGTAAATATACCAGCACTTGCTATAGAATAACGGTTGTGAAATAGAAAAAGATTTATCGGTGACTCGAGAGAAGAAGAAGGAAAAAATAAACACGATTAGCGAGTAAGAATTCTTTAAAGAAAATTGACTATTTTGCCCCCTCCCTCCAATAGACCGATTAAGCCCGTCTAAGAACGTAATCATAGTTTTACTTTTGTGAATAACATGGCAAAATTTCCTTTTTCTGAATAACATATCGAAACTGCAACTTCTTAACTCAGTTACAGCTGTCACTATGGTCGGACATATTTCATCCTATCAAAATAAAAAATAATAATAATAAAATAATTAATGAATAAACATCGCATCTATTGTGTAAAGCTACATACGTTTCGTTTGTCTAAAAAGTATAAAAGATCCGGTAGCCAGTACTTGGCTTGAACAAGTCAAAAAGAATTTTCGCGGATCTCGTCTTTGGGACCTCCCTCCCTTCCTGCTCTTTAGGGACGCTGGCGGAAGTGTTTGTCCTGGTGCTCACTGGTCTGCCTGGAGAGTGGGATTGCGTTGTCTAGGATCTCGTGCCTTCGGTGGTGCTGGAGAAGACACTCCAGAACATGAATCGTCTATTTCCTTCAACTACTAAGCGGCATTTTTTGAGAATTGGCCTTTTTTATCGATTCATACATAGTTCAACACGCAGAATTCAGTAGTGTATCTGTTTTGCGGTAAAGTGAGCTGTAAGTATTTAAAATACACAATCAAAAAAAGATTTTGGGTCGCAACCTGCTAAAGAAACGATCAGTTTATCGCGATTCTCCACAAATTCATGTTTTGGTTCATACCAGTTTTTGAATATAAACGATTCTGTTGTGGGTCAGATTTCCTAGGGGTGCTACAGGCGCAATAATTTGCTACGTTGCACCCGTCTCCACCCCGTGGTTACTCGACATACAGGGACGTAGCGAAGAGGTTTTTCTTGAGGGGCAAAAATGATTAAATTCCCAAATGACTCAACTCAAAATTCCCAAATGGCAATCAAAATTTGTCAGAATTGACTAAAAGAAAAAAAGAAAAACCTTTTGACTTGTGGGATTTTCTCATCTTTTGATCCATCTACTAAAGTTTCCCAACTCTGGCGGAGGCTTGGGCCTCTTTATTTCCACCCCTGCCGATTCACCGCAACTCGTATTTACCTGTCTCCCATAGAGAGGGATTTTTTGTAACAGTCGCCAGGCTAGACTTTGATCAGTATACAGCCCACGCACCATTGTGTTTTTGTAGCTCATATAGGCGCCACAGTGGTTCCTCAGAAAAACTAGCTGGCCAAAAATCTGAAACTTGGTAGTCGGGGTTTTTCGAAAGCGCTGAATTCATTTTTCGTAAAATTTTCAGTCGAAACCCAAGAGGGGATTCAAGGGGGAGGAGGGAGGGGCGAAACTGAAAATTCGGAAAACTACCGTGTAACATATCAAAATATATGTTTTCAAATCTCCTGAATACGTTTTTGACATTATTTTGGCCATAAACCCAAACGTGGGTTCAAGGGGGAGGGGCAAAACTGAAAATCCGGAAAATTCAGAGTGTAAAACAGGAATATTTATATAGCGTTTTTTTACAAAGTTGCGAAAAGTTGCAAAAAGTATGAAATGTTCCTACAAGCACACATCCTAAAGAATAACTGAAAGCAAAACATTTTCCCTAGAAATGCTCAGAAATTTTTGTGGAGCTAGAAGTTCTGAACATTAGATAACATAAATGTACTTATTTCAAACATTAAATTCACACGTTGTAACGCATTTAAACTAAAAAACAAAACTAAATTCTGATTCAACATGAAAAGTACATTAGAAAAACACATTCATAATATTAAACCACACGATATCACAACAATAAGGCATGGATTAAAAAACATGTGCATGAAACTGCAAAATCGGCTCATGGTTAATTCCGCCCATTTAACAACGTTTGATACCTAGAAGACTTTAATGAAAGCAAGTGCTTTGAGAGTTGTAGAACATCACCTGCCTAGTTGTTTATCAATTTATCGTAGTTCGTCTCTCGACTTTTGGCCAGCTAGATTTTCTAAGGAACCACTGTGAGGCGCCCTCAGGCTCTGCTTCAGACTTGGCGCTGCACGAGTGGAGTACATAAGTCAGTGGTGAACTTCACGAACTGCCGACAGGTGCCCCGGTTCGCAAATCAGTCCCCGTTGGACCAACTGCTCCCCGGAGGCTTCTTAGCATGCAGCGTGCGAGCACGGGATGCATGACCACGCCGTATATTGGTCATCAGAGAACGTTGTTCATCAGATAGGAGTCGGAGTCAAGCTTGTCTCGCTGCATTTGTATACCATGCGAACCACTGGAAGTAATTTCCGAATGGTCCATGCCCCTTTATGAGCCACGAAATATATTTCATAGACACGAACCAATCTATGGCCATATGCTTATCCACGTTATTAGGGAGGAACGAGCGTGTCCGGCGCCCCTTGCCTGATGCTTTCTACTTGTCGTTGCAGACCCATACGGGACGCACTCCCGCGCGTGCCGAGAACGGATACACCACCTACGCCTGGCTCGAAAACCGTTTCGCCCCGATTCCTGGGCTAGCCCCACTGGAGATGTGGCCCCCAGAACAACGCACCGGGCCGTGGCGGAGATCGTCGCGTATATTTTTCACAAGGCCAACAGAGTCGGTCTTTGGGCTTGGCTGAACTTGCCGGTCAGCCGGTTGCTAGTTCAGATTGCGCGCCGTTGCTTCAGTCGTGACCTTGTAGATAAGGCGGTCAATCCCGAAGGAGATACCCTGATTGACTCGGACGTCGTGCTGTGGAATTCAGCCCTCGCGCGGTCAACGTTCGCGTATGTTTGCGAAGAGCCCCCGTTGGAAGCAAACCCCAAAAATGGCGCGGCTAAAATGGCGCGGCTACGTTAGCTGGGTGCGGACGGCGGGGTATAGCGGACGGGCGTTGCAGTTCTGACCATCGCTGTGAAAGTCCGCCGCAGCTCTGTGAGTTGCACTTTGGTCATGGCAGCTGATGGCTTCTTTTACCCGGCTAGTCTGGATGTGTGTCGGGAGGCTACTGGGGACGGAGGTGGAAAAGTTGGCGCGCTGCTGTCACTCTCTGTCTTCCTGTCGATCGGCCTAGATCATGCCTATGCAACTTTCATCTTTTTTTCGGTAAACTATGTCCAAAACTAGAGGGGCTCTGAACTATTCAAACTCGGCGCGAGTCGCGCCACTTATAAATAGGGGAGCACGTCCCTGTGTTCGAAAAAGCCGACTTCGCCTGTAATGGGCCCACAGAACTGGATCGAAGAAAGTCGCGTCCAATCAATTTCCCCGCGCGGTTGTCATGTTATTTGTTTTCGACATTTTGCACGCGAGAGCGCATCCTCCGGCGCTGGAACTTATAATTTTTTATTTAATCACCGTCCCTCCATCGACACGTCGAAACGCTCAGTTTTGTAACGGTACCATCATCAGCAGGAAGATGTTAGAAAATTAACAACTCGACGCATGCGAGAACCAATTCAACGCGTCAAATTATCAAGCGTCAATGATGAAGTAGTCGGCACGCTTCTTGGGAGCAGGTGCGAAAGAACACTTTTTTTTAGCGAGAGAGGTTTTAAAATCCAGGCAACCCCGCTTAAAAAGTATCCTGATTAACGTTGATGCGTCGCATGCGAGCGAACTGTGTATGTGCATAGCGAAATACAGATATTTGGGCGAGAAGTATAGGAAAATATTTTTTTATTGTAGGAAGAAGGAAAGGAGAGTGAGCGAGAAAAAGGAAGAAAAAAATGAACCAGCGTTAGGGGTTCCCAGCAAGTAGCGTGCCCATCTCGGGCGCGAAAATCGGCGGAGAACGCGGATATTGGAAATAGTGATCAATGAGCTGTAATCGACTGCGTGCGGTACGACGGGGACAGGACAGCATCGGGGTGTCGAAATTCACTGGGTTCGCGGTGTTAATAAATTTGTGAATTACGAACGAATGAAAATGGGGTAGTGAATAAAATAAGGCTCCGTTCTTCTATACTGATTACAAAAAGAATTGTAGCCATCAATCGAATGTAATTGCGGAAACTGGTATAGTTACCGTAGAATTATGGCTGCTAGCTAGTTCGATTTTTGCCGAGTAATAGTGCGGTCAGATGTTTGGACTGAAGCTAGTTCTTTGAGGTCTGCTGCGGACCTAGTGACGGATCATACGAGTAAGCTTTGGATTGAAAAACAAGCGCGAGGTGAGGCGATGTAATGATAAACTCTACCCGCAGAAGTTGCATTCTCCGACACTCCGAGTAACCCTTCGCCGATTGACAGGAAAGGGGTAAACTAGCCGCTATTTTGAAGCTTTTCGAACGCCACCTAAAGGATCGCCGCTACGGCGATTCTCAATCAGTCAGAATAATAGCTGTCAATGACGAGAAGAAAAAGAAAAAGAAAGGAGGGGTTTGTCTCAAAAGTAAAGGAAACACATAAGAGTTTTAGTACGTATCTTCAAGATTCTCTTTTAAATCACATCTCTGAATTCTCTTATGGTACCTTTTTAGCAACTTGCTAAATAGTTTTTCAACTTCAATTGGTGGGGGGGGGGTACAAATGATACTGTGTACTTTTCCCATCCCAACTGCACTGCCGCTGACTCCTCAACGTGATAACCAGGGCACGAATTTTTAGAAAAAACCTTTCTTTATATTAGCATAGCCTATTCGATCTATTGAGGTTTTCTGGACGATCAGGAAATTCTGAAACCAATGAGCTAACTTTGACTCGGTTTTTTTTTTTGGATTATTTTCCCTTAAAAATAATATTCTTGCCTAAAATTGATATCTGTAGAGACTTTTTGGGACTATTTCAGGTATAAATCCAATTTTCAAAACTATCTTGTCAATTTTCAATTTTTTGGAGGAAAAAAATCTCAATTTTCAATTTCTTGAGAAGAAATTTCTAAAAATCAACTTCACTTGAAAAAAACAATTGAAAAATCGTAACAACCTTATTATGTGTTGCAATCGAGTATTTTGATTCAAAATTGTTACGTTGTACATAGTTCGCGAGGAATAGAAATGTGTAGACTCCGATGATTCGTGGGGGTTTCGCCTCCTTTTCCGTGGCGCGCCCCTTAACAAGGATGTCAATTTTTCATCTTTAAAGATGTAGTCTTTGGTTGATAGGTACTAAAAAGCCTGTTACATCCCTTTCTTCTACGTGTGTTTTTTCTTCTTCTCGAAAATTGTCTTTCTTGTTGACAGTTTTTAGTAATGCATTGACGCTTATTTGAAGCAGATTTTAATAGAATCTTTTATTTTATTTTATTATTATTGAGCCACGGAGCTACACTTTCGGGCTATGGGCTCGGAAAAGGTTGTTCTCTATATGTCACAGAGATATCCAGTAGCGGAAAGGTAGGCGAGGGTGTTGTTTATATGTGCTTGTGGGAGTTGGAGAGGGCCAAAATTCGACTATGGGGGACGTGGTGAGAGTTACGAAGGCAGGTGAGGGAAGGGCATGAGAAGAGGATGTCCACGGTGAGAGGGTCTTCATCTTCAATATGGGCAGTTGAGGGGATACAGGTTAATGAGAAGATGCGTATGTGTGAGGCGTGTATGTCCAATTCTTAGGCGAGTGATGATAACTTTCTCGTGGCGGGATGAGGAACGTTGGGACGTTGACCAGGGCACAGGTGCAAGCTTGATTTGTGCGAGCTTGTTGTGCTGAGAGGCTTGATGCCACCACTCTTTGAATCATTTACGCAAAATGGTCTGACGAATGGCCGAAGTGAGATCTGTTGAGATAGGGAGGTGACGTGTAGTTTGTTGTGCTGCTGGATCAACTGCCTCATTTCCTAAGATACCAATATGGCTTGGGATCCAGATGAGTGAAATGCTCTTGGTGGTGAAGGAAATGAGATGGAGAATGAAGCGGATGTGTTGGACGAGAGCATGGGTTAAAGGGCGATCAGAAATAGACTTTAACGAGGAAAGTGAATCTGCTGTGTAAAACGGTCAGTGGCGGATTCAGGGAGCCATCCTGGGAGGGCTAATTCAAAATCATCTCACTTATGCTGTAGGTTAAAGCAAATAAAACTTTTCAGTTTACGAATTCGAATGCCCTTATTTTTTCCAACTTCGAATCCGGCTTCTTAATCCGTCTGAACTGCCATTTGCAACACTGCTGCTCGATAAATTGTACAGGTACCTCTTTTCCAACATTAAAAAGTTATGATAGCCCGACTAATGAAAGTTGCTAGATTTTTGATTTTTGTACTCGAGTTTTTCTTCAGTCTAAACCGGATTCAGAAAAATTAGTAGTCATTGAAGTATAACGTAGGTAACTTTTAATTAGTTTTGAAAACACAACGAAATGAAATAGCGAAACATTCGTGACTGTTAAGCAGAACTAAAATTAAATACGTCTCAGTGCTTGTGTTCTTTTGGATACCTATTCCGTAAGTAAATTACTTTATGAGCTGTTTCTGATGTTGCTGTCGTTTGCACTCTCAGATTTCATTCGGTCGTTTTTAAATAATTTTTCTCGCTTATTAAAACTAAATTTAACGTTCATTTTGACCTTTATATTATCTAAATTAAATTTTGTAACGTGGAATTAAAAAACCGAGTTTTTCCGTGGAATGAAACTTCAGATTGTCCGTTAAGTTTTTAACAACCGTTTTTCTCGTGCATCATGGGCGTCGTTAAAAGATTTCAAGATGAGCATTGGTAAAGAAAGATTGTTTAAATTACTCTGAGCACGACAAAATAACATCTGATTCCAGACGAAACGTTTGAGTAATTCATCTTACACGTCTCACCCACTCCCCCCTTCTCAGAACTTGGGTTATGTTTTCGATCTGTCGATGGTAATTGAGTGAGTAGATAAGTGAATAATATTCGGCGTTTTGAACGATTTGTACCGCTGACTCTTTTTGTTAACGAAAGTGAAAATATTTTCCAACATCAGCGTGAGTCGAATTTTTTCAAATCACTCAATCGAGCAAAATTCATCATAATATCATCCGATTCCTTTCCTCGAAGAGGAAGAGAGAGTAATTCTTAAGATAAGACTTTTCAATCTCTAGGGCTCATGTAAGGATCTTTCAAGTTCCCGTGGACTTGTTCTACACTTTTCACGGCTTTTTAGTTATTCAAGACTCGCAGAAACGGTTCAGAACTTGTTTATGACACTTTATAATACTTGTAGGCTTCATTTCGGTCCTTCGAGATATCGAGATAGGTTTAAGACCCTTTACAACTTCTTAAGACGATGTGTCAGATTCTAAAACTCATTGGAGGTGAGACACTAATTTAAGACTCCCAGACTTGTGTAAGACATTTTAGGGCTCCTGTCTAAGTAAAATCTATGGCAAAAAGACTCGTTTAAGATTATTTACGAATTTTTCAGCCCTTATCAAGACTCTTCGAGGTTTATATCAAGTAACCACTTTTTGAAAGGGCCTTCCAAACTTTTTTAGTATCTACTGAGACTGCTCAAGGCTTATGTAAAATTTATTATGACTCTGATAAGTTCCGATTGAAAAATATTCCGCGTATTTACCCTAATGGGCTGTACAGTTTGTATCCGGAAGGCATTCTACAGCACAGATTCCTGCATATGACGTGGCGCAGCCCGCTGCAGTCGGCATTTCTGTAAGTTCTTAAAAATGTAAGTCCAGAGACGAAACTTGACTTTCAATTGGGGGGGGGGGGTGGAAAAGGAAAAAAGGAAAATTTGTCGATAAATATTTCTTAAAGATTAGCCGGCAAAACTTTTTTTAAATTTGAAAATGTGACCGATTTTTTGATCAAAATATTTAAAAAAACAAACAAACAAACAAACGTTCTTAGAAAATGAAAAATTCAAATGAACAGTTTCAAAATTTGCCGACTGTCAAATTATTGGGGGTTTTTCACCTCCCCCCTTAATAGTTTTGTCCCTGCAAATGCAGATTGGAATCTTATCCTCCAAGCACTCACATTTGCGCACTTGAACATACTTTAGTTTGTGAGGGTAAGCTGGAAGGATGTTAAGAATACTTGAGAGGAACACACAACTTCTTTTACACATTAAGGTGGTCGTAATTTACTCTTGGTAACCTTTTTTTCTGAATGTCTTGAGATTCGTCTCCTAAATTGGTTCCAATAAAATAAAATAAAAAATAAAGAAACCTACAAAGTTTCAGGTTGATTGGATGTAGGGAATCCGTGCCACAAGCTCCCTTTCATTCTTATGGAAAAAACACATGCAGTTTTGACTTTTGCTCCAGACTAAATTTCCCTCCTATATTCACCAAGACCAAAGCTCGTAAATTAAACAATAGAACATTTGCTATAGGATTCAGCTTATGATATTGAAAAATAAGTATTTTGCTTTCAACTTGTCTATTTTAATAAAACGTTCAGCTTTCTCAAATTTCAGGCTCTAGGTCAAACAGAGAATCTAGCAAAAACAGAATAGTCATTGAAATTCGAAATTCAACGTTTGCTACCGACTTTCAGATTTTCGAAATGTCTTCCACATTTCAACTTAGTTTCAACCTTTCAGATAACGTTCGATACTCAGCTTGAAACCTTCAGCTTTTGACTGACTCTAGTCTCTGACTGGAGTCCAGGGTACTCCATTCTCAGAAATGAAATTTGTATCTCAGTTTGGGGAGGTGGAAAAGAAATATTTATCGACAAATATTTTTTGAAAATTAAAAATTTGTCGAGTTTTTAATCGAAATACTTTTTACTTGAAAAACAAACCAAAAAAAACTAACAAACAAACATTCATAAAAAATGAAAAATTCAAATGAACAGTTTCAAAATTTGCCGACTACCAAATTATGGGAGGGGGTTCAATCCACCACACCCCCTAGAGTTTCGCCCCTGTGTAAGTCGATACATCTGCGGCCTAACCCCCTCCCTAAACACCCACTTATAATTTACACATCGGGGGCGAATCGTTGATCGAAAATGAATTTAGCTGCTCTTGAAACATACAACACATCTATATTGTGTTTCGTGAAAATGTTTAGCCCCTGCCCCTTTTATACATCACAGTTTACGTCTAAACTAATGCCGAAATCGAATTCTGTGACCTTTGAAACACTAACAGCTTATATCTCGATTTGATGATTCGTGCCAATGATAGACGTGAAGTTGTAATAAGAAAATGATTCATGATACCGAAGAACACAGAAAAATCTAAATTCAAAGTGTGCTAAGGAGAAGGGGTAAAGTAGTTGAAAAAATTCCGAGGATGGGTAAATAAGGATTCACAAAAACCGAGTTCGGAAGTGATTTGTATCTCTTCTTTTCGCTGCAGTCGGTGAGACCACAAAATGTCAAAAATTCTATGCTTTCTGTCATAAGGCTTGTATTAAAGTGTAATGGTTTATATGGTCTGCAGGGGCGGATTAACTCTTCCTGGTGTAGGAAGAAAACATGGCGCCCTTCTCTTCTCTGCGCCCTAAACAAATGCTTTCTATGCTTCCGTGTTAATCCATCCCCGATGGTCTGCGTAAGCTATCCTCTCCTTCTATGTTGGGACCACGATTGAAGAAAATATACTTTATGTGGTATCATTTTGTCGGTAATTTTATGCAGAACATTCTATCTCTGAGCTAAGACTGCCCTTTTTAGTATTTGAATGCCTAAAAATCTGATTGGGGGCTTTGCATCACAGTTGGAGGCCTCGCAAGAGTCGGACTGGCGTAGAGGCTTTTTCTTTGTTATTCAGAGACACATTCCAAGTAATTGGTCAGGTTCAACCCGAATTTGGATGGACTTAGAGACTCATTGGAAGTTTAGAAATTCTTATTATTAAAAATTTTCTCAGTGCACGAGTTGAAATGATTTTACAGGGAAAACTACGTAACAAAATGTTGAACAGTTCGATCGAGCTCACTTTCGCTGTTATTTGAGCGGATATGATGTTTCTGCCTAAAGTTTGCTATAACCTCTCTGGATATCAGTTCCGACAGAGAGACATTCCACGTATTAGCCCCGATGATGGGCTATACAGTCAATATTCAAAAAGCAGTCTGCAGCGTAGATTGCTTCACATAGTGGGACGTAACATTTTTGTAATTTTTTTTGAAATTTTAGTTTGCATATTGGTGGTTTACTCCTCCTCCTGGAAAGAACCTTGTTCGCCTTAATTCAAATTTGTTCTTCATACCCAGCAGAAAGTGCAAACAATGAGTTGATTAAAGTAATGTGACGCCGGGTGCTCTGAAATAATATTGTTCCGGGTAGGTCAGTCGATAATATTACGCACATTATTTCATCGCTGTTTTACTGTGCAACGTATAGAGCAGTCGTCGAACCTTTATCCGATCCTTTTGGTCGTCGTCAACCTTTTCGAGGCGAAGCGAGCCGAACAGGTTTTGAAAACATTCGTCCGCTTTTGGGTACTGCTGATGCTAAACTATGATTTCCAGTTTCCACTATTGCGGAAATAAACAGCTCGCCCTGCGTGTACTACCGACGGTGCAGTCTGCCACTCATTTCAGGGTGAATAAGTATCAAGGGTGACGGGGCAGTACTTATAATCAGGAGGGTGGGAGGAATGATGGTTCTCTTTTACCCCAATTCCAGCGTTTTTAAGGGATGTTTTGGCACAAATGAGGAAACTAGTCCTTCCTCAATGGCAAACGGTGTTAGTTCTTTCTACTCCCGAATTTATTCTCGATGTTACATCGTTTTCGTATAGGTAAGTTCCGTGATCCGTTCGTGATCCGTTCGCTCGCATGTCTCTAGTCGTTTGCAAGAAATGATTTAATCTTTCGTCGCAAAATTTTACATTTTAATTATTTGTTTTGTAACTTCATCGTTTATATTTATTGAACTTTTTTATTTTTTTATATATTTTTTATTTTTTATTGTGATTTTTCGAACTCGTTATCGGTTTAAAACGTGGTGGTAATTTTGCACGTCATATTATGATATGCACCTCGATCTGAAGATGGCGTTGGCTTTAATTAACAAAATGGAATTAAAAAAAGGTTTGACTTTTGGCATCTATAATTACAAATTTTTCTATCATAGATTGTCTCCTGGCTGATTACAGTATCCGCGTTGATGATTATTATACCTACCGTAATTTTTAGAATCGGTGCTTGCGTGTGTCGGTGGTACAAATTTTTTGCACTTTGCTGTGGTGAAGAAAAGCTTTCTTTGGTTTAGGTTTGCGATGCTGGAGACGGAAATAATTTCAATTAGCCTAGACTTGAAAGTTTTCAAACTAAAATATGAAATCAATCGGATGTATTTATAAACGCAAATATCCGACCTAGAGTATGAAGGGGGGGGGGGTAACAAGTAGAATAATGCTGAAAATTCTTTTGCTCGTATACTTTGTTAGTTTCCTGGAGGCTTTCAGAGGATTTGGGAGCTAAGCCCCCAAGCCTCTCCCTATTGGTTCCTATGAGTAAATCGTTGTGAAAATTCTGTAACCATACCGGCCATTTGAATTCGGCAAACCCGGCATAGATTATTGGGCTGCTGGATCATAGCTATGAGAGGGATTTTGGGCTTTAAACGCCTTTCAAAGGTGGAACAATTGTGTTTGTTTGCTTAAATTTGCTGAAAATTTAAATAATTTACTCGCTGCATAACCTGTGTTTCCAAACGTTTTTCAATCCCAGCACCCTTCTTTTTGGAAACCTATTTGCGGGCCTGCTGGGGCTGTTTTGGTATCGAATTCTTGTTTTGGTTTTGGTGAGATCCACTTTACGCGTTGCAAGAATTTTAGTACCGCTTCGAAATACAAGAAATTCAGTTGCAATGCTTTGCAAGTAATTCTGGTGCGGAGTTGAGGCTTTGAAAAGTGACTTCCTATTCTAGGAAATTCAGTCTGTCTCAGTTGTGCCCTTTGAATTTATCATCACGAAGTTGGCCGAGAAGCCTTGTTACAAAGCTTATCGTTTTTACCGAAAGACGGGAAAACATTTTCAAAGGGGTATATTAGGCGTAAGCCTAAATAATGAACTTGGCTCGAGGTTGAAGATGAGCCGTACAAGTCGATTTCTGTCCACTGAGAAAGTTTATTTAATTCACAACTTTCTACTTTATTGCGCATTATGAGATTTCATGTTCGTGGACCTTGTTCTATTTTTAGAATTTTCGAGATCTCCGGGCAAGTCAATCCAGATAGTGGCGTCGTAACAGAAAGGATTACAGGGGTACATTGTACCCCCAAAATATAGAAGTTGCATATGCGCAAATAACCGACTTGGAATGGGTGGGCTTATAGGAAGATAACGAGTATAAAAATATAATGCTGGTATTTGAGAGAGGTGGGGGGCTTTCAGAGGATTGTGGAACTAAGCTCCTGCAGTCCCCTTATTTGAGCCTATGGGGAGGAGGTAGAGATAATCATTTGTACCGCCTAAAAAATGAAAGAAATTGAAAAAACTATTTAGCAAAGTAATAGAAAGATATCTTGAGAGTTTTCAGAGACGAAATTCAAGTATACGAGGGTTTTGTATACCAGATTTTTCACTTTTTAATTCTGTTTTTCTGGTTGTAGAGAGCAAAAACCCCCCCTTTTTTTGTTTCTTTTTTGTTTCTGTAAGATTTTTCCGACGGCACTGAATCCAGTCTTAAAATCGGTAAAGGGTAAGAATGTGAAGATTTTAAAGGTCCAAATTTTATTCTTAGCCTCAATTTTGAAAATTAGGTACTGAACCCTCCTTCTTTGGTTTAGCCAGAAAAAAAACTTTTTTACTTATTTTAATTTGTTCTTGAACCATGCTTAATGTTATTTTTTAATCCCCCTTTCTTCTACTAACCGATTTGGCTCAATTTCGTCAGTCACTGAAACTGGACTTCCCTATATTTTATTTTTATTGCACAAATAGAATTGTCTATCAACTGGAAAATATAATTCGACTGAGCAATTAGACTCGACGGCAAATCTTCATTCCTTATTTCATTGCTCCCATTCTCCAGTCTTCTGATACCGTTAGCAGTGACTGGTGATCGGTGAGTAGTTCACGACGTACAGTCTCCAACTCAATC
This sequence comes from Acanthococcus lagerstroemiae, assembly GCA_031841125.1. Lineage (NCBI taxonomy): Eukaryota > Metazoa > Arthropoda > Insecta > Hemiptera > Eriococcidae > Acanthococcus > Acanthococcus lagerstroemiae. Next base: position 34,080,839 of record CM063107.1, read on the forward strand.
AGATCTGCTGGTAGACTTTTGTTACCCTCGGTTGGGGTTGAAAAAATGATAAGAAAACTGAACGAGATCCACGGATCGTGGATCCATTGAGTGTGTGGGTGGAAGACGGGCGCTAAACCAAAAGTATAGTTTTGAGGAAAACTCTGTTGAAGTTTCCATTTTGTCACAGCTCGGCGATCTAAGAGCGTATAATATTGCCATAAACATATAGCTATATTGTTTCTTTTTTAAGAAAACAAACATCTATTCATTTCAATTTCTACCATTATGATTTTCCGGAAGCTTATTCACGCTTTTTTCCATCTATTAAGTTTTGTAAATTTTATTTTTCATATTGTGAGTGGACCTGAAGTATTTGTTGCTAAGGAGAGAAATATGATACAAAATTCAATGATTTCTGCATTTTCCAATAATAGAAGCAAAAGAATTACGCGTCATGAGCTAAAAGCCATAGGTTGTCTTCACGCTTTCTTATGAAGATCACAAAACTAACAAAATAATATTTATTGTTACCAGCGCTGGCTGTGGAGTAAATATTGAATTAAAAGATAGTACCTATAATAGTAAATGGTCTGAGGATTTCAAATTTCACATTTATGCGCAGTATACCCCTTTCTTCCACCCAAACCCTCAATTGCAGAAAATGATTCGAATCGCGGATCATGGATCGTTGATAAAAATGATTGCCGATGAATTTTGCAAAAAATTCCCGAAAGCTCGAAAGATTCTTAACATTGATAATTGAAACATTATTCATACACTCTTGATTATTTTTTAAGATTATCAGTAATTTTAAATCTGAAAACTATCTGAAAATGATTCGAAAATCTGCAGTCCGGATCACGAAAAATTCGATTCGGATCGCGGATCACAGATTACTGAAAAAAATTTTGGTCATAATCACCGATTGGATTTTCAAGGGATTACCAGAAGTGGATATTGGGCCCTCGCACAAGTCAGATTTACCCTCAACACTGAAATTCACCCCAGTAGAAGAATTCTGATGTCAGGCTTAGCAGATAACTTGAAAGTTTTCTGCTCTGGGGTGCTCTGGAGTCGAGAATGGCAGCGTGCAGGCCTCATTAGCTTTGTATTATCAGGGAGTATCTACTCTAAATTAATTTTTGACGGGATCCACATTCGAACAAATTTTTCTGGTTCACTTCCGTGAAGTTGGCAGACTGATGATAGTTCATGAGATACTGCTCAACATTTACAGTAAGAGATCACCATGTATTTTATTTGTCTATAGGCGGCGGAACGGGAAGAGGTCAGCTTTTCGTTTTGGTATTTTGAAGAGGGCGTTGCTCCTTGAGAATTTGCAAGGAAATCGGGGGGAAAATGAAAAAAAAGCTACCTAAGGAAAATATTGAATTTAAAGCCTTATCAAAAGAACAGCGGGCCATTGATGAGCTGAAAAAACTGTTAATGTTGTAACCGAATTTGAAGAAATCTTAGCAGAATTTTATTATTAAGCCCTAGTTCCAACTGTTTTATGGAGCAATAATGAGTACTGACAGAGATCCTTAAGGGATTTCGAAGTGTTTCAACGGAGTCTTGAGAAGTTTTGACGAGTCCTAAGTAAGTCTTTAGGGGTGATAACGAGTCATAATAGCGTCTTGGAACATCTTAACTAACTCTTCAGGGTAAGAGTTTAGCTTATTTTACCAAGTCTTGAATGAGTCTCAACACTGGTCTCAAGAGATTTTTAAGGCGTTTTAAAAAATTAGAACCGGTTCAAAGAAATTATAACGAGCCTTACCAAAGTTCTAACGACCCAAAGCAATCTCAAAATATCTTAAGGGTCTTTACAATTCTTTTGTGTTTTAAAGATTCTCAACAGAATTGAAAGAAGAAGGAGTGTAATAAAGGGAAATAATCACTATTGGAGGGGGAGTTTCCAATTTCGTGAGCGAAGTGAAGGAGGAAAATTTTCTCGTAATTTGAGTAGATAAAACAGCTAAAAGGTCTCAAAACTCTGAAATTATCCAACTGAGGGGCACTGATTTGCCAACTGAAGCTAGTTGTCAAGTTTTTGAGATCCCTATGCTTACTCTTATCGAGTCTGATATGTTGGTGGAGGGTCGGGGAGGATTTTTGAATTTTATAAAAAACCTGCGTCTCACTGTAACTAAACAGTTTTAGCATTATTAGATCGCAATCCAAAAAATAATCGCATTGTTTGTCTAATAGACCATAAGGGTCATTCCTCGAACCTACAGAAATTTCGGGGGAAGGGAGCATCTTCCGACCAAACCTATGCAAGTTCCACGGCCTACGTTTTACACGTAGGTGTATGTGGGGTCGCAAAACGTAAGATAGATATCGTAATTTCGCCGAAAGAAGTAAAATATGATTTGTTTGACTCGGAATCTCAGAGTGTACAGCTGAATTAGTAAAATTTTGAAACTTTTCCCACCTTTTAAGTCCGTTTTTCTAGGAATTCTGTCAGGACATGGCAACAATGGGAGCTGAATAATTTGGCTTGGAAGCCGATGCTGAATACCCGACCAAACTTTTATCTGAAGCTCAAACCGAAACTACAACTGTTGGACTTTGCAACTTTAGTTTGAGCGTGGTTTGTACTCGCACGCAAAACTAAAGCGGAGAAAACAGCCCGAGTGAGGTCATACGCCATTTTTAATCTAGTTCGGTTCCGTGAGAAGAAAATCGACTGAGCGGTAACCACCGCGCGACCAATTTTCGTTTCACGGAACAAGATGGATTAAAAATGACGTATGTCCGCACTTCGGTATGTTCCAGCAAAATATGAACCTCCGTGAAATTGTAAAAATGCATTTTCGTTTCATAAATGCTCAGAAAAAATGATTGTACCATCAGCGACAGACGGAGCATAAGGAAGGCCAACAAGCTGACGGGCTACAAAATATTGACCAATCTAGAAACAACAAAATTGGAGTAAAATAGAAGAGAATTTGTCCTATAAATGTTGAGAGCAGGTGCATCCCCACCCTTTCGTTTTGAGATTTCATCTTTGGGGTTCGCGCAATGGAGTAATAAATGTCACTCTTTTGTCACCTTGGAAATTGTTCGCTCTCTATTTTCCTGCGGAGTTTCTTTTGGAATGGACTCGTGTATATCTGAAGGTAATAGCATTACTTAAAATGTGTAGACTGCAAATTAAGTCCAGGAGACCAGAGAAAGGTTTATATGATAATAATCCTGAAACCATGAAAGCAGTGTTATTTCAAATGTTGCAATATTTTTTGGTGGAAGTTCTTCAATATTGATTGTTTTGGGTAAAGAAGTGGGTTACTATGTTGAAATTTAATATTTCTGATAGTAGAGTAAATAAGAGGCCCGTGCTGGGAGAAAAGTAAAATACCAAGTTTATTGACTCACATCTTAGACTCGGAGGCCTTAGGCTTTATAAGTAAAAATTTGGGCGAAATTATATAGATCCGCCACCATTTTACCTACAAATTTGATACCCCTCTCCTTAGAAAAACTTCCTATTAACGCTACGATGACACAGAACATTGAGTTTCTGAATACTGTATCAGGTGTACACGTGTGTTGGTGGTCACAGCTTTTATACTAATACGGCAGTATTCGTTTCTCAATGTTTTCTAAATATTTGTGTGTTATGCGTTATCTCCCCAAATTGTGTGTCGAGTCGTCTTTTGGTCCATCTACTACCTATACTAATGAGAAGCTGATCGTGACCATGGCTCGGCTGTTTGATGAGGGAAAACTGTTTGCCAATGGACAGCATCAACACATGTACGAGTACCTACTTGCAGTTTTTGAATTGAAATCTAGTTGCTTTTGAAGTTACGTCATAAACTGATTTGGATATTTCCTTGAATAATCCGAATGTCAGTATTTTTAATGACGTCTGTTTATTAAAGTTTACGCACTAATAAGATCAGTACCCGTCCTCTTCACGGCATTGCAAAATCGCTTTCAGTATTTTCAATCTTTAAATCCGGCCCATGAAATTATAAATTTTGATTCGAATCAATAACGATGTTCCTAAGATTAATGTGAGCGTATGTGTGCGTGTGATCGCGTTTCAATGACCTCAGCTGAAACAGATAGACAAATCACGGGAAAGTAGTTTTTTTTTTAATCGTGTTTTGAAAAAATGGTTCTACTACGCATAAAATGAATATTGGAAAAAAGAAAATTGTGTCTTGTTTGAAAATTACCGGCTATAGAATTACACTCGACCGCGGGATGACATATTTTCCGAGCAAGAAATCGATACATGTCATTTGCTGGTGTAAAAATGAGGTAAGAAAAATCGACAATTTTAAAAACAAATTATTATTTTTTTAAAATACTGTGTTTATTCGGCAGTATAAGTTATGATATATGCGATAAGCGATACTAGGTACAGGTTACTGCCCCTTTCAGTTTGATACTCTTTGAAATCTTCTGAGGTCATTTTTACACCGATGGTCTTGTGCCACACTTCTTCTCTTATTGTTTATGAATTATGATAGATAGGTACAGTTAAGAAAAAGTGCGTCGAGAAGGTGTTTCTGACCCTTTTCTTTTCATTAAATTCCTTCGTAGTACACTCAATATTAACCGGAGGAGAAAATGCTAGCCATCACCGTTCTGTGGTGACACGGATTCAAACTTTTCCAATATGTGTCGATTTTTATTGGGCGGCAGTGCCGCATCTCAAGTCCTCATAGAACGCTTAAAGCTTCCTATCGTCTTATGCATCACAGCGCATCTAGAAATAAGTACTTACGTCGGAAAATTTCAGCTCGAAGTACATACGGACACTGGCAAACATTTTTCCAGAAAACAGAATATTGCGAGCGAAATTAGCATTTTTTGAAAATCCATAAAGGGATCGAGGCCTTTTTGACGATGATTCGAGGTTAGAAAAGTCGCCACTGATAGATGTTCTTTTTCTCATTCAAGAAAGAAATATTGGACTTCGGGTGGATCTAGAGAACACTGAAGAAACTGAAGGGTACCTAGTGCGGGCAGTGCGTTAGATAATAAAGTTTGAAATTTCAGCACGTTGCTTGGTTTCAGTTTCCTCGGCACAGCTTTAAATAGCTTCAGAAGTCGGATTAAGGTGAAATACACCCTGAAGATAATCATTGAACACTCTTCCCCTCCATAAGAAGGTTGTTTTCTTCATTCTTTCCTTCTTTCATTGTTTTTACCTGGTTTTGACGCCCCTTTGTGACCAACGCAGGAAAATTTATCCCGTTTTATCAGTTTTCTAAATCTAGCTGGGTCAGAATTCTCGCTGACTCTTCCAGACTATTGTAAGACCCCTTCAATCTACTCAAGACTCGTTGAGACCTAGTTTAAAATCTTCCAGACTTGAAAATTTTGCGGGCTCTGACAATTCCCCGGGTTGTTTAAAACTTCAGACATTTCCAAACTTGTGTGAAGCGTTCCATGATTCTTCAACACTTTATCTCAGTCTTTTTTGTCTTCTTGAAGTTTTTCAAGTCACATTATGATTCTTCTGGACTATTTTAAGAATCTTCCAGACTTTATTTTAGGAGAGAAGCTCTGCTCAGACTTGGAGAATCGTCTTAAAATTCAATAGGACTTTTCATAGTCGTTCAAGACTCTTCCAGAACTGTTGAAGATTTTAAAGTTAAAAAAAAAAGATTTTCCCAGATTTGTTTCGGACTTAGAACATTTACAAACTTGTTTAAGGCTCTTTATCACTATCCAACTTCATTTCAGCCCAGCCTCTTCAAGACTTTCTAAAGCTTTCCAAGACTCGATATAGTTCTTCTAGACCACTTAAGAATGTTCCAAACCTTTTTCTAGATGCAGCAGAGACTTTTGGGACGCATCCAAGACTCAATAGACTCTTTAGTAGTCGTTTCAGACTCTTTCAGATTTGTTGAAGACTGTTAACACTTTTTCAAACTTGTTAAAGCTCTTAAAGACTTTTTTCAACTTCTTTAGGACTCTTTCAATTGGTGAATACTTTTTCAGACTTATTCAGAACTTTTCAATATAGTTAAAGGTCTCTTTAAAATCTCCTAAGACTCTTTAAGACTTGTTTGGAGGCTCTTTCGAGCTTCTTCAAATTCTTTGAGATATTTTCAAACTTGTTCAGAAATTCGAATGCGTTGCCGCACTTATTTAGGGCTCTGGAAAACTTTTCCGGACTTGTATCAATCTCAGGCAATCAGGCTTCTTGAAGACTTGCTAAGATTCTTCAAAATTCTTTTCCCAAAACATTTGACCTGTTATGCCCCGCATGTGGAACCAAAGCTGATAGCTTGGGTTTGGTTAGACCTGTTCTTGGAGATCGCGGAGCATGTATTCTGAATAGGGAGTTCCTATCTTTTAAATTAAACATTTTTGAGTTTCGGGAATAATTATTTCAATGAAATGACAATACAAAAAACTGATTACTGGAAGGTTGTAAAATAAAGGTGAAGACTGAGCCCAAACTCTTCACCTTTATTTTTCAACCTTCCAGTAAAGAATCAGTTTGTTGTATTGTCATTTCATTGAAATAATTATTTACGAAACTCAAAAATTTTTAAATAAGGTATTCTTTCTAGGCCGACGCCCGGTGTTTAATTTGGATTTATGCCCTAAGTAATTACATACTCTTCGTAAATTCTTGGCCTAAAACTCTGACATCCTCTCGGTGCAGGCGAGGATTTCGAGTCTCATATACGAAATGTGAACAAATTACCGCTACAAGCTACGGTCAGGTGATCAACATCTCATAATATGCGCAGCATTTCCTAGTACGTTATTGGCTTTATTTGCGAATATAAAGCGTTTTAAAATGTTGTGATGTGGGTTAATATGAGAAATATAGTACTAAAAAGCTGTCTCTGAGGTGAAAACACAACCCGATCAGGCCGTGCAGCTATAATACATTTAAAACTGATGATGGTTCGAGTTCGGTAAAATGGAAATTATGATGATCATCTTCAGCAGTGAAGTCGTGCAGTCCTACGTCCTGAAAAATCCTCTTCTGCCTCTTACTCTGATTGGTCTTGGTTTACGAACACAACAAAACTGAACCAGAGAAATCGATATATTCTTACAGTTTGTAAGTTGAACTGTAATCGTAAAAAATAACAAAACATGAAGAAATTGTTTCAATTATAGTCTGAAAGAAGGTGGCACGTGGTTCCATTCAGATCCCGTCCTCTCCTTTATTCGCCAGTATAATCACGTTCCCATTTCCTAATCACAAAGGTAATTTCGCCTGAAAATCTCCCTATCAAATCTTGCTACGTATACTACTCGTATTTTAATTCATGATAATCCCTAGCATTGAAGAGTCTTCGTCCAAAACTCGCCGTGTCCAAAAAAGTAACTTTTTAGAAATAGCAAAACACGTTGTGAGTGTGGTAAGCCATAAAGCAATTTCTGAACGTTCTGGCTTTTTATGAAGGAGAATTAATAAAGAGATAACATACTACAAACTTATCGGTGCTGATCATTTTGTCTGACTAATGTTTTCCACTCAGAACTTATAACTGTGGACTTGGTGTTTCACTCAAAGCTTATAATTTTGGACTTGGTGAGTTTTGCAAATGGAGCCTTCATGTCTTAGTTATAGCTAACATTCAACAAAATTGATATGCGGTTAATTTTAACGTACTTTTTCTTTTCTTCTGTTCCAGGAGTTGTTCCAACTGACTCGAATGAAACTATCGTCAATCCTACCATGAAAGAAACGTCGACCAGTCAGTGCTTGTGCAAAGCAAAGCCTTGTAATTGCCGCCATGCAGTCAACCCAATTGCTATCAGCCTACCAAATTTCGCCATCCATGCTTTCCTCGCGGGACAGTACGGTAATCCGGATAATTTATACCCGGGGTTTATATGGAACCCGTCACCACCATTGTTGGACGCGGCGCCAGTTGTTTCGTCCAGCGCGCAAGTTGTTTCGTCAAGCGATCAAGTTGTTCGGCAACGCAATCCATCCAGCAGATCTACGCCAGTTCGGGGTCGTAAATATGTTTGCAGTGAGTGCCAACGCTCGTTCGATTACAAACACGTTTTGCAGAATCACGAACGCACGCACACCGGCGAGAAACCATTTGAATGTTCCACGTGCCAGAAGAAATTTACCAGGGATCACCACCTCAAGACGCACATGCGGCTTCACACCGGCGAGAAGCCGTACAAATGCACTCACTGCGACAAGGACTTCGTGCAGGTAGCCAACCTGCGGCGGCATATCAAGGTGCACGAACTGCCGAAATCGCCCAAGGAAGTGAAACAAGAGGTGAAATTACCGATACAGCCGCTCAAACAGCTGTGCCAGCGATTCTCGCCTCTGGAAGATATTTGCACCGTGGCATCCAGCGTAATTGTTGGACCACCACAGGACAAACCTGAAGACTTGTCAATTAAGAAAAAGAAATCAATGAGCAGTTCTCGTCAATTTAAAATTTGGAGCCCGAATATCGTTAAATAAATAACCACCCTTTTCCATAGGCGTCACTCTCTTGGAAAGACTGGTGACCAATTTTTTACTTTTATTTCAATATTCAGAACTCGTTCCAGTTTACTTTTACGATGTTCTCAGGTTAGACGGTATGGAGATTTTAGCATTCTGTGTTGGCTTTTCTGAGAAGTCTGAGTCATTCTCGAATGAGAGAAAATGTCCTCAACTTTGTCGAGCAATAACTGAAAAACGGTGGTGTATTTTGTATCATCATTTTAGGGTAAGGCAAGTATACTGAACTTGTGTTACCCTAAAACTGTACCAGGAAATACCCTACCATTCCCCAGTTATTGGCAGATAAATTTGAAGAGTTTTGAAAAACCACTTGAATCACTGTGGAGAACCAAGCCTCGATGTTGTGCCGAACTGTACAAAGTGCCTAGGTTCGACTGATTCAAGTTCCTGGTCATTTTATACATATGGTGCGAAAGTTTAACCTATTCAAGATGAAAACTGTAAGATAATGTCAATTAGGTATGTAAACTTGTCTATCAATCTAGACAGTTGAATGTGTTTCAAGAATTTACAATTTGTCCATAGTCCAGTCCAGTTTTTGGATACAAGATCGCATAAAAAATAAAAAAGTGACGTCGATGCAAATGTCGATGGTTTGTGAACATCCATATGTTTTTCGGGCCTATGTGACTGGCTGACTAAATTGTGATGTAATTTTTTCAACTCTTTTAAAAGTGGCTGGAGCGAATTGTTAATCGGGTATTGCTAAAATCTCCTCAGAACCTCCTTATTGCATTTGTTTTGGTTGAATGTGAAAAGCTTAACTTCACTTTTTATGTGTAAAATACCATTGCAGTCTTGCCAACTGGGTGATAAAGCCTGTATAGTGAATTGTTACCTTATCATTTTTCGACTAGGTGAAATTGTTCTATAATTTTTCAATTTTGTATTTCTGATCATCTATAACGAAGATTTCATCTTTTCGACTTGTACAGTATTGATTCGAATATCAGGGTTTAATTTCTTTGCTCATGCTCTTATGATCTAAGTACCAAAATCGCGATTTCATTTTTACATTCCATAATAATTAAATTTTTAATAGTTTCCTTCAAAACTGATGGCGTACTCGCTTTTATTTTTTTTCTTTCTTTCTTTAAATAATTATAAGGTGATTTTGTTATTATGTTAATGTTTTTTAACTCTTTGGTGCTATTTTCGTTTATGTATTATTATTTTTTCGCTTTTGTTAGTAGCTAATATTCAATGTTTACGACTTAATATCTTTCTATTCTTGCTCTTTGAACATAAGAAGACTGAATTTATACTTACCTTAAGATCATATTCTTCATTGAAATTTGTGTTCATTACTGTCATAAGAAAACTATCGTATGTCATAGAATATAGTTTTCGTTTTATTTTTTTAGTGTAAATAATTCATATAAACTGTTCTGTTAAAGCAAATCGTTATTAAAAAATATACATCGAAATATAAGAAACTGGTTTTATTTACAAAATGAAATGGTTTTTGCTGTGCCATCTGTAAGAAGCTCAAATTTGTGAGACATTAACTTGAAAGAAGAAAAATAACACCTTGATAACTTTTCACGTTTTTCCCCTTGATTTACAGTAAGTAAGTTCATGTAATTAAGATGGAATTAATTAAAAATATCTTGATACTGAGAATTTTGTGACGCTTTACTTATCATTGGTTCAATTTCGAAACCAAACTGAGTACAAAAAATCTGAAACTTCTATAAATAATGAAAAATAACTGCACTTGCACTTTGCACTCACACAACATTGCCCCAGGCCTCGCGCTTTTATGGGCCTTGCGTATAAGCAAATTTACTGTTATTAAAGGAATAAAGAATAGGGGCGAGAAAGAGGGAGAGAGGAGAAAAGTATAGGTTACACCAGTTCTCCTTCTCTACCACTGCCCCAGACCACGCAAATGGAAGCGTCGTGGTTGACTCTCGCCAAATTTTTATATACGGTTGCAAATATCTCAAAATACTAACAGAAAAAATGATATTGGTGTGGTGGGACGTATGGCGATGCACGCATGCCAAAGTGGCCCCTGAGACACCGCACCCCCGGCACCGGAAACTACCCTTTCGGGCATCACATCAGTACCGAGGGGAGCAAATGATATTATGTAACTTGAAAGCAAATAATTAATCATTTAAAATCATTGAAACTTCTATTTCGTCCTGACAAACGGAGGAATTATGGGTGGGGGGGAGGCTTACTCTAGAAATGCGGACGATAGATCATTCTAGCATTCTTGGCCTCATTTAAGAATGGTAATGACGTTTTTCGCTTTAAAATGGTTTTGATAGAATTTTTCGAATCTTCATTTCGAAAAAATTAAATCTTTCCTATTGGAAAAAAGAATATTGACTCCGTTGTTCCTCTTCTTTTCTTTTTGTTTGTATGTACGGCTCAAAAAGGATAAATGATTTGAATTCAGAAAAACTGCCGACAAGTTGAAAATTGATGTTTTATCTGAACAGTGTGTTTCAATCAAAAAGGTACCGAACTTGCTCAAGACTTTTAAAACCCTTCTGAACTAGTTTCGGACATCGGGATCCTGTAAGACTCTTCCGAACTAGTGTGAGACTGTTTAAGATCCTTTCAGTTCGTTTAAGACAGGTTAAATTTTTTCCAGCTTCACTAGAGGGTACCATATTTCCAAGTCCATAAATCCGGATATAAGGATTAGGAAGCATAGACTTGGGGAACGACCCCCGTCCCCCTTCCTCCAAGCTTCTCCCCGAATAATACAGAGATGGATATCGTTTCACAGGGCTTCTCTGAACAAAGTCACTAACTACATATGTTCGTGAATGAACACACTCCATTTTATTACTTAAATGTTGAAGGTATTCTAATGTGTCGTATAAAGCAAATAATTCATGGTCCGGAAGAAAAACAGGGTAGTCAAAATGGCAAACTGAATCACCCACTGCTGAGAACGCAAACTTAAACAACAGAGATATTTTTCTGTAGGTATTCTGTAAAATCGTGCAGTTTTTTTGTTCTTTGCTGCATGTGAATCATGTGAGGAAAAATACGGACACTTTCAGTTTTTTCAGAAATTCGGCCGGACGCATTTTTAGATGTCTAAAATGAGAATATGTCCGGCAGGGACGTAGCTACGGGGGCGGGGATGTCTGACCCCCCCTGGCATCGGCCGAAAATGTGAAAAAATTAAAATTTATTCTGGTAATAGTACCTAAGTATTACACTGTAACGTTGTAAAAGTGAAACGAACCCCCGCTCCCCCTTCATACCAAGTCTGGCTACGCCACTGTGTCCGGGTTTTTCCGGACGGATGGTAACCCTAAGTTTCATTTAAGATTCTTTGAGATTAACGTCGGATTTGGAGTTTCCTTTTCAATCTTTCTTTTTTCCTTGATTCATTCTGCCCGTCTATGTTATTTTCATTCGTTCCTTCTTTTTTGACCTCTGATTCTCAGTCACCTTTTCTCAACTGTGCACCCTGAGACATGTGTTCCCTTCTTCCTCATTCTTCTCTCATAGTAAATTCAACGTCATATTTCCTTTGCCCCAATATTTCTTTTAAGGATTCGTGGTCCATTGGATTCATGTTTTGACCTTTGTGTTTCGAAAGTTGAAATGGAGAAATGCGTGTTTAGGGAAGATGTGATCTATATGTATATGGCTACCTATATCGTTATTTCTGTTATTGAATATGATACTGAATAAGGGCTGCTACTAAGCTTGAATGAGTCGAGAATTTCCACAGTTTTTTGGAAGTTATTCTTAATAAGATTGCTCTCTTATAACAAAAAAAGAAGAAAAAAGGAAATGGTAGATGCTGCCTTTTGTCAATCTTCACACGATCGTGCAGATTATGCCAAAGAATTTGTTATACATACCCGTAGTTTGACTTATCTGGCCCGGAGGCTCAATTTAGTCAACTTCGTAAGTGGAACCAAATATCTCCATATTTGTAAGCTTTTGGGGCGTTATAAGGAAAAGTGACTTTGGGAAAAATTTACTAGAGAGTAGGTATAGATACCTATTAACATAAAGTGATTTCCAACTATTGAAAAGTTGATTCTCAAAGATCAGGTATCTGATATAAGTTATAACCGGTCCGTGTTTCCGTATAATTAGTACTTTTTTCTCTTAGTCTACTGCAAACACCACGTTACCGCAATACACCTCATTCAAATGCCGGTATAGAAATGATTCATTTTTGTCACCCGTTCAGTTCATTTGACCCACCAACTGTTATCGGATTATATTATTTTCCATTCTTTAGTATTTCGGTTTTCGCTTACACACACTTTTCATTTTAATCTGTTTCAGGGGTTGTTCCTGACAACGCCAATGAACAAATTATAACGTCTACGATGAGAGAAACTGTAACCCGCCCGTGTCTATGTACAAAGAAACCTTGCGATTGCTTACGAGCTACGATGGTGAATGGGCACCCGATCGCGATGAACTATCCAACGTTCCCATTTTCCTCGCTGCAGACCTTATACGCTCATCCGGAGTCGTATGAGAACCCAGAGCTGTATCCGCTGGTTTCATCGATCGACCAAATCGTACCCAGCACAAAGCACGAGAAGAAGGAGAAGGAGCGTTCTTCGTGGCCGCTCGTTCGAGGTCGCAAATACACTTGCAACATATGCCAAAGGTCTTTCGATTATAAACACGTGCTGACCAATCACGGACGTACTCACACTGGTGAGAAACCGTTCAAGTGTAAGGAGTGCGAGAAGAGGTTCACCAGAGACCACCATTTGAAGACGCATATGCGTCTGCACACCGGCGAGAAGCCGTACAGGTGCGATCACTGCGACAAAAGGTTCGTTCAGGTGGCCAATTTACGGCGACATATCCGCGTCCATACCGGAGAGCGTCCGTATGCCTGCGACTTTCCATCCTGCAAGTCCAAGTTCGCGGATACCAATCAGTTGAACGCTCACAGACTGACGCACAGGAGCTCGAAATCGCGCGCAGACGTGAAACTTTGCGAGACAGAGGAACCGCAGCTTTTCGATTGTTTTCCACGCGAAGGCGACATTTGTACTTTGACTGCTCGCATGATAATCGACCCACCACAAGATAAACCAGAAGATCTCTCTATCAAGAATAAGAAACACCGTTCAGTTAATAACAATAATTCTAGCGGTAGTGCGGAGGACTCTTCTGGAAGTACATCTCCAAATTCGGATTTTTAAAACGTATCTAGGTAAAAAAAAAAGGTGATCAACCTACATTATTGACCGCAGGTTTTTTTTCAACGTCTTGGTTACGGCGTTTGGATGAACTACAAGTCCTTGAGCCTCCGTTCTCGGGAAGTCCTTCCGAATATAAACATAAAAGTAACCATCTCTGCGGGTTTTTGGCTACAACTTGTAAACCATTACGTACTCGTATCAACGAAATTATGGAGACAAAATTGTACATCAAATTTCCCACTCAAAAGGTTTTTGGTTGGGTTGCGTATTTGCATCACACATGCCCTATTTCAAAACAAGTTCTTGAAGAAATTATTTTCAATCTCCCTTTTTCGACAATTTATTCTGATGTAGATACGGGAAAATACCAAAAAACCTTTTTCGTGGGAAATCAGATGTACAACCATCTTATTCTGAACATTTTTCCGATACGAGCCATGATTCACAAGTTGTGGTCAAAAACTCGGGGAGGAGCCGTTTATGTTTACATTTGGAGGACTTCCCTGAATTCAGAGGCTCGGAACGTTTTGCCTCGGACCAGACATGAAAGAAGAAGAAACCTTTGACAGGCAAAACCATATGTAACTCTCATTTTTAAATTTATTATTTCTGGACTATCTGTTGATTAGGGTGGTCCTTATTTTTATTTTTGGTGTAAAATCTTCTGAGAAATTTCATGACACGAATCCTAAATTGGTTCGGAATAAATGAGAAAACGACTGTAATGAGTCTAAAGGTATACGAACACACATATGTTAGTACTCTTAGGCCTCGAATTTGGTTCGAAGCACTTTGAGTAAATGGCTCCCACGGGAAGGGGTAGATAAGGTGTTCAAAGTGCGTCCAAAATTGTTTGCTTCTTATTCCCTATATTGTATTTGATTTATAGATTTTTAGAGACTTTGAATCTGCTTTTGGGATTATGTGTTTGGTTTTGACCTCTTAGGGTACCACTAGAGGGGGTTAAATTGCCATAATTGGGTTTTCTTCGTAATAGTAATGGATGTATTGGTTTTCGAGGTTGCTAAATCCGTTGTCAGGGTTATTTACTAATTTCGACCTCGTGGGGTGCCACTGCAGAAGTTGAAATTCATTTTGATTATAACTTGAAAAAATGACCAGAAAGGGACTTTAGCTCCCTAAACTGATAGAGCGGACCTTGAAAATGGATTTAACGACCTTCAGAATCTTTAAATTGACTTTTTCGAAAATAGACCAGAAATAGAGTCCAGGCCACTCTAGGGGCACATTGGCGGCTTGGAACGAAAAACTAACCCCAAAACCAGATTCAGCGTTCCAAAAAATATATAATAGAACCCAATATCGGGACGTATAAAGTAAAAAATCATGAAGTACTTAACAGAGTAGCAGGTAAAATGGATATTTGGAATTGTCTGAAGACAAGAAGAGGTAAACTAATAGTGCATAATTTGAGGCACCAGGAATAATATCACTGCTGCTAGAAGGAAGAGTGGAAGGAAAGAATTGGGTAGGTCGGCATGGATTCCTGTATGTTCAGCAGATAATCAAGTATGTCAAATGTAAGTGTTATTACGAAATGAAAGAACTTGCACAAGATAGTGAAAAATGGAGAGCTGCATCAAAGCGGTCATAAGACTAATAACCTTATCATCATCAGTGAAAAAAAGTCAAAGCTTAATGTATTTTTTCATAAGAAGGGGCGGAGAAGCTTCTGGCACGTGTTCACCTTATCCGATCGAGTTGGAACTTTCGAGGAATTTTATTTTATTTTATTGAAACCAATCGGGGAGGAATGTTTGAAAATAAGGACCACCCTACAGTTCGTGTTACCTGTTTTTTTCCATTTATTTTCTTGCGGAGAAAATTTTTGTCAACAATTTCATTTCAAACTCGTTTTTTTTTTAAATTCTACTTTGTCTTCCTCTGTCTTTAATGTTTCCATCTTTTGCTTAAATTTATTTTGACTGTGGGCTCTTACTTTATTATTTCTTTTTTAATTTTTTTATTCGCATTATTCGCTTTGTAAAACATAGATATATATAAATGTTGTCATTTTAGCTATTGATATTGTTTTAAATAATTTTTTGGTGCTATTTTTGTTTTCTTTAGGTATTATTATTCTCGCTTTTGTTGATGTATACTATCTGATACAGTACACTCTCGATTATTTGAACTGTGATTATTTGAACTAAGGATTATTTAAATTAGAAAATTTCTTCTCCATAATTCGAGCTCTCTATTATTTGAACTTCTTCCATATTACTTAAACTCCTGATTATTTGAACGACCTTATTTCTCCATTAGTTCAAATAATCGAGAGCGCACTGTTCTCAATATTATAAGTACATTCCTGCTCGCTGAACGTGTAAGACTGAATTTATATTTATGATAAGCCTTTAACACTTATTTTTTATTTCAAATCGAATTTGTGTTCATTACCATCTCGGAATAAATATTAGGTAGACTACCATTAATATCCTACTACTTATTTTATTTTTGTAATGTAAATAATTATGCGCGTATAATTGTTTTGTTGTTAAAACCTGTTTTATTCGGGTAATACATATTTATAGATATACCTAATGTTATTTGATTCTCAGAACGTCAATAATAATGTGTGCCGTGCTCGGAAAGTAGGTAATGAGAAGAGTTCACTGCTGTAATATTGTAGTCCACCCCCAACAAATGTCTCATCATCCTTTCCTTCGCAACCCAATTTTGAAAGTCGTTGTGTTTTCCAAATTGAATCACACAGTGTGTACGTTCAATCAAGGGACCAAGTGGTTGTTGTATGGAGCGCAGACCAGGATGTGAAATTGGATGAAATTTACTTTCGGGCGAACCCAAGTACGAGTCCGCATTTGCAGAACTCGATATCTTGAAAATATTTTGAATTTGCGGTTTGAAAAACTAAATTTCAAAGAGAAAAAACTTTAAAAGTAATGAAAGAAGGAAACCCAAAAAATGCACAGAATTTTCGTGGAGCAAATAGGAAAATGAGTGAATGTAATTAAAAGGAAGCAAAACCGGTTGAGTTTTATTCCTCTGCAGTTAATTTGTAGGCAGCTTATGGTACACCACAATTTGGTCACTTTAATTGAAATTTATCGAAGCTTATAAATTAGCAGAACGGAACAACCTCAAAAGTGAATTCACTTGCTCGGGAAATTGCAGTTTTGATGTATTTGAAGCCATGGGCGGAGACTAGAACTAAAGCAACCTTGAGAATGCGACACCTTGATTTCGGAAATACTGAAGAGAAGACGTGGTTGTAATCGGGTGTCGTCGAGACGGAATGGTCCAGGCAGAAGACCGACGAACCAAGCTCGGCCCATATTCAACACCATTGACTCAGTACCATCCCTAGAGCTGCTACAGCTGCTGCAGACCATTCGGCTGGCGTCGCCACACGTACCATGATGAGGTGGTGAGAGGTGAAGGAAGGAAGCGCAATCCGGCTATGGGCCACCCGAATTCCAGGTTATCACTGGGTGAGTATTGCCTCAGTCAGTAGGGTGTCCCATAGGGCCCTGGCAGGACACTGTGAATCTGAAGTAAGGAACGGCGAAATGGGGGACCAGACTAGCTCGGTCACCGATGCGATACTCAAAAGGGTCGTTTCCGGGATCAGGGGGGCGATGTCTGGGAAGCGAACCACCTCTGCATAACTTGTGTTTTTGGATGTCTTCTTTGTTTCTGAAACGACCGAGGTATAAAATTAGTACTCTCTTCGATATTTTATGAGATGAAATATAAAATAAGGATATCAACTTCTGTAATACGGCTGGACGATAAAGACCTACCTATAGATGTCGGGCGTCGTTAAATAACAAATAAATGATGATATTGTTGGGAATTTTAGGTCGCTGAACTTAATTTTGCGTTACTTTTACCGGAGTTCAAAATTCGTGTAAAGGAAGGGCTACTTAGATCTGCTTCGAAAATTGGGGTAATTGAAAGGGAGGTGGTTGTGGGTTTAAATAGTTTAATAGGCTTGCAGGGTACAGCTGAATTCAATTTTGATGTTCGTTTTAGCTTAAGTTAAGAGAGAAGAAAGAAAAGGAAGAAGTTCAAAATTAAACAATATGAAAAATGCAATATGGATATCAAATCGAAGATTTTCAGAATCGTGAATTCATTTTGGATATTTGCGGCTCTCTAAGCTGGAAATTGAGGCTCAAGAAGAAGGGACCTCTTGGTTTAAGATGACTTGCTAGGTAAGTAATGTCGATACCAAATATCTGGTTTTTATGTCAACTTTCAATTTGAGCTCAAGCGAGTTATTTTACCAATGTCCTAACATCAGTTTCTGAATTCACTAAGCGAACAATGTTCGCGAGTATTGGTTGAGTAACTCCCCTCGAAACTGTTACAGACAATTTATTATCAACTCGTGAATGTATCTAAGTAGGTGCTATATAAGACATTAAATGCGAATATAACTATCGCCTTTCTGGCCTTTTATAACGTAACTTTCGACTACTCATGTTTCTTTGATCGAAACGGAGGCCACCCTTCTCCTCCTCGTTCACCGGTTGTATGATATTCGGTTATGTTTACGTTAAAAACACATGTTTATTTTAGAAAAACGAAACATTTGCAACGCGAATTGTAGTAGGCTGTACAAAGAAAGACACAAACAATGAAGAAAAGAAAGGAATCTGGAGTATAGGGTTTTTTCCTCCTTAACTGGTAAAGGATCGGTAATAAAAGATTTTGGCGAACCCGTTAGACTTATTCGTGAAATTAAAAATGAAAAACCGAGGCTGCTGGTTGACCCGATCGCTAAAAAGGCTTTTTAGATCTCAATTTCTCGTTTCACTTGGCCTACATATTGCGGACGTTAGGTACGGGTTCAGGAGAACAAAAGAAGTGCGTAACAAGTATAACATTTCCGGGGATTACATGTGGGTTAATGGAACGATCAGAATGATCAGAGAATGGAATTGATGAATTCGTGGGTTGCAGTGGCGCCAGAGCTGGGGCAGAGGGCAGTTATCCCCTCCCCTCGTGGAGCTGGTGATGGGAGAGCAGTATTATTATGTCTCACCCCCAGTTTGAAAAAAGGAAATAGTAGGAATGAGGGCACTTTACACGAAATGGCAAGTTCGCAGGATGCCCATTTTCCTTCAAAAAGATGATCAATATTGTGGCCAGTCAGCGGCATTGTAGATTGTATACAGGAAGTCTCATTAGGTCCATTTCACCAGCCCCCCCAAGGTGGAATATACCGAAGCAAATGGGGGCAAAAGTTTGTGTACAATTTGTGTAGCTTATGTACGTTGGCCCCAAAATTTGTGTACGCTCCCTTCCGCCACTATAAACGATCAAAGTTTGGTGGGACTGGAGAAATGCTAGCCCCCCCCCCCAAGTTGAGTTGAGGTCTGGAAACGGGGGCAAAAATTTGTGTATAATTTGTGTAATTTGTGTACGTTGGTCCCAGAATTTGTGTGCGCTCCCTTCCCCCACTATAAACAATCAAAGTTTGGGACCTGGGGAAATGCTAGCCCCATAAAGTTGAATTGGAGGTTCAGGATCGGGGGCAAAAATTTGTGTACAATTTGTGTAGCTTGTGTACGTTGGTCCCAGAATTTGTATACGCTCCCTTGCTTTACTATAATTGATGCTATAGCTTCCAAGTTGAATCGGAGAACCGGGAATGGGAGAAAACATTTGGGTACAGTTTGTGGAACTTGTGTACGTTGGTCCCAGAATTTGTGTACGCTTCCTTACCTCACTATAGATATTCAAAGTTTTTTGGAGGGAGGATCTGGAAAATTCCTAGCGCCTCCCCCCGCCCCCACATAAAGTTGAGTTGTGGGTCTGGAAATGAGGGCAAAAGTTTGGGTATAATTTGTGTAATTTGTGTACATTGGTCCCAGAATTTGGGTACACTCCCTTCCGCCACTATAAGCGATCAAAGTTTGGGAGGGCTGGAGAAATGCTAGCTCCCCCCCCCCAAGTTGAGTTGGAGGTCCGGGATCGGGGGCAAAAATTTGTGTACAAATTGTGTAGCTTGTGTACGTTGGTCCCAGAATTTGTGTACGCTCCCTTGACCCAATATAAACGATCAAAGTTTGGGACCAGGAGGAATGCCCCCCTCTAAGTTGAGTTGGAGGTTCGGGAACGGGGACAAAAATTTGTGTAACTCGTGTACGTTGATCCCAGAGTTTGTGTACGCTCCCTTCCCTCACTATAAACGATCAAAGTTCGCGGGGGCTGGGGAAATGCTAGCCCCCCAAGTGGAGTTGGAGATCTGGAAATGAGGGTAACAATTACTATATAATTTGTGTAATTTGTGTACATATGTCCCAGAATTTGTGTACACCCTCTTCCCCACTATAAACGATCAAAGTTTGGGGGCCTGGAGAAATGCTAGCCTCCCAAATTGGATTGGAGGTCCGGAAACGGGGGAAAACATTTGTGTACAATTTGTGTACCTTGTGTACGTTGTTCCCAGAATTTGTGTACGCTTCCTTCTCCCATTATAAATGATCAAAGTTTGGGGATTACAAAAAATATACACAAATTTTGGCCCCCATTTCCAGACCCACAACTCATTGTGAAGAGGGGAGGGATTAGGATTTTTCCAGACCCCCAAAAAACCCTTAAAATGTTCATAGAAGGGAGCGTACACAAATTCTGGGACCAACGTACACAAGTTACACAAATTGTATACAAATATTTGCGCACATTCCCGGGCCCCAATTTAGCAAGGGGGCTAGCATCGTTTATAGTGGGGGAAGGGAGACTACACAAATTCTGGGACAAACGTACACAAATTTTTGCCCCCATTTCCAGGCGTCTGACTTAACTTGGGGAAAGGAGCTGAGACTTTTTGCCCCCCTCTCCGGCCTCCCAAACTTTGAATAATTATAATCAGGTAAGGGAGCGTACATAAATTCTGGGACCAACGTACACAAATTACACAGACTGTACACCAATTTTTGCCCCCAATTCCGGACCTCCAATTTAACTTGGAAGCTAGCATCAATTATAGTAAGACAAGGGAGCGTACACAATTTCTGGGACCAACGTACACAAATTATACAAATTATACACAAATTTTGGCCCCCATTTCCAGACTTCCAACTCCACTTGGGGCCTAGCATTTCTCCAGCCCCCAAACTTTGATCGTTTATAGTGGCGGAAGGGAGCGTACACAAATTCGGGGACCAAAGTACACAAGTTACACACATTGTACACAAATTTTTGCCCCCTATCCCAGACCTCCAATTCAACTTTATGGGGCTAGCATTTCCCCAGGTCCCAAACTGAGATCGTTTATAGTGAGGAAGGGAGGGTACACAAATTTTGGGACCAACGTACACAAATTACACAAATTATACATAATTTTTTGCCCCCTTATCCAGACCTCGAACTCAACTGGCGGGGGGCTAGCATTTCATCAGTCCTCCCAAACTTTGATCGCTTATTGTGGCGAAATGGAGCGTACACAAATTCGGGGACATATCAACACAAATTAAACAAATTACACACAAATATTTTCACCCATTTCCAGACCTCCGACTTAACGGGGGGGGGGGGGCTAGCATTTTCCCATCCCCCCAAACTTCGATACTTCATAGTCAGAGAAGGGGGCATACACGAATTCAGGGACCAACGTACACGAGTTACATAAATAGTACACACATTTTTTCACCCCTTCCTGAACCTCCAACTCAAATTTGGGGGCTACCATTTCCCCAGGTCCCAAACTTTGATTGTTTATAGTGGGGGAAGGGAGCGTACACAAATTCTGGGACCAACGTACACGAGTTACACAAATTTTTGTCCCCATCCCCGAACCTCCAACTCAACTTAGAGGGGAGGGGGCATTCCCCCTGGTCCCAAACTTTGATCGTTTATATTGGGGCAAGGGAGCGTACACAAATTCTGGGACCAACGTACACAAGCTACAAAATTTGTACACAAATTTTTGCCCCCGATCCTGGACCTCCAACTCAACTTGGGGGGGGGGAGCTAGCATTTTTCCAGCCCCCCTCCCAAACTTTGATCGTTTATAGTGGCGGAAGGGAGCGTATACAAATTCTGGGACCAACGTACACAAGTTACACAAATGGTACACCAATTTTTACCCTCGATCCCGGACCTCCAATTCAACTTTATGGGGCTAGCATTTCTCCAGTCCCCCCAAACTTTGATCGTTTATAGTGGCGGAAGGGAGCGTACACAAAAATGGACCTAGTCTCATAACTGTTAAGTTCATTTGGTAGTACGAAAATGATCTTGTTTGTATCCATATTTGGTTTGTCATTTCCATCGAAGAGGAAATTATTTTTTTCAAACTACCTTTTACCCCGATCGAGCCGAAGGATGAAGGCCGCAGGACGATGTCAGTAGGGGGGAGAGGACGACTTAGTGATCGGAGGACAGAGGAAAAAAGTAAACTGTATGCCGTTGTTCACTTTTGAAAACTTTGTATGTTAATATTGTGAAATGAAGATCACAATGATGTAACAAATGCAAGTGGGTTCTAGCTACAATTTATTTTTCTTTATTTCTGGTGTACTTGTATTGAAAATTAGACTGTATGAAGTCCGAATTCAATTACCTGCCCAAAATTAAGAAAGTATGAAGATACCTGTGATTTTTTTATTTTTAGTTTTTCATCACCAAATACCTAGTTTGTTTTACTTTCCAAAACTGAAATCCCTCTTCTCCAAGAAATCCTTAGGTACGTCCTTCTAAATACATATATTTTTAGGGTTCATCGTAAAAAACTCTAAGGTTTAACACGAAGTCCACTCGCTTCATCGTTGTCAACGAAATAATTTTGGACAATATTTCTTCTAAGTTGAGGGTTCTCCAGAAGCTAAGTTTGGGTAGGTCCAAGATTACACATTAGGGCGACTCATATTTATTCTTGATTGATTTTTTCAAATTCGTTCGGGATGGCCGAAAACACTACAAGGCCTCAGATCGATCACATAAGAGAAACACGGGCTTTAAAAGCCCTCCCCCCGTTTTATGAAAAAATACATCAAGTTTTTGAATTGAATTTTTCTTTTCTCAGCCTGTAACAGTGTTGAAATGTATTTTCATGGATTGCGAGAGTACATTGAATATTGATCAAATTTAAATCACATACTTTAATGCTCTAATGTGCGTTAATAACTAAGGAGAAACGTCCTCAAAAGAAGTGAAACATGATATTTACCAGAAGAATGCGCTGGAAAGTAAATTTATTGGGAATTTGTTCGCAATATGTCAACATTTTGAAATTCAGTACTAGGAGCAAGAGCAAAAAGATCAACTTGGGTATGTTTTCCTCGCCAATGAGTACCGGGAGGGAGAACGAGATTAGGTTCTAAAAAGACGCCGACGATTTTTAATGCAATAACGTAAAGGTCACGTTGTTTACTCGATTCTGAAAATTCGCTACTGCAAAATTTGCTGAGTTCATTCCTTCGTAATCAGACTCGATCAACGTTGTTCAAAGAATTACTGTTTTATAAAGAGATTTCGGCGTATTCTCTTCATTTTGCGCGCCGCGGGGAGAAATATTCGTGTGACAATGACGCCAAACTCTTTCTTCTGTCGTCGATTGATATTAAAAAAAAAAAAAAAGAAGAAAAAAAGAGTTTAAAACGAGCGAAATGATACGAACAATAGGAACGTACGGTAGTATGTCGGATAATTTCCCCTTTTTTGGAAAAAAATAGAACTCAGCCTCGAGGGTAATTCGACATTTAAACTGAAAGTGGGTGGTAAAAAAGTACAAAAACAGAATTAGAACTCGAATGTTTTTTTTCATGAAGATATAATAGAAGGGGTAGACGTGTTGACGAATCTGTGTCAAACCCTCTCTGGGTGCAACTAATATACCACCACTGCCAGCGTGCTCTCCAATTCTAAATAACCGGTAATTTTTTACCCTTTTCGAGGATTCTCGTATAATAGAAACCTTCCACCCTTTATTTGGACAGTATATTATTTTTTTCGATTTTCGACCGAGTTTCCTGATTTATTACAAAAAATCACGAAATGTATTTACATTTAAGATGAGCGTACGCCACGCGTTACGTATAATATTAAAATACGTTCCGATTGTATTTATTTTGCTCTCCTACATGGATGCGTTTCCTCTTTCGTCTTTCGCTGGGCTCATGAAAATTTTTCGCACCATGGGCTGCCTGCGAGACGTATACTTTTAGCATCCTATAGCCGCGAGCTTAGTCTCACGAGCTTGATATGATGAGAACGAGATTTGCACTTACCGTAATTGGAAACTTTTCAAATTTAGCAACATTAATTTTCGATGCAGAAAATTACAAAACCGACTTTAAAGACCCGTTCGAATGATAAAAAAACGGCTCGGGTAAAAGCAGCTCCCGGGACCCAAGGGTAATAACGGAAAGGGATGATAGGGTAAGGGAAAAAACACATAAAACTCATTGTACATGCAAAACAGCGTGGGTGCAGCGTGTGGGTAAGGGTTAGAAAGAAAAAAACATTTCTCTCGAGCTTCGTTAGGGGTGAGTTCTTTCCTAAATTAATTTGCTTCGAGAAACAAAGCGCGTATTCTTTCTACTAATGGAACTTGCTTGCAATTTAAAAAGAAAAAAAATCTTCAACCCTAAATTTCGCCTTTTATACAGCTTATTATTCATGCGGTTATCTCGTTTTTCTCGTCCCAATGAATCACAGGATATTTAAAAAATGCCGTAACGATTCGAGTTTTGCAAGAAATGCTCGGCTGCTTGTGACTGAAAAATCGAACAAAGCGCGAAGGATTTTTGGTCGTTTCGCCAGTGGTGACTGATAGATGGATTTTTCAAGGACGCGGCAGTGAATTTCTCATTTCCTTCTACCCGCAATTTTGGAAAATGATCATATCTCCAGGTAGTTTTAGGTAGGTATAACCAGGCGTGATGAAATTGTACCCATTTGTATATAAGTTTAATACCTCGAAAAATTAATATCAGTAGGTTTTGACCCTCTCTGGTGGCACTCGATGAGTCGGGTTCCCGAATCTCTTGCAGAATCGAATTCAGTAGCATAGAAAGCCTATGAAAGGAATATTATCTCAAAAAACTGACAAATGTGTGATCTCAATCCTCTTTTGGTGATATCACTGAGGGTCGTATGTGAAAACTAACCTCAAAATTGAATTCAATAACGTTGAAAAGATCTCGAAAAAGTACTATTATTTCACTTTGATCCGTATTAGTGGCATCTGAGTCAGATGAAAAAATTAACCCTGAATTTGGAATTCCTGATTTTAAACAAGAAATTAACGAGCTGAAAGTTTCATTTCATGTAGTCCCGAAAAATCCGAGAGAAGTCTCAAAATAAAAGGGACATCTTAGTGGACATAGACCGCATGCCTCAAGTTCCAGCCACCCCACAGAGAGGTTAATTTCGTCGGTCTCACTCTTTTGTAAAAAAAACAAAAAACAGTAAAATATGTTGGAAAATGGTCACTTTCTTATTATTAAATTGTATACAAGAAAAGTATTTTAACAGTTTCTTCAATAGTTTTTAATCGATTGTATTTTATCCTACTTCTTGATCATTTATTGGTAGAAAAATGAAATGTTCAGAGCGCTCGCGCTTCTTTGTCGAAGCAGGGTCCGAGGTACTAGTCCCATGCTGCCCTCCACTCTCGAAAAATTACTATTACATGGCCTCAACCCTCCTTCAATGTCACTATGTTTACTCAGATAATATAATAAATTTTTGCTTCAAGTACTCGTATTCAGAAACATTCAGAATGACTAATTTCTTGTTGTGATAGATTTAAAATTCATAAGTTCGATTACAACCCCCTTTTTGAAAATTTTCTGCGACCCCCATGTTTCCCCTGCTGGCATCACCTTTCGGAATTCCATCGAATGTTGAGAGAGGGGCTTTGATGACATCTAAGGAGGTCAGGTCAAAAAATAAATCCAAAAAGTGGGATCGACGATATTGAAAATCCAAAAATCAACACCAGTCTCGAATTCTATATTTTAGCTCTTCGTTTCCCTATTTTCGAACTCTTCCAAGGAGCTATAAACTTAAACCGTGGAGTTGAACAATTTTGTACCTGAAGTATATTGAAACTTCTATCTGAAACGTACTCGTATCTGAATATTTTTAGCATTAATACAGGATAAGAAAAAAAAAATTAGTTAAAGTTATTTCCCAGAAGAGAGGGAGGGACTCGTGTGAAATTTTTTTCCCCTTATTCGATCAAGCTGAAGTTTTCAAAGAGGGTCGGATTTTTGGTATCCATTTTCATGGAGTTCTGAAGTCTCATAAGAGTTCCAAAGTAAGGGATACCAAATTTAAAACTAGATTTACCTATTCCAAAATCACCACAAAGAACCAGAACCGTACAGATGGAATACATAGGCAGATACGTTTTTACAACTTTGAATAGCTCTAATAGAAGACTGATTGGTAAGACTAGGTAAACATTCTTAAGCATCCTAATGGTTGCAGATTGCAGACTGTTTCACTATTCATCTGTCAAAAAACTTTCTGAAAAAATCACAACGAAAACAGAACCGTACCGGTGGATTAGCAAATATGTTCATTCAGCTTGGGAAAATCCAAACAAGGTGTTTGTCGGTTGAAACTTGTAAACATTATGATGTACTTGTTATATGTTGTTATCATTTCTATCACTACAGGCTACTTGACTAGTTACGTTAGATTTATTCTGAAAGACAGACTAGGAAAATCAGAATCACATACTCAGGCGGTCCCGAACTCTAAACCGTTATAAACAGAAATGCAGGTTCCTGGTTGGTCTCAAGTTGTATGCATTCGGTATCATTCTGCATATTACGGCTTCATTAGATTCATTAGTTCTGCTTAACTCACATCCAGAACAGGAGGCTTGCCTGCCTATCTACCTACTTATTCAGTTTTTATGATAGCAACTCAATGAAATATTGCAAATTACAATTAGTGAAACAAACAAAAAGAGAGATAGAACACGCTAACTATGATCTAAAGTTCGTAGAACTTTCGACCTAACGCTATCATTTAGTTTCCAAAACAGTTTTCAACTATTTAAATACGCAGTCGAGTGCATAAGGAAGTTTCTTCAGCGTAAAACAAAAATCACGACTATTATTTCAGATTTAGGAGACACCCTATACAAACCCCTTTCATTTAGCTCGAAAAGAATTACAAAAGTTTTTTTAACGCGTTGTAAAATTGCACGAGGTCTTCCTCCTTTTTTCTTCTCTTTCTTCTCCTTTATTTTTTCTTCTTCTTTACATATTTTTCCTTTTTTCTCTCTTCTTTTTTTTTATTGCAAAAAGTTCTAATAATTTATTTTTCATATTCTTTCTTATCGTTGTTATTCTGCAAAACTTTAAATTACCCCCGCTCTTGACATCGATATCTTCTTGCCTTTACGTTTCCAAAGAATTTTATCATGAAAACGAATTTATCAAGACCAAAAGAGAATAAAAAAAAATGCAAAGTAAAGAAGAAATAAAAACTCATTTCGTTTCTAGTACCATTTTACTTCTCTAACCGCTCTCTTTTTTATTTTTATTCCTTGTGGATGGAAATAAGGAATAAGAGCATCCTCTTTACATTTTAAAAATGAGATTAAAATGAATAATTTACGGAATCGAGGTAATTAGAGATTGAAAAGGTTTATTTTGACTTCGTACTTATAAGAAATACTATGAATTCCGAAATGGTATGATTCGTTATTCAGATTTTTAAAGGAAATTTTTATATTACGAATAAAATTAATGAGAAACAATTTCCAGCAAATCAAGCTTCAAATCTATTTAATGGAAGTTTTTAGAAGAGGTCGTGTAGCTGCTGAAAGAAATAATTTCGGAAGCTGTGATCAAAACCGGGACAGTATATGAGAGATTGTTTTTTCTCCGAAACAGTGAAAACTGAATTTTCAGATTATTTTGAACCGTCAAGTTTTTGCTAAGCCTCCGCCAGCGCTTAAAAATTTTCATCGAGTAGAGACCAGATGGCCTATAAGGCATAGTATGGCTGTACTCATCTGGATTAGCTTAAGCAGTATAGAGGCCCTTCATTCACAATGAGCGCTGAAAGCTGATCAGATTCTATGCACCTATATGAAGAAAAAAAATTAAGACTGAAGGGGCAAATCTGTTGCAGTCTTAGTTAATGAAAATGAATAAACTTCCGATAACTTGATATGTCAACTATTTGAACTCTTTTGCTACACTGGAGTTCTTAAAAAATTACAGATTTGGATAAGACTTAACCTTTCTGAACGCATTGTTCAGGCTAATTCCCTATCTAGATTTAGATTTTCCCTTATCCCCCCCCTTAAAATTGCCAGAAAAGTTATTCTTGTTAATAGTGATAATGTTATGGTGGTGGCGATCAGGGAGGGGTCTTGTTGGCCGAGCGGATAGCGCGCTGGTCTCGGAATCCGGAGGTCCCGGGTTCGAGCCGACGTAACAATTCGCTACATTTCGACCTTGGCCGGTTTTTCGGCAAGAAGAGAAGAAGGCTAAGACAGCTCTAACAGCCTCCCCGACGTCTCTGAGGTAATGCTCGAAAGGGCGTATTCCAGGGCTCGGGTTGAGAGTAGAATCAGAAAAGAGATGGTGGTGGTGGTGATGATGGAGGTCTAAAAAAATACGGGAATAGAAAATTTTTACGCAAGAGATGCTGAAACGCAATTTTGTTGAAAACTGTATTTAATGCTTTCGAAAGTAACAAATGCAGGCCTGTTTGCAAAGGAAAAGAAAGGCTAAGCCGAGTCAGTATTTCTCAGAGAAACAGTATTGAACTCGTGAAAACTGACATTTTTACTTTTTGAAAAAGATCAGTGATTTGTATACAGAACCACTCCCCAATCTTTAACGAGAAAATCGTGCAGACAGGTAGTTAGTCTGTACATTAGCCCCCTTTTCCTTCATTTTTGAACACGAAGTTAGACTTACATGGGATGGAAAAGGATTTTAAAGTAACAAGAACTAGTTTCCTTCTGGGTCAAAATATGTTCTCTTCTTCGAAAGGAGAGCTTAAATGTTCCATATGTTCAGAATTTCAAATGGAAAAGTATCGAACGAACTGCCGAAATAGGATTTTTTTGGATCGCTGATTCTGAATAAGTTCATCACCAGATGAATCAGAATTTCACTTTTCAGGTAGGAAAATTGATTTGGTTTGAAAAGTCCAAACTGTCGAAACTATTTCTGTCGAGTTGCACTTTCGAGTATTCCAGTAGATGTTGATGGGCACTTTGATTTACCCGAAAATTAAAATTTAGCTCTTGAGAGAAGGTAGAACCAACTTGACTTAGAATATTAAAATCGGATTTCTTAAATATCTCGTGATATTTTGTAACCGACTCCATTCGGGGCTCCAAAATCCGATTTAACTTCAAAATGGAACATTGAAGGGTTGGCAGCACTACTGTACGGGTTGCTGCTTTTCACAGCTTGATGTACGTAGCCTACGTTAAGTTTAATTGAGATGATATATGTACGAATGACGATGATGAAAGATCAACGAGGCACGAGGTCTCAGTAATTAGTTTTATAATAACCAATATTAATAAACAATTGGTTTTATTTGCGATTACTGGAGTCTGCGTATTCAAAAATAATAAATAAGTCTTACTTTAAAATTGGAGGTAGCCTTCACGCGTTTTCATATACCTAGGAAGCTGATGTCAAGCCGAATAACAATCCCTCAAATAGAACTTAACTTCTTTTCTTTCTTTTCTGCTGCACTGTGGATCAAAAAACGATTTTTAATCAGCAAAATGAAACGAATTATCAAAATAAGGGGTTTCTTGGTTCCTACTTTCGAATATTACAAAAAATTGTTGATTTGACTTATTGGGCCTTCCAAATTCACATTTTGCAAAGCATGAGAAACGAGAATTTTACTATTATTTTAGTTCAAAGCTACAAGTCATCTTCCGCATATCCATAGGCGCAAATAGGGGATCATGGAGGATAAGGAGGGGGCTTAGTCCTCCTCCAGAAAACTAAAAAATTATAAGAGCGAAAAAATATTCAGCATTATTGTAATACTTGTCAGCTACTCATGAGCCCCCCCCCCCCCCGATAGGCTGTGCGAGCTTCTGCACATATTATTAGAAAGCTTGTATCCAGCAGTGTTGTAATTCCAAAAAAGGAATAATCAAAATCCCACCCATCTTCTATGGAAAGAAAAGTTGGAAATTTGGAGGCTTACGCGGAAGAATTGCTCATCGATTTTAAGATCGCGAAGAAGATTGTATAGGTGGGCACAAATTTTACAGTTTTAAATGGAAAAGTATGACTTTACGACCTCGCCTGAAGAAAGAAAAAGAAAAAAATTTGTTTATTTCGATGGTTTGTTCAATAAGATGGACCGAAATTTTATAATTTTTTGAAATGTTTTGCTTCTGTGAACTAAATCTATCCCTTTTGGTGTAAAAACGTACCAGCCAAAATTTTTTTCCCCCTTTTGAAATCAAACAATTCAGAGGGGGCGGAAGGAATCATGTTTAATATGGGATTCCCCGTAAAGAATGCTGGCTATTTTTAGTTTTAACACTTACTAAGATTCAAATTTTGCCAAAACATTTGGACAATAAAAAAACGTTCTTATTAGTGTAAGGATAAAGTGATTATCAAAACTTTACGAAAATCCATTTCGAAAGTTAATGGTCTTTCTGACATTTTCTTGCATATTTTTTCGTAAAGCCCGCAGGAAGCGTATAAAACCATGGAAATGATTCTGTGTACAGTGTACACGGATTTCAGGTGCACTAAGCCATTTATGAACTGATTTCTGTCTTAGCCCTAGGGACGTACCGAAGAGTTTTGCCGGGGGGGGGGCAACTGACTCAACTCAGAATTCCCAAGTATCAAAAAGCAAGAAAAATAAATAAATAACCGTTTGACATGTTAGATTTTTCCAACTGACTCAACTCAAAATTCCCAAGTATCAATGCAAAAGAAGAAAAACCTTTTGACCTGTTGGGTTTTCCCAACTTCTCAACTTAATTCCCAAGTATCAAAGCAGAAAAAAACTTTTAACTTGTTGGATTTTTCCAACTCGCCTGACTGAAATGGTAAATTTTCCCAACTGCTAAGTAAAAAACTCCTAGCGGGGGATGCCCCCACCCCCTATCAGTACGTCCCTGCTCAACCCTGACACTAAAGACTCCATCGAGGGGGCGGAATCTTAGAAACAAAGATATAATACCATATCAAGCATGTCGAAAATAGAGTTTGCAGGGTCGCTGAATGCGTTTTAGAGGTTATTTGAACTGTCAAGGAGCAGTGACGTGAAAAGTTGAAAAATGTAGAACTTTACTTTAAGGATACCAATAATTGGCTTTTTGTAATCGCCAAATACATTTTTTAAATAATATATATATATAAAATTACATTATTTTATTGTTCCTCAGTAAAGAGAAAACAGTTTTTAGATTTTGAATACTTATTAACAGATCACAAAATTTTAATTTTCTCTGGTCTTTGCCTTCCAATACACCATTACTAGTCGAAATATCTGAAGACAACTTCAAAATTGAATTTGACGACTACGCAGATACCCAATTATCAATGTAAAATTGAAGGGATGCTCTATAATTTCCAAAGTCCCTAATAGACCATTATTAGTACTGATTACAGTTAAGATAACCGCCAAAACAAATTTAGTGACTCAAAAACCCTTTTCTTTTAAATATGCTTGACAATACCATTTGTAATTTGAAATGCTACCCCCTAAGTGGAGCCTTTAGAGAGAAAATTAACATCAAAATAAGTTTAGAAATGGGTGCTGCACCTACAAAACGAGTAAACAATCGTTTTCATGCTTTTATACGCTTTTGTGGGATTCAACGAACAAAGTGTACAAAAAAGTGGAATCAGTTTTATAGTCAAATCAAGTTTTTTGACTAAAATTCAGTTTCAGAACTTTTCAAAGCAAAATATCTCAGTTTTTATGCAGGAAATCCAATGTTAAACATGACTACTCCCCGGTGAACTTCAAAATTGTTCAATTTCAAAAACGTGTCAGCTGGTGGGTGTTTCGATCGAAAGGAACCAATTTAGTCATGTGGAGCAAAATATTTCGACAACTGCTAATTTCTGCGCCACTCTCATTGTTCATCGTTCAGTGAAGAATAAGAAGTACTGAAAAGTAAAATTCCCTCTTTTTTGGCGGATGATTTCAAAATAGCAAAGAAAGTTGAAAAGGGGGGGGGGAGTATCCAGTTTAGAATTTCCAACAGGAAGGTAGATATGCCTGTTCGAATTCACCTAAAAAATTGAAACAATGAACTTACTCCGTTAGTTTGTTCAATTCTGCTTGCCTCAAGTTATTTTTAAACAAGTTGGGTGGCCGAAAAGAGAAGAAACTTGATTTATTTCAATGCATTTGTATTTCACTCGATACAAGTTTTTCAATAACATGCATACAAATAAATTCGAAGTTTAAAAAAATTGTCATTATCGAGAGTCGAATATGGATCTTGGGACCGAAATAGGTTCGGGTCAGTGACGTACGGTGAGTTTTTCTCGGCGGTAAGCGATAAGCGTAGACAGGGATGTACCGAAGAGTTTTTCCTGCGGGGGGGGGGGGGGGGGATTGTGAAAGTCCCAACTGACTCAACTCAAAATTCCCTAGTATCAAAGGAAAAAATCTTTTAACTTGTTGGATTTTTCCAACTGACAACTCAAAATTCCGAAATATCAGAGCAAAGAAAAAAAACCCTTTGACTCATTGGATTTTCCAAACTTCTCCACTCAATTCTCAAGTATCAAAGAAATAAAAACAAAAACAACTTTTGTGACTTGTTGGATTTTTCAACTCTGCCTGACTGAAATGGTAAATTTTCTCAACTGCTGCGTGAAGAATTTTTACAGGGGGGTAGGTTGCCTCCCCCCATCGGTACGTACCTGAGCGTAGAGGTACAGGAAAAATCAGAATAAAAGTATGAAACATGCTACGTACTACAGAAGGGCATTTATCAAATTATTCAAGTTGTTGGATACCTGAGTAGTGTCATTCCATATACATTTATCCTTTTCTGTGACGAATAATAGACATGGCCAACAAAACAGTTTTCCACCATCTTCACAATGGGTTAACCAGAAAACGTTTTCATATTGCGATGTGTGAAAATGTCTAGTAAAAATCAAACCACCTTTCTTTTGCCCAGTTTAAAAATGGTGTTTAGGCTAAACACCATTAATAATTGAAGGCGGCTAACTAAGAAGGGCCTGAGTGAAAAAATGCCGTTGCTGGAAAAAATCACAAAAACATTCATAGACTAGATCTTGTCACCTAAAAGTCGCTGTAGTTCGCTGAATTTCCGCACTAGAGCGCTGCGCGCGAGCTCATTGGAAAGAGGAGACGTCAGAGAATACGAAAATCGAGTATTTGGAAAAAGGGCCTAAGCCGGGTTAGGCCCTTTTATTCTGACCGCCTTCAATTTCTAATTGTTTATTAAGAGTAAGTCGCGAAAACGGGGTTTTCAACGCATTTTGTGGGCAAAAAACACGGAACATTCAAACATAACGCGTTGACTAGTAGAAGAACATAATCACGTTTCACTGTCAACTTTGATGTTCGTGTGTAGCTAAGCCGAACCAAGCCAGACTCAATGTGTTTCCAGAACCCAACCAAACGCACAGGTTTCGTCGCGTTGAATATGCTAGTGTGATTTGTATTGGTAATTACCACGGGGACGGAGCATAAGTCGTGCAAT
Source organism: Acanthococcus lagerstroemiae (assembly GCA_031841125.1). Classification (NCBI taxonomy): domain Eukaryota; kingdom Metazoa; phylum Arthropoda; class Insecta; order Hemiptera; family Eriococcidae; genus Acanthococcus; species Acanthococcus lagerstroemiae. Next base: position 34,114,119 of record CM063107.1, read on the forward strand.
GTTAAGTGCAGTATGGAAAGGAAACGTTGGATCTGACGCACACCTCGCTCGCCTATATGAAGATATGTACATGTACGAGGATTGCTGAATGCCGAACAGTATGCGCTTCTGTTTCAACTGTCTCCTCGCATACCTCCCGTGAATTTATTATATGTATACTTAAGCGTAAGCGTTGTAAGCGTCAATACTCTATTTCACCCAATGTTTCATTATCTTTTATTTGTTACAAGTTGAATTTGATATTATATTATGAAAACTTATTTTCTCGGGAATTTCCTGGGTAAGCGGCGCTTACCTTGTTTGCCTGGAATGCACGCCACTGGTTCGGGTGCAAGATAGCACAAGTAATGAAATATTCGAAAAATAAGCGAAAAAAATGGTTTTTCGAACTATTTGATGTTCCAAGCCGAATACTGATTTCATTTCAGGCAGCAGTGTCGGCTTGTTGCGGGCCACAAGAAGCGAATTAGTATAATATGTAAAACGCAAAATCGAAATTTGAGACCTAAGAAACCCTGATTTCGACCTTTCGTTCGATTTCTTAACCCGATATGCAAAATCACACCAGTTACCCAGGTAACTAAAAGGGTAACTGACGGGGTTCTGGGTAATCTGAGGGTAACTGAGGGTCGCAAATGGGTAACTTTTCCGCGGGTAACTAGGGTAACTGATTGCGCATCGGGAAATGTATCAACTCATCAGCAATCAGGAGGATGAACTTCTGATTTTGTCGCCCAAATCGAGTTCACATTAATAATCGAATACAATATTAGAAATCAAAAGGACTAAAAATATCCCTGTTTCAATATTTCGCTCAATTTACGGGTCAAGTTAATTTTTGTGACTACAGAGCGTGATAATTTCGTGTAATTGACAAAAATCGGGGTTGGATGAAACGTAATAATACGACGAACTTCTCGAAATAAACGACCCAAAAACCTACTTCTACAGAGGTTGTTCAATTTTTCACAAAGTGAGATTCCGAGGTACCGAGGTAGTAACAGCTCACAAACCTTTCATGGGTGAGGAAATGTTCATCCAGATGTGTAGAAGGTATAACCAGCTACTTCAAGATCTTCTTTGGATGTGTAGATGCTGCCCCGCTTTCAAAATATAAGAAATAAGGAAAGTACCTATACTAATTCGTAAAACGCCCTAGTCTTTGATACTGATCACGTCTGCGTTCCCGGTGAAAGATTATTTATCGACATATTTGTCAGCATATTTTATGTTTGGACCTCGTACACTATGTCATCAGTTTTCGGCAGGAATGAATTGGCTCTTTGAATGAATACAAGCATGATTGGAGGGCAAAGTGCAAGAAGCGGTCGAGTCCATTTCTCCAAAGAAACAGACTCTGCTAACTAAGATCATGTTATATGTTGGTGAACATGCGGTCTGTCACAACGGGAAAATCGACTTGATCACTTCTTGCCCACTTTTTGGGTGTATAACAATGAAGTTAGTTTTAAAATGCCGACGAACACTGAGTAATAATGTTACGATCAACATTTTTACGAGCCAAGTGTCAATATTTGACTCGTTGGTTGAAATGCAAGCGCTAATATTTTTTACGAGCCTCGTTAGGAAGAAAACGCGAAAGTTGCAATGATTGAACGATAAAGAAAGAAAAAAAAATAAATAAGAGAAGTGAGAAAGAGGAAGCAAAGAGAAAAAGTTGATCCCTAGAGATGCACCATGCACCGCTCTTGCCTGAATTTCTTTATACTTTTTCTCAAAATTAACCGCACCCCTCTGCTCGTAATTCGTTACCACACCTCTAACTTTCTTCTCAAACGGGGAATGGAAACTTTTTCTTCGCGCTAATTACGTTATAACCAACACAACGGTAGTCGCTTTTTCCTGCTTAATTTATCTCTGCTTTTTTCTTCAACGAGGAAGAGAAAAAAAAACTTTCCTCCCCTCTTTTTCCTTCTTTATGATTTTTTATTGGAAAATACGAGCGTTTTTACGCGCCGAATAAATAATTTTAGCGAAATATAAAAACGCGAAACAACCTTTCTTTTATGCTTATTACCAACTGTAACCCTGTTTATTTTTAATACTTAGAATGCGAAATGAAGCAGGACGTACTCGGGTACCGGGTGCCTTGGGCTGGAATTTTATATCGGCGCTCGCGAATGGTGAAAAATGTTGGACAGCCGTGCCCGAGAGCTGAATTATCGTAAAAAGGACGAAAATGGGAGGAAAGGAGAAAACTATAATTGAAGAGACATTTCGTTTCGAAGACGCTAATCTCGACATTTTTTTGGAAGTGCCATTTTTGGTTAAGATCCGAACAATGTTCTTCGTACTTAGTCTCAAAAGCTTGAAACGTTGTGGAAAAGGTTCTCCCCCTCCCCAAATAAGACATGTCACCAAGTTCCGAATTTCAAGTGAAAATTTATTTAGTAAAATAATAAACATGTATAAGTCTGTTGGATCATTGATTTCAAATATTTGATTCGAATTTTGATCTGCTCCCGATTTAGGCGCCAGAGAATCCGAATTTTATACTTTTAACGGATAAAACTAACTTTACTTGAAAAATCAAACGAAGCATCGATGTAGGCTATTTTTGCCGCTGATTACCAATGTTTCACCGGATTCTTGAATCGGCTCTAATTTGGGACTCAAAATATAAATTTCATGCTTGAGGATGGGAAAGATTGACTCGACTGAAAAATTGTTGAGTTGCTGTGTAGCCGCAGGTAGTAACGTGTCCGCTTCGCAATCCTTGCGTCCCGGGTAAGTCCCATCAACGTCGGAAAGCTGGTGATATTTGAATACCCCCACTAACATCCTACCGAACACAGCGACTATAGCATCAGTAGAAGCGTAAACATAGCGCATCCCGTAACCCCTGCCAGTTCACACAAACAAGACATTACAATCGCAGAGCGTGTTACCACCAGATCAGAAAGATTGGTACGGTGCGTGTGCACGTTGTGGACAGCTCATTCAACGTCGTGAAACACGTTGCTAGTAAGCGAACTGCGACTGCACACTCTTCGGCTCAAGGAAGAAAGTCTTAACGCAACAAACCGCGGGCAAAGCAACGGAAAACTACTCCGACTAACCTGCCCAGGAGAGTCGCATGTCAGAAACCGCGACCGCCAATATCCAGCACTTATGACGCCTGAAGAGGAAAAATTGTTAAAACAGTCTGAAAATAGAATTTTTAGGTAACTGATTTCAAATAATGTATTCGATTCTTAGTTCGGCCTTGATTTAGGCTCCAAAACTCGAAATATACCCTTCAAATGGACAAAACTGGTTTTTTACCAACAAAATAGACCATAATCTTAAAGTAAGGGTCTTTCGGGTCACATGTTTAAAATATTGCATTCGATTTTTCATTCGACCCAGGCGACGAACTTTGAAAAGTCTGAAGCAACTCTAAAAAGGTCTAGGGAAGTTTGTAATTCTCGAACTAGCATTGAAGAGTTTTGGGTAATGTTTTGAAGAAAATCGAACAAAGTTTTGTAGGTAGCTGGTGGATTCTATTCATCAGATTTTATATACGGTCCTATTCGCGGTCTTAAATTCTTTAATGTCTCAATTAAACAAAAATTTTTATTTTGCAATCTAACTGTGCAACAGAGTGAAGAGGATGTAAAATTTGATAAATTGATTAGACAGTTGCGAACAGAAACCTACAGAACCGCTATGGCATTGATATTTCATTTGATTTTCTTGATCGATTAATTTTGCCATTCTAATTGGGAATTTTGATTTCGAAGGCTGAAACTCAATCAAAAATTTGATGAAGTATCCGAAACTGGTGACCTGAAGAAACCACATCGTTTTACATTGTTTGATTTCTTTGTTGGCTTGTTTTAACTCTGTCATAACTCACGAATGTGAAATTGATTTTTTAGGCTAAAGTTAAAGCTGTTGTGATGATGGACGGGGGGGGGGGGTCATTCGCCTCCAATGTTATGTGAAAAGTTGGCTCGGCAAATTTTAGTGGCCAATCAACTGGTCGTAAGACTGATAACCTTATCATCAATTGGTAAAACTGGGAAAGTAAAGATTTTTTGTCAAGATTTTAATACATAGAGAGCCTGGCTAAAATTGTTGCTGAACTAAAGATTGGCACTTTTAAAATTTCAAATCGGTGAGCCAGGAAACCGCAATCCTGTCATCAAAATTCTTCTGCGGAAGTAAATTTTCTTGTTATTGGATCCCAAAAGTGACGGAAAATACCAATTTGCGAGCAAAGTAAAGAAACTTTTTCAAGTTTCAATAGAATTCTTATGAAAAAATTACATTTTAAACGGTTATGGTTGATTATCACCAAATCTCTATCCCCCCCCCCCCGTCCAGTCATGTTTCGAGACTCCGTTTCATTTTTTTCAATGAAGTCAATTTGTCTATTTGCACAGAATGTGCTTATGCCGTTTTTTCAGTACAGAGAACTTTACCCATTTTAAGTATAAAATTCAGATTCTGGGACTCAGGGGTTAACTCAAACATCTGATGAAATGTTCCGATAACTCGAACTTTGTTTCGACCCTAATATGTTTGGAAGCTTCAAGACTCTTCCAAACATACCAAAGATCAGATATATTTCAAGACTTTCAGACTTTTTCACGATTATTCCAAGCTTGGCTGAGACTTTTAGATTCTTTCGAATTTGTTCAAGACTCTCTAAGATTCTTAAAGACTTGTTTCACAATCAATAAAACTCTTCATAGACTCGCTAAACTTTTGTACGTTTTTTTTAGACCGATCTTGAAACATTTTTGGCTTTGCCTTAGACTTTCTGAGAATCATTAGAAGGAGCTAAGATTCTTCGGACATTCCTTAAAACTAAGCGAAAATAGACACTTCCATTCCTTATATTTGCGAACAGATATTCGATCGAAAGAGTGTCCTATTTCTGATGATTAAAATTTTCAAACTAGAAAACTAGAGCCTATTAATATTTTTGAAGCGTAGATACGAGTATGAAGGAGAGAATTGTTTACTACGAAAAAATCGCTGGATTTAGACGACAATTTTTATGGAAAATTGAAAAAACATGAAAATGTTTGCACATACTTGTTACGTTTTTACAGCGCAGCAAACTTCTTGGGACAACACCCCAACAAAAATACTAGTTGAGATGTTGCGGTGACAGATAGTAAGCATCAACCGCGTGTAAAAACGTGGGACATTTGATCGTATTTCCATCTTCCAGCAATGGAAAACGGTGGTGCTGCTTAACCAAAAAAAGAAAAACGCGGGGCTAACAAACCACGTGCATAGACTATGCCGACTAGCTTAAACGCTTGAAGTAAGCAAGATGAATTCTGAGGAGGCTGCAACTAAGATCAAAAACTGAATCCTCTATGTTTCCACAGCATCGAACTATCTAAAAGTAACCTATACCTGAGTTACTAGCGATTATACCAGTATCTCTCTCACACCCACTGGAAAATTAACACGTGTGTGCTGGGGTTAATACAGCTAAGACAATCAACATTCACACGGTGAAAGAGACGACCGCAATACTATGGATATCACCTTTATTCACGATGCTTCTTATTACAGGAACCAAGATTTTCGCGGGAACAATGTACGAAGGACCGACGTATAGATTCTAGCAGTGACTATCGCTTGACGAAATAAAAGTTGAGTGGAGTTGGCGGTCAAATGCATTATGAAAGTTTTTTTAAAGTTCGGAACCATTGGCACAAGTTCTCATCACAAAAAAAAAAAAAAAAACACGCTCGAAAACAATAAAATTTCTGCATGTTGTATAATAAACGCAGTGACACGACGAATTCAAAGAACGTAAGACTGTTGAAAAAAATATTCGCTTTAAGGCAGATGAGCAAAACGATGCAGTATCTTCTTCATACGCTAAACCAGCAGAAAGCGAAATCGAAAAACCAAAACCGCAAGAACGTCTGAAAACGAAATCTCAAAACGAAGTGAAAGTCCTCATTGATTGATCATCGATTACTGGCTGAAATTCTCCTATCTACGCGGTCAACGAAAAGTGGTGGGAGAGGTATCAATAAGATACCGGTGATCGACAATACTCTTCCGGAAAGGTGTCTTCAGAATACAAGTAGCCATTTGCATAGCCAACCTCTAAATAAAGAAGGCGTTTTAAGAAGAAGAAGATCGACGATAAAGTTGTACTAGTCTATCTAGACGAGGAGGTGAGGGATGAGTGAAGAGGAAGCGCGTCCGGCTGTGGGGGATCTGAATTCTAGGCTAGGGCTCGGGGAGCGCGAACCTCGATCTTTTGGGACCCCCATGGTGGCCCTTGCAGGACGCGCGCACTGGAAGCGGCACGGCGAAATGGGGACTCGGGCCGGCCTCAAAGCGTCCCTCCGGTCACTGATGCGATACTCAAAAGGGGCCACTTTGGCATTCGTCCATCGCCGTACGTCTCACCACACCACTAGTCTATCTATTAGTAACACTGAAAAAATTAATTTATGCGGTACATAATTTCTTCAATACCCATATCTTTGCCCCTTCAAATATAAAAGCAGGCGAACAGTCATTGTGTGGCCGAGTGAAGTCCCACCAACGCCGTAAAGCTAGTGATTTTCAAATACCCCCCCCCCCTTGTCATCCTAGCGAACACAGTGACTACAGTATTAATCGAGGTGGAAAGATAACGCGTCTTGTAACCTCGCTAGTTCGAATGAATAAGACATTACAATCACAGGGCGTATTACCACCGAGTCTGAAAGATTGAGACTGTTGAGTGCATGTTGTGGACAGCTTACTCAACATTGCGAAAACACGTGGCTAGTAAGCGGACTGCGGTTGCATACTCCTTGGCATAGAGAAGGAAAACTCTAGCGCAACAAACCATGGGAAAAGCAACGGCAAACTACTCCAACTAATCCAGCCTAGGGAAGTCGCGCTTCAAAAACCGCGACTGCCAATATCCGGTTACCGATACGGCACACATATCTACAAGCTGTCAGGGTGAGCTGCCTACTTACCCGGTTGAAAGGATGATCACTAACTATAAGACACTCTGTATTTTATTTTGAGTAGTTCTAAAAATTGCTTTAAAAAAACCCTCTGATCTAAAAAAAACAGTAATTAGTGACAGAACCGTTACCAGGGGGTGCTAATGGGTAACCACCCCCTAGCAACATGGTTTTCCCTTTCTTGCAAAAGAGAAAATTCGCTGTTACCTTTCCCCTTGCTTGCAAATCAGTTGTTACTCCCTCATATTGCTGAAATTTTCTCCATAAAACATGTGGCTGGTTACGGGTCTGATTGCCGCGAAAATTTTATTTGCAAAAAGTTATAAATTCAATTCACTAACCACCAACACCTATTTCATCGCCCCCTACTGGCACCTCAGTCATTATTTTTACTATCATCATCGAGTGATTTGTTGTTTAATTCAACTGTCGGGAGTTGGATGGGATCACCTTGGTCTAGGATCATCATTTTCTCTATATTATGAACCAGGAAGAAAAGATAATCGAGATACGCACCGCCGAAATGTTTATTACATATTGTGTATAATCCCCCCTGTTCTGGGCGGCGGCAACAGAAAAAGAAGGTAACCTGGAACCAGTTTATTTTTTTTATTTTATAACGGGACGCGCGGTGTTTTTTAAGGGTAGCATACACGCGCCTTGTGGTCCCGGTTAACTCGGCCTCGCGTGCCGGCGCGTTACGCGCTCTCGCGAGCCTTCCGCACACTTTTAATCCCGACTTTTTTTTATTATTTCCTTTTTTGTCTGATAAAAAAATAACTATGCGGAGTGTAACCCTCTTTTTAGCGAACGAGCGAGAGCGTACGCAGAACACACACCGTATAAAAAACGCGATTCGTACACCTGGTGTTAATGGCTTTCGAAGGAAGAACATCTTGACGTTGCACTTTCATCGTAAGTAGGCTAATTCGCCATCCGTCAAAATTAACGACCGCGCGATACACAACCCTGACGTGGGTGAGGAACTGAAGGTGGAGGTGAGCACTTGTCGCGCCTGCGATCGGAAACGATGGATTCAAAATTTCGTTTCGAAGACAGAGGACAGACTTGCTCCTAGAACTTGAACTGACGACTTCGAAGCCTCTTATGGCGAAGTTACACATGACATGGTTGTGGTAGTACCGTATGGTAAGCATGCCAAGAACCAACAACGTCGACAGTGAACCGCCGCATTCTTCACACCAAACGTGTAAGAACAACTTCGCAGAGAGTGGGCAAACTGACCAAACCTCAACAGCCAATAGGAAGACGGGACACAATATACTTACCATACGGTACTACCATAAGTAACTATAACAGTAAGATACACGCTGGAATGCATCCATAGAAAAAAGGTCTAAGTTCACTTAGGCCCTTTTTCAATAAATGATGTAGTTTGATTCGGCAGGTCAAGAACACTATAAACACCTCACATTACAGCGTAATCTAGCGCCAAACGGCCGCAACAGGGGATTAAACATGACTGCTCTGAAAAATAATAGCGTGAGCTCCGTGATAGTGGTGATTATAGTTCAGGTTTTGTCTTCTTTTCAGCGTTATTATTTATTTTTCATTAATTAATACTATATTGACTTCAGAGCATGCAGGGACGTAGCCAGACTTGGTATGAAGGGGGGGGGTGTCGTTTCACTTTTACAACATTACAGGTGTAATACTTACTATTACCAGAATAAATTAAAATTTTTTCACATTGTCGGCTGATGCAGAAGGAAGGGGTCCCCCCCCCCCAAAAAAAAAAACCGTGGCTACGCCCCTGAGAACATGCATGTGTATTTATTATTTTTCAGTGTTCGTTTTCTATTGAAAAAGAAGTAGAAAAAGTAATCCAAGGAAAAAGGACCTGACTTTCCATCACACTTCTCAATCCATGTCTCCGCCTATTTGACCTCAGCTCTTTATACTTAAGGATTGCATAATGGAACTTCCAACTTCATAATATAATATTAATTATTACTCAAATAATCATTATTAGATTACCAGATATACTTAAGCTCAAACTTTCAAGCGTTTGTTTCTCAAAACGTCATTTCTGTACTTAGGCCCTTTATCAAATGGACGCATTCAATTGTATACACTGGTGATAGAACAGAATCTGAAAACGTTCTGCACCTATAGTCAAAGATCCCGATGCGCAATCAGTTACCCTCCAGTTACCCAGTTACCCTCAGCTTACCCGTGTTCCCCTTTTAGTTACCTGGGCAACTGGTGGGATTTAGCGCATCGGGATTGTAAACTAAAATAAAGACTCGTTGACAGAAGCTTGCCTAGTGACATTGAAGAGGAGTGCCGTCCCATTTTATCTATGTATTTTCGCAGTCAACTGTTCCGGTGATTTCGGGTAATCAGTTGGCAAATTTGTATCCCTACAAACCTTTTGATCTTTCTTTGTTTCTAATCTACTAAATGCAAATGTAACAGAGATTGACTGCTGCTTTCCACCCAAACAACCGGGGTTGACCACCGATCGCCTTCTGGATTGAGTTCTATAGTTCTTCAGTTTCTGCAGTGGAAGGTACCAAATTCTACCTGTTGGTCAGGATATAGAGCGATGACGGAGGAATTGTGATTGATGACAGAGGTAATTAAGCATAGATAACAACCAAAAACATTTCTGACAAAATACAACTTTAAGAGCGAACAAAAGTGGTACTTTATTAAAGAATTGATGCGTCTCTGAATAATTTTTGTATAAATTACAAGTAGGTAAGTTAGTGTCATAATTCTTACTATGTTCCCCAAAGTATTTGGATGCAAAAACTCAAAATAAGTGAAAAATATGATGTCAATACAAATAATGTCGATGCTTTTGTCAATGTCGACAGTGTTTCACGAGGTATGTTCATCGACTGAATCAGTGGCGGCTTGCTCCAAAGAGTATGTTTACTTGACTCTTGAATTTTTAACCAAACTAAATAAATCATTCTGAAATTCGACTCCGAGGATAAGACTGTCACAGCTGATACGTAATGTCAGAAAATCGATCGGCTGAATCTGTAGAGTGATGGAACTATGTACCGTGTAGTACACTAATAATTTGATTTGTTCAGAAGACCAGGCAAAATTATCATGTCCAATACCTTTTTGGTAAGTTGTTGTCAGCCGTGGACTGACTTGTCTGGGCGCGACTGGCAATGGTGATGCAAGGGCGCCACAAGCCCAGAACTGCCATCAAGGACCTCCATCTCTCCTAAAATCTAAAGAAGAAATATTCCTACAAAGTTTGAAAATACATATCTAATAGTAAATTTTATTAAAAATTATGTAAATAAAAATGAAAATTCTTAATAAGAATACATTAATGTTAAAATTTAAAATCATAATCTTTTTATGCTGGGCGATGAATTTGCTGATTCATTTATTATTTCATTTGAATATAGATTACTTGCTAAATCAGATTCCAAATAAACTACCATCAAAATAGTCAAGTTGACTTGGTGTAATGAGTTTCTAGAATGCGTTTTTAATTTTTTCAGTTTATTGAACCGTTTGTTCACGAATAACATGCGTTACTTGAATTGTTAGGAGTAGGTACAAGTTATTAAATATGTTTGACATTGTTGTTAACTTGTAGAGAAGAGATAATATGCAAGAAAGGCAAGCGGCACAATTTTGTTGCTCACTATGACTGTATGAGGCAAATACATTTTCTTCATCATCATCATCAGTACTCATGTCTTTTTCATCTTCCTCTCCTTTATCCTTCTCTTCCTGCAATTTGGGTTCGTTGGTGACTTGAAATTTCTTTCTTCTTGATTTTTTGTTCACATTTCTCCAATTTTTCGTCAAGCTATTATAATTTTCAGCAAACTGCTTCAGTTCCTCCAACAACAATAGCCTGGCTGCTAAGTCCAGTTACTTTACTTAAATGTGCAAAAGCATTTTCAGGAAATTCGTCTAGACTTTGACATTTTTAATATCTTCAAATCGTGTGAAGTTAAACCAAGCACAGTTTTTAAGTAGATCTTTGTTTGGTGCAAATCTATCTTCAATAGGTACTGCGCAATACTTCATTAAAGATTGTGTTGAAAGTATTGACCCGGTAGTATGAAATCGCATCTGTATTCCTTGTCTCATCATCTACAAGCTCATCATGCATTCTCTTTTTCACACTTCTCCTTTTTTCACGAAAATCTTCTTCAGTATTGACTTCGTCTTCATTTTCAAACATTTCGTTAAATTTGGAAGTTAATTTTCTTGCATCATCATACAACTTCATAAAATGTTCGTGATTTCTGTTCTCTTTTAGCCGTTTCCTTAGTGTATCAACTATACCCTATGCTTTCATGTAATCCAGTTTAGATGACTGTAAATATTTTGAAGCTGGTTTTGAAACTGAAAAAATATCGAGGACTATGAGTGCAGTCACTATGGAGGTAAATTTGCACCAACTGTGAATGAGTGTTCGAGCAGAAAATTTAGTTTTAGAATCACTTTTCTTAGACTTAATTACTGCCAACAAGAATTTAAAAAAAAAATGACATAACTGTTTTTCTCAATGTCTATAATTTTTTCGGGTGATTCAAATACTGATGCTAAAGCGACATCTTCACTCCATCACCTGGTATCTCCAATTTTTCTCAATTTATACAGCTAATTGTGACCTTAAAACTCGGATTTTGTAAGCTCTTTCCATAATGAGGAGCGATTTTCCAAAACGGCCTCTGTCCAGTTTTATATTTTTTTCAGGGGGAAGAAAAAACTTGGTGTATCCCTATATTACACCTACATGTCACGGTTGATAGTCGGGTTGCCTAGTAGAACACTTACAGGAATTTATCTCGTTGAAATATTGAATGTACCTTGTACAGGAGACACGCATGACAGTCGCCAAGTGGGAGATCTCCTGGGTAGAGGCCGTTTTGGAACAACATTTTTGAATTATTAGTTTTGGTTTGGCACAAAATTAGACATACTGTGTCTTTCAGTAGATTCTAATTCATAAAATGCTCAAGATAACGTCGACTCCTCTATTGTGATAAAAATATCTTACATGCGTTAAATTCGCAATATCGTGATTTTGTTCGGACCAGAATATGTATTACTAGATTCCTCACCAGATGGCGCTATAAAACGATTTTTCAAAAAAATGGGCAGAGGCCGTTTTGGACTAACGCTCCTCATATATTCATTCGTATATAGGAGTCATGTAAAAACACTGCACCTTCCTAAACAAGGCCAAATAGATTATCTGCTTCCATATGCATACGCTAATGGTATTTTTCATCGCTAAATTCAGAACATGGACCAAGTAATGAGTATAAACAGAATATTTGGATTATTTTCAATAATTTTAGCTTTTAGCCCTCTAAATTCCCCTCTCATATTTGCAGCGCACCATCAAATGAACACGCTGAAATGTTCGAAATGTCCAAATGAAATTTGCTGAAACTTGTTTCAAGAAGCTTATAAATATAGACCATCACCGGAGGCGTCGTCAACAGCAACGAAGTCCAATAAACGTTTACATACTTTTCCAACTTTTACATAACAGATAGAAACTGCCTGCTGGTCAAATATTGAAATATCGGTGGTACTGTCTACCATTAGACTAAATTTTCCACTTTTTTTCACATCATCAGCAATCAATTGCTGTATTTTATCACTAATGATTTGAATTATCTTATTCACAAAAGTTTTTGATAAGAATGTCACAAAATATCCATGACCATTTGACATCCTGTACTACCTGTTTTCGTCCAAGAAGGAGTGCGCTCTGTAATTCGATTTTCGTGGTCTCAAAAAAGGTCTACCGCTAATATTCATCGCGGAATAGTGGGTACAGGCCAAAGATTTAAGGCTTGAATTTCATTTCTTTATACATTTATTTCAGTTTTTTCTTTTCGAGGGCGCCGTAACGACGAGGGCGCAACTGGCAATCGCCAGGCGGCCCAGTCCGCCACTGGTTTTTGTATAAATAGTTCCAAGAAGTACGGTCGAGCATTTTGTAGTCTTACATAAGCCTTCTCTTGCTTGAGACAAACTGAAAATTTCGAGTGAAACATGAAAACATAGTTCAAATATTTGGAGGGTCCAGCAAGTATCTGAGCTGATAAAAGTTTGAGGTAAGTTAAGGTTAGATGCTCATAGTTTTGAAATCAATTCAGACCCGTAGCCAGCCATCTGCAGTAGGGGGGGGGGATACACACAGTATATAATGTGAAGATTTTTTGGCAGTGGTGCAACCAGTGGGGCAAAAAGGGCGAGTCTTCCCCAAGGCACCTAAAATTGAATGTAAAATATGGAAAAATGAGCAACTTTTCGCTATACAAAACGTTTTTTCGGAAAATTGTTGCTCGAGCCGTAATTTTACCTTCATTTTTATAAAATAGTCCTCCAATAACAGCAATTTTTAAAAAATACCTCAATTTTCGACTTTTTTTTCCCTTTGAAAATCTTACTTTGCCACTCCCTTGGGAAAATCCTGGCTACGCTACTGCCCTTCTTTCTTTCTCGTTCAGCGTAATAATAATTTTTTTAAATGGTGGTATCTTTGCCTAGGGGGGGGGGCTCAAGATACCTTTAGAGGGGGCTCAGCCCCAGCTTGTCCCCCCCCCCCATGGCTGCGGGACTGAATCAATTCCATTTCACTTCATGCGTAACAGGGTCCAGGAACCGGAACAGAAACTCGTAGCTGACAATTTTTTTAGCCGGAGCCGGCGGAATCTGAAAAAAATTATCTGCTAGGGTCGGAGCCAAGGTCTGAAAAAAAATTGTTTTTTGGAGCCGGAGGCGGAATTAGAGCCAATTCTGAAATTTTACTGAGTCGGGGCGAATTCTCGGTTCCGGCCGTTGAGCCTTTTTCTTCCCTTTTCTCTTCTCCTGTACCTCTCCCGCACACCCTTCCATCCATTCTGCTCCTAAAAATAACCTGAGCTGGTCCAGAAACCACCTCTTTGAGGAGCCGGAGTCATCAAGGCTGGAGCTGGAACCACAGCTTGACAAAAATTATTTACTGGAACTGGAGCTCGGAAAAAATTATTTATCGAAGCCAGAACTGAATTAGAGTGGAGACAAGATTGTCTGAGAAATGATTATAGATTACCATGGAGATCATGGAAAATTACGATCATAAACTTGTTTATGATCTTAAGATTATTCCTATGAATATATACATGCATTACAGAATAATAATTTCAGAACATTAGTACCGCCAAGTCTCGACCTGAATCCCATATATGTATATCTAAAAAATTAACTATATTAAATTTTTTTTTTAGTTTTCATTTGTTTGGGCATCGTGTTTGCCGAGCCCCGTGTGCGCGCACTGTGATCGAGGGGCGGAGGACACACCTTGGTACACCCTGTTCGAGTGTGAGGCCTGGGAGCAGGAGAGGCGCGGGACGGCCACAACAGCGATCAATCCCGGCGGAAGAAGCGATGAAGACGACGGCGTGATCAGCCGTCTCGCGCCGGACAGCCTGGTTCCAGAGATGATGAAGAACGGAAGGAGTTGGAACCGGGTGTCGGCCTTCGTCTCGGCCATCATGAAGAAGAAGATGCAGACGGAGTGGTCGAGACAGCGGGCCGGCGAGTTACCAAGCTCGGCCCACACCATCGAACAGGAGGAGAACTCTGTACCATCCTAGGAAGAGCTGCTGCAGCTGCGCTGCGGACCCACCGGCAGGGCTCACCCGTCGTCACCACCTGCCTGTGCCGACGAACGGACCAAGACGAGGAGGTGAGGGGTGAGTGAAGAGAGGCAGCGCGTCCGGCCGTGGGGGACCTGAAATTTCCAGGCGAGCGCTCAGGGAGTGCGGACCTCGGTCAGTAGAGAACCCCATGGTGGCCCTGGTAGGACGCGCCCACCGTTCCGGTACGTAGAAATGGGTGCTCGGGCCCGGCCCCAAGGCGTCCCTCCGGTCACTGACGCGATACTCGAAAGGGTAGTTCCTGTGGCTGGGGGTGCGGTGTCATAGGGGCCACCACTTTGGCATGCGTGCATCGCCATACGTCCCACCACACATTGGGTATCGTGTTCATTTTTGTTCGTAAAACATACGTATATATGTGCCAGGGGCAAACAGAGGAAGACTAGAGGGTGCCGAAGCTTTTAGTTCCTTTCCCCTAAATGATGTGCAATTAACTTTCTTTTTACATACAAACTGCCAAACATAGAGAAAACGAGCCAGGTTCAATAATTCTTCCAACGTACCTGTCTGTATAATTTTGGTTGACATTTCTCGGTTCTAAATTCTCCAACTTTTCATTCGATTTTTCCGACTCTCTATTCTGGTCAAGATTTCTCTATTTCTGAAAATTTTCACTTGATTCCCTCAACGCTGCTAATTATTGAAAGTGGAGCTGAAATAATAATTTTCTGAACAGAATTCAATAAAAAGAGATTTTTCACTTGCTCCCCTCGCGAATATTTTCAACCATCTATTCTGTTTTCAACACCGAAGCCACCTCCACACTTCTCGAGACCAGTTGGCGCTTATGTTTCGAAATAATATCAACATGTGCTTCCGTTTTGCTCTGCAGGCCAGGACAGGTAATTCAAAATTTAAATTTCTCACCTAAAAATGACGGAGCGGTGGTATTTTTCAACACATCAATAGGCACTTTTAATGATCTGAAACACCCTGTCAAATATGAGTATTACCGTTAGGTACGTTCAGATTTTTGATATTTTATACGAGCCTATATGCGCACGATGAATAGAAACGTACGATTGACATTTTCATTTAAAATCGTTCGATCGGAAAGGATATAGCAAAATGCGATCGAGGAGAAAAAACGACTGAACTATTTCTCGAACGTATCGAGCCTGAATTATCGAAACAATTTCAAACTTCTTAACGCTGGCGTAAGAAAAAAAAATAGCGATCCAAACGAAAATATTAATTAATTTTCGCATTAGGTAATGAGTCATTGATTGTTTAGTTTCGCTGCAGCCAATGATGGATTTTCAAAGGAGCTGAAAGAGCCATTCTGGCCCGGGGTGCCAGATGACCGGAAGGGGATACCTAGAAAATGAAGTACCTATTAAAAGAGAAAATAAAGCAAATGAACAAAGAAATAAAAACATGGGACAAGAGAAAACTGGAATTTTATTAGCTTGTTTTCTTCTGAATATATATTCTTGGAAAGGGAGGGGCTGCTTTGAAATAATTTGACCCGACGTGCATATTTCTTAGATCCGACACTAGCTACACTAGTGAACTTAAGTTTTCTTAGATGCCCAATTTTCAATTTCTCTGGATTACAACTTCATGAATCACGAAGTTTCATATGTAATACTTGGATTGCAATGGCTTGCCACTTTGACCATACCCCTACAATTTTACCACTCGAATCAATACGTCAAGGAGAAGCAGAGAAAAGCTCCTCCAGACTGATAGAATTAGCAAAATCCCCATAAGACTTTAAAGCAGTCTTTTAATTTCAATACGAATGAAACTGTTTTACACATAAGTCGAAAATAATAAGGTTTCGATTCGTTAAAATTTTGAAATTGATTCGTAGAATTGAAACGAGGTAAATACGTTCTCAATTTAATACCTATCGTACTTGACTGAGAAAACTATGTAAGTAGTAGCATAATCAGGAACTCTTCTGATGGGGGAGGGGGATTATTGAAAATTCTATAGGTAAAATAGTGGAAGATCTACAAAATTTCGCCCAGATATTGACTAGATTAGCAAAAAAAGAAGAAGAAAAATAAAAAGGTCTTTGGTCTAAGATATTAGTTGACAAAGTCGACAAGTTAATTTTACCTCTTGTCTCGATCCCCATGTATCTCCCTTATTTACGCCACAGGATGTAGGTAGGTATAGCGAATTTCATATCCACGGGACGTGCTATATTAATCGATATGATTCACAAGTATGAAGAAAAGCTTTTATTTTGTTTTTCTTTTTAACTGCGATTTAACGGCGAGACTTCAGATAAAAATAGAACGTCTGGAAACAAGCTTATTATTCCCCTCAAAAGAAAAATATAATCGAAAGACGAAAAAAAAATGAGTTGTATACATCGTTCTTCCAGCCAATCATTCCAAATGACAAATGAAGGAAATCCGATTTCTTAAACATTATTTCACGTAATAGCCTCGTCAACCTCAAATAAATAAAAAAAATATGTATTTATCAGCAGACTTAATTTTTTTACGACTTATTATAGCTGTTTCCAGCATCAAGTGCGTAATTTACTGAAATTCGTTGAATCTTTTTTTCAATCTCATTTCAACGGTTTTGTACAGCGTCGAAATGCCATTCAGTACCGACATACCATGGGAAAGGCAGTTCGAGAGTTAATTAAATATTCAGAAAAAGTGTAGCTACCCTACTCTACCTGTGCTGAGAAAATCGAGCATCGGTAGTAGGTCCACTAAAAAAAAAAAAAATAATACAACGAAGGATTCGATTTTGTAATTCAGACTTTGACGGACATTTAAGTAAGTAAACGTTATCGAAAAAATAAAAGATTATATCGCAATCAACGAAGCATTAAACTTAGGCCCCTTATTTTCTTTTCATTCAATTAAAATAAAAATGAAGGAAATGTAAATCCAGCCATTTTATTGTTGCAATGTAAATGTTATTGCAAGTGTAAATATTAGGGGACTTTTTTTTATTGACTTTTTCTCATTAAGAATATTATACTAACTGGGTACCTTCTATAGGAGCGGTTTCTCGTATAGGCCATTGAGAAATTTTTTTATCAAATTGACATTCGTGATTGACGTTCCAGAATCGGACAAGAAATTTTTACGCTCGACTTCCTTGAGGGCAAAAACTTCTCAAGTTAAAGAAACGGTTGTTTTCATACAGTTATTTTCTAACTGAACATTGTTCAGGAATAGAGCTGGGATTCTTCGTGCAACTGTAAATACGAAGAAACTATTGGTAGAGGTAGCCATTAGGTATTTGATATTCTAACTTATTTTTTCATAAGAACGCCGATACGTAAGATAGATATAATAGACACTCAAGTACTAATTTATCAAGTATATGGTCGAAATCGAAGCAGTTGGAAACAACTACTAATCTGGTGCGGATACACGGGAGGCAATAAGAGCAATCGTCCTTCGCAGTGAGTAAAATTTAAAATGCCTCAAAAATGGTAATCATACCGTTTCTTAATAAGGCTGCTATTTGAGTTCTAAAAAGTTTTAAGGAATCCTAAATTGCATGTCCTTAGAATCCTTTAATAACGTGAAGATTTCATAAATTCAATCGAATTCTACAAAAATGTCACCTTTACAAAGAGCTAGAAATTAATCCTGCAGGGAGACGACGTGAATAATTGATTAATTCAAACCCATCAGGTTAAAAGTTGTTATCTAAGCTACAAAAGTCCTCGAGGGCTCTAAATATTTGTAAAAGTCCGGAAATTGGTGAAATGTGGTTATCATCTCTTATTTTTAGAGGGTTAAAATCAAGCCACCCAACTTTCGTACAAAAATTCGCTCTTCTCTCAAAATGCATCTCTATTTATAAGTGATCATTTTCGCGAAACACAGCTAAACACATTACACACATTACATCTTCGTCCGCTACAAAAGAATTTTAAGGATATGCAATTTCAATCTTAATTCGCTTTAACTATACAGATACAGTGTCCGACAAAGGGCCATCGTTATCAGCAACTTATTTCTTTCTAAAGGTGGACTGGGGATCCGGAATTTCGGAATTTCCGGAGGGGTCCTGCATCATGCAGTATCTTTCTGAATACTTTGAAATATTATTGAGGTAGAAGAACTGATCAGGAATTAGACAATTTGAAAGTAAAATAGAAATGGCAAACAGAACATAAAAATAATACTTATTTGGGAACCTTTTTGGACGATTTTCGAGGAGGGGGGGGGCAAATTGTCCCAGTCCACCCGTTCTTTCATTGTTTGGATCCCAAAAGCTGGTTCGTTTTCTCACCGTTTTCTGTGATGTTAACAGTGCTTGCTTGTATTGGCTGGAATACTTCATGCAAGATACATCTATAACAAACATCGGACTACATTTTGTCACGCTTTTTCTTAGGATCATTTAACAAAAATATTTTTGCAAAAAGAACAACAATTCGACTGCAAAAACAGCTGCTAGAAAGTTTTGTAATGAAAGATTGAATTTGGAGGTAAAAAAAAAAACATGCTCGTGTATTCAAATACGCGGTCCGTTAATTTAAATATATTTGGGTATGAATTCGCGCATGGACGCGATGACGTTCGTCGAATGGATTTTACGCTCAAAAATTAACTGTACTACCTATGAGAAGAAAAATCGCGAAACAGAAAAAGGAAATGTATAACTGGAATTAATTTCTTTGTATATCTGGTTCGCGCCGTATGCTCGGCAGCATACGCGAGGGCTTCATACCCTAGGTGATACACATTTTAAGCAGGATATTTTTAAGGGTAAAACTTGATTAGAATGTGTGTGGCGAATTTATATTTTATGGGCGTAACGAATGGCAAAAACCCGCGATTTAGGAAACGAGTAAAAGGCAAAACGTTGTTGGAAAAAACTGGATGATTCGGTCGGCATAATTGTACGTCTAATGCGTAATGCCAAATACGTTCGGTTTAATTGATTTTGGGGGGATTTCTGTCTTACCACAACGAACGATTGTATGTGCTAAAATGGAGACACGGGGAAAAAGTTGAAGAAGAAAACGTGGGTTTGCGAGTTTACGTTACAGAAACAGAACTGTCTATAAAAAATATACATACTGCATTTAACATTTGCCCAAGTTTATCTTTAGAAAGTTCTGCTTTCGACATCTCTGCAGTTCTGCTCCTTATAAACGGACTTCAGCTACGTTGAAAGAATTGTTCTCATCAGGGCCGTATCAACGGGGAGGGTTTTAGGGGTTCAAACCCCTAGCATTGGCCAAAAAAAAACCACGAAAAAATGATGGGTTAAGACGGAGAGAAGGGCGGACCTGTGATTGAGCCCCCCCCCCACCAGGAAAAAATGTATCTTGATCACAAACTCTCTCCCCCCTTACTTCAATCCTGGGTACGGCCCTGAATAACAGCAATAATAATAATAATAATAATAATAATATACCTATTAAAAAGGTCAACACTTGGTAAATTTAGCCAACTTCTGGTTGATTTTGGATTTTGCTAATAGATGGACATTTTTGAAATCTCAAACCAAGAATAAAAAAAAAAAAAAAATAGGTATACACTTTTAAAATGTTTTCCAATAAATAAGAATCGACTTCCACGAATTGGCCAGTCTGGGAGAACGTTTTGAAAGGAACATTTTTCCTACATCTCCCATTGCATTTTAATAAAAATTTTATTTTTAAAAAATTAAATTTAAATTTCATCTAAAAATTTAATATTAAATTTTATAACTATAATTACCATTATATACAAAAATTAATTTAAATTACTTTGTTTAACCGCTATTGCTGGCACAAAATTTATCTATTTTAAATTTAATTATTAAATTTAAAATTAATTAAATTAATAATACGTCCATCCATCCAAGCGTGGAAAACTCTTGAAAATAACTTATTTTTCTCAGTTTAAATGGACGGAAAACTAAAAACCATTTCATGCACCCTGTTCACCATTTGAAATAATATGGTTTTGTTTGAAAATTTTCAACTTTTTCCTCTTGTCCCCTTAAACAAAACTCTATTGAGGCCAATTACGATAATTACTATTTTGAAATTTCTCGTATGATATTTAGGATATTCCAAAAATGTACCTATAGTTCATCGGAAAAGTGCAGGCCCTTAACCTCTCTCCCCCATAGTAAAAACAAAAACACGAACCAAATGGGTTCGAGACGGAGAGGAGGGTAGATCTATCACATTGTTTGTAAAAAGTATGAAAATGAGAGTTTCAAAAAATGTTGACGTATTTGTCATATACATGCACGCAATTGAATAAATTTGAGGTATTGGCAGCCCCCCCCACCAAGAAAAAAATTCATCTTAATCGAAAAACTCCCCCTTACTTAAATTCTGGGTACGGCCCTGGTTCTCATTGTGGAAGTGTTGAACCCAGAGTATTAATATCTCTATCTCTAGAGCCGAATTCAGGATTTTTGGGCCCCGGGACCCAAGCTTGGTGGAGCCCGCCTCCCCTGTGTTAGAAGAAAATTCAAACGTCAGGGCTAAAATAAAATGAATGTACTTATTAAAAAAAAAACCTATGAAATCTGATTTTTAATGATTTTATTAGCTGGTAATGGTACCTAATGGTAATTTCTTTAGGATTTTTAATTCTTCAAGGGGGGGGGGGGGGTATATATGTTTTCATGGTCGGCATGTGGGTACACCTGTAAGACCGATTCTGTCTCTGTCTCAAACATGAACAGTACCTATCTTCCATTTTATTGATAATATTCAAACTACTTTCCAGAATATATATCTGGAGGGTTGTATAGTATATTTAGTATTTAAAATAACTTACAACTATATTCATTAAATTTAAAACTTGAATGTAGATGATACATGAAACGAACCCCTGAAATTCCTGTAACGAATAAAGTTTCTGCAGAATTACAGTATTTTCTTTTCCCAGTCTAATTATATGGGAGTACAACATATATTACTCTATCACCAATGAACAGAATTCATGGAACACATTCACTTCAAATAGTTTTCTTGTACCTTTTATAACAAGTTTTATTACTTATTTAGGTACTTTTTATTCACCCAGGAATGATAATGATGACGGATACCTACAAGATGTGTACCAGAAACAGGCGCAATTCACCGCAACTTATTAGACGCCAGAATGATGCGTACAGCCAATCGTTCTTTGTAAGTATTAACAATACCATTTCTTTGGAGTAAGTAATTTACATGAAAATCAGTTAGTCCGTCACATTGGTTTAGAAAGTGTGGGGGTAATGAGAGTAGTTATCTACTTACCAAGTTACCACGCAGGTAAATATGCTTGAGGGCATTGCCATAATTTGAATATTGAAAAAAAATCGAATAAGACGGGTTCCCCTGGCGATCGTTTGGACCAAATGGACGCTATTCAACGTAAGGGAACCGACCAGCAAAATATGTTTTTTGAGAACACGTGATTCGAAGTTCAAGAGCCACGTAGAAACTATATCACATAGCGTTTACTGATGAGCTTTTTTCAACGTGAGTACACATTTTCGAATCGGGGGCCTAATTTTGAAAAATTCTACTTTTTACGCTCTTTCCAGCAATACTAATAACTCATTTTGTTTACGAATGTTGGTTGGTTCCCTTGCGCTAAATAGCGTCCAAATAACCTTTATGAGGGTCAGAAAAACTTAAGATCACAATACAACATTCACTCATTATTCTCGTTTTGCACCAATAGACAGAGGCGTAGAAATGCTGTTAAGATTTTGTAGCTACTCTTGCAATCACTTTTTTTCACAATTTTCCAAATTCAATCCCCCTTTCCTTCTTTCATCTTCTTCTTTTCGACAACAAAGCTATGATGCCGTAAAGTCAGGGTCATATACAGCAGTGTGATACTCCTACCAAATGTCAAGAAAACCATCTAAAAAGAGTATCCTTGACGCATCTAAAACAGATGCAAATTTTTGACTTCCTAAACTTTTTTTTCCCAATTCAAAAGTTAATTAAATTGAGGTCACTACCAGATCTGAATCTCGGAGCCTCCAAATCCTAAATCCGTTTCAGGTGCAAGTTGATAATGCTGATCTGCCAGACCAGAGGGCATTTGCTTTCCTGCTGTAAAGCCACTTCTCCCTCTTGAACACAATACTAGAGCCAGCGCTAAAAGTATTGACGACTTCCTTGACTAAAGAATGCATCACGTGCTTAATACAGGTACCAAACAATGTCTGAAACGTGACTTACTAGTCCGTACTGTTCCTAAAGCAAAGTTATTGCCGGCTTCAGTGTCATCTAGAGCTCTCACCTCATACGAAACACCGCAAGAACATGGATGAAAATCAAAAATCTATCAACTGAAGCGCTTTAGGAACGCTGATTAGACAATTTTACTTATTTGTTTGTTTTTTGCCGGTCTTCAGAACAGACAATGACAATTACCGCTACCCAAACCTAAGTTCTTCAGTAAATAAGGGTAGCCACTATTTTAAAATGACGTTCTCCGACTTTTTCTGGTTTTCCAGGCCAATTTTCCCTGATATGGTTTCAGCTAGCATGGTACACAGCTTTGAGAATATTTACTGTTTGAGATCAAATTTGATATTCGTTGACTACTATGAAAATTGTATAACACATTCTTCAACTCTCTTTATTCTCAAAAAGTTCCCTGATTGTGATTAAAATTATAGTAGTTCCCTGACTTTTCCCAGTTTTCCACAACGTGGCTACCCAGTATACATTCGTAAGAAAGTGTGATTAAAATTATAGCAGTTCCCTGACTTTTCCGAGTTATCCACAACATGGCTACCTAGTATACATTTGTAAGACAGTGATTTCGACGACTGAAATGTCATCTACTAGTCTACATGATTCGTTCTAAAATGCCAAATTACTGGCTCTCATCTATTGTAGGACCCAACATTAACTTGAACAAGGTCCGTTTCGCCAGCCCCCCAAATTGGATTCCGAAGTCAAAAACTATCTCATAATTTTGTACCTATTTTGCCCTAATTTGTACCACCAATCCCGAATTTTGTACCCACATCATTACCCACATTTTTAAAAATAATTGTTTGAGAGGGGGCTAGGGAACGTAGCCTCCCCCCCCCCAATTGAGAATATCGTACCGGAAGTGATACGGAAATTTTGTACCTATTTTGTATCATTTTGTACCACCAATCCCGAATTTTGTACCCTCCCCTTTCCAGATTTATTCGCAAAATAAGTAGCCCCTCCCGGAAGCATTCGGCATCCGGAGTGGTATCAAAATATTGTACCTATTTTGTACCATATTGTACCACAAATTCCGAATGTTGTACCCTCCCATTTCCCGACTTATTCGCAAAATAAGTAGCCCCTCCCCATGGAAGCATTCAGCACCCGGAGTGGTATCAAAATTTTGTACCAATTTGTACCACCAATCTCGAATTTTGTACCGTCCCTTTCCCGACTTATTCACAAAATAAGTTGCCCCTCCTAGCCCTCCATGGAAGCATTCGGCACCCAGAGTGGTATCAAAGTTTTGTACCTATTTTGTACCACCAATTCCGAATTTTGTACCCTCCCATTTCCCGATTTATTCGCAAAATAAGTAGCCCCTCCCCATGGAAGAAACAAATTGTAATGGGAGACAAACCGCAATTATGTGGGAAATTCGCACATAAGGTTCACTTACCCCCATCACATAAGTTCATATTGTCGGTCAATGCTTTGTGGCGACGGATTTTAGGGTGTAGATGAGGGAACAAATTAGAATGAATAGAGAACAAATTATTCGGGATTGGTGGTACAAAATGGTACAAAATAGGGACAAAATTTTGATACCACTCCGGGTGCTGAATGCTTCCCTGGGGGGCTACTTATTTTGCGAATAAGTAGGGAGGGTACAAAATTCGGGATTGGTGGTACAAAATCTTGATACCACTCCGGGTGCCGAATGCTTCAATGGGGGGGGGGCTAGGGAGGCTTCTTATTTTGCGAATAAGCGGTGAAGGGAGAGGGTACAAAATTCGGGATTGGTGGTACAAAATAGGTACAAAATTTCCGTATCACTTCCGGTTCGATATTCTCAATTGGGGAGGGCGCTACGTTTCGCTAGCCCCCCAAATTTATTTTAAAAAAATGCGGGTAATGATGTGGCGATGTGGGTACAAAATTCGGGATCGGTGGTACAAATTGGTACAAAATAGGTACAAAATGATGATAGTTTTTGACATTGGAATTTAATTTGGGGGGCTGGCGAAACGGACCTACTTGAACCTAATAGACCAGTTTTGGGATAACGTCACAAAGTTTGTTACCACTCTCGTTTATGGTTAGAAGAAGTACCCGTCTTTTTTCGTGTGAACGTAATAACTCCCATAAGAAAAACACGCGGAGCAGAGATCATTAAGTTACTTCCTGAGAATAAAGAATTTGTCAGAAATCAGAAGTTTATTAGCAAATGCTAAGAACCTTCTGGATTAAAAATATATATCTTTGCTTTCTAACAAATTTCTTATTCTCAGGTAGTAACATAATGATCTTTGCTCTATGTGTTTTTCTTATGGGAGTCAATACATTCGCACGAAAAAAGACGGGTACTTTTACTAACAGTAACTCACTAGTGTGACGTCACACAAAACTGGTCTATAATGCAACATTTGGCATGTAAGCATACGATCGCTTCTACAACTACAACAAGAAATTGGGTCAATAAATAAAGTATCTGTTTCTCAAGATTATTATAATCCTACAGAACATCGCATCTCGATAATAAAGACAGGAAGTACATCTTGATAAATAGATTCAACGGAAACGCGATAAAAGTAGAGTCGTAAACTCAACTTTGTTCAACTGACTGTGAATACTCCATGTACTTTTTCTCTTGTTGAATCTGCAATTTCTGTAATTTTTTCAGCAATCCTTTACTGAGCTCTTTTCCTTGAGCATCGTGAGTAGGCAGCCCCTGTAACGTGAAGATTCATTATGAAAACTATCACCAAATAAGAAATGTATCATAAACAAAGTCCGAATGTTCTGGTCATAAAAAATCGCATTTTCGGTATTTCAAAACACTGATTTCGGCATTTTTCTGGTTGTAAAAAGACCGGTTTCGACACTTCAAATATTAACAGCACCATTTTTAAACAATACTTAATTTTTTAAGTGCCCTTAAATGGAAAAAATCACTTAAAATTTCACTTAAGTAACCTCCGGAGGTTACTTACGGGCAATTTTAAGTGATTTTTTCCATTTCAGAGCACTTAAAAAATTAAGTGTTGTTTGAAAATACGGCTTAACATTCTCATTTGGTTTTTGATTATTAATGAACGGAAGAGGGTGTTTGGGTTCGCCCTTCTCTTTTTGGTCATCTGTATACTTTGTTTTTGTTTCCTACTCAATTCCTAAAAATCATTGTTTATTCTGCTTGGGAATTGTCACGGTGGTTATTTCTGCATCAGCACCACTGTCACTGGACTCGGGTGCGGTAACATGAAAATAACGACGCACAGACATAAAATATAACGCGAAATCCCACAGCCAGGGGAATAGTCAGACTACAGGAATCAAGCACGGCGCTCAAGTTGTTTTTTGGTATCCCAGCCTCATTGCTCGAGTCCTCTGTCCACGAGGAAGTAACCCTAATCGCCATTCACACCGAGTTTATATTCAAGATCATATTCGTGTTGACCAACGCCTAGACGGAAGTTTCGATAGCCATTTTTCCCACCGATTTCCTATTTACATTTCAGTACACGAACCGAGTTTATCCCGCTACAATTAGCTGACTTTAGCATTGTCACCGACAACGAACCCGATATCATGACGCAGGTTATGTTATTAATTTCGCAACCAGGAAGATAAGAGCCAATGATTTTACACCATTTATGTATTTCTAATTAAAACATCGAGACTTCACCCATCTTTCCGGGGTGGAACGAAATAACATGATATACAAATTTTGGGTGTTACAAGAATAACAAGTCATTATTTTCCAACAATTATAATTCTATTTTCGTTCCGTTTTTTAAAAATTAATTTTCGTATTTTACAGTTTTAATAATTTCAATCATTCAGATTTTGTGACTTCTTTTAAAATGATATTATGTATACACCTTACAAGATGCTTCATACCTTCATCTCGCAGTACTTTTCAAAATTACACGAATTCAGCAAGTTTAACTTTTAACTTTAAGGTCTTGCCGATTTTACATTGTTAGCTGCCTAACGCTACCGACCTCATGTATTAGGCAAAGGCGTTGCTCATTTCATGAAATCGGCAATTTCACGAATTCGGCGTAACATATATACAAAAACTGTGGCATATTCTATCCAGAGTAAAAAATCTCAAACTTTAACCTCAACGAGGAAAAAGTGTTTTTGAAATTTCGGGAACTTCTAAAATTTTTTCTGGCGTTATACAAGACATTTTGATGCTTAAAACTTTTTTCCGGTACTGTAGTCACTTTTGGTTCTAGATGGAATAATGTTTTAATAAAAATGTCTGTATCTATTAACAGAAAAAAAAAGTGAACCAAACTAGAATTTCCGATTTTTAATCATGGACGATAAACGATACGCCTTCCCTTAGGAAGGGCATGAAATACGAATACGATACACGAAATGATAGTTATCGAATAATACTAAAATTTTGATTAATCTCTCAATACCTTTTCATCAAATTTCGAATACTTGTCTGTTTCATGTTTGAACATTTCACCAGGGGGTATTTTTTTGAGAGCATCTTTTTCAGCTTGTTGAGCTAGTTTTTTCGCTTTCTCTTCTGCTTTTTTACGTTCAGCACGTTCTTTTTCTTCTTTTTCCTTCAGCAACGTTTCACGATCGACTAACTTAATACTCGCAACACGTCCTATAAAAAGAACAACAGAAATGTACTAGGAATGTGCCACGGAGTAACAATCTACAAAAAGGGAAAATAGAATCTCCAAGTTTTAAGTTTTCATGATATAAACTCTGTAATTATCTTCACATCAAGTTTTCTGTGAGCATAACTTGAGTCGAAAGCATCAAACGAATTAAAATACGAAAAGAGGACTATACCTTCTCGATCTTCGAGTCGTACTCCTAAAGTGGGCAATATATCATCTCGTAATTTATCACAAGCTTGCAGTATATTCGAAGCCTTCAAGGCTCTCGCTTCCTGTCTGACTGTGTGTCTAAACGTCGCCAACGCGGTCAAATGAGGCATCAGAATGTCTTCGGTCTGTAAAATGGGAATTCATCAGATTTGACTTTCTAATAAGCAATAACTAAACGTGACAGAGCACGCAAGAGTTAATTACAGTACGTTTTGGCCGGACGTGTTTGAAGACAGAGGAAATCCAATCATATCCGTTGCTGGAATGGTTCCAAATATTTGCATCAATTTAGTAACATAAGCAGCGATATCATGGATGAGAACTAAATTCGCGGTATCGCTACGTTTTTCGGCATACACATTAAAAACGTTAATACATTCCCGGATCGAATCCATAACTTTTCTGGTATCGATATTATCTGCAGAAATGGATTACGGTGTTAAAATCACAATTACATACAACGAAAATACCTCATCGATTCACGATTCCATCTTCACACGCGCGCACAATAGCATAGCACTGCGTGTGCAACAAATCAGTTCCAATATAATATGAACGCACCACATAAGGCTTCGTGTATGGCTTGTCTCGTTTCAAGAAACTTCTCATTCAGTTTTAACTCAGCTTCAGTCCATTTTTTCAAAGAATCTACATTTTGCTGAGTCTTCAAGTCTTTTGTGAAATCTTTAACATTCAAAAAGAATTCCTAAAACAAATTTTAAACAAATGCAAGCATATTATTCAATTCATAGATTAAATATTGATTCAACAGTATCATTGATTTGATTCGAAACTCACATTCAACATTTTTTCGTAAGTAATTGCCATCTCCATTGTATTTTCGCTGTAATCCAACGTGTCATTCCATTTATGCAACAGAAACGCGAATCTCAACTGTCGAGCACTATATTTTTTCAAGGCCTCTTTGATGGTAATGAAATTCTTCAGCGATTTCGACATTTTACATCCTGCGATAGTCAAATGACCAGAGTGTAAGAAATATCGTACCCAACAATCGTTATCAAAATATGCCTGAAAGAAATATCTTATGCTAGAATCAAATTCACAACAATACAACCGACAGAATAAAAACAAATTTTTACCTCGGCTTGGGCTAATTCATTGTCGTGATGAGGGAACTTAAGATCGATACCACCGGTATGGATATCCATTTCAGAACCAAGAATTGCAGATGCCATAACAGAGCATTCAATGTGCCAACCTGGTCGTCCTTTTCCCCATGGAGAGGACCACCACGGTTCACCAGCTTTGGAGGCTTTCCATAATGCAAAATCGGTCAGAGATTTTTTCTCTTTTGTATCACCCGACAGATCACCTGTAAGAAGGTAAACGTCGATAAGAACTAACATCACAAACAATATTTCAGATTTAATTCAACTGATGCGAAATGCAGAACAGAAAAATTTAGACGTTACCCTCGCCTTCCTGCAGCGCCTTCGTGTCGCCATAAGCTTCGGGAACTAATTTAGCGTAGAAATGATTTGGATTTTTGTCAAATTCGCTGACGTCAAAGTACACAGACCCATTAGATTCGTAGGCTAACCCGTTTTTCATAATTTGCTGAATATATTCAATTATTTCGGGTATATATTCACTGACTCTTGTTAAAACACTGGGTCTCAACACCTGCAATGAAGTATTTTGAATATCTCACGCAAGCACCGATTCAACTAATTTGACCAAATAACCAAGCACAAAAATGTAACTTTCTTCACCCGATTATTATCGATTAGGTTCATGAAAGGCATACTGTACATTCAAGGCGTCCATATCATCATGGAAATCCGATTCCCAGTATCGTGGTAAATCGTTGAATATTGAGTTATCAGTGATATATTTTCCATGCTTTGAATCCAAGTACTCAGAAAGCGGATCTTTGATAGTTACTAACGATTGCTGTGATAGAATGTAAATCAAATCGAATGAAATAATACCTCCGATTCGCTTCTTGCATGAGACTTAAAATACTGACGTACCTTGATCACTTCAGCAAGGGGATCATTGTTTTTGTTATCTTCAATACTCTTACGAACTTCAGTAACTTTATCGAGGATACCAGTAAGCATGAGACGTTTTTCTTTATCATAGGCAGTCTCAATCCCTGCTTTAAGCATATCAGTAACTTCCGATACATTGTCCAGCACCTCATCCAGTGAATGATTTTTGGCGATATATTGTTCGTACAAGTAGTGCTGTCGAGCTCGTTTAATTATTTTATCATCGATATCGGTTATATTCATAACATAGGTGATGTCATACCCAAAGTACTGGGATAATGTTCTCCGAAGGATGTCAAATGAGATGTAGGACCTATAACCGACGAATCTGTTATTCTTGAACGAAACGCGGATGCAAGAAGTAATTATTGCTATGAATACCTAGCATGACCCATGTGAGAGGCATCGTAAACAGTTGGACCGCAGCTATACCATTTAACTTGCTTGCCTGTTCGAGGCACAAAATCTTCTTTCTGTCTCGTCAAACTGTTGTACAAACGTAACGTTGGTGAGCTGCCTGCAAGAGGCGGCTTCACCGGCTGACTTCTTTTCGACATAGCAGAATGATTACGCCATAAAATGTTTGCAGTCCTCAATTCAGGAAGCTATATGTAACATAATAGCAAAATAAGTCATAGATACTGAACTAGATCGTAAGAAAATCATGAATTACATGAGAACCGTACAAATTTTATTACCTGTTATGAGAAAATCATTACATGTGTAGGATGTGGCCGTGATGTGGTTCCGTTTTCTATCATACATGTGCATCATCGTTATCAGCTTATCACTCCTGTTGTCCTGTTTTCAGTTGGCACAAGTTGGCATTAGGGCAGTGTAGCCAGGTATGAAGATAAATATATTCTAGCTTCAAGTTATAAAGTTAGTAATAAAATTATTACTCAGTTGTTCGTGAAAAAATTAGAATTCCCGTTTCATTCGGTATAAAATCACAATAGGTTTGAAGTCATATTCATATCCAGCAGTAATCCGACAAAGAGTACTATAAACCTTATGCTAAAATTTCCAAATTTTGGATTCATACTCATTAGTGGGAAAGAAGGACACAGGCACTGCGACCTCAAAAGTTCTAAAATTTATACATTTTGAGTTAAATGCTCACTAAAGAGGAAAGTTCACTATTATTTATATCGGCTCATCACGTCATCAGCCCTTCTAGAAAAATATTCATCAATAAAAATAAAATATTGACAAGAGCTATTGATGACTACAGATTATTTATTCGATGTACCTACACTCGTACCTTACATGTTCTAGCAACCAAATTGTAATGAATATACATATATATTTCCGAACTAATTTTGACGTTATCTACATCTTCGAAAAAACGTCAGGGGATCAGACGGATTCAGAAGCGCGGGACAACTTCATTTCTTCAGTTAATAATTTAATAGAAGTAGAATGGAAGATTTCATTTCGTTTTCTCAACCAAACACAACAAAATTACCAGAAGTAAATTACTAGGTACGACAAAACGAGATAAAATTTTTAAAAAAATGTATGTTTTTAAAAACAAGATATGGTTACAAAAAGTTGGTTTAATATCTAAATTCCATTTACGCGAACATATCATCATAATCTGGAGGTCTTCTGTTCGGCATGTCCGGATCAGGTGGACCAAAAGGATCAAATCTAGCATGAGGCGGTATAGAGCCTCTGAAATAAGAACACAACATAGTAACAGAATTAGAAAGAGAACCATATCTGCATTATTGATGCATTCAAAGCATTGCAGTAAAAAGGTGGGGGAGAAGTTTCAGAAAACGGAGAAGGAGCAGTCAGAAAATATCCTGACATCCTCCTGACTGACGGCCGTGTGAAATCAAACTCAGGGTTGTCTATTTAATGCATGGCTAATTCTCGAGTGTCTTCATCAAGCGCTTTCAGTTATGTACCAAGCAGATACGTGTACAATGTGCACTTGTCAGGTTCCGGATTAACCGTTTTTGCTGCTTTATCCGGTACACTCTTCGAAAGTTTAAACGCTTCCCGCACTTTTCTCTCAGCATCAAACGATAGTTTATGACTCGCCACTATTCTTACTGATATTGAAAAGCTAATGTGAGGTTATCAATGTTGTAGAAATTATTTTATAGCGAACAAAGTAAACGTACCTTGGGAGAGACTGAGGGATTCCAGAACCTCTGAAACCTTCCAGCAATCGACTTCTATTTTCCGAAAACGGATCAAATAGCATACCACCTACACCACCCATTGCGGCCAGTGGATCCAGATCTCTTCGACCGATTGACTGGAGAGATCTCAAATCTCTACTATTGTACATGAAAGAACAGAACAAATCAAACATAAGTTCACAAGTACAAGGATGAGGTCACGATTCGTGGATATATTGAAAACGATCGCACCTGTTGTCCGGATACAGTTGTCGAAAACCTGGCAAGGTTGACTTGAAATCGTCGGATTTATTGCTCGATGAAGTTGCAGTTGTTTGGGTCTCTTTGTCATTATTCTGAACGAGATTGAACGGCGATATTAATTGTTGTTCTATCTGCTGCAATAAATCTTTGTACGTTGGAATCATGGTACCAATATCACCTTCCAGAGACTTCACAGCTTCATTGAAATTGAAGATCACATTTGTAACTTTCAGTTTTTCAGTGAACTGTATTAAACAATTTAAAGTTTTGAGTTGGACCTAAATGTTTCTCATTTATACGATCCGATACTTAGTAAAATGAACTGGTTCATTGTGTAGGGAAACAAACTGATGATTAGAGCAGAAGCATGATTCGAATTTACAGATTAACAGTACAAATTAGAAAGCAATTCTGAGATTACAGTACGCTAATCTCATAACTAAAAATACAAAAGGGAGAGGAGGAGGGGGCTTAACCCACCCACATTCCAGAATAACTAGCTGTCTAGTGTCTACCTATGATTTGGTTAAAAAGTAGAATTTCTCTCATTTCGACATACATACATAATGTCGTTAAAAATAATAAAAACAATCGAAGATGAAAAAAATTAGCCTTCTTATACATAAAATGTATTGAAAAGTTTAAAATTTTCATACACTTCTTCAATGTATAATATTAAAAAATCACACCTTAGTCCCCCATCTTTTTTGGGCCTATTTTCCTTCATGTTCTCCAGTTTCCTTTTTAGCTTATATACTACGTAAATTTGTATTCTGAAATTCTACGAGACTCCTATCATTCAAAAGATGAGAAGTGCTGACTGAATCAAAACTTATAAAAATTTGGTTGATAATTTTTGCCTTTGGTACTTCCAATCCCTCTTATTATCAAAGATAGTAAATTTTTATCCAGCATTCGTGAACCTGATTCTCTAGAGTAGAGTTACAATCATCTGTTTTTCAGCAAACGTAGTGTTGCCTTATTTTTTCTCCTTCGACTAGATGGCATTTAAAATGTATATGCGTACTATGATCCAAGATTTAAAGCCGCAACAATATAGTTCACAGTAGTATTACTTGGAAAAGCAAAATAATAAAGAATCATGCTTCTAAACTGCTTGGAACGATACGAACTAATCCATAACGACAGTCCCGCAGTTTTCTTCACTATTTTTCTCAGTTTCACAAGTCGTTATGCTGATCTTTCAGCCTAACGACTGAGTTAGAGCCCTGAAACACTCAAGTGAAGACACCATTTTGTATCCAGCTTATTTCGTGAAATGAAAACTGGTTACGTGGTGTTTACCGCCTAGTCGTTTTTCTCTTCACCGAACCGAACTGGAGAGAAAATAGTATAATATGTATTCACTCGAGTGTTCTAGGGCCTTAGCTAAATTTATTTGACTGTTATAATCGATATCAAAGAACTAGGGGATTACTGCACAGGTAGTATAAAAAAATGGAATAGAACAATATTCTTACGGTCAGGTTGAAAATGATCACATTATCATCAGTATGACTAATCAACAAATATTTATCATCGTTGTATTTATATCTGAGCGTGAATTCCTTCGCCGCATTCCATTGTTCCGGTAACAGCTCAGAAAGGGATTCACTGTTAGTGTTCTGAAAAGTCAAAACACACCATTATTTCACGGAGTCAATCAGTAACAATTAAACATTCGAAATAAAGTAACATACCCAATCTTCGTTGTTTCCAGCGCACTTGAACCCAGCCCTCAGAAGTGAATAATGAACTAGTAGCAACATTACATGTTCTTTTTTTACTATCTCTGGTTTCGCAGTTTGTAGTAATAATTCCCAACCAAGCATTTCATTTTTCATGGTGGAATCGAAGAGTACACGACAATAGCGTTATAGCCGTAGAGTGCTATAAAATTTCAACTTAAATGAAAATTTACGAATTAGCAATTACAAAACCAATTTATTCCAATCTTCCAAACTCCAAAGTTTTGTTTACTATTCTGCGTTCAAATCTTGTCATTGTTGATCAACTGATAACAAGTGATAATGCAAAAACTGATATAGGTAGCGCTATAGTGCAAAACTGCCAACAGTGACTTCACTTATCACTTGCGATGTATGACATCCAATGATGTATAAAAAAGTACTTTAAATCAGACATCTTAAGATCTTTTTTCGAGAATTAGATCAATTTCAAACTTCTAGTCCGGACCGGAGTCCGGATCCGTGACACCGAAGGCCGAAGGTCAATGCATCAGACTAGATTCCAAACGATGCTGTAAAAAAAAAGAATTATTTTTTGTTTTTTGCAGATGTTACTTGAATGAAGTAAGTTAGTTTGTGATAATTTCTTTCTTCGTGGTTTTGATTGTTAATTTAGAAAATTTTGTTTTATTTTCGTGTGGTGTAATATTGGATGGCTATTGTGGTAAGTGGATAATCTCTTACGTACATTTGTAGATTAAGCTTCAGCTTGTTCCCCTATGATTTCCGAGTAATTTGCATAGTGTTTCGATCACCTTTCGTCAAACTGGTATGTTTCTAATCTGCAATCTGGAAACGTAATTCTCCTCTCCGTCGCTGTGAAATTTCATGGTTTATAAGGTTAATAACCTTTATGAATATGAGTTAGCGAATACAACAGTGAATTTCGCTCGACTCAGTGTAATTTCGGACATGTTCTCAAGCTAATGATACAATATGATTTCCGTTATGTCGGGTTATTTGATTCAGATTTTGGATTCGTGGTTGTGCTTAGGAGAAAGGCCCTTTATTTGAATTTTAAAATGTAAGCTTACATTGTTCAAGAGCTATTTACTTTTTGAACTGGTAGTAACTCGGTGTAGTCAGTTTCCTAGGTATTATCAGGGTTGACATCTTGATTTTCAATACAGTAACGAGATATTATACGTAATCATTATTTATTCCGCAGTACATGAAAATCAAAGTTTCGTGCTGTAACTCAAAGTTCAATTCATGAGTCTGTTCATCGGATATTTTCAGAAGATATCTTGCATCATGTTTCATATGTTTTATTAAACACACTCTAGCTAATGAGATGCACGGTTCCATATTGGCTGTGTAAGTTGTGAGACTGAACGCAGATATCACGTTACGTTATTGAAAATAGAATTGCACAGACGTAACACTGAAACCGCCAGAAATGTGGTTTATGCATTTCTGGAAGCCATCATGGCGTTGAATCAGTCCCGTTACTGACCTACATGATCGACTACCTTTTGAAAATATCGTGAAACTTTCACGGTAGCAAGTAACAATACCCTGTCTTCTAAAACGGGTTGAATCTTGGTGATTGAAAATTTCAGAAATAAGTAAAATGCATAATTTATAATAATTCGTATCCGGCTTTTAGTTCAGAATTCGATCTCGCGGTTTCGAAAACTTGTAAAATGACTACCGAAATCGCTTCTGAGAGTTCTGTAAAATAGATTACCGAAGTACAGAATTACTATATTTTTGACCTTTTTGGGCACATGAGGAGGAATGAGGATCGAGTATTGGATATTGTGAGGAACTTGCAAGGAACGGCAGTTAGTGACAATGGAGTGGCGCGCGTCGCACTGCACTATATTCGTGGCGAGTTGGCGACTGGTGGCGGCTATTGCCAGCCGAGCGGCGCTTTGCCAGTATTGTGTGAAATTTCCTTTGAAAAAAGCGTATCGTGTTATGTGTTGTAGAATACCGCTAGCCGATATTGTTGTATCTCTCATGGTTACACCTTCGCGAATGTCATATCATATCAAAAGCTACCAGGTTCGTCACTTATTTACTATTCATCGGTCACCGCAAATCTTGAACACGCAAATTGTTTATTGTTTTTGTGGAGTTCGTAAATGCGGATAGTCACTTTTCTGTTATCTTCTGATACCGGTTTGCACTTATCCTCCGCAGGTGAATGTGATAAGATGATTGGTGCTATTTCATGTTTCTGACACTTCTGATTTTTATCCGTTTTTGTTACTATCGATGAAGTTTTTTGCTGTATTGTTCGTTCTCAGTACAGCGGCACTACACGATTGCTAGACCAGTGATATCGCACAATTTGAAACCTTAAATAATCCAGCATCTGATCCTACGACAACATATCATCAAAAATTGGAAATATGTACGTACTTGTTTTGTAAATGGCCCGCTGTTGATACTTCATGATTTCGTGCGTGTCGTTACAATCCATGTACTTAATATTGTTATCGATTTGCACTTACTTGAAACCAAACAAGATGAATCAGATTATTGTTTACAAATCTTGAGGATCTTGTGAGGTTCGTTGCTTTAACATTGATCCTTCTCCCTCTCATGTTGAATATCCTCATAAGAGTAAGGCGAAGTGTGAAATAGTATTAGACAACGATGAAGGATCATGCCAAACCTTTCCTGATCACTGTGGCACGACCAGTAAAGAAAATGAGGGAGTTGTTTCAAGTCCTGTCCACGGTCTGGGGCAGTTGCGTGCTTTCTCATTGAAATCAAACGGCTGTCTTTAAAAGTAGCTAAATACCCACTCAGTTCCTTAGACATTGTAAGTCTGCTGATAACGTTATCAGTAGTTTTCATAAACGCAGATAAGCCTTGAACAGGAGCAGGTACCTGAAACCTCCCAAATAATTCTTAGCCCACAAGTACGATCAGCCTTTCTTCTCTTTTTTCAGTTTTCCAGAAAACTGGAGGAGGGTTCTTCAAATATCTGGGAAGAAGGTCTCATCCCAAGACTCGCTCCCATTTGCGCCAATGATAGTTCTCAATATCAAGAGCTACTGAGCTATGGCTTTTTGAAATTTGATTTTTTCGATTTTTGAACCAAATTTAAAGATCCTAGCTTAATTTTTATTTAGAGTTGAATCTATTTATGTTGTTTACATTATTTTGATGACTTGCTTGAGTGATACACTACCGTACAGATCAGATGTGCTTCTGAATAAGTCATCACAGCCCTGAACACCTGATGTTTGAAAAACTGAAATTTTTCAACTATAAGAGCCCCTTGCTTTAAAGCTTGAGAATTAAAGTAGATATCACTGTGCCCGACCTGTTCTGCATTTTAATGAAATATTGTTTCATGGGATACCCTGTGTTAAATTTGAGATGTTTTGTGTAGATTTCCTCTGAGACACTTGTGCGGTACCTTTAGTGAGGGGTCCATCTGTGTACTAATGAAAGTGACCAACACGTCTGTTTTGCAGTGTTCAAACGTTTACAAGCAATTTTTCATGGGAATTGAAAAAAATACTTCCTATTCACAGCGCTGGTTCTAATTTCGAAGAGCAAATTATAATGCTGTCTTTCTGTTAGCATCTGAGTTCTAGCTTTAGGAGACTTATTGACCTCTTAAAGACTTGAGATCTGCCCAATTCAGTTTTATGCATTGGGCTCGATTTATTAACCCATGTTTCTATCAAGACCTAGACAAACTGAGAGACAGCCGATAAAACAAACAAACAGAGAGTCGAACTCGGAATTCCGGTATCTAGAAAAATTGAGAGGCAGATTAGGTACCAGACGAGTAGGCAAACAGATGAAAAGACTGATAGATAGGCGAGTAAACAGAAGAACAGACTAGGATTCTTAAGATGCTGAAAATCTGTTCTCTGTCTCTCAGTTCTCCGCCTTGAAAACGTAGGGGATGGGGTTGCTTGCCTTAAAATCCCGAAACATCAAAGGGACGGATCTGATTTTACGAGCTCGAGCTAGATAGAATGGCAGACCGAGAGGTAGCTAATGACAGACAATCAAAGAAACAAAATGGGAGCCTGTTAACAGTCTGACAGAAAGAAAGAAGGAATGATAGACAGATCGTCGGGCAGGTAAAAAAAACACAGATGCTAAACAGGTAAGGTATTCATGAATAGGCAAGCAGGCCAGTAGGCTGACTAATAGAAAAGTCTGTTAGCTAGGTCCCTGCTTTCCCCGGGGAAAACGCCGGCTGGGTTGAGCCAGAAAAAATCCGAAAAACTGCAAAGTCATATACTGGGTGATGAACAAAAAGTCGCACCATAGGGCCAACATGTGATAAGGCGCAGCGGTGCCGACTCGATAACACAATCTCCGCTACATGCATTACGTACACGTTGCACGTTACTACATGTTTGCCTATGGTGCGACTTCTCGTTCATCACCCGGTATGTTTCTACAAGCTTGGACAGACTGAGAGGCCGTTGACAAGACAAACAGGCCGATAGGCAAACAAGGAGACAGAGAGACATACAGGCTGAATGAAAAAAAGGAGAATGGTCCAAAAAATCTTTTTTTTTTTTTAAATTACGCTCCCAAGGGTTAAACTTGTTTTAGAAGAGGTAAAGATACGTTAGAAATGTGAAAATATTGGGGGGGAGGGGATGTTCAGCATAAGATTCGCCAGGGTAAAAAATCCTGAAAATTATATTTTGCTTTGAAAATGTTGCGGGTAAAAATGCTTATTCTTTGTACATTTACAATGAAGTACCTGTATAGAATTTTCTAAAGAACATTTTTTCAAGTTACGGCATCCTCGTTCATTTTTTTGGGGAAAAAGTGAGCTTCAGTTATTACTGATCATAACAACAATATAAGAGCACATAGAAATGTGTACAAAAGTTTTGTTCTGGGCCCTGTGAATCGATTTTGGGAGATGTTTGCCCCCTGTTCCTCCCCTCCACCATAAAGACTCCGCCTTGGGATCAGGACTTGGGAACTCGGAATAGGCACCTTAAATATATCTAACAATAGGATATCATGAGTTTTGTGATTTCTCTTTGAAGAATGTTCTGGCCCGGCCTTCCTCTTATTGCTTCACACAAGGCTGGAGTATGATGCGTTCGAATTTACAAATAATGTTGCTTTTGATACCAACATTTTGTAAATTTACATATCTTATGTTACAGCTCTTTACGAACTAATATTGACGGAGGTAGAACCAAAACATGCTCAAAAATGAAATTATCGGCTCGGGAAATCCTATTGTAAAAATTTTTGAAGTTTCTCTTCGTAATCTTTTTGTCCTGAACCCTTAGTGGAACTTTTCGGCTGAGGGCTGGTTGTAGAATATCCTGAAAAATTGATTTAGAGTGCCAGAAATGGTGAAAACTCGTTTTAACCCATTTGTGTGTATTATTATTTCATGATTATGGTCTGTAATGATTGAAGCTCACTTTTTTCTGAAAATGAATGATGGCAATGGCGGCAAACATAGTGTTGTTCGGGTGTTTGAGCAATACACCAGAATCACATCAAATGAAATTTCCTAACCTCAAGTTGGATACATTTTCTCTCATTCTCTATTTAATTTATTTGGAGAAGCAACACATGGGAAAATTCTTCCGTCTGTGAGAGGGTGCAATTTGTCTTTTAGAAAATTCTATGTAGGTGCTTCATTGTTGCTGTACATACAGAGAATATTTTTAGCCAAGAAGCCAACTCATCAAAATTTGATTTTTATGATTTTTTGTTAAGAAATTGCCGATTTTCTTATGGGAAACCTTATATTCAACTACTCCTCAGGCGCGCGATCCTAAATATTCTTCAATTTCATAGAATTTTTGGCGGGTGTGTGTTCACACGTACTAGAACCACTTTAGCCATTGGAGCCCAATTTTTTGGAAAAAAACAACAACATAGTTTCCTTTTTTGGACCGTTCTAGTGGGTAGACAAATAGTCGAGCAGGCAAACATAATAATGGAGGGACGCTGGACTGATTGATTGGTACTTGTAAATTAGAGTGGTCCTTATTAGTTATTCTTCATGGGGAAATCATCTTTCCGGTTGGCATACCCCCTAGATCGGTTCAAAATATTATAAAAAAATCTGCCAACTTCGAGCAGAATTGGTGAAGAGACAACCCGTTTCTGAAGGGGGGTTAAAGTTGCTATGGGAATTGACTGTGATTTTTGAAATTTGAGCTTTACTCGAGGGGGAGGCCCCCGTATGAGCCTAAAAATTATTTTCTCTCGAATCCGGGTTTTGAAGCTCCAATTCTTGGGATCCTTTTCCCTTTCTCGACGGCGCAGGAGAGGGGGAAAGAACTCCAAAACTGAACTCAGTGACTCAAAAACCTGTATCCGGACATTGAAAACACGGAAATTGAAATCATTGAAGACTTACCCTCTGTGAAGCCCAAATGGGGAGGGGGAAGGAAGTTCAAAAATGAGCTCAGCGACCCAAAATTCCTTATTCAAACATGATGTGGAAATGGGAACAAAACTGAAATAATCGAAGATTAGCCTCCTGCTGATCTCAGATAGGAAGGGGAAAGGGGGAGG
Source organism: Acanthococcus lagerstroemiae (assembly GCA_031841125.1). Classification (NCBI taxonomy): domain Eukaryota; kingdom Metazoa; phylum Arthropoda; class Insecta; order Hemiptera; family Eriococcidae; genus Acanthococcus; species Acanthococcus lagerstroemiae. Next base: position 34,154,350 of record CM063107.1, read on the forward strand.
ACTCCAGGAATGGATTCCACGACTCTGAAAACATCAACTTGAGAATGAAAATCATTTTCATGCTTGTATGGAGAGGGGAAACTCGCCCCTCGATTGAAGTTCAAGTTCTAAAAATCGATATTAATTTCCATAAGAAATTCAACCTGCTCGAGGCACGGGTTACCCCTCACCGATGTTGCTCATACTTGGGCGAAAATTTTTCTTAATATTTGAAGCCGATCTAGGTGTTCAGCCAACCGAAAATCAAAAATAGTGAAGTAGGGACCGCCTTATTCTATATAGACGAACAGGAAAATAGAATGACCGACATGTGATGCTGATAGCTTAGTCTGCGCCTCTACTGCTCCCGCTGAGAAAATTTAGGTGCAGATTTGTCAAAGATCCAATCTAACAGTTCAGCCAGTATGGTGGACTGAAAAACATATGGTCGGATATCTCTGTAGATAGATTGGATAACCAGTGTAAACAGGCTTGTATTAAAAGGTTTGACGAATGGGCTGTCCTATTGGAAAAAAATTGGTTTTTCAAAATTTTTGGGGGATCCCTCCTTTGAGCCCAAAGTTTGTGGATGGCAACCAGATTAGCAAGCAAGTTGTGTAAATGCGAACTGAGAAAGAAAGACGCCCAGTTCTAAGCAAATATAGCCTTGTTAGTTTTAAAAATGCAGAATTTTCAGATTTTGAGAAACCTTGAGCAACCTGAGAGCCGTATTGGTAGAATATTTTTAATACACGCGCATTAATTTTAATACAATCGAATCAAAATTAGCAAAAGAATGGATGGAGATGAAATAAAATAATATTGGAAAATTTCGGTGTAGTGTTGAATATTTTAGTGTCATGCAGTGGCGTTGCCAGGATTTTCCCAAAGGAGGGGGGGGCAAAGTAAGATTTTCATAGGGAAAAAAGTCGAAAATTGAGGTATTTTTTAAAAATTGTCGATATTAGAGGACGATTTTATAAGAATGAAGGTAAAATTACTGCTCCAGCGAAAATTTTTCGGAAAAAAACGTGTTTTAAAGGCGAAAAATTGCTCAATTTTGCATATTTTATATTCAGTCTCAGGTCCCTTCGGGAGGCATTCCTCCTCCTCCCCCCCCCACCCGGCTACGCTATTGGTGTTATGAAACGTAGTGGTAGGAAGTTTCGAGTGGAGGATGTGAAGAAATTTTGAGAACTCGAAATCGTTTTCTCGGGAACGCATTTTATTTTTGTGTGCATGTGCATAATATATGCGTTTATATAGGATGTCTGGTATATGAAGACGGAGGATTTCTGAAATTTGACTGGGCTCTTCATGAAGTTTATTATTTGTAGCACGTAATTGTTCTGCGAGTTTTCAGTTCTTTTAACTCGCAGTTTCCTTACTGTGCAATAAAAAAAGAAATATAATGACGCCGTGTTTTTGCCAAAAATAAATTTCGCAGCGTCTGGTTGAATATTTATTTTTCTATATTATACGTCTATCTCATTAGATTTTCTTCTGAACGTAGTTCTGTGGGACATAGTGAAACAATTATTCGTGGCGAATTGCGAATAATGTGTCTGATTTACGCGCATTTTGATGGGCTGTCTCGTGAATTCCGAGATTTATGCACTCATTTTTCTCGGCCGTAAATCAATCGAAATATGTGATGTTTTTGTATTGAAGACAAAATGTAACTTGACCGGTGAAAAGATTTGATGGAAGAAGTGTAACGCAGGTCTGATCTGATTTATTAATCCAAGTATTTTCACAACTTCCAATTTTCTTTACGACCCCCCCCCCTGCTTCCTCCCGTTTTGAAATGAATCCGAGTATATTTAGACATGTATTATTCAAATCAGCGTTCACTCGCGCTCTGTAAATCGCATTGTTTTATGCGTTTTTTAAATTACAAATCGAGGTCAAACGTAATCATATAAGAATAAAATACAATAAAATAAATAACAAGTGTATGCAAACTTACTACCAGCTCTACATTTATTTTTATCGTATGCGTTTGAACGCCAAAAATACGATGTAATGTTGCGACTTCGTTATTGATTAAGATTGGATCAATTTTAAAAATAAAATGTGATTTTGTAATTGACTGTCAGGTGCGATGTGGGCGTACGTAGACGAAAGGCTGTTCATTCAAGTTGACCCCAAGAATTTTTTGCAATTACTGCGGCGAATAGTTTATTCAGTAAAGAAAGAAAGGAAAATATTTTCATCAATGTGCTACTACGATGGGGTATCAGCGTCTCTAAATTTAGAAAATATGAAAGTGAAAGAGAGGACACTACGATTGGTTGAATAAAATCACGTTTCTGTTTTCATGAGTTTTATCAGTTCATCGCGTAATTTCGGTGCACGCGTTTTTCTTCCATTTCATGTTTGCGTCAGTGACATTCTTTCGAAGTCGACTGCACACAAGCCTCGACCTGAATGCTGAATTGCGAGGGTAGAAGTTCATTCGACAGGGTGTATGGGAAAATTTTGTATTGTCAGACGTAGACTAGACGTCACGTTTTTTCTGTCATTCTTTATTTGAAAATTTTCCGAATGGTTGTTACAGCAATCATTTCCTTTCAGACACGAGTAATGGACCGACGGTGAAATGTTTACAGGGTAGTTTCCCCATCTTGTAAGCTTACAAAATTTCATCGGATCAGATAGGATTTAGTTTTTTAAAAAGTTGGAAACAATAGTTCGACTTAGTTACATGATTTTGATCCGATTGAAAACTTGGCCACCGCAGTCTTGAGACTCAGCGTCGGTTTGGTTACTCGCCTGAAATCTGAAGATTTTCACAAGTTGATTTGTTAGTCCAACCTTTGAGATCTAGCCTTGCTGAAAGTTGACGAACAAGCAAGACAGCCCTCGGGACAGACAGGGAGGCATAGTGAAACATAAATTAATCAACTATCTCACCAACCAGGCAACGATTGAGCAGATCGAGAGGAAAGCAGTCGAGCAAACAGATAGACATCTTCTTATTCGCTGAAGAAGAAAAATCCGTGAGTTAAGATCTGGGAACCACAATCTCTCTCTTGTCTTATATCCAATGCAGGATATTGCTCAGTTAGTGTAAAACACTCTACCTAAAGACAGTAGCGTTACCAATGAGGCACGGGTATAAATTATATCCACTCAAAAAATTTGGGTGGGTACAAACTATAATTTATTCACCCCTTTCAACCAAAAAATCTGTATTTTGGCGAGTAGCTGAGTACCGAATGGATTATTGTTTCACTTAATAAAAAGGTAAACCCCTAAACATTTCAGTCCATCGGATAATATTAAAAAATATGGCGCAGCGACATCACCCCTTTTTATGTGTAAAAATACACCCGGTTTTATTATTTTTTAAAAAGAACATTTCTTTTCTCTATACTGGAATCTGTTTGGAATGTATGAACATAATTCTGGTCGGTTATATGATACCAGTTCGAAAAAAAGGGGGATGAAATTTGACATGGTAGGTCGAGTACAGTATTTCAGTGAATGATCATTCTTCAACCGGGTAAACAGGCAATCTTTCAACATAACAAGTAGATATGTTTGCCTGGTTCTGTTTTACAAGGGACTCGGGTATGGTGGTTCATTGACAAATATTTTCCGTATTTCCTTCTTCATTTAATTTTTCCTCTCAAGATTGAAGAAAAAATTTGATGATAGGTTAGCAGTCTTACGACCGGTTTTAGCAGCTCCCCATTTCTCTCTATCCTGTGCGAGTTCTTTCATTTCGTAATAACACTTACATTTGACATCCTTGATTATCTGTTGAACATACTGGAATCTTTGCCGACCCCTACTCAGTTCTTTCATTCCACTCTTCCTTCTAGCAGCAGTGATATTATTCCTGGGTACCTCAAGTTATGCCCTATTAGTTTATCTCTCCTTTTCTTCAGACAATTTCAAATATTCATTTTACCTCCTACTCTGTTAAGTACTTCCACATTTCTTACCTTATCCGTCCATTTGATGTTAAGTATCCGCCTATAGCACCCCATCTCAAAAGCTTCTATCCTTCTCTTCTCTGGTTTTCCTCTGGTCCAAGTTTCACATCCATATAAGGCTACACTCCGAAAATAAGTTTTCAAGAGCAATTGTTTGATTTTCAGATTTATTTTTAATTTGAAAAGATTACTTTTTCTGTAAAATTCTAATTTGACTTGTGCTATTCTGCTACTAATATCCCTTGTACTCCTTCCATATTTTGTTATTTTACTCCCTAAATAGCAAAATTCGCACTTCCTCAATCTTTTCCTGCTCAATATTTATATTTGAGCTATCATGTTCACATCGATTACATACCCTTACATTAGTTTTATTTTTAATTATTCTTATACGATACTAGCTGACCCGCTTCGCAGCTCATCTAGACCGTGGGCTAAAGTGTGTTGGGTTAACTGAGTTAATCCCTTCCTCTTCCCTTTACAGCCAACCGCTTTCGCAACTTCCCTTCCAACGATTCCCTGTGATCCACATCCGTGCCCGCACTGCCGGCATCCGCTGAATGCGACTGATACGCGGGTGGCCACTTCACTTCTTCTTCTTTAATGTCTTATGGACTTTACTTTTTGCTTACTTATTCCTACAATTCTCAGGTCAAGCCTCTTCATGTCTCTCTTAAGATTCTCTAATCTTCCAACTCCATTCAAGCTTCTTACATTCCGGCTTTCTTTTTGAAATTTTCCAATGATGATGCTCCCCCAAGTAGCTCCCTCCCGGACATCCGAATGGGGAGCTTTTTACGTCCGGAAAAGTTATATACCTGTTGGAACGCCGCCATCGCAGTAATTATTATGGAAGAGCTACATTTCCTGGAAAGAGATACTGTTGTAGTTTTTCATTGCTCTAACAGAGTTTATCTGTCGGAGTTTGCCTTCTCCTAGGTGCTTTTGGTCGCTTAAGCCTCACCACAGTAAAGTATCATCTTAGAGTATTGAAGGTAGTTACAATAAAAATCAGAATTGGTTCAACGGATGGATAGTACCATACTCGAAGAGAGAAAAAAATCGTAAAATTCAAGAATTCTAATTTTTCTTGTAATTGAAATGTTTTTACGAATGCCGGCGGAAGAAAGAAGTTGAGAGATATTCCTAGAGAGTTTGCAAGAGGAAGCTATTTGCCATAGAAAAAATTTCATGTTCAAGACAGGCAACATTTGAAAAAAATTGAGAACATATCATAGAAATTCTAGCAATTTATACCAAAATGGATTGTGTAAATTCTTGGATGAACTATCTATTGTTGTTTTTTTTTCTTCTCTGTCAGGGGTGGCCGAAACTGTTCTCTGTTCTTATTGGAATTGTATCTTTTCCTTGTCTAATTTCTACTACTGAGTGTTGATAATATCGAAAGAAGAGAGTAAGCACACCTATCTGATTTCTTATCCGATTGAAGGAAGATCAGTCATGTTGAAAATCTCTGTACAGATATTTAAAGTCGCTGAATTTGTTTTTGCTGATAATTTTAGGACCCGATCTATTTGGAATCCTCCAAAAAGGGTTATGGATAAATAATAGTCATTATATCGAGATTTTATTCAACTTATGGGTGTGTGAGGCGAATGAATTCAATTTTGAAGGACTTTTCGAAGCTGACGCATTATGTAATGATCACTCTAAGGAGATTATTCATTACCTATTGAATCCAGCTTTGGGATCCATCCCATTGGAGTTCCACCAGCGAGGGTTCTGGTCCCATCAAAATGAGTTTCGGTTAAATAATAATCATTTTATTTAAAATTGTTTTCAATTTATGGGGTTCCGAAGTCGTTGAACTCAATTTTAAAGGCCATTTTTGGATCCGAATCTCCCGATCTGCAAAATCAGCGTCAAAAGACACTCTTGATACTCTTTTTGAGTCAAAATAGTGTCGGTCCTTGACGATCATGTAGTCTCCGCCCACTTGTATAGCAGAATTGATCGGTCAAAAGTGTGTCAAGAAGTCAAAAATGCGTCGGAGTGCTCTGATTGGTTGAAATACTATCAAAATGTTAAAATACCGTGTCAAAATTCGCAGAATTGACGCAGGTGAAAATTGTGTCAATCCTTGTAGATCGGGCTCGTAGTCCACCAAGGAGATTCCGGCTGAATAGTGGTCATTATTTTGGGATTGTTTTCCATTTATTGGTGTTTGGGGTTGTTGAACTCAAGTCTATGAACACATTGTGGATTCGATTCTGTGATATGCAACAGCCAACTCAGCAAGCCAGTCTTCCTACCAATCTCGTTCGATCCAGCAAAGTAGAATTATTTGCTTTTGCTGGTTGCTGTGTGGAACGTGATTGGTTAACAAGTTGTTTGGGTTTTGGCTGGCTCAAGTGAAAGACCAGCTTCAGTATGGAGTTTTGAAGTATTTCAGGTAGCTTGGTTGCAGGATTTCGAACACTGACCATATTGTTCACGTTGTCACTTCCTCTTCCTCCTCCTCCCGTCTTTATAATTATGAACTTACCTAACTGCAGTATCGATTGAGTACGAGACAACACATTCGTACCAGATGTCAAGTCGGTCTCTTACACTCCTTAACTCCTTACTGCAGGCATTCTCGAAAAAAAAGTAGTCCCGTGTCTAAATTGCAAACTAATGAATTATAAAAATCACCGGATAATTTGACGAGCCATTGGAATTACAGTAGAGATTGACTATAACGAGACCATCTGTCACGAAGAAATCGTCTGGTCCCGGCAAAACGTCATAATATGTGTACTACAGTACTTTGAAATACCTGTTACAACGAGCAAGAGTCTGGGTACACCGAGCTTTTTTCAGATGTAAATACTGTATTGACAAGTTGCGTGTACTGTATGTGCAGTTTTTCGAGGTAAATGTAAACAATTTAGAACAGAATTTCACATGCAAGCATGTACAGTGTACATTTTCCATCACGATTCGGTCTAATAAGCGTAGCTTTCAGTCATATCCTATGTCATCCTACTTGCAAGAACAACGTTGCGTCGACTGTGTACGTTGGAAGAAAAGTTAGAGATTTGTTCGCGAATTTTGAATGGGGAAAAAATGAAGATCTATCCGGTTTTAGCGAGCGCTCGCTATATCGAGTACAGCGAGGTACCGGTAATAACGAAAAAAGCTTCCAAGTCCCTCGTTTCTCGTCATAGGCGATTTCTACTGTATAATATATATTTTGATGAATTCCATTCTGGGGACTATGATATTTCATGAGTACAAAAGTAACACTTCGCTGGATATTGATTCCAGTCAACGTCCTTTCCACGCCACCCTGCAAACCGCGTAACGCCTTTTCCAAAACCAAATAAATATGACGTAATCCGCGATTATACGCTGCTCTGACGTCAGACGTCATCGAGCGTCAGCTCTTGAATGTCGCAGCAGACAGGCAAGGAACAATAACCTAATTTCCGATCGTAAGTCGTGGTAACGCGTGTATTTATTTAACGTTTTTTCAGCCATAGAATGGCTATGATGCTCAAGTAGAAGCCCTTGAAACATCCTGCTACAATTGTTTGTATCTCAGCTGGCACAAAAAAGTGAAACTATAAAAGTAGCATTATTAACGACCAAAATTGAATCTGGAGGACTGAAAGTTCACGCTACGTGATCCTCGGTCATACAGCAACGATTAGTTGCACCCCTCTTTAGGTCCGTGTTACGAAAGTTCAGCCGAAGATGATAACAAGCTTTATGCTAGACACGTAATGCAAGTGGGTTTTTCCATTGAATTAAACTGCATTTTGAAATTCAAAATCATGAATTTCGCAATAAAATGTAGACGAATTAACAGGAATTCTTACACTTTGAAAAACACGAAGTCCTTTCTAATTAAGGTTAACTAGTGATTGAAAATTGCAGTGCGACGTTTGAGTGTGAAAGTTCCTAACAGGGACGGTCGAAGAAAGAACGAAATGGAACCTGAACTGAACAGAAGTACTGAAGGAACACAGAGCAGAGAAGAAAGATTGCTAATTAATTTCAGGTGAACGTCACAGGTATCCTTTTGTCTGTCATTTAGTCACAATATTATTTTGCTTGAAAATTTGAGGTTTCTTGGTTTTTCTGGTCCTCTGTGCCTGACGTAGGTGTGCCCTGAACTTTGGCCTTCCCTTTCGATGAGCTACCTACTTTCTTCATGGGGTACCCATCCCCTCTCCTCCTTTCTCCGGACCCTGTCTTTCCACGTTACTTCATACATCTTTTCTTTTGTGTGTTTTTCCCCCATTAATTATGTTTCCTTTTTCTTGCATTACTTCATTATATGCATAAAATATTCATAAAATGTACGGGAAGCTCTATTTAATGGAATTTCTGCTGTGGCCCCCCTCCATCTATAAATAAATACATAACAATACGAAAACAACAATAACGAAAAATAAAAAGATTCTTCAATAATCCAAAACTTTAAAGACTGTTTCAATTCTTCTTTTCAAGTGAGAAACCAAAAAATGAACAATGTTAGTTTGTCACCTTGCTGTTGGTTTTCGTAAATTGAACGTTCCACGCGTTAAGAGTTGCTGAGTGTAGAATCGGCATAAGATAAGTGTATCGTAAGTGGCAAGGTGGTGACACGTTGCCGGCGGCTCTTTATTTACCAAATGTACATATAAGAAGTCGTAGAAATTCAAAGTCACACGCCTGTAGTTAGAATATTGAAAGACGAGGAAGAGCTGGTTGGGGCTTATAAGCCGATAAATAATAAGTGCAGTATTTACGTTGCTGTAAATTCGTAAAGACGAATTTATGACAGTCTTGATTACGTATCGTTGCGAACAGGCGAAATTGATTTCCTCTTCAAACGCATATTATTCAAGATTAAGGATTTCAAATTACCGGATTGAAAATGCTAAATTACGGTTTTGGGGTATACGAACTCCCTCTTCCTGCTAATATTTATGTTAATTTTCTTCCCCCTCTTCATATATTGTGCAGAACACTGTCGTCTTTTTCTTTTATGAAAGGCCTCGTGCCCTTGTCCCACAATCCAAATGGTGATTAGGGAGCTGTCGGGACAATAGCATCATTAGAAGGTCGATGGCTGCAAGATCGAAATCTGAAATGAAGAAAATCTCTCCGTACGTATCATAATTCTTTACTAAACATGAAATGAAAACCACGAACACTAAATATTATTTTCTTGTCGGATAAGGATTCAGAAAATTAGGAGTGTCAGAAGCTATATTCTTTCTAGCTTCCTGTACTTTGACAAAATTGTGGCGTAAGAAAGGGGGTATAGAGTGTTAATTGTATCCCTAGTGGAGGGAGATCAAAGACTTATTCAGCAAGTTGTAAAAAGGCCCATTGATAAATTTGAGTGAGAAAATTTTCAACATTTTTAAATACCTAATACGAGATATTTGTTTACACCTCAACGTTTGAGACAAAAGATTTAAATATTTTTTTCTTTGTCGACTTAAATCTTAGAGATCCGGAAAGGACATAGAAAAAGTCTAGGAACAAATTCTATGAAGAAACTGAGTTGAGAGTCAGGATCCATTTGGATTTCCGAGAGAGATCTTTAGGAGGCTAAAAATGATATTTTCTGTGTAAAAAGTAATGGCCGTGATTTGTTTGATGTCAGTTGATTCGAAATAAGTCATAATAACTTTCGGCAGATTTTTAATGATTCTTCACAAAATCGTATGGGTTTTCATGTGTCTTGGCGAGGTCTTGAGCTTCAGTGGGTATTGAGAGAGCTTAAGCCAGTGTTACTGAGTCTGATGCGTGTTTTAACGGTTCTGGGTGAGTCTTAATGTTGCCGTAAAAGTTTTACTAATTCACAGATGTGTCTGAACGAGTCTTCACGAGTCTTAACAGAGATTGAATGGGTTCTTATATTTCTGTACAGGTTTCATCAGAATCTGAACGAGTTTAACGAAATTTTGACTAGTCTTCATCACTCGTAGTGAGTATTATTGGGTCTTATTAAAGTTCTTGCGCCTCTTAATTTGAGGAAATTAGGTCGAATTGTAACCAGGGACGGGCAAAATCATGAAACTAGTGGTATAAGATCATATTCGACGATTGGATAAATTGAAATCACAGTACTGATCGAAAGATCATTTTGAAGGGTAAAATTGGTCTTTAATCACGCAAGAGGTAATGATCCAGTGACTTTATTCACTTCAAGATTGCGATTTAGTCCTAATCAGTGATCTTTCTAATTTTATATTGTTACGAGTATCTCCGATTATTAGGTGATTAGGTGGATTACGATCATCCAGATCACAAATCTAATAATCTGTGATCTAAGATTGTGAAACCTTTGATGTTTTTGATCTTGGAATCATATATGATCTCGCCCATTCTTGATCGTATCGATGCCCTAGTAAGTTGTAATGTTTCTCAGCAGAGTCTGAAGAACTCTCAGTGCGTCGTGATCGACTCTTGGAAAGTGTGATCAATTATAAGCTTTCAATGTATCGAGTTTTCATGAGGCTCAGAGGAGTCTTAATAGATCTTTAACAGAGTTGTAACGGGTGTTAAGTTTAGAATCGTTTTCACGAAGTCTTTTAATCTGTCGTACCGAAAATCAGTGAATTTCACGGGTATCTTGAGGAATTTCGACGGATTTGAATAAGTTTTGAATAGTTCTTACCGAGTTGTGAGGAGTCCTAATTAGTCTTTGTAAATCAATCTTCGTCTTAACAGCCGTCAGAAGGCTTTAAACCAGTTATAAAGATTCCTAGAATTTCAACGTGTCTAAAATTCAGTTCCAATTCCAACAGAACCTTATGAAGTCTAGACAAGTCTCAATAGAGTCTTGATCAACCTTAGCATGTATCAGCGGAGTCCTTATTATTGCAGCAGTTTTAATAATTTAACCACTGTGGGTTCCCAAAACATTGTTCAGTGGTCCGTTGCCCAGCTAGGCTGAAATAGTGAAGTATACGACTATTGTGAGTTTGCAACACGAGCTGCAAACAAGGGCTATAAGCCCAGAGTTGTATTTCGCTATCTCCTCCCAGAGGGACCTTTTTGGGCAGGAGCTCAGTTAGCAGATGTCGACTTGTTGTCCGGCTAAGTCCGCTCCTGAGAATCAAAGAGGCGGATTTCATGACCTTGACTGTGTCTTCCCCAGATCGGCAGGTTTCACATAGCTAACGCTTGACGTTTGCCGGGTTATCAACTTTTCGTTCTTCTGATGGAGTTGTGGAGCATTGATCGAAGGGATGTCATGGGGTGGTGTGTGCAGGAAAGGTTTGATAGTTAGTAGAAGTTTCTATGCCAGTTTCTTTACATTATATGTTGGGAATCGCTAGTTTTGTGACCTGAATTTTCCCCCCTTCAACTGTACTGAGAAAGTTTATTATATTTCATCAGTTTAGCCTTCAGATAGTGACGTTTTTCAGCTGTGTCTAATGATTCCGTGGAGCAATAATGTACAAATAGCCCTTTCCTTCCCTCGGGAAAAAGGTGATCACTTTCTTTATAACCTGTTGTGAAGAAAGTGACAGTGGTAATGCGACAGTTCTAGGTGGAAATTTGGCAACTTTAATATACCGTTTCAGATTTTAGCTAGACTGGCTGCTGTTTCGTGCATTTACAAATTTTCCTAACACTCGGTATTCTTGTGTTTCGCTGCACTGCTTGTGTGTTTCATTCTCGAGTTCCAGGAACAGGAACAAGCAGTGAACAAATATTAGGCTTGCTCTTCAGAAAGTCAAACTTATTCCATTTACCATTATCATTATTTACTCGTAGCCATGATGTCGCGAGCTGTTGATAATGCATACGGTTGTTACCTCGTCCAAATCGTCCAAAACCTGATAATTTTCCACAGTTAACCTCGAAAAACATTAAGAATTTTGTGAAATTGAAGTAGGCGCATGCTATCGAAGAGGCTTGTCTACGTTCTGAAGTGGTTTTTTAAAGTTTTCGAGGTCTTTCGTATTTCGTCTTTTTTGTCAACTTTTATTCTTTGTCGTTTTTCTTCTATTTTATTTTTATATTTTTTTCAAATCTTTGCTTAGTTATTATTAAATATTTTGAAGTACGTTGGGCTCCTCGTGCCGAATAAATTTCTGCTATGGCTTACGTTGAATTATGGAAAGAGCGCGATTAATTTACACCGTCGAGACCCTGAGGCAACTGAAAAACACCAAAGTTTATTTATGCTTCGATTCACTGTGGTGTGCGACGGAGAAAGTTTTTAATTGGTAATTTATCTCGAAATCCTGTGTGAAATGAGTCGAAGATGATGATAATGATCATGCGAGAAGTGCTTTTACCGAAAGCAGTTTTCTTTGCGGAGAGTGAGGATCTGGTGGTAGAACCCAAATTCTTCTTCATCTCCTTGTCAAGTTGCAAAAAAAGTCTTTCCTTCATGTTATTGCAGTATTTGCCTATGAGAAAGCTCATTTCTAAAACGCAATAAGTACATTTCGGGGCTATTAGGTTTGTTTGTGCGTAGGGGCGGAAGCCGCATCTTTTCCACGCAGTAAGTCCATATTTTTCGGAATTGTATATTGGAAGCTTCAATTCATCAGTATACCTTTGTCACATTGCAAAAAAAATCCTTCATTCTCAAAAATTTTACTTTCAAAATGCAGTAAGTCCATTTGATTTACGGTCCAACTCCAAAACGCAATAAATCCAATTTCGGGATATTCTTCAGCTCTTAATTTCGCGAATATTTCAGTTCGGAAAATTTAATTTCCCGGTCGTAGTCCTTGAGGTTGAGGAACCTTTTGTTACAAGTTGGAGGAAAGAAAATTAAAATTGAAATTTCCGGATACTTCTTTATAATTCGTAAACAATTTGGACTTACTGTCGCGTTTTGGAAAAGCAGCTTTCATTTAATTTACGTCGTACTTATAACCCACTAAATTCTATGTTGGTAAGCTCCTAACACTCCCGAGGGTTAAAAAAATGTTCTTTAAAATCTGTCAGAATATATTTTTCTAAGAAAAGGGGGATTGAGGTACCATCTGTTGGTATTATCCGATCGAGCTGAAATGTTCCAGGTTTGCCTTTTGACTAAGTGGAATTATAATATTCACACGGTATTCATTAAAATTCAGAAGCTCGAAAATTGGTGACACCCAGGTAGGAGTTGTACTCAAAATTATATCAACGAACTCAATGGCCTAAGAAACCTTCATTTTGATACCTCTGAAGATAGTTTTTGCTGATGAACAATTTCCGAGGTTACGGCCTCCTATGGGGGATAATAGGGGTTACAGTTAAAATTATTACATCAATCAAAATAGAATTCGGTGTGTTTGAAAACCCACAGTATGATATTTTTTTTATTGACCTAATGTATTTTTGTGATTAGTAATTAATGAAACGCATGTTTTTACTGTTAAAAACACTTTTTATGTGAAATAATTATAAAAGAGGGGATTAGTTTATAGTAGTGTAGGTGATTTTATCTGCGAGGCCCAAGGTTTTCGAGAAAGATCGAAAAATCCAACATTTGAGGATCGAACCTCTTCTTCTGCCTCACCATGAATTTCGCGGTGCTTCCTTTCTGAAATTGAAGGGGGGGGGGAGGGGATTCAACTGCCAGTTTATGCCAAAAAATCTTTCTTGTTCGTGAAATACAAAATTCGGTCCTTTATCGGTTATTAACAATCGGGCTACAGTTTCTTTACCTTCCTCATGTTGAGGTTCTGTAAATTATACAAAAAGAAAGAAAATAAAAAGTAAAATGAAAAACTTTCCTACGTGAGAATGTCAAAGACTGCCAAGTTTTCGTGCTCGTGTAAAATACGTGCGCATGCAATTCCATTCAACATTTACTCATTTTGTTTCAATTTCCGTTTGTACTTATTGCGGTTGTTGACCCGTACTAACCACTTGGAAAATTTTCCTGGCAAAAGCTCGTCCGGTTTCTGAAAATGTCGGTTGACGTAATCGCAGACGGACGTTGCTTCATCGAAAATGAATTTCAAACGGATACTACATACATATAACTTTTCCTATTACAGGTTTATCTGTGTGCGGAGTTATTAGTATTGACCGTTTTTGGTTATAGTATCTATTTTTTCGGGGCATTCGCCCTTGTACTTTACATGTTCGTTCACGATAGTTATCGAAAAGTTAACTCCGAACTAGTATGGTTTCACCGTCGATATTACCGTTCATTTTTTGTTCGTCCAATTTTCATACAGTTTGGGAGTTTCCATTGGTGGCGAAGTACACGTCACCATGTCGCGATTGTGACATGTGTATGAATCACTTGTTGCTGAGTATCATGTTGGGTTGCATGAAACTTCTCCACTTCTCCGTCATTCTTAAACTGAACTTCTGTAATAATGATGATTATGAAATATATCATCTCCTATAATCAACGTTCGGGTATCATTGCTTCTTCAGAAAATCTTCTATGGTGTGTCTTTAATTTGGAAAAACTAGTCTCCCTTCGTGGTTCTTGAATATTTAATTGAATCTTCCCTTTATCCCTGATTAGCTCATTGCCGTATCATTATACTCGAAAAAAAAAAGAAACAGAAAATGAATAAAAGTTTTACAATGGCGCTCTATTGATGGGAGGAACAGAACCAACTTCAGGGACTGCCTAAGTATGCCACCTCATAAGGACTCGCATCAAGGATAAAAATAATGAGCCTTGCTTAGATGTAAGGCTCAATATATTCATCAAGATAGAAAGAAATGGAAAAATTTTGAACCTTGATGTTAACTAGGATGTTCCATTTTGGCTGAGGTATAAAAGTCACTTTAGTAAGAAAGTCATTGAACGATACTTCTGAGTGAGTTTGGAAAGAATCTCGAATAAATTTGAAAGAGTCGTAAACAGGCCTGAAAAGACTACGAGTCCAGAAAAATTGTAGAGAAGATAATCTGAAACATGTTCGGAAAAGAGTCTTAAATTTTGAATAAAGACTTGAACAAGCTTAAAGAATCCTAGGGAGACCTAAACTTCTGGATACATTTTTAATAGGCTCAAATCACTTTAAAAAAGTCTCGAACGGGTACCAGTTCGAAAAAAATGTCCTAGTCTAGGAAAAACCTTGAAAATCTTAGGACACAGGTTACCCCTTACTGGAGAAGCAGAAAAGTTCCGAGAATTTATTGCTATAGTTTTGATCAAAATCAGGGTACTTTCTGAGAATAATAAATTGGAATTAAAGAATAATACACAATTTTCATAATATGTAGTCAATGAATATCAAATTTGATCTCAAATAGTGAGTATTCTCAAAGCTGTGTATAATACTAGCTGAAAAAATGTCATGGAAAATTTGGAAAATTGATCTGGAAAACCGGAAAAGCCAGGAAAATCATTCTAAAAAAAAGTAGCCACTTTGAAGAAATCTTGAAAAAATAATGAAAGTCTTCAAAAAAAAATTTTCAGTCAGACCTAGTATAGTCTTGAACTAAACTGGAAAAGTGTTCGAGTCTTGAATACATTATTTAACAAAATCTTTTGATGATACTAAAATTTGAGTATTAAACAAGGCTGCAGCAATTTAGAACATACGTTGTGAAACCTAGGAAAGTGAAACTGTTTTCACATCTTCGCAAACATTCAGCTCTTTAGACATAACTTGATATCGATGTTTTTCAGTGACATTTTGCACATTTTCTATTTCAAATTACCAAATTGTAGTTGGGACCGTCATTGAAAAACAAAAAAATTTCTTTTGGTCTATAGTATATTAATCTCTAATTCAAATGTCAGAAAAGAAAGAGGGTGTTTAAGCACTTTTCTCAGCTAAAGTCTATTTTTTGCTGTAAAAAAATTGTCTGTAATATCTGGCTATAAGGCCTGCTCTGGAGGGGGGTGAGCATAGAGGTAGAAAGCCTCTGTTGCACTATTTACCCGAAATGTTTGCGACGTATTTATAAAATTATGAGTGTGGGTCGCCCTTGGGAATTTCAGTTTGTCGAAATGCTAATCTAGTTGGGCTGGTTATTCCGATCTTGTAATGGTCTGTGAATACAAGAAAGTGTTATCGTGTTCTCGATAATACTGGCTACCAAATTGCTGAAGTACTGTAGTTAGAGGTGCACCGAATGGGAGAGTTTTCGATTGGAGATCTCTCTTCTCGAGGGAGCAAAAAAACAATTTTGTACATATTTTTCGCCGTTGTCAAAGTTTTTCCACTCGCGCTGTGTTCGCGAATGACTCACCTTTCCACGTTTCCTCATCTATGTCCCCTTTCTCCTTCGAAAATTCGTGGGTAGACTTTTGCTCCGACTACAGACGGCTGAACATTGTTCGTGTTTGTGCAACGAAGGGAATGCTGAAAAATATCTATGTTTTACTGACCTCAACTTGTATTTCTCTAACCAGCCGTTTTTCAGACTTGTTCATTTCGGTCCCCTCGCGGTATTGATTTAGGAGTCGGGTTCGTACAAATGACAATGGTGTGCATTTCAGTGGAGTTCGTTGATGTTCTCGGATGCACGTTTGGAAAAGGAAATATCCAGCTCTACAAAGTGTATTTTTTGTTTCTTTTTTGTATTTCGCGGTATACCCTAATAATGATTTCCAATGTACTCGACTTGTCACAAATTTTCATGCTTTTCTATGGTCGTCAAGTGTTTTCATTGACGTCAGTTCAAGTTTGAATATTGGTATTCTTTCGTCTTTATTTACGCGTTACGTACTGGTGACGTATCGCAGTCCAAACTTGTTTGCGTAGCGCTCGTTTATTATTCTTGGCGATTGGTTTGAATCTCGTAATATATACATTTTCCATGGCGAGGTTCAATTTTCCTGCCCTGTCATCAGGTACAGACGGGGCCGTATAATAAAAGTTGGACTTTGAGTTACCTGTTTCCTTCGAAAGTTTGTAGATTTCATTGCGAAAAAAATTACTTGGTTTTGTGAGTTTTATTAGAACCTTGGTCATCCGGACCCTTCTGTATCCGAAACAAAACTTGCTCCGACTGAATGTTAAGTTATTCTTAACCCGGCTACTCCCTAAAGTTTTTTTTTTTTTACAGTAAAAATTTTAAGGTTTAAAATTGAACTCCGGCAAACGTTGAAATTAGAGTATTAAAAAAATCAAAATTTTACGGAAATGCAGGAAGCGAACTTCCTAGACTGATTCCTTACCCTTATTTCGAGTACGTGTTTTAAATAGCCCCTCCACTTCTCGTATCCTCAAAATTGGCCTTCAGAATTACAAAAATCATCATGCTAGAGTAGAATTCTTTGAATGAAACTAGAATACTACTCAGAATTAGGCGCTTTGTATCGAATAATTATCCAAAACCTTTATAATCGCATCTAATTGATGAGGAATGCCGGGGGGGGGGCTAAACTGCGGGCGTGAGTGTTTGATGTTTGGTAGCGCAGAAATTCAATAATGTACTCGTATACCCTCTGTCTTTAACGAAGCAGGAATTGTAAAATAAAGATTGGTACCGTAATCTAAATAAATTACCAGATGAAATACCATTGTGTAAATTATTTTAGGCAATTTATCCTTCCCTTAAAAGCATAGAGCAAGGCAATTTATTTAGATTACTGTAATTATCTGTACAAAAGAAAATTATGGCATTCTTAGAACAATTGAAGGTGCGGTAGAGGTCAGGAGACTTGATGTAAAAACTGAAATCAAATTTGGGTAGTATTACTCGATTCGGTACTTGTCGTTTCTTTCCTGTTGCGTTTCTATTTTCAAATTAAGGATTTCCTTTTTTCAGGGGGAACGGGGGGCTGTTTGTGCAGGTATGTCTGGAGTTCTCATGAATATCCCTAATCAGTTTGTGGATGAGAGCCGAACGACATTTTATAAAGCAACGAGTTGCGATTTCAAGGTTGATTCGAAGAAAATTAAAATAATATGGTCTAAAAATGAAAAATTCAGCTGAGAAATTCTTAATTTAATTTCCAGTTGATGAAATTTTCAATTCGAATATTAATTTTTGGCAGCGATGGGATTTTACGCGTAAAATGTTTATTCTACGTTTTCGGTGTAAAATGTGTAAAATATGCATAGAATGTGTAAAGTGCGTAGAATAGGCGTAAAAGGAGTCAAATCCCGTATAAGTAACCCAAACCAAAAAGCCAAAAAAAATCAATTTTCTTGAAAGTTGAATTTTTTTGACTTTTTGGTTTGTCCCTTCTGGCCGAAAAACCGGCCTAGGTCGAAAATTCTGGCGAGTTGCTACGTGAACTCGAACCCGGGACTTCCACATTCGGAGACCAACGCGATATCCACTCGACCAACCAAACATAAATGAGAGCTAGAAAGAGTGCAAATTAAGCATTATCCTGTTCCATGGATTCTCCTAAAGATTATATTTCCAAGAAACGTGAAAAAACTATGTATTTTTCTTGAATCTTGCCTTGCTACTTCGTGGAAGTAGCTTATCCCTTTCCGTATCACCCCCGCCCCCTTTCAGCCTGTCATGGATTCTTATAATATACGTATTTACAAAAATGTTTTTTCTTCTTGGAATAGGTCCTGCCTTATTCTGTAAGTATCTATCTCCTCCATTTTCTGTGCCCTCTGTCATCAGGGAAAACATTTTGGAATTTATATTTGCAAAAATATGAAAACATTTCATCTCCTTGAAATAGGTCTTGCTATCTTCTGAAAGTACCTTACCCCTTTTATTTTTCTTCCCTTATCAACCCCCTCGTATAATCCCTCTTTATATCAAGAATATCAAAGAGTTAGACGTTATAAAATTACAATTTACTCTGATTACATAATTATTAGTTGCTTCCTGGAGGTAACGAGACCTATTTTAAGAATAAAAAATCGTTTTCTATGTTTTTTCCCCTTTCTTCTTTTGTGTAGATACGTATTTGTTGCGAATGCGGGCAGGGGTCATTTGCCTCACTTACTGATTCTCAATCGTGTGACTATTCTTTACTGAATTAAACAAGTTTCAAATTCAAAAGTGTTTTTGACCTTGATCTAGATAACCTACCAAAAAGAACAAATCCATGCAACGACCATCAGAGGCTGCCCACAGGTCGGAGTACTCTCTCCCCTACTGTGGAGCCTAGTAGGGGACAGTTTCTACATTATACTGCGTGAAATTATGAATTTTTTCATTAGAGACTTCCAAATCCTTGAACCACATTAACATTTTTGTTTCAAAACCTTTCAAAACATATTCTTTCTATCCTACAGAAAGACAGTTCAGTGGTGATGGGGTGCGATCTTTGAAAAGTCGATTTTTTCTCCATGTATTCAAATATTGGGATATACACCCTATTGAGTAGCCATTTTTGAAAAACATCGAAAACTCGAAACCGAAATTTTACCTAACGGTTTCGTAGGCATACTACTGGGGCATACTGAAAAACATTCCCTGCCAGTTCGTCAAAATTGAACGGGTCAAGAGACATGGCTGGTCGGACTGACATGGAATAAGCCGCATGTGTACGATGCTTTTTTTCATTTTCAATACGGACGGATTCATGTTACCTATCTCCGTATGTTAAATTATGCAGAGTTAATAAAACTGTACCTATAACAAAGTGTGTACCTGTTCTCAAGGTCCCCCAGGTTCTCCAAAAGTCCCCCTTCCCTTCTTAGAAAATGCCCCCAGTTCCTTCAGAAGTCCTTCAACAAATCGAAAGAGAAGTATTTTTCCTAAATAACAGTAAAACTTATGAATTTTTTTACGGAAGTCTCATTATTAATAATCGACTACGAAAAATTAAGGAAAGTCCTCCAATAGTCCTCCATTTTTAGTTTTCTACTTCGGTCAGCAGACCTGCATAAGATGTACAAATTTTTCTTTTGAGGAAGGGATGGAATTTTAAATTATTCGATTTGTTTGGCTTTTCCGAGCTAGATCTGGTCCTATAGTGAATTCGAGTAAGGAGGATTTTGCTGCACTTGCATTTGTTATCGAATCTGAAATTGATATTGTCGATGTCGAAAGATTCGATGATTCACTTTTACATTTATTCGAATTCGATACGCATTTATAATTTCCTGGTATACAGAGCCCAGCAGATTACTAGTATTTTTCAAGTACGTGATTTTTTTTTCTTCTATTTTTAGTTAACACACACACCCCACTTTATCACACCTTTGTTATTCTAGTTAGTACTCTCAGTAGTAATTTCGCGACGCTGTGTGCAAAGCGTTTCCTTTTTCGATTGCGATATTTCGTATAGCAATCAACATTCTGAAACAGGCTTGTAGCCTGTTTGAACTGTTATGGTACTGGTCAACGAATCAGAATGTGATTGTGCGAGTTCAGAAAATATGATTACATTGTGTAGTGTAAGTTACAACCCTTGTCACGTAGAGAGTGTTTCGAATGCGACTAGTACTGGCGAATTTTTCGTACCCATGGTTACGAGTCTGTACTGAGCTTTGTTCGGTTTTTGACTTCATATAGTCCGGATGCAGAGCCTAACAGCATCGAATTTCCTGGTCGAAATTTTGTGCCGGCTGTTCCGGTGGGCAAACCGGAAGGATGTTGTACGTAGAACTCGTTGAGAGCGCACATATAAGGACACCTTCCTGACTGGAAACTTATAAAGTTAGATGTTTTAGAAAAAGGACCAGAATGCGGATTGATCGTAAGGTCTTTTTCTCGCGAGATGTTCTGCTGGGAAGGTGTCGATATGGCATATTCGTAAGTCTTTGGCTATACGGTATTGCGGCTTAAAAAATGAGTGAGTACATTCCTCAGGGCCAGTGCGAAGAACATGCTGGAGGGAGGGGGTTGTAAATACGAAAAAATTGCGACTAAAACCTTACAAATTCCAGTTACCTAGTAAAAAAGAAAAAGCTCGTCTTATTTATTTTTTCGATTGGGTCTCAGAATTTCTTGAGTTTTTAGTAAATGTGACATTTGCTGGCGAAACCTCTCTTAGGGTGAAAAATAGAATTTATCAGGATAGCTAAAAACCGAATGCGCAGTCAAAATTTCGTGATTTCGTTTTTCGATGGAAAAGTGTAAACGTATATTCTGGAGCTAGGAAAACAGGTGCATCGAGTTAGATGCAGTTTTTTGCCTGTTTTTACGTTCTCGAATGATAAGTGAACCGGGGCAGCTTGCGACTGATCTCGCACTTTGCTCATTTTTAAAATCATCACCTTACAGTATTGAAAATTTTGATTTTACGACTACTTTTTACGCCTATATTTCCGACAGTTGTAAAGATCTCCGGCTTATGTCATCGAATTTGTTGTCGAATTCTCTATAAGAATCCATCAGAAAAACAGTTTGTAGGTTTGGCCAGCAAACGTCACAAATAAGGACAGAAATGTTCTAAATTTTCCTGTGACATGCAACAAGAAACGAAGTTATCAACTGTTTAATTTCCCCGACTGAGTATTGGAATTTTCTGGAATGGGGGGGGGGGAGGGGTACTCCTCCACCTTCCTCTCACTCCGAGTCCTGGTACTTGTAGTTTGTATTTTTTGGCGAACTTTGATCCGTAGGGCATTCCCGAGGCTGGCATTTATTGCTGGTTCTTAATAATAAAAGGGCTGTACACGTTCACAAAATTTATGGTTTTTTTTTAGAAATTGGATTTTTTAATCCAAGAATTTGGAAAACAGTCCATTTTTCAAAAAACTGGCTGAATTTTTTGTGGCCAAAATTTTAAATTTTAGTCCACAAAGTGGCGAGGTTCCCCCCCCCCTTTCTTTCTTTCTTTGAAGGCAGAAATAACAGATTTTGTTACAGAGCATACTTTAAGCAATTTTCACTGGGCGGTACTGATAATTTTAAGTGACCATTTTTTCTTGTATCATATTTTACTACATGCATAATGCTTCTTTTCCTTAAATATCTTTTCTAATTTTTCTCACCACCCCTTCCTCCAGTTATACCAATTTTTAGTGATTAAAATACTGTTCAATTTCAATGTTGACATTATGACTAGAGTCTTTTATTTAAATTTTAATCAATTACTTCAAACTAGATACAATAAAAACAAGTAATAACTGCAGCAGGACTGTATCGAAAGTAATATTTGTTTCAATATTTTTTCAGAACAAAATAAAGTATGTAAGTTACTCATTTAACCAAATTTGGTTTCAGTAATTCTGTGCCATAATGAAAGCGCTAAAATAAAATTAAAATCTGGAAACTTAAGTAACTAACTATAAAACCAAATTATACTTTCAATACCTACCATAACGAGAGTTAAAAAAAAAACACAAAAAAAAAACACAAAAAAAAACAACTAACAAACAAACAAACCACTAAGAACTAGGTTACTAGGACCGGGTTTGTTTTTAGTAGGTACTACAATGAAAATAACATCGAACAAAAACTAACAACAAATATCACTTTTTAAGAATTTAGGCTTATCAAAAAAAAAAAATTATTAATAATAAAAAAATAAAAACTATAAACAAATTTGATTTTGGTGCTATAGTGAAAGTAACATCTGTGATTGATTTTCTTCGACATATATTGTAGATTTATAGTGATAGCATATGGATAACACTCGACCCAGTAACACGCAAAAATAACAGGTAGATTGAAAGAACTGATGATACACATCACTTAAGATTTTCAGCAAATATCCTACACTCAGTACACTGTATACAGACTAGAAAGGAAAATTTAAACTTCTTATAATATAATGAAATAAAACATGGTTAGGGAAAAACAGTGAGTATTTTTATTTTCAAGAGCAATTATATCAATTAGACAGATTTTTTTGTTCAGCTATGTGTATTATGGACAATATAGTACTGGATGACAAGCAATAATTACTGCGCGGTACTAATTCGCCATTAGGTGGCGCTAGTGCCGCCCACTTTCTATGTTATTTTATGGCCCACCTAGTTTGTTTTAATCAAATTGACTTCATCGCCTTGAAGTTGCAAACTGATTCCATTGAATTTTGAGATAAGAGAGTGGAGTTATTGGAAGTCACGCTCGTATACAAAAACATGCTCACCGCCCCACGACCGCCCATAACAAGCCTGTCACCCATCGGTATCTCTACACTGCCCCCAGGTGGCGTTATTGCCCCCCTTGAAAACTACTGTGCCTCAGCCTCCTTCTCTTCCACATATATATCGCTGTCTTTCCCCTGTTGATGCTCGACACGACTCATGAAGAATTGAAGTAACGACTCACTTTATTTTTTTTAAATGTGGTCATGTAACGTTATTTACAACTTGGACTTGAAATGATCGAAATGTTCTGACGTACGAATAATTAGTTGAGATGCACTTAACCTAAGCTTACAATTGTTTATATAGTAGTTCGAGGAGATCAGTAGCTGCTTCAGTGCAAAGTTTTTGCAAAGTTCAGTTCCATGGAGTTTTGCTCATGGCCGTGAATTTTATCAATGTTGACCTTTTCTAATCGGAAAGAGTTGGAGAAACAGATTTCAGTATTTTTTGTTTAACTGCTGTCTATTATTGTATGCCTGAATATTGTACTTTGTTCTCATGTATCGGACGTTAGGTATTTTTCTTAACACCTTTCTTTCGTTCGGAAAATGTTCTGTTTTATTCCTTATGGCTGTCCGTTTATCGTTAGGGTGCTCCACCGAAAATGTTGATGCTATTGTGTACCACGCTGTGTATTATTATGTATTACCAGCAGACGGATTCTTTCATTTAAGAACTTAAGCCCTAATAACTTGATACACTACTGTTGTTTTCATTGGGAGTCTTCTTCATCGCGCGTGTAATTTATAGATCGAGATAACGTTGATAAGATTGTTTAGTTTTCAACTTTTTGCTCTCAGTTATTGATAAAGACGGTTGTTTTGGTGTTTCAGACAAAGTCTGCGATCTGCATTACCTTCATGGAGTTTATGTTGGATAGCGGCGAATACTGCCAAGCTCAACACAAATAAACTGTGGTCATCACGAAACCAGTCTACAATTTTAGAATAGTCGTCGATTTGTGTATTCCCAAAGTTAATTAGCAAAATTTTGGGCGCCGCGACGTCATCTGGTGAGCCAACAGGAAGAAGACAACATAATTTTTTTGTTCATTTCCCACCCTCTTTCCTTTTCGTCCTCTGTGGATCATCTCCCCTGAATGATTGTTCCATCGACGCGGCCGCGGCGACAGCGAACGTCGACTCTGCAGTTTCTACACAGAAAATTACTGCTGGCTTCCAGCTCATCAGAGTGATAGATCGGCGCGATAGGTACATCGGATCTAATTCTCCCGTTTTGTGTATGTTGTTAGGCATTTAAATTATCATATACCTCCTTGTTTTTAATTTATTATTTTATTATTTAGTCGGATTCAGTGTTGTACAAAGATTATAGTATAATTTCTAAGTAAAAAACCGAAAAATTTATTCGAATCCGAGTTTGTTGTTCGAAAAGTTTTTTTTAACCCGGCGTTAACGTACGGTCTTCTCGCTTTCTTTATTGTTTAATTTCGTTGTAGATTTAGTTTAATTTTCGATTTTGTTCTTTCGTGAACCGATATTTTGATAAAATTCATTTTTCGTCGGAATTTCCTAATGACAAACCCCGCGAAAATGAGTAACCATTCGATAATACGTCCAAAGGACATACGCCCAGCGCCCGCCGAAATCGAGTTCAAAGGCATGAAATTCTTGATCACAGATCGTCCGTCAGATCAGACCATTCAGTATTACGTCACTGTGAGTATATTTTATCCTATTATAGTTATTATGCAATTATAATTACCCGTTTATTTGCAGCAGCATTTTAAAGCGTGAAGTGATTTCTGGTATTTGGAAGAACTGTGTAACCTCTCTCATACCTCGGAGATGAAGCATGAATTCGATACCTGGTATGTGTTGAACAGATCATGGATCCACTCAGAAGCGATTCCAGTTTGGAAAATTCGTTCGTAATAAAATACAAGTGCAAATGCGCGGAAAACGAAATTATTGAGCAGTTGCAAAGTAATCGTTGGTTTTTTGGGGGAGAAAAGTACTAGCGAAAATGAACTGTAAAATGAGATAGCACTGCGGTGCAATCGGTGGCAGAAAATTTGTGTTACGATTTGGAGACATGGAGGGCTCGAGTCAAGGTTGCATGTTTTCTCGAAATTTGAGTGTTATCCATGAAATTGAAAGAAATCGCTCGTTGTTTCGGATTTTATCAGATTCACGCTTGAAAGAAAAACGAGATGTAGGTAGCTGTAAATTGACAAATAGTCATTCGGTTGTTAGGGTATCGGTTGCTTTATGAATATTTTCGTATGTAATTGATTTTATTTTCATGCTCTCCCTTTCTTTCTCCGTAAAATTGAAGTGCATGGCTAAATATTCTTTAAAATAGTTTTCCTAAGTCTGTTCTAATCTTGAGGGGTTTTTGGCTTATTCTGTAATTTTAGCACGAAGTAGATAAACTGAAGTTGTGTTTTTTGCAGGAATTGAGGAAACATAACGTGCACGTTGTTGTTCGAGTCTGTGAACCAACTTACAGCACCGAAGAGCTGAAGAATGTTGGTATCAACGTCGTAGATTTGGCCTACGATGATGGCACATCTCCTCCTAATGAAGTACGTGCATGAACTCGTCTACATTCTAGTCTGGTAAATAAGAAGATTGTACAAATATGACAAAAATGAACGTGGGAGGATTGTTTCTTACCACCCTCTGGTAATCCTCCAGAAATTCTTCGAAAATCCGATGTAATCTAACAGCGCCACACACGAGGGGAGAAGTAAATTCGAGTTTTGAACAATATCTCGCTTCTTATGGGCTCGTACAAAAGAAATATTCGTGACAAAACTGAAGCATATTAAATTTGTCGCTAAAAAGGTTCAGTTTAATTTTTACGTAGAATCAAAAGTTTTGCTCACTATTAAATTATTAAATTTTTAAATTATACATGATATCCTCGAATTTGATATGTCTGTAGTTCATCACGCTGTCATCCTTATCATTATTAAAATACTAAAATCAATTGAGGATTTAATTCACAACGTGTCCTTGGTCTAAAACTGCAAAGTTTGGGAAATCGAAAAAAACCTTCCCATTCTTTACATGAAGTTGGTAACATTGATTTGATGGTCTTAATGATGGGAAGTCATAGATATGGTAGCAACACTGTCAACGTTTAAAAACTGTCAGCCCTACAGTCTTCGAGCTGCAGGGCCGCGAAGTGGGAAAAGTCGTGGACTAAGGGCAGTTTGTGATAGGAAGAAACGTGAGTTCTCGGGATTTCACAGGAATAATGAAGATTAATGTAGGAAACTAAAATAACTGTATAGGGCTTTTCCAGTACTCCATATTGCATACTTCTTCGTCTGTCCTGTTATCAAGTTGGTAGTGTATGATGAGGACATAGAATCGTAATTTTGTAATATTATGGTCGCACCAGTGAGTTTTAAGTTTCGTCTTCCGTTTTGTGTTTTATGATACCTCGTCTGTCTCTCTGTTCTCTGTATAATTCGAAATTTTCGTTTTCCGATCATTTCTCATGGTCTTAATCGAACAGTTCAATTTTCGGTTTACGCTTTCGGCAACGCAATTCACCAACGTTTGCGTTGCCGGAAGAATTCAAACTTTCTAAAAAAATTCTGATCTTCGGCGTTTTCAAGTATCCATTGCATTCGGGCCCATTTCGCACATACAATTCTGTTATCATACACTACCAACTTGATAACAGGAGAGGCGAATAAGTATGCAATGTAGAGTACCTACTGGAAAAGCCCTACTGGCTACTTCAGTATGAAAAACAAAATCCCGATAAAGCACTACGTCTTACGTGGACCTCTCTTTCAAGGTGCAACTGCATTAATAGTTTCAGCTGCCAAAAGTTGTATTCTGTTCCACGTGCGAAACAAATAATCTGTAATATCTGGGAGATGCGTAGTGACCTTCTCCACCAGATGGCGCCGAAAAACCGATCGGTAATTTTGGACTGAGGGCACTTCGTGAATCAAGTCTTCAAATTACTTACATACTTATGTAGTTATGACGCCAATATTCAGCGGCATTGTAGTTTGTATACACAGTCTTCCATTATTGTACAATGCACTTGGGTTCACGAAAATGATTTTTTTTTCTTTTTCAACGAGTATGTTTTCGCTACAGTCAAATAAAGAGCAATGAATACTGTGCACAGGACCGCCAAGAGCCAAACGGGGCCCGGGGGAAAAAATCGGCGGGTCTACACTGAAATTATTTGGCATATTATCTATTTGATAATTATAATTTCTGTGACTCTGCGGGCCCCCTCAAAAAACCCGGGACCAGGGGAAAAGTACCCCCTTCTCGGCGGCCCTGACTGTGCAGCGTTGGTGACATATATGGTGTCCTTAATTTCGGAAAAATCGTAACGCACTCCCTAGGTATCACTTGACGTGGTCTAAGCCAAAGGACCGTTCATTATTTTGGATAGTATCTGTTCAGTTTATAAGTTTTTGATGTTAGAAGAAGACTAATACTCTACCCCGGCCCCCTTCAGTTGTATCCCAGGAGATCGGATTTAAAAATTATCTCTAGAATTGAGTTCAGTGGCCTCGAAACCTACAAATTGTGTTCCATTTTGGAACTATGACTGATATTTGACCCTCGCCCTCTTTAATCGTACCCCAGGGTTTTTGGATTAAAAATTTTCCCAGAACGTAACTCTGCGTCCTCGAAACTTACAAATCGAATGCTATCATGGAAATATAACTAATATTTGACCTCTGTTCTTTAAAAGATACTCCAGGAAATAGGATGTAAAAATTACCCCGAGCATTGAATTCAGCGACCTAGGAGAAACCTCAAATTATCAAATACCATCTCGAAAAAACTATTAACATATTGGCACCCAACTCCCTTAGTGGAATCTCAATGAGTCAGATGTAACAACTACACCCTAGGAATTAAATTGAGCGACCTCGAAAACTGAAAAATCGACTGCCATTTTGAAAGAATTACTAAATCCTGTACCCATTGGATGGTACCCTAGCGGATTACAAGTAAAGACTACCCTGAGTAATGAATTCGGTGACCTCGAAAATCGACCCAATCTCAAATTTTAACTTTTCATTATTCCGCCCCCTCTTATTGAGGCCACGTCCCCGGGTCATTAACGCATATTGAAGAATTAAACTATCATACATTTGATAAATTTATTGAATAAATTTTCGAAATCCACGAGAATACATTCTTAATTGTCAAGGGCTGAAAAAAGAAGAATTCAAAGCGAGAAATTTCTGGGTCTTTTTCCATAAGAAAGGGGAGGGGGTTGAGGCCTATGTTCTCTTATCTGATCAGCTTAAAACTTTGCAGGAAGTTTTCTCATTTCATTGAAACCAGTTGTGAGGGCGTCTCTGAGAAAATCCATAGCAAACAAACAGATTACTTGAGAAACATTTTTAGATACAAGCCAGATCGTTTTCGTGTTCCCAATGCGTTGTAGTACGTTAATGAAACACCTTGTGCATAAGCTGTAATGTCGGTGAATGTTGGCCTGCTAGTTAATATTTTAATAGCAATTAGGATGACCGAGACGATGAATTAGACATGTCAAATTCGAGGACATCATGTATTACATAAAAGTTCCATTATGTGCAAAACTTGATTCTGTGCAAAACTTGTACTGCATCTTTTTTTGCAGCAAATTTAGTTTTCTTCAATTTTATATGAAGATTTTTTTCTGTACGATAGGAAGCGAGGTATTATCCAAATTCCAAATTTACTTCCTCCCTTCCCCTATGGCGTCATTAGCTCCTCTTAAATTTTTGAGGAATTTTCGAGGATTATCAGGGCGGGGTAAAAAACAATCCGGCAAATAAGTTTCATCTGTGCGTCATTTTTTGTAGTTCACGTCAAATGTCGGTGCTTTATTCGTTGTATTATCGAAATTTCAAGTGAACTATGGTATCCATATTATACATTCTTCAGATGATGAGGAAAAGACGAAAAACTGAGAATCCGGAAAAATTGACGTACCGTAATCCAAACCTAAACTTAAACCTCAGAAAATCGTTATTATATGTATTACGTATATATTTTTTGCATTAATTCTTACGAAACCCACCCGAACTTGAAACAAAACTTTAAGAATACCAGAACCCTTGAAGAATCAAGAGAAGCGAATGTCAAACACGATGAGTATTCACCATAAGAATGAACTCGAACTCATGAAGAATCGATATTGGGTTCCGTCTCTCTGACAAGAATTCGCGGAAATGAAGATGTCCGAGTTCACCCCCCCCCCTCATTCTTATTCAAAATTTGTTACAAGATTCGGAACCGTTGATCAAACTCAAAACGAAAAGGTTGAAAACGAATCCACTAAAATTAGATTCGAATTCGAATCTACGAATCACTATCTTTTTTTGTATTCGAGAATGATTTACGTTTGTTACTGTGATTCGAATCGAATTCGAATAAATGGAGTGGATTCGTGGATTCGAATAAATGGAGTGATTTCGTGGATTCGAATCCACGAATCATCGAATCTAAGAATCATGGAATCTTTTTTTGCTTTTACAAAATCAAAAACAAAATAAACGATACCTATTTCACTCGCTCAGCAATCGTTGACTTTTTTTTTTCTTCTTCAGAAAGACCAAATATTCCAAAAACTGGATCTTATTGGATGTAATCATGGTAAACAGACTTTCAGCAATGTACTCGTAGTTTCCGAAGAAATTTAATTTAATGTTTCGACTGAGGAGGCCAGAAGGAATTTTGTAGCTTTTATTACGTTTTTTGATATTTTTTCGTTGAAAAAAAAGAAGAAAATTTACCAAAACGGATGGCCATATTTGGCGACTTCAGCGCCTAATACACGGCTAACTAAAAAGTTCGGACGAATCCACTAAGAAGATTCGAATAAATTTTACGAATCCAATTCCCAGAAGCGGATTCGAATCCATTTTTGCGAATCCGCGAATTGGATTCGAATCTTCTCCAACCTTGCTCAAAACCAATTTTGAGATGATCATTTTATTTATAGACTAAAACTGGTGAAAAATTTTAAAATGAAAACTTATTACTTTGCTCCTGTGATTCAGTTACAACTGCACGTACGTTCTCAATTTACATGTAGGATGTAGGTGAACCTCTAAATAACCAGAAAATTACAGTAACCGTTTGCTTTCTCTATGTATAACTAAAAACACTAGCGTAATTGTTTTCCCTTGAATTGGTAGTGATAAACCTCCTTTACCCCCTACACCAATGACGAGTAATGTGGACTAATCGAATTCGAAGTAATCGGTTAATCGATTATTTCGAATTACTAAAATAGTCGAATCGATTATTTTCGTACTCACCTCTAAAACTGCGTAATTGCTAATGATTGAAATTCCGTAATTGCCAATGATCTAATGTCGCTAAAAATTAAAAGAACTTAAGCACAAACTCGGTACAAAAAGAAAAGACGAACGAAGTTTGAATTTTGAAATAATTTTATGATTTTATTTTCCACCTTCGGTTCGCAATCGCAATTGATCAAATTTAAAATTTCATAACGAGTATAATATGAAAAAAATTCTAAATCGTAAATCCGAGTTGGAAACTCACATTCAGTTCAGTCATTCACCATTCACATTGTGGCAAAAATTTGATAAATTAATTGTTTAATCAAAACAAAATAATCGATTAATCAAAGCAAAATAATCGATTAATCAAAACAAAATAATCAATTAATTGACTAATTTGGAAAATCAAAATAATCGAGTTTTTTTAATCGATTACTTTCAATTAATCGATTAATCAATTAGTGATCGATTATTCCCACGTCACTGCCAATGACCTACTCGCCCGCACCTTACCAGATCTGAGCAAAATACTCAAATAGAGGAAAAGTTCCATCGTAGTGTCCTGAAGCGAACTTAGTTTTCTAACTAAAGTTGGCTGTAGCAACGTGTTATAAACCAAAAAAAAAAAATCATATTTATGATTTACATGACCAAAAGCGATGTTACTGTAAGTTTATGAAAGTTTACCGGTGGCGCCAAAGTCGTGAAATAGATTTTTTTCCATCGTAGTGTACAAAATTTAAATCATGGAACATGGTATATTATTGAATACAACAGATGACCTTAACTGATTGTCCACTATGTAGGGAAGGTATAATGACTCAGTCATGAAATTTACCCAAATTTCAAATTTAAAGTAGACTTTTTGCCAAACTTCTGTCAGAAAACAGCATTCTAATTTTTTCTCCATTCCATGGTAATATACAAAAATACGCCGGGAAGTTGAAGTCCAAAAAAATTGACTTTAACTTCTTTACATCAAGTAACACTGTTTTTGATACTGCTGTGCTCCATTTCTGCATATTGACCCGTTTTGTTCTCTTCCGAATTGGAAAAATGCTAAACTTTTCTATCGTAGTGTACGATCTTTTCCCATGGTCGCGTCAAACTATATTTTGAAGAATACCACGATGGAAGAGATGATACTATAATGGAATAACGTTGTTTTCCTTGCACTTTCTAACGCTGATGACCTTATTAATAATGATAAAATCCTTGGACTTCGGTTATCCTTTGTTGATCTTCATTCTGGTAACCCTGGAACATTGAAACATTGTAGTGTCCTATCTTTTTCTGACGGCTACAATGGATTCCATCGTAGTATACAAAAAGCCTCCCCCACTTCATGTAGGATGTTTCTTGTAGGACCAACCTTCTATATGTGTTCACTTACATATTTACCATGTATTCCACCAGAAAAAAATAGACGTAAGAAAGTTGAAAATTTTGAAATCAGGCTAGTGAATTTCGTGGTTATTCAGAGATTCACCCATGTAAACTACGCTAAATGGTAATATGCGCACTTTTGAATCACATTGTATTCTACGTGTATTGTTAATTGTGTCACTTCAGGTAGAGCTTATATAACTGCATGTAAAATCCATGCTGGCAAGAGGGTGGGGAATTGAATTTCTCAGCCTCTACAATTGAGCATTCGGATTTTTGAATTAGTTGTAACTAAGCCGCTCAGCGCAAAAAGTGGTCAAGTCAATAGTTTTGAACAAACAAATCATGTTCCCCGAGATCACGCTGAATGGTGATTAGTATATTCTGTCACTGTAGAGAAAACGACTTCACTACGTCTTGCCCAGTGCCCTTCAATTTGTTGTATGCTGCTTGTTCTCTGAGTACGGTAAACTAGGTTCTTCTTTCGAGTATCTTTAATGTTCATTCGCGCCAATAGCCAACTTGGAGTGGAGAAGCTCACGGGGAGAGGGGGCTGATAAAAATTCGTTGGCTGGTATAATTTTTTAATTTTTCTGCAAGGTCCTCAGTGGATTTGGGTTGGGGTACAGCCGTCCAAACCCTCCTCCCTATCTGTGCGAATTCCCGTGAATATCTGCTTAGAGCTAGTGAAGTAGAATGGAAATACTCTTAAAATCGTAATCTCGAATCATCCTTGAAAGTATGTCTTAAAAACGTGGCATTATGCACAGTTTCGGGATATTAATGACTACAAAGACCACCGAGTATTCATTGAAATACAACAAAGTAACTGTAAAAGGGCTATTTTACATTTCAAATCATATTGTGGTGTACTGCGATTCGAACTGACGAAAATGGTGATTTGTGTTCATCTAGGTGATTGATGAATGGTTCGAAGTCCTAAAAACTAGATTTAAAGAGAAACCAGAAGGATGTATTGCCGTTCACTGCGTAGCCGGTCTAGGAAGAGCACCAGTGTTAGTCGCCTTAGCGTTAATTGAGCTCGGAATGAAATACGAAGATGCCGTAGAATTAATTAGACAGTGAGTACTATGTATTATTCGTATGTTCGCGTAATAATGAACGGCATTCTTGTTCTGATGAGGTTGTCCGCATTTATTTTTTTTATATTTACAAATCGAGTCCATGGTTGGTAGAAGAAGGTATTTTATATGGAGATTCTATGGGTTCTTCTTGCTTTAGTGGGCTCAGTTACTACTCTTGTACTACGATTAGTATTTTTTATTCTTAATAGTTAAAGTAATCGTATTTTGGATATTACGTTAATTTCCTTGTTAATTCTTGTTTCAGAAAAAGACGAGGCGCGATTAATTCGAAGCAACTTGCTTTTCTAGAGAAGTACCGCCCTAAATCTCGCTTAAAAGTTAAAAATGGACACAAAAATTCATGCTGCGTGCAATAAATATTGACTGCATTACCTTACGAGATAATAATTTATGAACATAATTTTAATGTACTTCATTTTATGTACCTGCAGCAAGTACTAATGGAATAATTTTTTGATTCTCTTTGAAATAGTAAATACATTAATTATCGTAGTTATTGTATTTTAACATTAATTTAAGCTCTCTTTTTGCCCCCTCCGTTTATTTACTTTGTGGACTTTGTACGAAGAGAGAGGTTTCCGCGAGTTTGTACCTATATGTGTGTAACGTACCATTTATTATTTATTTTCTTGTTGCAAAGGAAACTCAAGTATTATTTCTCTGTTTACAAGTTCGTTTGTATTCTGGTTAATACCTGGAACAGTATTTTTCTATCCAGTATTTTCGTATTCAAAAAGTTTACCTCGAAATTTCCATTTTCAAAGTTTTATAATTTTACTATGATTTCGTTTTTTACTGACTCCTGGTTGAGTTTCTTTATTTTTCTACTGTCTCCTGGTTGAGTTGTCAATTTTATCGCATTCGTCATTTTATTTAATGTTTTTATACGTAATTCTTTGATAATCTGTTTCAGTATCAAATACCCGAATTTTTATGCCATGTCACCGGTATATTTCTACAGTATGTTTCCTCCTTAGAAGAAATAATGTGTAATTTTTTCAGTTTATTAGATAATCACTTTGATTATGTATTTTTATTAATGTGAGTTCTATACTCGTGTCGGCACAAAGTAATAAACTCTCGAGTTATTTTAGATTGACTAGTGAATTTTCGATCATTTTATGAACTAAATTCTATGAATTCAAAACCTGATCGAATAAAACTTATCTCATTCAGAACTTATAAGTGCCTTATAATAATCGCTTTTTACGATTGTATGGAATTATGATCATTGCAGAGCTACATTGCGTTGGGTAAACTGTGTCGATCGTAATTTCTGATTGTTCAATGTAGTTACATTTTTTTCTCTTCTTTCCCTCTTCTCAAAATATTATTTCAAATGGTGGAAGTCATAATTGAGAAAGCCTCCCCCGCCCCCAAGAGGTTTTCTCGCCATCTTTTCGAGTATACTGCGAAGTACGAATTACATCTAAGGTTTCGTTTTAATAACGGTTTCTAATATTTTTGTTGAAAACGTCATTGCTGTAATAACTTGTCTTTTCTAAGCATTTTACATCACGTGTAGTAGATAATTTTTAGTTGATAATTCAACAGTTACCAGGCTTTTTAGGATATAAAGGTTTTACAAAATTGATTTTTCATCCCTGTACATAATACTTCCAAGTCGTATAATGTTACTTCAGTAGAGAATCTTGAAAAGTTGTATGGACAGTGCAATAATATCCAATATCGTCTTCCTTTTTAGTCCACTTCTTCTCCTACGTACAATATGTACATGCAGCTAGTTTTGTAATAGTATGTTGAATATTTTCACTAAGCACAATGAGCTATTTTCTTTTTTAAATTCAAGATCTGTACCCTAAATCTCAATCAAATAATTTATAAACTATTAGGCTGTTTTTTCTTCTTTATGAAATTAATAATAAGTGACACGCTTGTTATTGCTAGCTTTATTTTAATTTACATTGTGAAAGTATCAAAATATAAATTATCACTTTTTGTAAGTCTATTTCTTTGGCATTCAGAAGTGGTGTAAGTGTATTTTTTTAGGAAATATACGCGGTAATATTAAATTGTAAAGTGCATTCAGGGGTTATTTTCTTGTTGATGGTTCATTATTTTGTCTATCATTCCGATAGTGTTGATTCTTAATGCCTTAGTATTGACACGGGCCATTTCGATTAATACTGATAAATATTGATACCATTAACATTACTTTATAAGATATTGAATTAGGGTGTTTTTAATTATGTTCTCCAAAGTATACTGTTTCATTGAACAAATAATATTAAATGGACTTCACGACTCCATAGACGTCAAAATATAATCAACCGTTAATCCAATGGGAAAAAAATTATTACCAAATTTGTAGATTTCAAAAGAAAAAAAGATGTATCTACTTATATCATCAAAAGTTTAACATGATTTACGGTTCATGAGATAGAAATGTTTATGGAAAACCGACTTCACTCACTTTCGATATAAAAACCAATTAAGCTTATGTGTGAGCCCAAATCACAGTAGAGCTTTAAAAGTTCACCATAGAATTTTAATTCGCTAGACTGGTTACAGCCGATAATGCGTCGGACAACCCGTTTCTAACTAACAAACACATATGGTTTCCCTCTCTCACCCTGCCCCTAATGTTCTGATTGAACCCATTTTCGAACTTGTTATTCGTTCTATCATCGCAGGTAACATTTAAATTTCATCTTTACCTGTCTCAATTCTAACTTTTACTATCGGCGGACATACGTTTGATTCAATCAAACAAACAAAACTGGATAATTTTCCATTGGGGCTGAAGTTGGAGCTGGAAAAAATTATTTGCTACAGCTCAGAAAAAAATCATTTGCTAGAGTATCAATTTCAGAATTTTACTGAAGCCGGAACCGAAGCCAATTTTTAGCTACACTTTCGGCTCCGAATTTGGTTTTGACCCTTCAATTCCCCTCCCATCACCCTTCCTCTTTAACCTTGGTCGAGTAGAGGGGGGGGGGGAGAATAACGAGCTAAAGTCTGAAGCCAGAGCTGAGAATTGGCTCCGGCTCGGGTTCCCGTTCCAGGTCCAGCAAATTATTTTCTTGGGATCTTGACTTCGGCTTCGACTACAACTAACCATTTTTTCGAGTTCCAGTTCTAGCAAATTATTTCTTCAGTTCCGGTCCCTCCCATAAGTAAGATCGTCAAGTGCGATCGTACCTCGCGCACTTTTGTTAGTGGAATACCAGCCCTGGCCACATGGGTCCGGGTCTCTGGTGTAATACGTTTTAAATCGCCTGTTTTCTGTTATTATTTATTTGCACCGGAACTGGAGCCGGAGCCGGGAAAAAATTATTTGCTAAAGATTGAGCTCGAGCTAAAAATTCAAGGATTTTAAGCGGGGTCTGAGTTAAATTCAAATTTGCCCCAAGATTAGAGTCAGGTTGGTGGGGCTCCCGTTTTGAGACCGACTCCGGGTCCCCATTAGTGATGCAAAATAAGCGACTTTTTCAAATAATTGGTAATAAGTGAACTGGCATAGCGGAGGGGATGTCTGGAGACCTTTTGCGATTTCGTGAACTACTGGATTTTCTAATTTTAGCACCCCCTTCCGAATTTTTGATCTAGATCAGACCTTCCCTTGAACATTAGGCTGACTACGCCACTATGTCAACGGTTCCAAAAATGTTGAAAAAAATGATAAATCAATCGATTATTTTTATTTGATCTACCTATATGTGTTTAGGGTTGCTTTTCTTCAGTACTTTAAATAACTTATTTGAGAAAATTATTTTCCTAAACCATCTAATAACTGTAAATGAAGGGAGTAAAACAAAGTGGATGGTGGGATGCAGTATATGTCGCTGAACTTTTGCAAATGTGGCATCACAACGATTAAAACCACACCGGTGAGCGGTGAGTAACAACTAAAACAAATTTACAAAAATATCAGTAACACTTTCTAGAGCATCACCAAAGGGAAACCGAATTTTCAAATTTTCAATTCAGTTTCTGTCTCAAAAAAGCTACTGTTTATACTTTGTATATCACACATTGAGAATGGAAAATACATTATTAGATGCGATACTTTTTAAATACATACCTATGTAAGATGTCGTAACAGCTGATGAAAGAGCTATATGATGGCAGGGTACCATCATTAATCATCAATTACAAAAATGATTATTTCTAGTTATTCTCTGTGATTTACAACAAAATACGAATTAATGAAAACAAACACATTTGATACTATTCTAAGCTTTGATAGCTGCAATACTACTGTAAGCAAAGTTTTTCATCCTTGGAAAAAACCAAAGAGGGAGATTAATACCATAAAAAAACTAATAATACAATACTCTGTTGTGATTGGTTGCTCCTTTCCACGCTGGATCCTCTTGTTTCACAATAAATGCACTTCAATTAAAACCAAAGCAGCCGTGCGGATTTTTTTCATTCTCTTTTTTCATTATGTACCACAGCACCAGTACCTGATGGCTAGTAGCTCGCGCAAAGTAACTGTATTTTGCATTCCAGCGATGTCTGCCTACCATTAGACCTGAGAATTTCGGACTCGAGATTCAATGTTAACTGCAGCTAAAGCCTAAATCAAGGGTACTTTTTTTATTCCGTTACTCGGCCATCTCATTAGCGAAATATTCTCCATCTAGAAGCGAATTTGGATCGCACACATGGGTTGGAATTGTCCCGCGGATTTTCGAAATTCGAAGATTTTGAGATATCGTTTTATTTTTTAAATATTCGATAGGTTCAATAATTTATTTGGGAAGAGAGTTTGAAATTCGATTATTTTGAGATATCATTTCACTTTTTAATATTCGATAGCTTATTTGGGAAGAGAGTTGTTCTGTTGATGGGGGCTGACGCCCCCATCATCGAAAAAACCTCTTCCATCGCTTAGAAATTCGAAAATTCGAAGATTTTATTTAATTTTTTGACTCATTCTTTACAATTCTTTATATTCTTTACAATTCTTTACAATTCTTTACAATTCTTTACATTCTTTACAATTCTTTACATTCTTTACTGTAAAGAATTAAAATCATGTAAAGTAAAGTTGACAACCCTGCCTATTTGCTCGTCTAATTAAAAAGGAACTAAACCTCGCTTGATATTGCTGATATAGTGTCCTTTCTCATAGTCATTCATTTTTCTTTTTTCAAATACCTAGTAGGAGCTTCTTTTGTTTCTAAATTAATGTTGGTAACTCTGCTTTATTATCTTATTATCACAATTTTCTTGTTGCGCGAAGTTGCGTCGTTAAGGAGGGTAGTCAAAGCTTGAAGGGTCCGTGTCAGCATTCGTACTTCATTGTACGTTGGACGGTAGATGGATGGTCTCTGCGTTCGGAGTTTCTGATTAAGGTGAATAAATTCGAGTTCATTGCTTCATTCTTGTGTTCGATGTTCCTTGTGTCAGTTGTTGGTTCAAATCAACAAATCTTCGAGAATTTGTGTTAATTTGTTGAACCATTAAGGGATTAATTGTTGCCTACCTCATTATAAACAAAATTCATGGTTCCAAAGAATTTGTCATAATTTTTTCTAGTTGTACATCAATAGACTTTCGCCGTCATGGAATCCAGACTGAGTTGTCCTGATAACCATCTAGTCCAGCCACTGTTAACAGGTGATGTAGTTTGTACCAGAAATTTGTAATCTAATTCGCACATAATGCAATCATGTAGAAATATTTCATAAATTCATTGCTGTGTACATCGACGAAAATATAGACTGTATGTTTTCATTATTTCTTTCGAATAATATCACTGCTATACTCGGAATACTTTGTTTTGGTGTATATTCACTCGAAATGTATGCACTGTTCGCAGATTTGTATCAAATTAGTATGGCTTATGCCTACTGGAAAGCTGGCAAGATGAACGATCATGCAGTTTTCGATTTATTCTTCCGAAAGAACCCCTTTGGCGGCGAATTTACAATATTTGCTGGATTAGAGCAGTGTCTGAAGTTCTTAGCCTATTTCCAATACTCGGATAGTGGTGAGTTTTTCAAACCAACTTTCCATCGTGACTTAAGTATTATTCAGTTATGGGAGAGATGAAGGATTGAAGTAGTCTGTTTTTCGACAATTCACATGATGAAAATATGTGAACATGTTTGGTATCTTCTGGCAGCAACTGACGAACGATTTCCTGTGGGGAAAAGGCATCAATAAGTTCGAAAAAATGGACAGTTTCGTTTTTGAAAAGCAAAAAATAATGTTAATTTTGAATATACTGAGAATAAAATATATGGTTGAAAACATGCTGTTAAAAAAGTTTGCGAATCCAAGAATGTAAATTTTACGGAAGGGAAATCGATAATTTTTGTTCAATAATTGAGCCGGAATCCCGTAGGAAAAAACTGAGATATATGGACACTGTCCAACAAAAGGGAACCAACTAGCAAAATCCGTTTTTTTAGAACACGTGATTCGAAGTTCAAGAGCCATGTAGAAACTATATGGCATTGCGTTTACTGATCAGCTTTTTTCAACGTGAGTACACATTTTTGAATCGGGGGCCCAATTTTGAAAAATTCTACGTTTTACGCTCTTTCCAGCGATACTAATAACACAAATGTTAGTTGGTTCCCTTTTGTTGAACAGCGTCCATATATCGGTGAAGATGGAATTCTTCTACAGGGAGCCCTCAGTCGCAACATTTTTGCAACTTTAGATTAATTAGTTAAAGAAATTTTCCTCTACGTTTGCCAGTTATTAAGTCTCATTAGCTATTTCATGTTTGATGCTATGGTAACGAAATTTTGTAATCGAGGTAAGGTACAATCGAAATTTGATTCCCATCGAGTGGTTTTCGGAATGCCCTGGGTGCAAGTGTTTCTTTAATAATTCTTTATTTCGCTGCTTCGGATTTGAAATTATTTACATATCTGCATTATTACTCGACTGAAAGAAAATATTGAATGGTTTTCATGTGACTGCAGGTTCTGTATTCGTACAGATTTGCAAACAAAGAATTACTAGCATCGTTCAAAGAAAATTGCTGGATAGCTATCTGATTTTTTTCCTTCCGTTGTTTCCGATAACGTTTTTTTCTCTCTCTTTCATAGCAGATTACAGTGATGTTATCTCCAGTATACCGTGAGAATAATTGAATCGAGCGATATAAGCAAGAAGAATGTACCGATAAAATTGTTAATTCGCGTATTTTTCTTATAAATATCATCTGGACTTGGAAACCCATCTTGTGGCGGGAAAAGAACTAACCAGTACGCAATTCGATAAATTATTTTCACTTCAAACGGTGGGTTGGTGCATCCAGATTATATTTTTGGTCTGAAGAATGTTCTGGTTTGTTCGTCAGTTCGAAATTTTTGCCTTTGTCTGCATTTCAATGTTCCTTCGCCCTCACCTCCTGCCCCCCCCCCCCCAAAAAAAAAAAACTTGCTACGACCGTTTCATCCGATTATAATAAAAAATGCTTTATTTCTTGTTCACATAATATGAGGGCTTGATCGAGAGTGGTGTAATCAAAAATTGACTTGTACTTGCATGTAGGTGTAAGTGTGTATGGGGAAGGGAGTTGAATGAGGAAATTTCTCTGTGAGTAGCTCAGAACAGGAGTATTTTCAGGAGAAACCAGGCCCCTTGGCTACCTCTGATTACGCCTCTTTGATGTAGATCGTTAGAATCTTCATTTTATTCGAACTGATAATTACCGCTGTTTTTTAAATGAGGGTAATTTCGTATATTAGTTTATCCGTGAAGATATTCGTTATCATGACCTGTGTGTGGTAATGGCTTGAGAAAGAACACGTCGCAGAATTAAATTTTCAGCGGATTTGTACAAGTTTAACCCACCAGTTTATAATGGACTGTGTAACCCTGAGGTTATCGGAACCTCGCAGTCGTAAGCAAGGACTGACTATTGGTCATGAGGTTGTAAATTCCATTTGTTTTATCTTTTCAGTAATATATTCGTGAATGAATCGTGATTTACTACAAAGTTCTCATAGTGAGATTCCTTAACTTTCGTGTGTAAGTCTAAAGCACATTTTGGTCACGCTAAAATAATTGATACGATATTTCATTGCTTTGTTGCAGATATCGCGTATTTGAAGGAAACGCTGCCGGGTACTGATCAGGATTTCTTTGACTTTCTGAAGCAAATTGACACGAAGGATATTACTCTATATGCTATTGATGAAGGTTCCGTTGTATTTCCCAGGTGATTTTGTAAATGTCAGCGACAGGACCGAAACTGTGTGACGGCAATGACTCCCTTGAAATCTCCCTCACTCTATTTTGGGCTCGAAAGGGAGAAAATTGAAGCATTGTTTGACTATCTTAAAAAATCTGAAATCCGTTGCTGATGGTAGTTCGTTATTTTCTTTACAAAGTGTCCCAGAAAGTTTGGTAATGGATATAGTGTTGAGCATGAGAAAAGATAGATAGCACAGGGTGTCTACTGGCCTGAAAAGTCATGATTTCAAAAAATTGTCATGAAAATCATGAAAAGTCATGATATTTTTCATATCATGTCTTAGTTCACAGTATTTGCATTACCAAAAAAAAAAAAAATCAGTTGTATTTATTTAATGAGAAAAAAATACGTGAGTATTCATAACGGACGTTTAGCGCGCTCTGTATTGAGCCCCCGGTGAGGCGCGAAGCGCCGAGTTTCCCCCTTCTCCTCCTTTCACTTCATTTTTATATCCCCCTGATAGTCATGAAAAAATAACATGAAAAGTCATAATATTTTGTTTCCCAAATCCAGTGGACACCCTGTAGTACAAATCTTGTTTGTTGAGTCAGTCTGAACTATGCCACGTCATAATTTTAATGAGCTTACTGCAAGTTATTGTAAAATGTCCATCAAGTTGCATATTTTTATGGGCATTAGCATTAGAGGAAACGAAAACAGTGTGTAAATGAAATAATGGATCAACTATTAAAATCATTTCATATTTGAAATCTGATAAAAGAACTTGTTCGAAATTTTTGATAAAACTAATGTTCTTTTGGATCCTGGATCCGGACTCCCAGCGAAGTTTTTCTCGGTGGCAGAGGCCAGATTATTGGAAATTGATAGACGAAAAGCAACATGTTAGATTTACAGAGTGGAAGATCCTGATCCTAACTTTCGGCTCCGTTTTCTCATGTCTGTTCTTTGACTTTTTTCGACATATGTGGCAGGTTGTAGAGACTTAATGAGCTAGAATGATCTCGGCTAGGTACTGATGAATTTTCCCATGTATTCACGAACAAACAGATAGGCAGACAGAATAGTATTGAATTTTTCTTGAAAACGTTTGTGACTTTTTGTAGCATTTCTGTTTGTTACAAAGAACACGGAAGATTTCAGACGAACAGAGACATGAGAGAGGTTCGTCGGATACGGAGGTTGAATGAAAAGAAAGCTCCTGAAACACCCCTCTCCCTTTTGAAAAGTTTCTGATGATTAAAAATATGGAATGCTCCATAACTGATTTTTAAGAACGGGGATCAAGCAGGTTCAATCTTATTCAAACTTAAATACGAAGGAAAAGCCCGCAGCCCCAATGCAGGGTGTTTCATAGGTCAGCTGAGTCAACTAGGAAAATACCACAGTCCCAATGCAGGGTGTTTAATAGGTCAACTAAGTCAGTTAAAGTCAATTATTTGGTGGAAAATGAGTTAAAGTCAGTTAATACAATTATTTTGGATAATTTTAACTAATGGTCAGTTGAAACAGGAGAACAAAGAATCCTATTGAAAACTGATCATCCGTAGATTGATGTCTCTAAAGAATGTTTATTTCAAACAATTTGAGCATATTTTTTCAGTTTTCAAAGGAATTTGGTAATGAATAAAATATCAGTATCATTTAAAAGGTGCTGCGGCCCTCTTATAGACAGCGAACAACGAGCAAAGCGAGTTGCGAGTTTTTAATAAAGGGAATAAGATGTTCAACTAAAGTCAGTTATTAAATCTGGTTAAACACTCTGCTATGCCCCCTGGATCCGCTACTGATTATTAATAGTGCTGATTTTGTTTCAGAGTTCCTTTGATAAGGGTTGAAGGTCCGTTGATCGTCGTGCAGCTTATTGAAACTACTCTGTTAACACTCGTAAATTTTGCCAGGTACGATTGGCCTCTAGTTACATTCTTAGTAGGTAAAGAGCCTTTCCGAAAAATTAACCTTTTTTGTGCATTAAAATCGCGTGAAATTATTTATCACAGCCTAATGACAACCAATGCAGCGCGTTATCGAATGGCAGCTGGAGACAATGTTTCATTGTTGGAATTTGGCTTGAGGAGGGCACAGGGTCCGGATGGCGGTCTCTCAGCTTCTAAATATTCTTATATGGGTAATTATTATCTGCGTAAATATGAATACTCGCATTTTATGTAGCGTTCAAATCTCGTTAGTGATGAATAGGAGTAATTCGGAAATTCGTATTGAAAACTAAGTCATTCGTCACAGCAGACAGTTATGTTCATTTTTCAGTAATTTAGCGATATTTTTGTTGACCTGTTGTTGAAAATATCAGTTATTTTTAAAATATGGAAGGGCACCTCGCTCGTTTACTCAACCAGTAATCATTATTTGTCCTCATTTGGTGCTGCTTTTCTGCAAGTTGCAAGCCCCTATTTTTTCTCTTATCTACAAGATAACATTAGCTTCATTTTTAGCTTATCGAGGTAGATAACATTATTTCTGTATGTGCTGCATTTTTATTAGCCAGCGAACCAGTGTACCGGGTGATAGCCGTATCGTTTTCGAATTCGCTCGCTATCAATTCATCTATGTAGTTGGAATTCCTTTGTAACTGGTAGAAATAATAGCGCTGGATTTATGCATCACTCTGTCCTCTGTATTGAAAAACTGCAATTCCGAATATGCAAACTACTCGGAATTTTAAAGAAAAATGCCCTTGACTGCGGCCTATTGTACTTGGTGTATCGTGATACACTATATTTTATTGCTCCACAAAAAAAAAAAAATTAAATCAATACCTCAGTCGTAAGGTTTTCGGTGGTCTAGTATTGCCGGTTCCCTGACACTCGCTGGTACAGAAGTTTCACCTTTTTGAAAATTGTTATGACAAGCGGTGTGCGATGAGGTATTATTTTGCGCAGTCTACTGTTGTGTATCTTGAAAGTTACTTTCCATGTTCGATAATTATTTCA
The DNA here is from genome assembly GCA_031841125.1 of Acanthococcus lagerstroemiae. Taxonomy (NCBI): domain Eukaryota; kingdom Metazoa; phylum Arthropoda; class Insecta; order Hemiptera; family Eriococcidae; genus Acanthococcus; species Acanthococcus lagerstroemiae. Next base: position 34,197,965 of record CM063107.1, read on the forward strand.
ACGTTAATTTCTGGATTTCGATGTAACCTTGAGTTTTCATTCTGCGCTCACTAAATGATGGCGAGTTTAAGGATAACGTGTGTTAACCTTCGATGCAAACTTCGCCTCTCTTTCCTATTTTTTCCTGCAGAAACATACTATTACATTATCTTACTGAAAATGAATGTAAAAAATGGAAATTAACCGTGGAGCTCAGAACGGGGTGAAACAAGTTTCTCCTCTCATGTCCATGGCTTCTTTTTTCGTCTTCAACTTGAAATTTAAAAGACAACAGCGTTGAAACTCTTCAATCTCTGAGAAACGATGTTCAAATCTTGTGTATTTGTCGTCCACTCTCGGCTGTGTTGAAACGGCTGAAATATGTCGTAATTCGATAAACTTGGTGCAATTTGGCTGAGTTCATCGAATTAGGAAAAACTTATTTACAGAATGATTGGTTATTATTCTTTTTTAAAAATGTCCAGAAGGGTTGATTTGTCGTTTGGGATTGAAACAAGAATTAAGAATTTTGTCGATAAGTTACTCCTACCGCAACGGATTTAATTGACGTCTCGCATGATGATGAGATTACTAATTATTAATCTGATAGTGGTGTGTTGGAATGTCTGCTCTTCATAATTATCTATTTTATCAGTGATGTCAGAGAGTTCTTGAACCCATTTCTCTCGTTAAAATGTGTTAAAGAGTTGTTACGCATGAATTGATTGTGCGTATCTATTTGACTGCATAGCTGTTGCATGAGGGGCCTCGCAGTGTCCTTTGGTTTTCGAAACACTTAACTATGCATAGTTTATCATTGCGAAAGAAGAAGTTGGTAACATTAACGAGTAATTAGCTAATTACCCATATCAACGTGTAAAGAAAAGAGGGAACGATTCAGAACAACATGAATGTCCACATAGGCGTGAGGAGCTTATTTGATCCAAGGCTGTGAAAATAATGTCATGATAAAACTAGTTGCATGTTGTGGAACAATGGTATTGAAGAATCGTTTCAGAAAAGTGTAACATTACTGGATATTAATTTGCAGTGGCGTAGCCAAACTGGTTATGAAGGGGGGGGGGGGTCGTTTCACTTTTACAACATTCCAGGTGTAATACTTACTATTACCAGAATAAATTTTAATTTTTTCAGTGTCGGCCGATGCCAGGGGGGCCGGGACACCCCCCTAGCTACGCCCCTGTTAATTTTATCAAATGTCCCGAGGATCACCTTGCGGTTTATTTAGTATCTTTTATCGAACTGGTGCATTTACGAATCTGTTAATCGTTAACGTTTATGGCCTTTTACAGGTGGTTTTGACGGAACTAGCAATGTTCTAGCCGGGAAAATGTTCGGCATACCGGTAAAAGGAACGCACGCGCATGCTTTCATTAATTCGTTCTCAGATTTCAACGAATTGAAGACTAAGGTGAGGAAATTGGTTTTTCTTGTGTTCTAACTACACAGCCGTAGTAATAGCCCGGGAAAATGACGGTTGAAGTTGGACTAAAATTCGTGCTAAGGTTTTCTCACGAATCTCTTTGGACTGGCCCCGTAATGAACATATGAGAGTCTAAGGTCGTAGCAGTGATGTCATCTCGCCGAGGGGGCAGAACATCCCCCAGAATTTGGTTTTTTGCAAAAAATCTCAAGAAATATCGACTATATTAAAAAACTTTTCGAACAAAAATCATTTCTTATGAAATTCTACACTAAGAAGGTATCTTACAATTGTTTTGTAATTGTCCTTAAAATGCCCGAAATAGGCGATTCAAAATGACTCTTCAGTTTCCTATCAATTCGCTGAAACTTGATGGGGACAAAGTGGATTATTGGTATTTTTTCGGTCTCATTGACTTGAGCGAACAGAAAGGGTGCGAATCATCATTTGACCCTTTTTTGAACATTCCCATCTACCCATCTTAGAAATTTTTCTTTCTCGCTCCCTCTATCCTTGGATACCACCATTTGAATTTTGTTTTTCGCATTTTTTCAATGTCCGAAATTACTTTTATATTACACTTTTTAAAACGCATGAGCACAAATCATCGAATCAAGGTACCGATTGGTGGGGTTTCGAAGTCACAGTATTCAATTTTGATGTTGGTTTAGATATGAATTCAAAATTGTGGCATTGGAAAGGGAGCAGGACCCCAAAATGTCATAAAATGCGGTATGGCTATCGTTTCATAGGTTTCAAGGGTCGCTGAACTTATTTTTGAAAATTATTCGTCCCACAGTTGCAAATTGTGGCATTTGAAAAAGCGAGACTTCAAAATGAATATTCAGAAACATACATCACGAGTATCATTTTGTGGGTTCAGAAGGTCGTCGAATTCAAGTTTGATAACGGCTTGCCTTAATTTTCAAATTGTGCATGACGAGTAATGAGTCTAGCGATACTGCTGAAATGATATATATGTTATGGTCAAAGTAAATAATCGGTCATTTTACATATTGCCCGGCCATTCTGTATAAGGTCTAGGAGAAATTGACATTGAGTAGAATGCCTTTACACTATGACCAGTCATTTTATAGAACGTCCAGTAAAAATTGGTCAGTGTACACGTAAAAACTGAATGAAATTAAAATCAGAAAACACTGATGTACAAAACTAAAACAAAAAATCAAGTTAGTCTACTCGTCCAGCAATGTTCGCGACGTCGTACTTTTTCACTAATGAATAATGTGCAGGCTCTTTTTTACAGGTCGCATTTTGCAAATTCTCTTTGGCCCTCTTAACCTCACGTAGGGGAAACTGGGGAACAGTAACACTTTTCGTTCATTTTGATCTTCGGACTACAAATTAATTTTGGATTCAGACTTTAACACCTCGCCTGAAAGATACAACCTTTGGCTACATTTTGGTGTTATTACCGCCTGAAAATGTTAAAACCTGAAGAATCTAGAAATTATTTTAGCCATGTACTTTTTTGTTACACTGTACCCTAGTACCTGGGCACAATATATAACTGCTAAAAAGTTGATAGAGTAATCATTTAGCTTGGAAAAATCCAGAATTTTCTGAATAATAGATCCAAAAATCTCTTGGTACAACGTATAAACTACAGTTATATCAAAATTAGCGGATACCGGGCATATCAAAATGTAAACATTTCATACGCAGCAGTACACAGACGTATGGAAGAAAGAAATACCTACTGTTATATACAGACATATGGAAGAAAGAAATACTGTTACACTGTTCCCCATCACTAGGGCTGCCAATTTCATGTAAAAACATATTTTTTTGTATGAAACCTGATTCTGTATGAAATAACTTGCACTGATTCATCACAATGACCGTTGGGCTTCGGGCATTTCATAAAATGACCGGTCATTCTGCATAATGTCCGGGCATTATACAGAGTGTCCAAAAAAGGTGGGCATTATGCAGACTGATCGGGCATTATGTAAAATGTCGCAATTATCTACTTTGACTGTAACATATATATCGCATAATATGACATTTTCAGCTCCCTCTCTACTTTAATTCCACAATTTGCATGATGATGATGATAAGGGTATCAGTCTTACTACTGGTATGATGCAGCTCTCCATTCCTCCTTATCTTGTACAAGTTCTTTCATTTCGTAATAGCACATTTCACATCCTTGATTACCTGCTGAACATACTGGAACCTTTGCCGACCTACCCAATTCTTTCCTTCCACTCTTCCTTTTAGCAGCAGTGATATTATTCCTGGATGTCTCAAATTATGCCCTATTAGTTTATCTCTTCTTCTCTTCAGACAATAGCAAATATCCATTTTACCTCCTACTCTATTAAGTACTTCCTCATGTCTTACCTTATCCGTCCATTTGATGCTAAGTATCCGCATATATCATCACATCTCAAAAGCTTCGATCCTTCTCTTCTCTGGGTTTTCTATGGTCCAAGTTTCACATCCATACAAAGGCTACACTCCAAACATAAGTTTTCAAGAATAATTTTTTGATTTACAGATTTATTATTGATTTGAAAAGATTACTTTTTCGATAAAATGCTAATTTGGCGTGTGCTATTCTACTACTAATATCCTTTTACTCCCAACCCTCTCTCGATGTTCCATTTGGTAATTAAGAGAAATAATTATCAAAAATGACTTTGACGACCCTTGGAGTCCATGAAACGATGTCAGTTTATTTTTGGGGACGTTCAGGTCTCTGGGGAAACATCATTCTTCTTTCGGGGGCTAATCTAACGAGATCGGTGAAAAAAATCTGCTGGAGTTTTTGTTCGACCTCGATTTTTTTCGATTTCCTTTTTTGGGCTATAATGAACGAATAAAACGAATCGAAGTTGTATGTATTCTAATTAGAGACACTCTTCTGAATTGTAACATCGTTGTACGTTTTTGTCCACTCAATCTTAAGCAGTCTGCCAAACTTAATCGATAAATAATGTAATTATTAGAGATAATGAAATTCATCTATAGGAGTTCCCAATTTACGAGCTGAAAGGCTGTGGAAGTGTGACACTCAGAATGAATTTGCTGTAATGTGAAAATGAATTTTTGATGGAGGTGTTTTCATTGATTGGATGTTATATTGGTTAGTTTTTATTGATGAATTTTGGGAATCCGCAGTGCCTTGAGTGTCAGGTATAAGGAAAGCATTTCACGATCTAAAAAACAAATACGAGGTACAATAAAACGGTGATTTCAGAACTTTTTTGCAGCATTCTCAAGTTCTGAGCGTGTGTTATTTTACTGTTGACGTTTGGCAGATCTGCCTGAAGATCCCTTGGGTATGGCACTGAGTGTTTCGGAACGAATTGCCTTCATTTAAGAGGACAGCAGGCAACTTATGCTAACAACATGTGGATATTGATGACCAAAAGAGGTTTCCATGGATTTCGAATCCGGACATAGTGGTAGGTACATTCATACTGGTGAAGTGGAATTAAAGAATCCAGTAGTATCAGACTGCAATACTGTGATGAGTTGCCCAGTTATACTTTCCACCAAAACGAGCATTAATAAGTATTTCTCGTTTCCTGTGCAATTTGGATTCTGGCATCTAGATAATGGATCGTATAAGCTGTCGATATATTTACTTTTGAATGGTCTTGGAATGCTTACTAGAGAAGATAACTTACTAGTCTTACATTAAGAATTTTTTCTTGCCATTCGCATATAAAACGCACTATAGTGGCGCTAGTAGTTTGATGTCGAGAAGGTGATTAAGTGATCATGTACGTATAACTGATAACGCGTATACGGCGTGTTTTGTGCGCCTACATGATCACCTTCTCGACAAGCTTCCAAAAAGTGCCACTCGTAGTAGCGCACCCTTCAATTTTATACGCGCATTGAAAATTAATAAAATGGTCGTGAAACTTACTATTAATCAGGGACAGCTGCGGCTACAAACGAAACAGAAAAATCAAAATTGGATCAACAGGGTGCTTATAAAATCCATTTGTATTCTCGTTGAGATGGGAAATATGATTGTTTTTCATTTATGAAATTAATTAAACTGACTTCGAGTGATTATAGAATAAGGGTCAAGGCGTATTTGTGAAAGTTATGCACGAGGGGGTCGTCTTCTGTGAATGCCCTGTAGGGTCGGCAGGGTAACTGGCAGGTAAAATTAGTTGAATTTGATATTTCTGCTTACAAAGTTTATAGAATTTATGTTTCTGAGCCTTTTGTTAAAGTAGTTTAATGATTTTCCACAATTGTCTCCCATCATTACTCTGGGTTGGGAAGGGGGAGAGAGTAGTGTGATCCAGCGAGATAGACCGCAAAGCAGTCAATCAGACAGACCAAATGATGATCTGCCATCCGTCTCAGTAAGCGGACAGACAGGAGCTTGAGAAAAAATTATTGTTTCCAAAGTATAATGATGTAATTTTCAAACAAGTAATTCGATCAGCAAAAAGTGAGGCGTAAGCAGAGGATCTGCTTGAACAGGCGGAGTATCGACGAAGAGTTGGGCAGTGAAATGGGAAAAGGGTGTTTAGGCCTCTAGTATTAATTTATAGGAAAAATTAATGCCTTCTCTGTACATCTGAAATTATTGTGGTTAGCTGAAGTCTTGTGAATTATTGTAACTTTTTCAATTTTCGGGTTGCATGCCTCTCGGGCCGCTCAGTACTTTGTGCAAGACTACAAGTTTTACTACAGACAGTGAATTAATACTGTAATTCGTTGTTTTTGACCCAATGATCGATTTTCGTTCACATACAACTTCGAAGACGCTAAGATTTACTCGTATTATTCGTACCTATTATAAAATATTTTCTCTATCCTCATCTGTTTCATCCATCTTTATTTTTTTGGTTTGTTATCATATTCAGTTATTCACAAATTTTACGACCGTTTGAAGTAACAAGTCGAACTGGTACACTTCTATTTTTTAATGTTCAATGGTTTTAATCCTAACTTCCGATATTTTTCTCCCGGAATTAGATTGGGAATCATGTGATTTTAAGCGCCCAAGATATTTTTTCTGGAAGTCAGGTAATTGGGGTTTTTCTTCTATTTCATATTTCGCATTTTTTTTTTTTTTTTCATTCATTAATTGGAATCTATTTGAAATTAATTAAGAATAGAGTTGCAGTAGTGTAATATAGTGTATTATATCACTGGGTAAATTTAGAAACTATGCCATGCACGAAAGTTAGATGCTTTTATGGTACTTCCGTTCTAATGACTGTATTGAAGGTGTAATGATTTGGAATGCGTTTATGGTAACAAGAAACATTAAAAAAATCCGGAATTTCGTAATAATCAAATTACTTATATGTTTGGTTTTAGGTCACGTTTCATTTGCACATAATTCATTTTCATGCATGTGTTTCCTTGGATATTAACTTCGGAATGTTCAAGGTTTTTCATTTGATGTGTTTTATTTTTGAGTACCTAGCACTGGCGTTAATTGGTTCTGGCGTTTTTAACTTTTGCAGGACTTTCTATTTTACTTATAGACTGCAGGTTGGATTGAGGAAATAGCGGAACATTTCGTTTGATCCTAACCCTCGTGAAGTTATTATGTTCAGTATTTGATGCGTTGAAAATAGGTTTTTGTTGTAGTGGTTTTTAGAACAGATGCGTGCTAAAATAATGGGTGTTAAAAATTGATGGATTGGTAGAATTGTTGTGTGCTCAGAGTCGAGGTTGTTATTGGATCTTGTCTGTAAATGAGTTTCGAACTTGTAAGTTGTTTTGTGAATTGTTTTTGTTTTTTTCTTTTAACCATTTGGAGTAATTAGAAGAGAAAATGGAAGAATAGCGTGTCTGATACATCGTTGTTGAGCAGTATAACTGTTTGAATATCACACAGAGAAGCGGAAACATGATCACATTTACATATGCTGAGGATGGTGTAAGAAATCTGTAATGACAAGCGTTTCGTCGTTTGATTGACAAAACTAAATTATACTTGTTTTCCCTACTTGGTTAATTCGAGGGAAAACAACTAAATTACTGGATTGTTTCCCTAATCTGGTTCAAAAGGAAAACGAGAAGTTCTTCCCTTGAATTCAATCTGAAATTTCAACTGCCTAGCAAAAAAAGTATCACTTAATTTATTCATCAAATTCACAGTAGACCGCCGTTGAGAACCTTAGAAAATTTTAATTTCGTAAAAATATTTTTATATTTCTTCGTAGTTTGATAATAATTTTGGGTTTCCAAATGTGTTACGTATACAAGATTTCGGTTCCTACTTCGCTCCTCCTCCTCTCACCGTCCTCGGTCATTTATAGCACCACACCGCCTCCTCCTGGCTCATCTCCCACTTTCCATAAGGTGTCGTGCTGACTGCGGATCCGTATCCAAGAATTGCTCTAACTCTGCCTCAGAAGGAACTTTTGTATTTGCTCCGGACTTCAGCTTCGGGAAAAACTCAAAATTGGCTGCGAACTGTGGCTCTACTCCGTGTTCTTAGTTCTTCTTATGTTAATCCAGCAATACAGTGCCGAAGAAATTACTGTAATTTTCTGGAACCATGAAATTGATCACGACTGTTATTTCATCGTGTGGAGTGATGATATCATTCCAATAAAATGCCACATAATTGCCTGTTCCGTTCACGCAATTCTTACCTCCAGTCTTGGTATCGCTGGAATAGTGATCTAGAGAAATTAATTTTCGGCATTTGACCATGTGTATAGTTTCGAATTATCTTTTCTCCAGTCATCAACTTAGCTAAGTGACAAAAGAAAAATAAATAAATAAATTGCACTATTTTGTTTTGTTGCACCTAATCAAGTTTCTGTAGCATTTTCTGAAGTCTAAAGCGGCTCATTTTATTTTCTATCTTGAATAGACACGTGATACGTGAACAATATTTGGATACTTATTTTGAATGACGGTGTAGAAGAAATAGTTCATTATGTTTCAATTCCAGGGTTAGAGTTGGACAAATGCTTGGAATCTTCTAAAACAAATGAATTTTAACTAGCTCATCATGCAGAACTTGAAAAATTGCCTGTAATAACATTTATATGTTACCACATTTTATTGTTGTAGTATTCGAGCCAAAACACTGAAATTGTGTGCTAGAAAAATATTTTTATTAGAAGAAAATTTATTTGTTTGGTACACACACCTCTCTAGTTTTTCATGTATTCCAGCAGATCAGGTGTAAGGGTTGAGAAGTTTTCAGCTTCAACTTTGCCCCCCCCCACCCTTGATGGAGGGCGAAGTCAAAGATTCGCTAAATTTGACTGGAGGAAATTGATTCTATCCCTGTCTAAAGCTGGAAATTTGATTTAAGAAAAAATACATTACTTTTTTGTCGTGGGATATGATATGGTTACGGAATTATCTGCGCCTTCGTGTATATTGTGCAATTTCAAAGTGAATTCATTTGTATTTGGTATCCATTGTTATCTTGAATTCTGAATGCAAATGTTGGCATAATTTCCATTTATTTCGATGTTCGTGCAATAGCTTAATTTAAATGTATCACCTGTAATATTTCAAACTGTTTTCTTTGCTCTCTCATCCTTAGAATGCTGAATCATCAATGTCATTCCATTTTTATTATTCATTTTTACAATACTTGAAGCACCTCAGGAAAAGGTACCTTAAGTCAGGCCAGTATATTTTTCAATAGAACAGGATCACGCAATTGAGGTCAAAATTACTATATTTCTGATTCTATTTCTACAATCTACAAGACAGCGGTAATTCTTGGAGAGCTTTTGTGCTATGAGTGAGCTTGATCCTTCTTCTCCCTTCTCCCAGAAAATTTCAGTTGATGAGGACATAACCCGATAGACGAGAAACTAGGAGACAGTGCCTTAGTGCACAACAACGATACAAAGTGAGATTTCTGGCAAGATAGTGTCTCCATTTTCACCTATGCAGTATGCAGGATCATTTCAAAATGGGTGGAGCCAACACAATTTTGCCTTAAATCTTACATGAGGCAGTTTTATGTTTGAAAAACGTCTCAAGTGAAGCATATTAAATCAAAACTGAAACGACATAACCAAAACTGTCATTATGTTTGGTTATGTTTTAATCAGGGTAGCCTCTTTCTAAAAAAACCGGTAAATGTTAGGGAATAGAATCTGATACTTGTGGTACCTTCTCCTGGACTGCGTCGTGTATTAAGGAACGCGGTGCTTGAAGAGCTCAGGTGCTATTTGCGTAACGAGCTTTTCTTTACTGTTACGTTTCTTATTGTCCCGTTAACGTGGCCATTTTTCTGCTTCAGAATACCCGAGAACACGAAGAACTGTTGGCCAAAAGTATCGAGTGGAGGAATAAGATCGCACCCTTGATGAAGGCAACCGTAGAGCAAGCTTCGGACGGCGAATTAACGGCGTTAATATCGTTCGCGGTCGCATTTCCCGATAATTTCGTTGCTCTTATTGACACATACGATGTGAGCAGGTATTTATCAATTCGGATATTTTGATAAACTATATCGATGTCCATCGTTTCGGAGCCAAACGATATAACGGACACGCATGTTTTGTTTTCTCATTTTTCCTGTTCCTCACGTCCCGTGTTTCGCAGATGTGTGCCAGTTAATGGTTTTAAAAAAGCTAAATGTTCGTACATTTTATCGGATAGGAGCGGATTGCTGAATTTCAGCGCAGTTGCCTTAGCGCTGAACGATCTGGGGCACAAGGCGATAGGTATTCGTATCGACAGCGGAGATCTCGCGTACTTGTCGATGGTTTCACGATCTCTGTTTATTCGTATTGCCGAAGAGTAAGTAGTTGAAAGTTTGTACATCATTACTTCGTGTGATCGAAAATGATTTCAGTATGTTGGTATTGATTCGCAGATAGCAAATGTGTGCTAAAATTGGTATGGTGTGTGTTCCAGGTTCAACCTGCCCTGGTTCGCCCACTTGATCATTGTCGCGTCCAACGATATCAACGAAGAGACAATATGGAGTTTGAATGATCAGAGTCACAAGATTAATTGCTTTGGAATTGGAACCCATTTAGGTACGAAGTTTGAATAGCTATAGTCAAGCACGGTATACGAATAGAGTTACAAGTTAGATTAATTTTTGTAATTACTGTGTGAAGTACTGGAGCTCCCAGCTCCATCTCTTACCTGGTTGAATCTGTTCGGTGTGTTCCGTTAGCAAATTTTGGTTACTTGTGTGATATGCTGGAACTCCTGGCCCTATTTCTTACCTGGTTAAATCCGTTGCGTGTATTGTGAAGACATTTAATTGCAAGTGAATTCCGTTTTCAGTAACTTGCCAGAAGCAGCCAGCTCTTGGATGCGTGTACAAGCTAGTTGAATTGAACGGCATACCTCGGATGAAGCTGAGCCAGGATCCACATAAAATGACGATGCCTGGACGGAAGAATGCTTATCGGCTGTTCGGCAGTGAAGGTACAAACGTTTTTTTCATGTAACTGCAGAGGTTTTGGTGATCAAAGAGCTAGTGCCTTTTGAAGCGCTGAAGAGATAGGCTCTTATTTTTCATGAACCGGTTGAGAGTTTCTGAAAACCTATCAATGGTATAGTGAAGTCTCCCTTTCTTAGATGTCTCAAGTGTACGTCACCGATAGTCAGAGGACAGCCGCGCCATAGAAAAGTCATACAGCTGTTTCTTTCTCTATGTCCAATTTATAAAACGACTTTCCTAGAAGGGGATAAAGGAATATTCTAAAATGTTTTTTCTTTACACGTCAACTTAGTTAATTGGAATAATAATTTTGGTGTTAACAAGTACAAAAAAGAGGAAGGAAAAAAAGGAAAATGTCTTCTGTCTTTCTTCTTCCAGCTCTGGCGACTCGATTTTTCTTACTGAGAGTGCTTTTATCAATCGGCAGAAGTGTGAAAGATGGGGCTCCATCATTTTCTCATTTAGTTCGTCTCTGATTTTAATCGATAGTAAAGGGGCATATGGCGATGCACGTATGCCAAATCGGCCCCGGGACACCGCACCCCCTATCCCGGAAACGCCCTGAACGGGCCTGCGTCAGAATAGGTTTAATGCTTAGTACTGCAGATCTTGATTATGGTCTATTTCTGCAGTCCTGTCCCGAATTTTCAATTTCGTCTTCGAATATATTGTAATCATTCGTATATCGTTTGTACAGGTTTGTACTGGACCGCTCTTGTTTACACAACAGCCTTCTGTTATCTACAGCTCAGGGTTGATCCAGGGATCAGAGAAACGAGAGCCACCAGACATAAGAATTTTGACTTTGAACTAGTGACATTTGTTCGTACATCATTTTTTGTATCCATTCGTACAGTTATGCCTTCGTTACACCAACCCCTGCACATCCGCACTTTAAAGTTAATTTGGAAACTGAGGACCCGAGAGCACCACAAATTGGTATTTTAATCATCCCAACTAGTTGTTCATACACATTTGTACAGCATTTATGTATTGTCGTTTGTACATAAGGGCCGTGGAAATTCCGCCCCTGAAATTTGATTGGATGTCCCGAATCAGTGCCATTCGTTTGTACATTGTTTGTAAAACAGAGTATATGCCGTTGTTTGTACATCAACCCCCTAAAAAGTTATCATTGAGAAGTAGGTCCGGGGAATAAGAAAATGCAGCCCTCGAGACGAGAATCACTAAGAAATATTTTATAAACTTTCATATACTTCGGATATAGAACCCACAGGGCTGTAGCAATGCAGATTCATTGAAACGATGAGAATCAAAAAATTTCCAGCTATTAAGTAAGCAAAAAAAAAAAAAAAAAAAAAGTGAAGTTGCCCACAGAATTCCTGAAATTGCTAATTTGCCAACTCTGAAAGATGATAGGAGAAACCCCTCATGACTACGGCTCTGAGTACTCTTCTCAGTTTTTCAGTTTTCAAATTTTTCCTATTTGAGATTTTTTTTCATTAGAAGAATTGGTATTATGACTCTTGATCAGATTTCCAATATGTGACCACAATTTTCCATGAATCTTGCAAATTTCTCAATTCGAGTAATTCGAAGACTCCTACGTATACTTGTCCAATTTTCATATTTTTCTCACTTTATCTAATTATTAATTTTTTCCCCAAATTTTATCATCACTCTTAATTATTTTTCGGAAATGACTACAGTGTTCCATAAGTCAGGCTGAATTTTTGTGTACAACTTGTTAAGTACTTCTCAAAGTCAAATTGAATTAAATTTTCAATTTTGTCAATTTTTCAAATTTTGAGATTTTTTTTTTCAATATTTGTATTATTGCTGTTTTATTATATTTCCACGGTGACTACAATTTTCGGGGGTTTGAGCTAACTTCGATATAAGGAGTCTATAACCTTCTCGTTTTTTAAATGAAATTCAACCAGATTTGTTTAAAAAATGCTAATAGTTTTGGAAAAGTAATGATTAGATCATGACACAAATAAGATTTAAAAAAACAGGGTGTCAACAAGGTCAGGAAGTCAGGAAAAGCCAGGATTTTTGAAAGTACGTCAGGAAGTCACGAAAACATTAGGATATTTCGAAGAATTTACCGGAAGGTCAAGACAGAATTAGTAAATTGCCATCCAATAGAAAATTTTTTGTATATAAGAATCAAGAAATAATACTGTATGGACGTACCTAATGAATTCATGCAGGAAAACCTTTCCTCCCTCTCTTCATACTTTTATACTTATGGCTTTGTTTTTGAAATTTAAAAAGAATCTGCAGACGACTTTTATGTATGGATTCTTTAAATACAAAAAAGGAGGTTAGGAAAAAGTCAGGAAGAAAAATCAGGAGAGCTTGTAGACATCCTCAAAAATGATAATGTGAAAAGATAAAAAACTAAATTTGATCCAAATTTCTGTACAAAAATGGAATCAGATTCGTGGAAAGTTGTAGTCACCGTGGAAGAATAATTATAAAATTATGATAATAATATTTATAATAATATGAAAAATGTAATAAAATTGAAAATTGAACTTAATTTCATAAGTGAGCTTTCAGTTGATTCGTATACAAAAGATGGACAGGATTTATGGAAAATTGAAGTCACCTTGGGAAGTGATCAAATAAATTTTGAAACAAATCTCTAAATTTGAAAAATTAAATAAAATTAAAAATCGAACTTCATTTGATATCAGGGGTTTCTAATCAACTCGGATACGAAAATCAACCAGATGAGTGAAAAATTTGGTCGCTTTGGTGAAATTATCAGAGAGCTATGATAAAAGTTTTAGTGAAATCCCAAAATTTGAAAATTCAATAAAATTGAAAAGAGAATCTAATTTGATATCAGAAGTCTTCAACCCACTCGAATACAAAATTTCAACCAAATGTATGAATATTTGTAAATATGTTGGAAAAATGAACAAAAAGGTTTCAAAACAATGTCAAAGTTTGAAAAATTTAACGAAATTTAAAATTGAACTTCATTTAATATCAGGAGGTTCGAACCAACTGAAATAGAAGACTCAGCATAATTTATAAAAAATGTACCCTTGGAAAAGTTTTAAAAAAATGTTTGAAGAAAATTCAAAATTCGAAAAATGTTTACGAAATTGAAAATTGAATTTAATTTGATATCAGGAATTTCGAACCAACTGAAATTCAAGATTTCAGTATAATTTATAAAAAACCGTTTCCTTGGAAAAGTTATTCAAAAATGTTTGAAGAAAATTCAAAATTCGAAAAATGTTTACGAAATTTAAAATTGAACTTCATTTGATATCAGGAGGTTTGAACTTTGAACCAACTAAAATACAAGATTTCAGCATAATTTATAAAAAATATTTCCTTGGAAAAGTTGTTAAAAAATTTTTGAAGAAAATGAAAAATTCGAAAAATTTTTACGAAATTGAAAAGTGAACTTGAATTTAACGAAATTTAAAATTGAACTTAATTTGATATCAGGAGTTTCGAACCAATTGAAATACAAGATTCAGCATAATTTATAAAAAATGTCCCCTTAGAAAAGTTATTAAAAAATTTTTGAAGAAAATTCAAAATTCGAAACTTGTATGAAATAGAAAATTGAGCTTGAATCTACGTTGTATGCCCTTCAGTCAATACTTATAAAAGCATTAGACAAGATTCATGAAGAACTGTGGTAATTAGTTTGAAGGGGTTGAGTCTTTTTGATTCGAAGTAAATTCATGATAAATCTTCCCTTCTTTATTTTATTTTGGTCCAGGTTCTATGTTGAAAGATTGTGATTTTTCTCCGTGAATAAGAGGAAACTTCTTGCTCTAGTTTCCTACTGAAGAATTAAGGAGTGCCCTGGATTTTAATTCCAGGTCCCGGTTGTAATCCCTGATAATATTTTGTGAATCTATTACTCTGTTGAATATAATTAAGCATTTCTTCGACGAATGATTTCAGGTTACGCACTCTGCGATTTATTACAGAAGTCCAGTGAACCTCCGCCCCAAGTTCGAACCAAAATTTTGTGTCGGCATCCTGTGAACCAACAGAAACGAGCGTTCGCTACGCCCACTCGCATAGAGCCGTTGTTGAAAGTACTAGCCGTGTTTTCAATTAACGTATTCGTAGCCAATATTGGTTAACGTTTTCTCACCAACCTGTTATGGTTGTTGCAGTTGTACTGGAAAGATGGTCAGCTCAGTTGTGGTTCATATCCTTCTCTTGTTGAAATCAGAGAAAGAGTGAAGTCCTCGCTGATGACTCTCAGACAAGATCACAAACGTTATTTGAATCCTACGCCGTACAAAGTGAGTGCTGTTTATGGCATAGTAAACGAGATATCAAGAGAGTATTAAAGGAATCTGCATTGTGTGCGGGTTGGTGGAAGATTTGAAAAAGTTTCGTGTTTAATCGATAGAAACAATCTTTATCACGCTGGGTATCGTAATGTTTCGATGTGAGTTACAAATGTTGCGCATAAATCCTGGGCGTGGGGTCAAAATTTTAAGAACGAATCCGACAACGGTCGAACAATGTCACTACGTGAAAAGCGCGAATTCGGTTCGTAAATAATTGAATAACTTTTATCTGTTCAGGTATCGGTGAGTAGCGATCTCCACTCGTTTATTTACGATTTGTGGCAAGAGAAACAACCCATCGGTGACCTGTCTTAATGGCAACTGCTCCTGCCCTGTATCATCGTAGGCGGTAATCGATGTTCCGTTGTGTGATAGTAGTTCATATATACATATACGTTACAGTAAATTATGTGATTCAGAAAATCACGTGGTTTACTAGAGAATAGCGTTAAACGCTGAAAACACACCCTCGTATTAGTGATTCATGTTGATAACCAGCGATTCGCGTGAATTTCGGAGAGACATGGTAAATTTTTTTTTAAGCGTTTACACTGGAGAATATTGAATGAAATAATAATACATTATTTTGATTTGCGGCACGATAAATCATATTTGCCTCCGCTGTTACAATACAGTATTTCCTTTTTAACTCGTTTCTCATTCGATTACGTCCACCATGGCCCACTACCAAGTGCGCTTCGTGCAAAACACTGAAAAGGTCTTTCTGATTCCGGCTTCAATAAAATTCTGAAATGGGTTTCGGCTTCGGCTCTTGTAACGTAATGCAGAACAGTCACGTTCTCATTATCCACAGGTCGGATAAATCGTTTAGTACCATTTATTATCAGGATGTCGAATTTACGTACCATCCGGTAATCTGACATTGTTTTCTTATCTTGCTTGCTTTCTTCAAGGCTTCAAGCTGGAGCACATATTCGTCAGCACTCAAAAAAGCATTGTTGTCTGCTTCATTTTCTTGGTAATATTCTTTGAATTTCTTCGTCGAGTTTTCCACCATTTTCACAAAATCAAATGAACTTGAAAGCACAAAAAAAAAACCGGAAGAAGAAATCGGTCTCATTAACACACTGCTTTACAATGTAATGTAGTCTGTTCAGCGTTCGAGTTCGTTCACCGTCTCCTAAGCATTAAGTACAGGTTTGTGCGTACTCGGGAGGTGAGATTTTTCCGTCTGTTGTAGCATATTCCATTGATTGTATTCGTATGGTTGAAATTATGAGGTTTATAACTCATTCACGTCATTCACCATTGCTTTGATGAATAACGTGAATGCCTCTTTTCTAATTTTACTTTTAACCCGAGCCCTGGAATCCGCCCTTTCGAGCATTACCTTAGAGACGCCGGGGAGACTGTTAGAGCTATCTTAGTCCTCTCGCATATTGTGGAAAAACGGCCTAGGTCGAAAGTGTATCGAGCCGCCGGATTCCGAGACCTGCGCACTATCCATTCGGCCAACCAGACCCCGAGTCATAAATGAATAACGTGATACGCTAGGCATTCACGTTATTTACCGCAGTATTATTCAGTCATCGTGAATAACTTTTTCTGTAACTAATGACTATCATTCGCTGGTTATTCACATCATTCGCTGCTTTCACAAGATTTACTGTAACATTATACACAAATTTTGTCTCTCATCTAGTAGAAAAGGAGTAAAGAACAATTACAATGTACTTACTACTTAGTTTTACAACTAATGCTTACCCCATTGTTTTTTTTCCTGTTAACGTTTTTTGTTGATTTTTATTTATTTTTGTTCTTGTTCATTAATATTGTAATTTTAATTAAGACGATCCGCTTCTTATAGAAGTGTGAGAAGTTGACTGACGATTGAGTTTTCAGGTCAGCGTGAACGAGTGTCTTGTTCTTGTTCGCCATTTTTACCGATGTAAGTTCCAATGTATTAGAAATAAGTACACACGTGTATACGTGAAAAGTGCCATGTGCAAGATGTTGCGAGTTGAGAGATGGAAACTGAGATTTGGTTTCCTCTGAGTGCCAGGTTGGTGGTAACACCTATACTCCGTCTGCACTCTGATAGATTCCTTTTTAGAATGTTCTTGGAAAACAGATAGCAGTCTTGAGGTACCAAATAAGGACTGTAATGAGGTGGACTAACCAGCATGTTACGGGCGAGTAAGCACTTAACCCGAACTCTCCAAAAACCTATAATGTTTTTTCTTTTTTCAGTATTATTGCACTACACAACAGCATAAAAACAATGGGATGAGATTTTATGATTTTAGCTATATTTTGAATGCTGAATTGGCGTTAACCATTTTTCTCGAGACCCTCTCGTTTCCCATATTCAAAATTTTTATCAAATTATTCTCGTTTTATTCCTTTTTTTTTTTTTCGTCCACGAATAGCTGCACTGATCCTGATAACAATACGTGAACGCGCTTAGTTGTTTGATCAGTAGTATCATTTTGATTATATTAAAATTGGCATTTAAGACAGGAGATAAGGAAATAAAGTGAACTATGATTCGAAAATTAACATCGGCATTGAATTCCTCGTTAAAAATACATTTAGAATCATATGTTCTCATCCCATTGTTTTTTTACAAAATCTCAAATTGTGTAGTGTTGGGTTTCATCTTAGTGTACAGGAATGGGAAAGTTCTGATTGTGTAAAGAATCGCATCGTCCAATTTTTTAACTGGAGTTCTCTTTTGGAACATGCAACATTTTGCATTTGACATTCAATATTATCTGGTGTTCATGGTGTAGATTTAAGTATCTTAGGGCAACGGGAAGGAGAAAAAAGTGGTGATGGACTAAAGGTTTGTATGTTTCGAGGAATTTTTGATTTCGACTTCCATTTGTGTTGTACCGACAGTGTTGTCACAAAACATCATGATTGTGATATTTTTTAAATAAAGCAGTGAAACGTAAAATTTGTAACAGCGATGAAAATTCCTGTTTCAGATTCGTTCCTATTTCGAGTAAGAATTAGTTGATAACCTTTCATTCTTCATTTGTCATATTATCGTTCTTTGTGTTTCACTGAAACAGTGTATGCCATAGTGAAAGTGGTATTCCGATCTCTCTCTCTCTCTCTCTCTCTCTCTCTCTCTCTTTCTCTTTTTCTTTCTCTTTCTCTCGGAACATTCTCAAAAATTCAATTCTCAACGTGTTTTATGAAAGAGGACATCTTGGCGGCTTGACACCCTCAGATCCTCTAGAAACCCCGCACCCCAGAAAAAACTGAAAAGAATTCGCATTATTTTGATAATCATCAGGGTAGTGGACCAGATTCCCGAAGCCACCCTCCCGACAAGTAACATTCCGGACAGGCCATTTCCCCGACATTTTTTTCCCCGAATCCATTTTCCCGACACCTGTTTTCCCGAATGGACAACTCCCGACATGTTTTGTTATTCAACTTTTTTAAGATGATACAGAAGGGACCAGTAAATTTACGTTAAAACAATATTGTAAGAAATAGCTCGTAAGAAAGTCAACTCGTCGTTATTTTGTTTGTATTCCTTGTATTCGAGGACGATTATTCACATACGATTTTGTAAATGTAGCTGTTTTTTTTTTTTTTTTTTTGATGGAGTCTCCGGCAGCTGAGTTAAGACATCCGGAGGTACGTTTGCTAATTCGTTACGAACTAGTTGGGCAGGGTGCTGCCGTTTTTGTTATTGCCCGTGCAGAACATTTGCCAAACCGTACTCTTTGCCAATCCCAATATATACGGGTATTCGTTGCCGCGATTTAACGTGAATAAACCCATCCATGATCAGGTTTTTTTTCTTCGATAATTTGCGCCATTGTTTCAATTTTGATCGTTAAAATGTTCAATTTCAATACCAAAACGCGGGAGATATGACTTCTTATAATTTTCCGTGGTAACAAAATTGCTACCTATCGATGATAGTGGGGCGTATGGCGATGCACGCATGCCAAATTGGCCCCGGGACACCGCACCCCCTATCCCGGGAATGCCCCAAATGGGCCTGCGTCAGGATAGGGGGGGTCGCTTTGAGGTAGCTCCTGCGACCCTCATTTCTCCTTTCGCCTCTTCACGGCGGAGAATCTACGGCGTCTTATTCTTCTTCTTCGTCAGTTATTGGCAGCAGCGACATCGTCGTCGTCGATGTTGGTGGAATGGCGAGTCCCGGCATAGGGTGCTGTGTCCGCTGCCTTTGTCTCTGCCACTGCAGTTCCATCTTGCTGCCCAACGTCTTCTTGACAAAGGCAGCTGCCTGGTCCCATCCCGCTCTACTCTTCAGCATTGTCGGGACCAGATTCTCCGGCGTTAGCGGCTTAACGCCCGCGTTTGGAAAGGCGGTCGCCGCTTCTTCCCTCCCGTAGTCTGATGCCGAACACTCGAACAGGGCGTGCCGGGCATCATCATCTTGCCCTCCTGCAGCGCAGTAGGAGCATCGCGGACTTTCTGCTATGCTCATCCGGTGCAGGTACTTGTTGAAGACACCATGGCCGCTCATCACCTGCATGAGGTAAAAGTTCAGCTGGCTATGGCGTCTGATCAACCACGCGTTGAAGTCGCGTACAAAATTGCTACCTATGTACTTTTACGTAGTACGTATACGAGTAAGTGCATAGTAATTTCAAATTGCCGAAAAACAATAAATTGATCGTCGATGTGCTTATTTACGTTGAATCGCGGCACCACAGGGAATCGTTTTGTGTCGTCGGAAAATGGTTTTGTCGGGAACATAACTTCAGACAATTGATTCGGGGAAAAAACTTTCGGGGAAAATCTTGTCGGAAATGTGGATTTGGGAGTGTGTACCAGAATCATGTATCAGCCCTCCATGAGCTGCCTGCTCCAGGTCGGCTGTTTGCGCTTATGGTACACCCCCTGTATTTTTATTGACAAATGAAGACAGAAACTTGAGTTCGCTGATGTAAATGCTCGGATACGCTCATTTAGCCCGATATCCGAATCGCTGCGAATGTGCGATCTGCAGGGATCTAAGGCGAAACCTCAACTCCATTCTCAGTTCTGGGTCATAATCAAAATAATCACGCTTATAGAACATGAGCTTGATGTAGCCGAAATGTGAATTTGGTCTGTGGAACCAGGTTTGGTTTTTAGTTAGTTCGAATTCCTGGTAATTAGTGATGTCTTCATCCATCACTTTTGCAGTATTAAAATACCTGTGTTATGAGGGGCGGTGTGTAATCGAATTCAACACGAGGTAATTGCATATCCACGTAGTATTCATACGACTATGGCATCTGTTTATCTCCTCTGTGTAGGGTTATAAAACCTTCATTTTTTCATTTTTTAGCTACTATAGAAGAGTAAGGAGTGAGTCCTTAATATTTTAAGCATTCTGAGTTACCTATGTTTGATACCTATTATATTAGTATATTTCTTTTGTTGTATTTTTGAAGTTTGATTTTTATACGCACAAAATGTAACTCTGTTCTATGTGTATATGTATATTACAGAATTATTTTAATCTTTTAATTAGGTACAGTATTGTCTGTAGTTCAACCGTCTTTTCACAATTTTTGCATCGGTTCACTGGAATTTAATTAATGATTTTTCGATAATCTGTGAATCACGTGGTCAGTGAAATATAGGTCATCATTTAAGAGAATGGTTTCCTGTTTTATTTTTGTAAGCGTATTGATTGATTTTGACCCGGGACGAGGATAGTTGAAATTCGATTAATATTTCATTCCAGATTGACGTGGGCTTACAGTGCAGCGGATTGTGCACCGACTCAAGTAGAGGTGGTAACTTGTTATTTTTGTAGAGGGAATAAGTTTTCAAACGAAAAAACTTTTTTTTCTAACATGATTCGTTGATATTGGCTTCCCTGTTAAGAAAATCATTTTTTGTGACTACAGAGCGCTAACGTGCATGAAGAATTACTGATAATATGAAAACAGCAATTAAGGAACAATTGGTGGAGCAAATGAACTCTATCCCCCAAATCAACACGGGGGAGGGCGCATGGTTTTACCTGTAGTTACAAGTCACCATGTTAATCCGGAGTAGAATAGAATACAAATCCCTGGTTTGGAAGCTGTTTACTGGGAGTCGAATTTGGACAACAGCATCGAACTCAGCGGCTGAAATTGAGTCGAAATAAGTGATTACCTTAGTAAAATCTTTTGCCCGAAAAAAGACATGATGTATAGTATGAAGATATTTTCAAAATTTGTGAAAATCATAAAATTACGATTTAAAGACCGTTTTTGACTCAATTTTTCACGCCGAGTTCAAATTCAGTGTCCAAATTTGGCGGCGACACTCCGTTCCCGAGATACACTCAAAAATGTTGGCGAAATTGGTCAAAAAATGACTTTAGCTCAATTTTAACGACGGATTTGAATTTGTCTCGAAAAATTGAGTAATTAGCCGCAGCGCCGACGTCAAAGCTTTCCGAAAATTTTTTTGCCCGAAAAACAACCTGATGTACCAGTATGGAGAAATTTTCAAAATTCGAAAAAATCACAAATTTTGAATTAAAGAGCGTTTTTGACTCAATTTTTCACGCCGGAGTTCAATTTTAGTATTCAAATTTGGTAGCGACGCTTCGTCCCCGAGATACACTCGAAAATGTTGGCGAAATTGATCAGAAAATGACGTTGGCTCAATTTTGACGATGAATTTTAATTCGTCTCGAAAAATTGAGTAATTAGCCCCAGCGCCGACGTCGAAGCTGTCCGGAAATTTTTTTGCCCGACAAAAGACATGATGTATAGTATGGAGAAATTTTCAAAATTCGTAAAAATCAAAAATTTTTATTTAAAGACTATTTTAGGCTCAATTTTACACACCGAGTTCAAATTCAGTGTTCAAATTTAGCGGCGACGCTCCTTTCCCGAGATACACTCGAAAATGTTGGAGAAATTGGTCTAAGAATTATATTAGCTCAATTTTGACGACGGATCTGAATTCGTATCGAAAATTTGAGTAACTTTCCCCAGCGCCGACGCCGAAACTTTCCGAAAACTTTTTTGCCCGAAAAAAACATGATATTTATGGAGAAATTTTCAAAATTCGAAAAAATCAAAAATTTTGATTTAACGACTGGTCCTGACTGAATTTTTAACGCTGAGTTTAAATTCAGTATTCAAATTTGGCGGCGAGAAATTCTGAAAATGTAAATTGGTACGTGTTGTGTTGCATATTCAAAGTGCTAGAGGTGTCACTACACTGATGTTTTACACTATGTATTTGCAGTTTTCCATAAATCCCCCCCCCCCCCAGCAGTAAAACAAAATAAAAAATGATTTGTGCCCACCAGTAGTAAATTAGCCCCGGCGCCGACGTCGAAACTTTCAGAAAACTATTTTGCCTGGAAAAAAACATAATGTATTTTAATAGTATGGAGAAATTTTCAAAATTCGAAAAAATAAAAAGATAATTTAAAGACTGTTTTTGACTCAATTTTTCTCGCCGAGTTCTAATTCAGTGTTCAAATTTGACGGCGACGCTTCGTCCCCGAGATACACTCGAAAATGTTGGCGAAATTGGTGAAAAAATGACTTCAGCTCAATTCTGACGACGGATCCGAGTTCGTCTCGAAAAATTGAGTAATGAGCCCCAGCGCCGACGTCAAAGCTTTCCGAAAATTTTCTTGCCCGAAAAAAAACATGAAGTACCTATAGTATGGAGAAAGTTTCAAAATTCGCAAAAATCAATAAGATGATTTAAGGCTTGTTTTTGACTCAATTTTTCACGCCGAGTTCAAATTCAGCGTTCAAATTTAGCGGCGACGCTCCGTTCCCGAGATACACTCGACAATGTTGGCGAAATTGGTCAAAAATGACTTTAGTGCAATTTTGACGACGGATACAAATTCATCTCAAAAAATTACGTAATTAGCCCCAGCGACGAAACTTTCCGAAAACTTTATTGCCCGAAAAAAAAACATGATGTATACATGGAGAAATTTTCAAAATTCGAAAAAATCAAAAATTTTGATTTAACGACTGGTTCTGACTGAATTTTTAACGCTGAGTTTTAATTCAGTGTTCAAATTTGGCGGCGACGCTCCGTTCCCGAGATACACTCGAGAATGTTGGCGAAATTGGTCAAAAAATGACTTCAGCCCAATTTTGACGACGGATTCAAATTCGTCTCAAAAAATTGCGTAATTAGCCCCAACGCCGACGCCGAAACATTCCGAAAACTTTTTTTCCCGAAAAAAAAAACATGTTGTATTAATAGTATGGAGAAATTTTCAAAATTCGTAAAAATAAAAAATGTTGATTTAAAGATTGTTTTTGACTCAATTTTTCACGCCGAGTTCAAATTCAGTGTTTAAATTTGGCGTCGACACTTCGTCCCCGAGCTACACTCGAAAATGTTGGCGAAATTAGTCAAAATTTAACGTCAGCTCAAATTTGACGACGGATTTGAACTCGTCTCGAAAAATTGAGTAATTAGCCCCAGCGCCGACGTCGAAGCTTTCCGAAAATTTTTTGGCCCGATATAAGACATGATGATGTACAGTATGAAGAAATTTTCAGAAAATTCGAAAAAATCGAAACATTTGAATTAAAGATTGTTATTGTCTCAATTTTTCACGGCCAGTTCAAATTCAGTGTTCAAATTTTGCAGCGACGCTCCGTTCCCGAGATAACTCGACAATGTTGGCGAAATAGGTCAAAAAATAACTTTAGCTCAATTTTGACGACGGATTTGGATTCGTCTCGAATAAAGTAAGCCCCAGCGCGGACGCCGAAGCTCTCCGAAAATTTTTTTGTCCGAAAAAAAACATGATGTATAGTATGGAGAAATTTTCAAAATTCGAAAAAATCAAAAATTTTGATTTAACGACTGGTTCTGACTGCATTTTTAACGCTGAGTTTAAATTCAGTGTTCAAATTTGGCAGCGACGCTCCGTTCCCGAGATACATTCGAGAATGTTGGCGAAATTGGTCAAAAAATGACTTGAGCTCAATTTTGACGACGGATTTGAATTCGTCTCGAAAAATTAAGTAATTTGCCCCAACGCCGACGCCGAAGCTCTCCGAAAATTTTTTTGTCCGAAAAAAAAAACAACATAATGAATGAGAAATTCTGAAAATGTAAATTGGTACGTGTTGTGTAGCATATTCAAAGTGTTAGAGGTGTCACTACACTGATGTTTTACACTATGTATTTGCAGTTTTCCATAAATCTCCCCCTCCCCCAAGCAGTAAAACAAAATAAAAAAGGATTTGTGCCCACCAGTAGTAAATACTGTAACTTGAGTAACATGTAAATTCGAGTTTGGTTCTTTTTGAATATTTTTATAACCTTAGGTAACCTCGGGAAAAAACGCAAAATTTCCCGGTAAATTGCGAATATCTCGAGAATGGTGAGAACTGTAACGATTACTAAAGTAAGCTGATGTCAGTGTGGCAATAACTAACCGGAACCGTTCCGGGATCACACCTCTGGTTCAGTCTGCGGACGATGAGATGTTCTTTATCACTATTCAATACTCCCATTTCAACTGAAACTTTTATTTCCAAAATGAGAGATTAAATGTCTCTCGGTAACACGAAATAAGAAAAAAGAATTTATAAAAACGAATAAACTGAACAATAACAAAATGAACGAAAATATTATCACTTTTCCGATAGTAAAAATTATTCTTAAAAAATACAAACATAGGAAAAACAGGATATGAAAGTAACGAAAACTTAATAAGGTTAAGAACTCAAAGAAAAACGTCGTCATGAATATGAGAGCGTATAGAGTTCGGAAACGAAAAATTGATAAACTATAAAGGCGCTGAAACTGCACCACTTACAATAAAACGAATATTTAGATCACTCAGCAGTCGGAAAGCTTGGTTTTTCACTCTCCGGAATCGAGGCTGCAAAAAATAAATGAAATTAATACATTAATTCACGGCTTTAGTGAAATAACCTTCAACAATAGTGACTTTTCGTGTATTCCACCTGCAGTGAGAGTCAGTGCAGACAAATCAAGAGCTAACGTGGCATTAGGATCCAAATCGTCGCTGACTTCTGCTGCCGGCAGTACTCCTTTGTAGGCATTATTTTCTCTGCAATATTTGAGCAATGCTCTCCAGTTCGAATCACACTGGAGAACATCGGGATTGCCAATGATTATCGTTAAAGCGATCGCGCGAGTGATCGCTACGTTGAATCTCTGCGACAAAATAACGTCCATTATCAATTAGCACGCGGATTTCCATACTGATTTGAAAACTCTCGAGTCAAGAATAAGAAGATACTCTACCTTAGGATTCCGAAGAAATCCTAGTCCAAATTGGTAGTCAGACGATAAGAACTCCTGTCTGGATCGCACAGTCGAGATAATAACGATCAACTTCTCCTGGCCCTGGAATTGCTCCACGGAATTTACTGTGATTTTATCCCACTTTTTTTTGGCAAGGTATTGTCGAATTTTCTGAACCTGAATGAATACAGAAATCAAGAATTAAATTACGGTTTCATCATCATCATCATCATCATCGCCAGAAGGGAATATCGACTAGGGTTGACTTACTTGTTTGCGGTACGGAGTGAGAATCACTATATCATCTTGTTTAACTAAATACCCCTTAATTCGGCAATCAACAAGCTCCTTCAAGTACTCCCCGATGTGCATTATTTCGAGTTGATTGAAGTAACTGAAACCATATTCAGTCGTATAGTCGAATACTTCAAATAGATCGTTTATTCGACTGTAGATACGGAACCAACCTAGGAGAATTCGATTCACGATCATCTTTTCCTCGAACTCCGTGAAAAACTAACGGAAAACTTTTTTTTGGTAACTGTTCCCATGAACTGAGGCAGTCAATACGAGAATGGTCCGCAGAAGCCTAGAATTTCAAAAACTTGAGTGTCACTCATTTATATTCACTTCTGAAATCGAACATGAGCCGCGAAAGTTGTTCGTGATCTAAACAAGCACCAAAAAAGGAAATGAAATTTATAGTTATAAATTATGACTTACTTCTAAACTGTTATCGTAAAACAGCTCGTTCGGTAATTTCAGGAGAACCGGGTGAGATCGATAATTCTTCAGCAGTTTTGTAATTACACGGTCATCATACATGCCGTTTGTCTGTTTCTTATACAATGGAGACTGCACCATCAATCGTTCTATCAAGGGCATGTCTTCGCCGGTACAAAATATAGAAATACATTTCAGATAAATCATGCTGAACTCAACAAAAGGGAAGGAGTTACGAGACATGTTCATTTATAAAACGAATATCTCCAAACTGGAAAGGCCCTTCTCTAGAGGGAGGGTAAAAATGGAGAACCGTTAGAAATACGAAAATGAATTGGTACAAAAATGAAGTCAATTGGCACCATAGCCAGTACTTTAATATTACATAGGAAAAATATATTCTTCCGTTCTATCTCACTCTGACCAATAACCACAACACGAACAGAAAATTCAACAATAGGCACCAAGCAGTGTGAGATTCTCTTATATGGGGGAGGGGGGAGGTGACATGGAACATCAGATTTATGGATGTATGTTGCAACTTGGAACTCGATTTCAAAAACACTTAGAGAGTATGGCACAGCAATACAAGGCATCCGATAGAAATTTATTGAGCCATTTTATAGAAGGGAATTAGAGGGAAGACTTGTCGGATGGGATTATCAGAGACTGTGTCACAATGACAGCAAATTATATTGGTTTTTTTTACTTCTGTCGGTGAGCGAATTATTTTGTTAATTCTTTTATTTTGATCGATTCTGTCTAATTTGTCATTTGCAGAGTTGGCATATTTTAAACAAAACGATTTAAATAAGTATGTCAAACATGTTAATAACAAAAAACACGCAATTTTGAAACGTTTTTCTCATTTTTAAAACACTTTTTCTTCTTTGACAAAAGCTTATTGTAAGGGAAAATAAACTATATTGAACAAAAAAAGTTTCAATTTTTTTTGTGCCAACTTGCCTCAATTTTCATAGTTTTGTCAATTCTAAGAGTTTCAATACTTATGTTTGCCAGTTGTATCAGTACTTTTTTCCATCAATTTTGCACTGTTGGTTTTATGTTTGTTTCATTTCAGTCAATTGTATTAGTACCTTTCCTGTCTTATCATATCTGTCAATTTAGTCTGTATATTCAATTTTATCAATTCTATCAATTTAGTCTGTTCAGTTTTATCACTTCAATCTTTGTCATTTCATTTCACTCATATCGGCCAATTTCATTCATTTTGTGGTTTTGCTATTTGGACGCTGTTAAGCATAAGGGAACCAACCAGCAAAATCTATTTTTTGAGAACACGTGATTCGAAGTTCAAGAGTCATGTAGAAACTATATAACATAGCGTATACTGATAAGCTTCACATTTCTGAATCGGGAGCCCAATTTTGAAAAATTCTACTTTTTACGCTCTTTCCAATGAAAAAAAAATGATAGAACGGATAGAAAGTTTACCTAGATCAACAAAAATTCATAAATTGATCAAACTGACAGAAGTAACAATAATTGAATTTATAAAATTAACAAAATTGACAGAAATGAAAAACCTGATAGAACGAATTGATAAGAAATAAAAGGCACTGATGCATACAATCGACAAAAATAAAATGAACAATAGAACTGGTGGAAGTGACAAAACTGATAGAATTACAACTGCTGGAATGGATAATGATGAAATATGTGAATAATAACTCACAGAATATTGACAAAACTGTAAGAATTTTTGACAACACTGACAGGAATAAATTATATCATTGCAAAAATGGTGACTTAGCAAACTGACACATTCATGAATTGGTACATTTTATAGAAATAACCTAAATCATTGAATTCATAAAATTAGCAGACATGATAAAAAAGAAAGAATTGATAGAATCAACTAAAATGAAATGAGATTGATGAAACTGATGTAATTGACTAAAAATGATAGAATTGACAAAAATAGAAGAATTACAAACCTAAATTCCAAACTTATCGGTTCGTTTTTTTGTTTTTTGCAAAAAAATTTTTATGTTTCCCAGTCAGAAATTAAAAATGACCAGATATTTCTTTCGAATATTTAACAAGTTGGAGTCAATTTACAAAATAATAAATAGATAAAATACAGCAGTATAGGTTTAAAAGAAGGAACAGGATGGTCGAGCAGTAGTTGCCTTAGGGTAACATATACAAAAATACAATGATACGAACCTTAGATAGGCTGTACAAAATACCTCATGTCTTCTTGTATAGACCAACAAAGTAAAGTTGAAGATCTTTTTAATCGATTTGTTTTGAACAAGAGCTGTTCATGTATATTGCTTACAATTGCAAACAAATGCCCATTTTGAGGTCATTAGCAGAACAATTAGTGCTCACCAGAGCAGTGTACGATACCGATATCGGTACTCGGGTATCGTATCGTTGCAGAGCGACTACCGATTACGTACTCGGTAGTCGGTTTCACGATACCAATACCGAGTATACTCGTTCAGGAATCGTTTTATGATTAACGGCTGTATTATGACTCATCTCTGGGCGAGCGTTCCATCTTCATACCATGTCCCTAGGGTAGGTTAGGTGGTGCAGTAGTGATGCCTTATCAGTGATACTCGTAATCGGCGATACAATATCACGAAAACGACTACCTGTCGCTACAATACCGAGTATACTCGGTATCGTCCGAGTACTATTCGGTATAATTTTAAGCGATACAATGCCGAATACCACATGAGTATATACTCGTATCGTGCACTGCTCTGGTGCTCACTTCTATTTAGAGATAAAGCTTTCAGGCAAACAGGAATCTAAATCTTCAAGTGATAAAATCGATAAAATTGTAGAACTGATACAAGTAGCGGACAAGAAATGAAAGAATTATCAGAATCTACAGAAACAAAACGAAAATAAATTATAAAATTGACTGAACTGACAGAAATGAAAGAATATGACAACAACTCTTCCATCCCTATCCTATGGTGCTAAACGTTCGTGCAGTAGCTTTGGTACTCAGCAATCCAACTCCCTCTCCAAACTCTATCTTCGTTTTCTTCAAACCATTTCCGAATTTTATTCATCTGTTTTCTTTATAATGCAAATGGCGATAACATCGCCCCCCCCCCGGAAATTAGTTCGCGAGAACAGCTACCCTTATAGCACCTTATAGGTTTTTTGCCGCTGAATTCTGAAGTTATGCGACGCTAAGTATTTCTATAATAATCAGTCAAAATACGGAAATTAAATCATAGTTTTAAAATAATTCTTACCGAGACCCAAATGACGGGCCAGTTTCGAGTGAATAATAGGACCCAGTTGCTTTGGATCACCGGCCAAGACTAAGCTACCACCAATTTCATATCCTTGTTTTCTTTTCAGCAGGCCAATAATAGGAACCAAGGTTAAAGGTTCTTCGGCATGGCCAGCTTCGTCGATAAATAGGTAATTAAAATAGCTTTCACCCAGGACACCGTATAATCTGTCAACAGAGATATGGTAATTTATTTCAACATTGAATATGCCACCCAACAGCTACGCTAGAAAAATTACAGTATACAATATACAGAATACCCAGTTATTTCTGCATAAGGTAGGTATTTCACAGTATAATTATTATTTATTAATACAAGTCGAGAAATGTATGTACAAGTAAATCCCTCGCTTATACAGACAGTGCTTGGAAAGGTTGGAAATACATTGCAGGAGATAGGACAAACCCAGTACATAGAAATAGTTCATCTACATCACTGATCAGCACTAACAACAATTTGAGGTGTTCAGACATTTTCAAATAAACACCCACATCAAGGTTTGCAAATTTGAGATTTACCAACTTTGGGAACCTTTGATGCTGCACAACGAAACAGACACCTGTTCATGTAACACTTGCTCACGTTCTAGAAATTCTGTAACCTTTCGATGGATTACACCCGGTGTTGTCAGAGATCAGACATCGTCTTGCAAACATTCCATAAAAACCAAAAAGACTTATACGTGACCAGGGGCGAAAATAGGAGGGGGCTGAGTCGCCCCCCGGTTTCAAATTGGCCCCCTAATTTTATTTTAAAATTAATCTTAATGCAGTAAGACTTTTTTTCTTTCTTTTTCTTAAAAGTATCACAGAGAGAAAATCATTTTATTTTATTTATTTATTTTTTTTTTGAGGGGGAGGGAGGGCCATGAATTTTTTGGATTTTTATAAAGTTATTGTAGACGCTGGGGCTTCAGCCCCCCAAAGTTTTCGCTTTATTTCCGCCCCTGACGTGACCCAGAATCAAAGAAATAGGCCCGTGTGAAAACAACTTTTTAAAAGAAACTGTGCACCAAGACGTAACATTGGCAGCCTATCGTCAACCCCATATAACTTATTAGAAACGGTCATTAAAGTAAATCCAAGATTGAGCACTCAAATTCGTACCTTCCAGCGGTAATGGGAGTCAAAATGATGATACTTTTGGATTTGATAGTTCCTTCTCTAGGGAAAGGTATATCTTTCTCCATTGGATCGAAATTACTGCAGTCTTTCAACTCGGTGGGAATGTTTCGGGAACTGACCGACATACTGTACAATCTGAATATAGCGGTCTTCGGAACACCATTTTTAAGGAGTCGTTTTGCGATCAAATCTGCTGCTGCATTTGACGGTGCACAGGCGCACACCTTCAAGCCGATTCCTTTGAAGTACAACTAGAAAATCCGTAATTTACATTCAATAACACGCTACCCACATTTGGACTCCCACGTCGATAACATTAATTATACCTGAGCAATAGCTTCAACGACTGTTGCTGTTTTTCCAGTTCCAGGAGGTCCGTAAATTATATACGGAGCTGGATACGCTGTATTATGGACAATGTTATTCACCGCTTTCTTTTGTTCCGGATTAGTCCCTATATTTTTATTGTAGAATTTCCCTCTGAAATCAAAGTCAATTCAATTAGCTATACACTCCCGTGAAATCTTCGAGCAACAAGTTAGATGAATTCTACTTGTAGATAAATATATACATTGTAGGGCGAACTGACGCGCCCATTTTCTCAGATGGAAACAGCAACGAAACAAGGTTTTCCTTTTGAATTTGTTCCAAAGCTCGATGGCAGATTCGCATGGATATGCGGTTCAACGAAAATTCGATGCCAACTTTTTGCTTGGCAATGTACTTAAAACTAGAAAGAAATAAAGAAGAAAATATCAACGAATTGTACACAAAAATTTGATCCGGTTGATGTAAAATCACCTACCTGCTGTTCAATGCTAAGTATGCCGTGTTTTCTTGAACTTCGTGAACAACACCTTCGTACTTTGATTTGGCCTTCTCGCCTGGTCTAACATACACAGAATCACCTTTCAAAATTGAGGGACGACCTTCTGATAGTCCGGGCACCTATAAAAATTAGCAAGATTGAGTTTCTTTAATATAAAACAGTGGAAATCACAACAGGGAGTACCGTTCAAAATGTCTTAAAACGAATTATTGGGTACAATAAGCTCCACACTAGACCCCGACAAACTTCTATAAACTCGTATCTTAGAAACACTAGTTGGAATGAATTTATTTATATCTATTTATGGTTTTAAAAAACGTAATTTGAAGGAGTAAGGCTCGCTAACAATATGTTACATCGATGTTACGCCGAATCCTACAAGCATCTTAAAAAGGATCTTCTGGGCAAGTTATGCCAAATATCTATAAGATGATACCACTGTTTGTGTAAGACAATTTTTAAACATTTAATACCGTATGATTCCTCACAGTTTAATAACTTTGTAATATAATCTTCCAGCAAAAAATTCAAAAATCTACATTTCATAATACAGGCCTTACTAAGTTTTAACTGAATATGCCAGTGTTGCCAGATTGGGCAAATTTTCGCCAACTGGGCTATGTAAAGTGCCCTCTGGCGACAAGAAAAGTGTTGCTTGTCACCTGAAATTTTAAATATATGTAATGTATAATTTTGTCAGGCGTTTGCAAATTTCGGCAATTTTTACAGCGTTTACGGCGACACAGAAGTCGAACCGGCGACTTCATGACAAAAAAATCTGGTAACACTAGAATACATATAGCTTGTTATTGGTTAGAACCAGTCGTTCTGACAGACCTCACTCAGTGATGCCGAATCAAAATTCTAATACGTGCCACATAGAAAGGCCTAATTTTTAAGAGACTGCGAAACAGCTCGTCGCATTACTCCATACAGAGAAGTAAGATGCAGCGGTTTTCTCATTCTTTCTTTTCTGCATAGTTAGTTGCAGCACTCTGTTGTAAATGGCTACTACATACGTTCGTGTAACTGAATAAGAATACTAGGGACCAGTGGTCACGGCTAACGAAATCGCCGTTTCTTCAAATTTATTGCAGTTGACCTCTGCTGTATCCATTTCTAGAAAACACAAATCCACTGATGTGGTTCCTTACTTGTAGTCCGAATAAACCGTTAAATTTTCGATCAAGCAGTAAGTCAGCGTCATTTTGGTTATAAGCGAGCATATCTTGATTCATGGCATGTTCTTCGATATACAAAAGATACCGAAATCGTTCAACATAGTTTTCTGGACGCAAACCTATCTGATTATGTAGCACTTTACTTCCAACCGAGTTGCACAACAACTGTCTGAAAAAGTATGACACCCATCTCAAAGTTAGTTATCAACCATAGTAGCGTCACTGGGTCATGCCATCAATAATGCTTTAGAAATGACTGGCCTCATTTTGTTCAATATTTCTGCATCCGCTGGCACTGTGGCAGAAGCTTTGAGTCCTCTATTTAAAATCCGGTTAACGCTGACAGGCAACGGATACTGCGAAAGCGGTACTTTGTAAAATAGGTGGAATTTAGATCTGTAACATAAAGATAAAATTAATTTGAAGTCAATAATCAACAACACGAAACAAGACATTAAACATAAATAATACTGAATTTTCATCTACGGAAATAGTTACCACGGTTTGTATTTCCGAACATAATGATACGATTCAGCTGACTATCATCAATTAGGAAATTCCTATTTGAATTATACGGAAAATGTAATACTCATAGTACTTGGGGAAGGATATGTTCAAGATCTTTCACATCAATAGTAAAACATCTCTAAAGACCAGTATTATAAAACTTGGTTAACCGTTGATTATTTTTAACCAAGTTTTATATGTCATATTGGCCCTAAGGGGACAATCACGGTAAATGCACAAAGGGAATGTACTGGAAAGTAATATGATCTCTGCCAGGCAGAATACTGAAGTAGTTTCCACTTTGAATATTATTTCAAGTTGCTGAATCCAGCACAAAATGAGAAATATTTGAATACAAATTTTTACATACAGCATAAAGCAGATCCCATTTTTCTCCATAAAAATGTATTATATTTTATACGAAGCATATTGACACTTACGGCAGAGGTACACCAGAAATGAGAGGTAGATCCTCGAATCGAACGGTTTTTTGAACGGGCGGTTGAAACGGCGAAATAGGTCCTAAGTCTCGTACTTCTTCTTTCATCACACGGAATGTCTAGAAAGTTCAAATTGGAAAATCATAATAAATGATGAACAAGACTTTCATACAGCCAAAAAAGACGGATTCGCGTAGTAGAGCTTACCGGGACCGATAACAGTTTGATCGTAGTATTCTCCGATTTATCTTCTATGACCGTAACAATCGGAAATTCGTAAGCTCCATAGCGAGGAAAACGCACATTCATCGTGAATTCGAATGTATCTCCTTCAAATATAAGATTGACAATTATTGTCACAAAATATAATTACGGGTGTAAAACTAGGCGTTAATCAAACACTGAATGAAAAAGAAAAGAATTTGAATATGAATAAATAATACACCGAGTTTATCACGTTGAATTATCACGGCTCATGATAATTATGGGTGCCACCGGCCTTTCTTTGAAAGAGGATAATTCTTAAGGAGGGGCAAGACGTATTTCTGGGAGAAACATTATATTTTTGCTAAGTAAGGTATTTCTTGGCAATGCAACTGGGCTGAGGAACAAATGCCCAATTCACCCCTTCTTTCCGATACCATCTATAATATTAGTTCCACAAAATAATCCAAATATACGATACATTATAAAAAATTTCAAGTTTGCAAGAATTTTTTTCAGTGAAATATCAAGCAGGAAAGATTTTATTTCAAAAGCAAAAATGGGTTCAAACCATTACTGAATATTTGAAGGAATCTTGGGCGGAAGGGAATCAATACTTTTTATAAAGATCAACGAAATTAATGGGAACCAAATGTGCATTGCATTTTCTCACACTCAATGGAACATCAACATCGAACCCTACTTGCCAATTTCGAATTTAAAATAAACCCATTCAAAACGACCATCATAATATTTTAATAGAACTGAGATCGTATATACACACGTGACACTTCTGTTATAATGAGGGCGAATATCATTTGTATAATGGTCTACAGCTAAGACTCTTATCATTCAAAAACTACTAGTTCAGCATGATCAAGCATCAAACTCCTGAGGTATACATAGTACTTATAGCACTGCTAACAGAAAATCTTTTCATTGTCACCTGCTTTGAGATCAGTAGGCTTGTACAGTGTGGTTGTTACTTGCGGCAAATCAACCAGTAGATAAGTCTTCTGAATCCGGAATACCTTAACAGGCTTTTTAGACACATTCTTGAATGTTACTTTGCACGTGCATCGTTCTTCTTTCTCCAAGTTAAGATTTACATCAGTGATTTCCAGTCCTCGAACCGAACGTAGAAATTTATTTCTGTAAAACAAATATAATCACTATACGCAAAAAAAAATAAAAAATAAAAAATTAATGAAATGAAAAGATTTTTCCTATAAATTTTGAAGATGCAGAGAAGTTGCATTTTGGTAAAAAATAAGATGGACAAAATTTTATGAAGAAAAATCAATACTTAGATTCACCTCGGAAAACTACAAGTTTAGAGAGATGTGAATGATGTTTAAGCCTTTTCCATGGTCGAATGAGAACCTTCACTCTTCCCAACTTGTTCAAGATTGTTCGAGACTCTTTTAGATTAGACTCTTCAATACTCTTCTAAACTAGTTTAAAACTTCCGGACTACTTTAAGAATATTCCAGGTCTGATTAAAATTTTCAAAAATTCTTCCAGACTGTTTCAAGACAGCGAAACTTAATACTTTGTTCAAAGTTCAGACTGGCTAAGAATATTTTAGACCAGCTTAAGACTCTTTGAAACTCATCGACTGATCTATATAAATTCGAGAATCTCCAAGGTTTTTCCAAACTTAGATAAGACTCTTCCAGGTACCTTTCAGACTCTTTTACTCTTTAAAGCTTTTCCAAACTAGTTCACAACTCTTCAAAACTTCAGACTCTTCCACACATGTATTAGACTTCTGAAGCCTCATCTACACTTTCCAACAGGATTAAAGGAGTCTTTAAAACGCTCTATCAAGTCTTAAACAGTCTTTCAGGTTTTCAAATAGGTCTGGGAGAGTCTTCGATACATATGAACGGGTCTTAAACGCAAGTTTGGAAAATTTTTTAAAGAATCTTACAAGTCTGAAACAAAATCTTACAAGACCTGACGAGTTTGAATGAAACCTTAAACAAGTCTGGAGATGTCTTAATCAAGCCTGCAAGTCTCAAACAAATTTGAAGGAATCTCAAAAGAGTACGGAGTATGTTTAAAAGTTGCATAATCTGAGGACTATTTAGCAAAATCTTATGCAGGAGAGAAATCTTGAAGAGTCCTTTCCGAACTCTCTCAGATCATTGGACGAAATCTAATTATCCATCAAGAACCCAAAAATAACAATACACATACGATATAAATATATGTATAATACTTACTTTTCAATTCTGTATTGATTTCGCAACAGATGGAGATCTGAAGCCAAATGCTTCTCCAAATCTACCGTATCGCTGCACGTTTGATTACAAATTTTGCATTGTAGCCCTTCAACTGGAGAAGCTCTTGTGCCTGCATTACGGAAAACAGCTGACTGATTCACAAATACTCGAATTTTAGGACGAATCAGATCATCCATGTTCATGGGAACTGGAAAAATCACATTTTTACAGATACTCATCTACTTCGACCGCAACTTTTTCAAATTAAGACGAAGACGTTCATGCAACACTCAAAGAAAGACACGCAATCTATCTTGATCACTGATGGTATAAGATGCTTAGTCTGAGTGTAATGAGCGGTGGTGAAGTGGCGTACAAAAAACAGAAAGACATGCACAAAGGTGACATACCATTCTCAAGGTGCTGCTGGAAAACTAAGTCTTTAAATTCAACGAAATCGTTGACATCGGCACCAGTTTTTTTCCTTAAAATATGTGCTATACTTAGCGCATAAATAATTTCCTCCTTTTTAACAAATGATGGTTGATTCGCTTGAAATTCTACATAGCGATCAATCAAATCTTTTCGCTTCACTTTACAATTTTTCGGATTAATGAATCTCGTCTGAATCAAATATTTGGTAAACAGGAAGGCAACACCTGGGAAAATTCAACAGGTTAATCACGTGTGTCAGAACTCAAAATCAATTGATTACATCATCATGAGCACCCAGTTTCTTGAATTTCCAAATTTTTACTTATAAAATTAATTTACCTTTTATTTCGGCGATACGACCGCCAGTTTGATTATTATTGACGGACATTTCTGAAACGAAAGGAAAAACGGAAGACAATAAGAACTGAAGGTTGTAATATCGAAGAATTAGAAAAAGAGGCTCGGCTCAAAGCATTCAAAATGGTCGAGATTTCGTAATTATTCTGGAATTTAAATAGCAGAGATCTCAGAATTTTCACTTATACGAGTACGGGACACTCGGTACTGACAGCGATGACTTCAACAGGTGAACGTACGGGAAATCCTATATCTACTTTTCATTTTGTCTCATGCAATTTCTCAGTCTATCAATAATCGGTTATCTGACTGAGAGCGGTAGATGTGAGTATCGTAGATAATCACAATGAATTAACATTCCACGCGTTGAAATTCAATTCAAATGTAAAACATAGAAGTCAAGTCACAAAGCGATCTCATTCATGGCAAGAGAAATAATACTCGGCAAAATAAGCGACGTACAAAAAGAAGATTTAGAGAATATGAGAGATCATCAAGAAATATCAAACCTCGCCATACCGAAATATTTCCTGGAATGTGGTACTTTGTATCTCTTTGCAGTACATTCACGAATTTACAACTAAAATGAACATTCCAACACGAATCAGGGATTAATAAAGAGTAACTCCTCTTTCTGAAACTGAGCACTGAGTGGCACTGAGGAAGCAAAATGAAACACCAATAAAGCAACTAGTGCTCTAACGTTGAAAGATATGATATCAGCAGTATCAGTGCTGCCCTTTGACTATATATAACTATATGGACTGATCAAGACGACACTACTACAAGGAAATCTTGCACACGACCCTGTTTCAACATCTTTTGTGCTATAATGATTAGAGAAGACCTTGTTGTGATTTCTGGTTATCAGTTTGTTCTGTATCCTAGATCATAACGTTGTAATGAGAGTTCGTCGCATAACTTCATAGAGTAATTTTAGTATTATTTTTGAAGCAAAACGGTACAATTGTGTGAAGTTTCGGCTTGTTTTCTTTTTTTGGATCCGTCATCATGAATTCGCACACATATGTTTCGTGTGTGGTTATTGGTGAAACTGAAGTATTTCAGGTATTTCTTGAAGCTGCAAAAATGAGCACTACATTGGCAGGATTTTTTTCAAATATAGGTAGTCGCATAGTATTAGGCTCTTAGACCATTCTGGACAAAAATGAATTCCCACCCTTAGGGAAGAATAAAATATTAAAACCCGGAATTTTTTGAAAAGATGCGATTTATTTGCTAAAAATCAGTCCACTTTTGAGCCTATACATCAACCAATGTATTTTTCAATTATATATACCGTATTTCTCTATTGATACAGCCAAATATTTTTGCACAAAAGGAAGAATGAGAAGAAAAACTAAGAAAACAAGGCAAATCAATACGTCTTTTATTCCATAGCCTGCTTCAGCGTTTGTTTTACAGGAATAATTCAACCGCTCCCAAATTTAAGTTGGAAAAGTCTGTAACAAAAGCAGTATCAAAGCACAAGTTTTCTTCACAAAACAAGAGTTCCTCACGAATGTTGTTTTAGCATTAAACGCCACAACTATCGTTTCGAACTCAGTAATTGCTGTAAATAGGAAACAACTAATCAAAAAGAGACTCAGAATATTCATCATTAACATCAAAAACAATCCTTATGGTGACAGAAATTATTTGAATCCGCAGATCTTTGTATAGTACATTACATAAATTACAGGTTATCACCTGTTATAATTCGCTTAATCATTATAGCACAAAAGATGTTGAAACAACATTTTATCAACTTGATCAGTCCATATAGTTATATATAGTCAAAGGTGCTGCCAGCTTTGACTATATATATAGTTATATATAGTCAAAGGCTGCCAGAAGTGAGAATTGAAGTCCCAAATTCAGGCTGCTCGGTGGCGCGCTGTTGTCGCTTACTCTACTTAACTCTATCTCCTGAGATGATTTTTTCGGGACTCACTGTTATTAGATTACTGTTAATCAGGTCTCTCGTGCAAGTGATGCAATTTGAGGACTTACTGGCAGAAGGAGCACCACACATCACGTTTTTCTCGGCAAGTTGCCTTCAGACTTTTGAAACGAAATAATTACTAATAGAGTAACTTATTGTAAAAATTGGTTAGCATGAAAAAGATTCAGCATACTTTGATATTTTAAATTCCTTTCTTCACTGAAGATTAAATCATGATACTGACCTGAAAAAACGAAAAGAAAAAAGTTCCTCGGAGCTCGTTTTTGCATCAATGAGGAATAGCTGCGCGAACTTTCTTATCAACCATCTGTATTCAACGTAATTTCTTCTCAAGTTTCTCCAGTTTCGTTCAACTTTGTCGATGTCTTGAATATATACTACAGCTAACAAAATATTTCAATATTCTTTGTGTATTTATCAACTTGATGATTGGCGCGTATTTGTAAGTACAGTACCCCAAGTCCGACAACCGAGCAACAAACACTGGACACGAAAAATAGAAAGAGTTCCTGTTAAAAGTACTTAATGGCGGATGAGCTCTTTTTGCAAGAAAGGTCCTCATATGTTTGTCAATGGTTGCGTGTCCGTCTTGTTTCTATGGTTGTCGCTTGTCGATAACGCCTAATTACGCTCTACATGTGTGCCGCACCAGGTAATGTCTGGTTTTCTTGTGCCTTGTGCCGGGGGTGATAATTTTCGGATATCTGCCGATATATGGAGGCCTACAAGTCAGGGACGTGCCAATAGGGGGGGGGGCAACTCCCCCCTCTGTAGAACATTTTCACTCAGCAGTTGGGAAAATTTACCCCATTTCAGTCAGGCGAGTTGGAAAAATCAAACAAGTTTAAAATGTTTTTTTTTTTGCTGTGATACTTGGGAATTGAGTTGAGAAGTTGGGAAAACCCAACAAGTCAACAGGTTTTTCTTCTTTCGCTTTGATAATTGGGAATTCTGAGTTGAGTCAGTTGGGGCTTTCACAATTTTTACCCCTCTTCCCGCCCCCCAGAAAAACTCTTTGGTACGTCCCTGCTACAACTGCCGATGTCTGTAGGCCTACAACGAATTTAATGACTACAGGGTCATCCTCAGGATCGAGTCACCATTCAAATACATGAAATATATAATGAATAACTACTGCCTGATACAAAAATGGATGAACCTTCTACAGGCGCGGATCCAGAAGACCATTTTTGGGAGAAAGTGGCTGCCGTTCTGACTCATGTGAACGCTCCCATTCTCTACAAGTCTACATAATATGTTGTGATATATCTGACCGTCTTCACGACTGCCGTTCTGGCAACACGGCGTAGTGTGAAACGGGGCTAGGAAAACCGCAACCAGCCAAATCTGTTTCTTGAGAACACACGTGATTCGAAGTTCAAGAGCCATGTAGAAACTATGACATAGCGTTTACTTCAGTGTGAGTACACATTTTTGAACCGGGGCCCAATTTTAAAAAATTCTACTTTTTATGCTCTTTCCAACGACACTAATAACTCGTTTTGTTTACAAATAATGTTGCTTGGTTCCCTTACGCTTAACAACGTCCATCTGTATTCTCATGCCATTGTTTTTTGAAAAATTTCAAATTATTGTTGTGTAGTGTTATTGGAGGCGAAAAGCATAAAGGTGAATTTACATTCGAGTCGGCGACATGTCGCCGACACACTTTTAGCATCAAAAAGTTTGTCCGCGACATGTCGCCGACTCGAATGTAAATCCAGCATAAGTGAAAAGCAAAACACATGTTGGAAAAGCGAAAAGCCAAAAGTAAAAGTTCTATCTTTCAAGGTCAAAAGCAAAATCAAAAAGTGAAAGCGTTATTTGAATCACTTTCAGGGACGTACCAATAGGGGCGGGGGCACCCCCTGTAGGAATTTTTCACTCAGCAGTTGGGAACATTTACCATTTCAGTCAGGCGAATTGGGAAAGTCCATCAAGTTAAAAGGTTTTTTTTTTTTTGCGTTGATACTTTGGAATTTGGGAATTGAGTTGAGAAGTTGGGAAAACCCAACAAAGTCAACAGGTTTTTTCTTCTTTTGCATTGATACTTGGGAATTTTGAGTTGAGTCAGTTGGAAAAATGCAACAGGTCAAAAGGTTTTTTTTTTGCTTTGATACTTGGGAATTCCGCGTTCAGTCAGTTGGGACTATCACAATTTTTATCCCCCCGGAAAAACTCTTTGGTACGTCCCTGATCACTTTCCATCTCTGCTTGCTGTACCAGGGGGAAGAAAATAAGCTCTTATCATCCCTCTACATTCGTTTTTTTGTATCTTTCACTGTTGACAACCCTGAACCCTCTAATCCCATTTTTTTGGAATCAATCAATAGTAGGTATCCAATGTTTCTGATAGTTTATCCGAATTTGATCATTGTGTTCTGCCATGTTTATAGTCACCTATACAATTTTCAATCATTACCCAGCATGTTGTATTTTACATAACCTGCGTTAATTATTGTGTTTGTAACAGGGATTGAAAGTTGCGATTGGTTCGGCTTTGGCTTAAACTTTTGACATTGAAACTTATAAATCTGGCTTTTGGCTTGAGCCCATTTGGTTTTGGGGTTAGGTATTGCTCTCATGATTTATATGGCAATTTATATTTATTTCACGTCCATTTTCATCAATTTTGGGTAATTTGCGTAAATTCACTATAAAATTTACTGCAAGTCAATTTTTTGATTAATGCGGCTTTCAGCTTCTCACAATTCAGCTATCGACTTCAGGCGTTTGAATGAATGGGTTAAATCAATCCGCTTGGCGGCCATCCGCAATCGACTTTCAATCACTGGTTCGCAAAGGAACTTTTGGCAGTACTAGCAGGGAAATCTTCAGGGGAGGGGGTGGTTAAGATTCACCATTCTTCAAAGCTTATTAATGAGATTAGTAGTTAGAACTCGTAGCGCTCTAGGTGTAGCATACTGTGTAGTTGACATTCAAGAAAATGTATAATGTACGTATTGACATCTTTCTGCTTACTTAATATATCACAAAAGTAAATGATATTTGTCAGTGCATATAGACAGAAACTGGAGAGTTATGGGTACCTATTCAATCAGTATTTAATTACAAGATTTGTACTAATTTTCATTTCTTCCACTATTTCCATCTGACAATGAACTATTACTCCAATACTAACGTTCCGGTTTTCGGTCCGTATTCAAACTTAGAATAAAGGGATTTCAAGGAGACCAAAGTAAATATGAACTTCACTGAAAAACAAAACGTGACAAACAGCTTTAAACTTGACCTCTCCGCGATCAAGTTTCTGGAGAGCTCCTGCAGTATAATTTGTCGAGTCATAAAATTACTTTGACTCAACATGAGACATAATCAATGAAACACAATTCATACTGATATTAAATCATCATTTTGGTAATATAATTAAAGCATAATATACTAATCGCCATAAATGAAAAATAAATTGAGAACGTTAACAAAGGAAATAAGACTAGTTAAGTATTATTATAATTTTTTTTTTTTGTTCTATAATACCTATAACAATAAAACAGGAGTGATGCAATTTCGTTAAAGTAAAATAAAAATATGCACGAAATTCATCGAAAATTCATCATAAACCACCAAATACAACGTACTAACTCAGCATTTTCAATTACCGCAAATACAAAAGTAGTATTATCATGGAAGTTTCTACAGCTATTTATTTCTCTTCGGTGAAATCCGAATTCCACCTAACAAACAACAAAATACAAAGATAAATTATGAAATCTACTACAGCCATAAGTATTTTTTAAAAGCACTTATTTAAATACTGGTGTATTATACAACTTACATCAGGACCGTAGCAATCTAGCTCTCTCCCAAGTCCTAATAGACACACAGACACTGTGTCTTTGATATCGTTTTTTTTTTCTTTTTCTGCAATGCAGAATTTTTGGTCGAATCTGCTTTTTCAAAATTACTTGTTCTTATTTTCAATATATCTTTTTCCGGCGACCCATGTAACTTTATACCGTTCAAATTTCACGAACAAGAGTAGGCTCGTAGCCAGGGATTAGTGCACCACTGATTTGAGAAAGTGGAGTGATCAGCTTTATTGCGAGCATGTCATTTGACAAAGTAGGTACGTGTATGTTTTAAAACATTACAAATAGGGCATCTCTTTCATAAATGAGTTAGTCCCGCAAGTGGTAGAGAGCCAGTCATGCACATGTTGGCTTCAGCAATTTTTCTATCCTGACAAAATATAACAGAAGAATGTAGATACAAATTTTACAAGATCTCATTTTTTCCTAGGT
The DNA here is from genome assembly GCA_031841125.1 of Acanthococcus lagerstroemiae. NCBI lineage: Eukaryota > Metazoa > Arthropoda > Insecta > Hemiptera > Eriococcidae > Acanthococcus > Acanthococcus lagerstroemiae. The sequence goes on from CM063107.1 coordinate 34,240,844, forward strand.
AATTTCTGAACAACTTTTCATTTAAATCTTTTGCTTATCCATATCTCAATAATTCGGCTTTGCTACGGACCAGTCACACCATACATCATGAAGGGCCTCTACTCTCATAAGTCGACGAGAGCATAGTTATCATTTAATACCAACAATTTTCTTTTACACGAAATGTAAATTGATATTTGTTCAATTTGCGATTATTTGACTAGAACACGAGTTTCTATCAACTAAGGGGTACGAACAGCTATGATTTCTCCAACTGACAACATAGATCGGGTAGCTCATGCTGCTGGAGGTATGAGCGATATATTTATAGAAGTGAGACAAATATAGAACATCCATATTTGACCAAAATTTCAAAATTTGTGCTATTTGGTACCAACTAATAATAATAGGAGGAAAATTAATCGATCAACTAAAAAACGGCTGGCTACAAATAAGTACAGCAATACAAAAAATAGAAGCAACACAGAATAATTAAAACCGAAAAGTTGAAAAGACAACTGAAACAAAACATCCTGTACAATACGAGCATTGAAATTACATTCATATATTCACACAATGACGACTGACGTAGAAGTCGAAAAGGAAAGAGCAATACGGAATTATTAAAATTTAAAGTTCGACTGGACAGACAATTAAAATAAAACGAATACAATTACCGCAAATTATATATATATATATATATACAAAGATGTGTAAGTAAAAATGACAATGGCTCTACAACTTTCCAGGTTTTGATTTTAATGTTCTACAAGTATACAATATCGGTTTGCAAACTAATTGGAGGGAAAATTATCTCGGCGGTTTGTTCAATGGAAAAAAATTAATTGGTTTATGTGACTGATAATTTTGAGCACTCACTTGAGACTTACAGACGAAGCAAATCAAGACAGACTAACAACCATCAGTCACGTCAATAAACTATGAAGCTATGATAGTCGAAAAAGCCAGGGGCGATACTTACAGACATTTTGAAAGCGAATAAGAGTTCCACTAAAAGTACCGGGAAAAGGGGACTTCCAGTAGCCTTTCTGGGTTGTACATCAACAGTTGAGTAACTAGAAATGATATACCCAACACCTTATTACGATTGTTGACATTCATTGCAAGTCGCCCTAAAGGTTTTCATTTCCGTTTACCGGCCAACTTAACGTAAAAAAACGTGTTCAGTAGCTTTCGTGACTTTAGCATTGATATCTACCATGGTGCCTACTATCATCTTCATTTTCCTGCCCACTTTCTGACCCATATGCCATAATTTACATAGGCAAATCGTTACCAGCAATGAGTTCAGCGACTCTTTAAACATGTGAAACGACATACATTATTCAGCCCTCTTTACAGATGCCTCAGATCGCAAATTAGAGACAGATGGTCATTAAAATTGAATTTAGCGACCTTAGAAATTTATAAAATGACATTTATAATGAATTTTTAAGAATCTTCATTTTGAAGCCCCTTTCCCTTTCTGGATGCCATAATTTGCAATTTAAGGATCAATTATTGGCTAAAATGAGCCCAGCAACCCTTTCAACCTATAAAATGGCATTCATATTGAATTCTATGATATCTCTGAGCTTACGATCTCTCTCTACTACCACAAATTTCCAGAGACAAATAGACAGGGTTTTATAGAAACGGGTCCGATGATAATTTGCATCATTTTTATTCCTTCGCGTCCGTAAGACCAAAAAGAAGTCGAAAAGCTACGTTTTCTCCTCTTAGGCCTATAATGATTTATAGGAAAGTAAAGGACCACTTTGAATCCTCAATATGGGAAATTTCGGGGACAGTTACGAAAAGAATTGGAAAAAAATCTATTTTGAGTAGAATTGAATTAGGAAAATTTTTGTTTGAATAGTTCCCGCTTACAGTCGATATTTGCTAAGATTCTCGGAAAAAACTGAATTTTGAGACACATTCGGAGTAGGAGAGAAAGCTCCATTCTTATGACAGGGAACTTTCGAAATGTTTATCAGAAAGCTAGTTTAAAGAGATGAAAAAATTTTTGCTGCACTTCTAGTCCAACTCAAACTCTTCATTTACCTCAGCTACGAGACATCCTAAAATAATGCAAAATTATACAATGGTAAAAGTTCAAGTTGGAAGAAAATTCGCATCTGCCCAACAAGTCAATAAATCATAATATAGCTAAAAATTAGAAAAAAAATACATTTGAACACTGTACATAGTTAAAAGTTATCACGTAATGCTATTTAAATAGTTCAAAAATTCAAAAATTTGTACTCAAAGCTCCTACACTCGAAGACACACGGAATGATGAAATCGCCAATTCGAAACTAGAAATATTTGACAGTATTTTTTCAATTATTTATACTTATACACTAGGATGATTCGATTATCAGTGTCAAAACCGTCGCTGGTATTCCTAACACGGAGTATGATATTTATTTGCGTTCAGGTTTCTGTCAGATGAATCTGAGGTTCTATTAACCAGATCTTTGGATGATGTGCCTGACATTCAGATTTGCCGTCTCCTTTTCCCTTTATTACCATCGTCAAACTTCAATTTTGACTCGTAAAAATCTATGACTAACTGAGGATACGCTTTGTTTGCTTCCTTGGCTAGAACGAAAGTTGCATTCTCTAATCCTTCCCATTTCATGAGAAACCTCAACACTCCACCAACATCTGTAACGCCTAAAATTTCTTTCGGTGTACGATCAGGCTCCAATCCGCAGGTTTTTTCCTCCGTCGGATGATTTAGTCTTTGGGACTCAGTATCGGTGTTCCCGTTAGTTTTTTCTTTCAGTTTTTGAGATTCAGTGTCCGTATTCGCTTTCGTTTTCTCTTTCAGTGTTTGATATTCAGTGTCGGAGTTTACTTTCGTTTTCTCTTTTGCCGCAGTATCATGCCGTTTTTTTTTCTTTTTAATGGGGCGTTCTAACTCTTCATTCTCTTCTGAAAATCGGGCTTTTTGTTTCCTTTTGAGGTTTGCTTCGAATTCTTCAATTAAGTCCTGACAGTCCAAATTCGTAACTGGTTCCCAAGAATTTTCCTCATCACCGTATCCCTTCCACTTCAAATAATATTCAACGTTACCTTCGGGAGATATTCGTTTATCAAGCACTTTTTCAACGTAGAAATTATCATCTGACGGCACCGATGATGGATTGTCATCGTTCTCTTGTGCCGCCTGCAAGCAAGAAAAGTCGAACACATCAAATTCCTAGTCATAAGACTAACGCATACTGAATTACGGCAACTAAAAGCTGTCATATTGGTCATGAATAATAATGTTCGTATTAATTTTGATTCACTTTCTGAAGTGAAGAAGAGCATTATTCAGATTATTGAACAGTAATTCTGTTTCACTTGGATTTACTGACAGACATTTCAAAAACACAATATTTCTGCACATGGATGTAAAAAGTTATAGAAACTACCCTGTATTAAACGGGAGTTTCGCAAGTAGTCTCCAAGAGGTTTGATATTTCATGAATTTTCACTTACCATATACGTAGCACTAGCGAATGATGCCTATTAAACTAAATATGAACGGCAAAACCACTCAGAATTGAGTAACCCAGATCTTACATGATTATTCTCACAATCTTCGTTCATATGTCTTGAACCTTTATTACTTCAATTTTGGTAAAATTTCAGGTAAGTATATGTAATACAAGTTTAGTTTGGAAAAGACACACAACGAATACCAACGAATACAAACAAAATTTGTGTACTGAACAAAACCGAACAAAACCACAACAAAACACGCATACATAGACCTTATAAGAACAACATGTTTTGGATTGTTGCACGATGCAGCAAGTATAGGTCAATTTTTAGTGCTCTCTAATGGCGATACTAGAAACTACTTATTATCTTTAATCTAACGTAAGCTTCCTTGACTTCTAGTTTTAGACTGTGGAATTTCTGAAAACTCGCAAGGTCACAACAACCATTCGGGATTCGGGAACTGTTGGGGAATACGAAATGGCAGATGCCCGGCGTGGTTACCCTGAGGAAGATCATTTTGCTGTTGCCATACTGTTTGTTGGTCAGCGTCAAGTGAAATCTGTTTGGAATCAGCAATCAGAAAATATCAGAAACCATTTACCTCTGAAAAGAAGAGATAAGGTAAGTGATTTCTCTTAATTTTTTTTGTTTTCTCGTCTGATAACGAGAACTGACCCGTCATGACTTATGATTAAGAAAATATAAATTATCATGTTCATGTATTTACTAAGTATAAAGTCCCAGAATTATGTGTACTGAGGCCTTTGAAGTTTGAACAGGATTATTAATTATAATGCACAATGAACTAAGTTTTAGATGAAGTAGAAGTCAAATTAAACATGAATTATCTCATTTGGCTGGTTGTATCCCGCTAGAAGGTCACCATCACGCCAGTACCGAATTCTGCATCCATAAAAGAGGATTTAAAGACATTCTGTGGTACGAGTTACAATTATTATTAGTTCAGAGTTGATATTCTGCAAGCTGTAAGTACTAGACAAATGATAAACAAATGAAAGTAAAGAGTTCTTCTTACCATCACTGATAAGACTGAAGTAGTTGAAGCTTTTATTTAGTAAAAGAGTATGAGAGGCTGTGGTGCTTCCTTCTTAGGAAACAGATGAACTTGAAATAATTTACAGCTGTGGTAATGGGTTGTATTGATTATTATGATTAGTAATGTGTAGTTTTAGTTTATGCTTTCTCCTATAACATCTTTTCTGAACAAGAGAATGATTAAATAATAATTGCAATAATTATTACACTACATAACAGCCAAAAAACTACAAGAACGAGAGTAGCTATTTTAATGTTGTTTTTCTTAATAAATTAGCTCTCCATTTCTTGTAAATTCATTTTGAATATAACCTGTTATATCTCCCTCTCTTGTTAAAATATTGAGGAAAGTGGCTACACTGTATGCTCTGGGAAATGAGTTACCAACACAGTTATGTCCAAGGGATGAGATTTTAGTGCAAATGCATTTCTTTTGTATTGGTTTTAGGAGAAGAACGGATAAAATATTTTGTAGATCAAACTTCATTTTGCACTGTTTGCATTTTTTAGGGTAAAAACATAGATTTCCATTGACAGCACCCAACATTTTTTTTTTTTTTTTTTTTTTTTTTTTTTTGAGAAGCAGTGCAGCATTGCTGCTGTACGAAGCTGAACTGATAGATTTTTGAATTCTTATTTCAAACGTATAAATATTTGATTGTTCGTTGTAATTCCAACTATTTTTAATTTCAATTTTCAAATTTTTTTATTAAAGTATGACTTTAATGATACCATTTAACGTCGTAAATTACATCGTTTATTATTTTTCATTAATTTTTTGAGAAAATCTTTTGTTGAAATTGTTTACCAACATTAAAAGTTGTACCATTCAGTCGCAGGTTTTTTCCTGTAAAATGATACGTATATCGCGTTTGCATTTTAGTGCACTTTTTAAATTTTCAGCTCACTTCATTCACACAACTGAACAATAATAAAAGTGTGCACTTTCAGCGAGTTTTTAGTGCACTAAAATCACAACCCTGGCTTAAGTCGATATCTGTGTGAACCTGTCTTTTGATATTGAAAAATATAAGAGCTTACCCACGGCTGTCTATTATTAACAGGCCCAAATCCACAACTTGGCAACGCTGCGTGAAAAGGCTGACTTGAACACAGTAACTTATGGGACTTTCACGTTTTTCTATTAATTACTCGAAAATTACGCATTTTTAGGAAAAATATGTAAGAATTAAAATTGAAGATCATCCAATTCTCGTTCTAATGAGTATACTTTTAAGGAAACAGAATAGAAGGAACATAAGTTATCACTAAATATAATATGATTTTATGAAACTTTCACGTTTTTCTATTATTTACTCGAGAATCACGCACTTTTAGGAAAAAGATGTAAGAATTAAAATTGAAGATCATAAAACTCTCGTTCTAATGAGTGCATTGTCAAGGAAATAGGATGAAACTAAAGCAAGTAATCACAATGAATATAATTAAATGTTGAAGATTGAGACGGTGAGTTATAAAGTATTCGTAATTTTCTTCTTTGAACCACTGATTTGAAGACGGACCGACAAATATTCGTGAGTTTTCTCAGTCCCTAACATTTCCAGTCATATAATATTCGATCATTCCACTAAAACACTGGTCTGATGATAAGTTCGATAACTTCATTTCAATAGAGCAAACTTGAAAATGTAATCAGAATCACTTAGAGCGCGCAGCTTCTTCAGATGCTTTTTTTAAATCCTATTTCATCCATCAAGGTAATTCAAAATCTACATTTCCTCCTACACCCTCAAAACGAGGAAGAGGTACCCTGGCAATCAAAATTTCTGAATACATTTCTTTCTGAAATTATATAATTGTAAGAGGAGAGATGAGGGACGAATAAAATTAACAATACCTAGCCCCCTTTTGATAACGAAAATAGTACAATTTACCCTTCCTACATACTGCGATCCTGTTAGCTCTATTCGAAGGAGTAAGACATGTTCTGTGGCATTGAGATATTTTTATTTAAAGTACGTTTGTGGACGTTGTTAAGCCGGCTACACACATGCGACATTCGCCGAATGACGAATGTTCGGCATACTTCTCGAACGTTTGCAATATCACAAATGCACCTCTACACACTATGCGTGAATTTGGCAAACGTCGAATGTTTTGGGATTGTTTCCTTTGACTCGCGTCAGTTTACCGACAACGGATGGAAAATGTTCGGCATTCGGCGAACGTGCCTCTCACACTCGCCAAATGCCAAATATTGCCATACACACCACTAGATGTTCGGCATATGACAAACATTCGTGATTCGAAGTTCGGCGAATGATTTGAAGTTCATAGAAACTATATGACATAGCGTTCACTGATAATCTCTTTTCAACGTGGGCGCACATTTTTGTATCAGGGGCCCAATTTTGAAAAATTCTACTTTTTACACTCTTCTCAAGGATATTAACTCATTTTGTGAACAAATGGTCGCTTGGTTCTGTTTTGCTTGACAGCGTCCCTTTAAGAAGTAATTCACAGAAAATGCTGCGAATTGGACGCTGTTAAGTGTAAGAGAACTAACCAACAAAATCTTTTTTTTGAGAACACGTGATTTGAAGTGCAAAAGCCACGTAGAAACTATATGACATAGCCTTTACTGGTCAGTTTTTTTCAACAAGAGTACACATTTTTGATTCCGAGGCCCAATTTTGAAAAATTCTACTTCTTATGCTCTTTCCAATGATGCTATAATAACTCATTTTGTCAACAAATGTCGGTTGGTTCTGTTACGCTTAACAGCGTCCAATTACAATAATTGAAAGTTATTTATGGATTGTTCTTCAAGCCATTATTAGCTTTGTGCCAAGAAATTAGAACAAAAGGTAGCCTTTTTTGTATTACATTTAATATCAGTTGTATGAACTTCAGAACATTGTAATTCACAATTCGTATACTTAACCACCCCCCCCCCTAAAAATTACACAGATAAAACCACAGAAAAGAAATAACGCCATAATATAAACAAACAAATCATGGAAGAGCGACAGTTGATGTGCATAGTACCTCTTAACACCCCCCCCCACTCCGCACATTAACTGTTTCCTTAGGGGCTCACATAGGTCTGTGAGTAGCCCCTTCGTGAAGATATCTACAAGCTGCTTTCTTGATTCTTCTTTGACAAACCTGCCCCCTTCCCACTTCAATCTTCTCGGGTGTGCGCACCGTTTGTTTTTGTCCAACCTTACCGCAGCGATCATTGTGTACACTACCAGTTTCATAAAATTTTCTTACTAGTCTGTGTATTGTGGATCTTCCTGATTGTTTTCGATCTGAACATTTGAACTCTTTTATAAACTTTCGTTGCACAGTAACATAGCTTTTTGTTTCCAAAAACTGTGTCACCATAAAAATTCGTTCTTGAGTAGAATACGACTATTACTTTTACACAATCACATATACAGCTAAAGATTGTTGTGGTACTGTTGCGGCATGTGTACACAAAATACCCCACTTCAAGGTATGCAGTGTGGCCAAGAACGTGACGTAAAAGTGTACAGTTATTTTAGTATGATTTTTTAAAAGTGCATCGCTAAATAAGAATGACCCTGTATGTAATATGACTGTAGCAATGATACCATAGAATTGTCTCTGTGCTAGCTTGGCCCACAAACACAACGTCACCAGAAATGACTCGAAACTGTATAGTGAATAGGCCATATGGCAATTGGCTGCACATAGCTATTACTCAGCTGTCATTCTTCCATTGAATTACCTTCAAATCACTAAAAACAACGTGGTAACCGTTTTCACGTAATTGACAAATAAATAGTAAGTTCGCTTGAAGTTTGGGTGAATACATAATATCAAGGTGGTAGGTACCTGAACAATTGCCAATTATAATCTATCCTCGGAATGGGCGTTCATGCTCAAATTACATTTGGCGCACAAAATGGATATCGCAGCGTCGCAGATGTTGACTAGGCTGTAATCAGAATTCACCAGCACTTGAATCTAGGATGAAGACTATAACATTGGAACATAAATCATTGTTAGGCGCAACAGCATTTGTTGTAGTAGCGCACATTGCACTCAGCTGAATTGTGAATATGCCTAGAGCAGTTGGCGCAGACGTCTTTGATGAGTTTGAGTTCAACAACCATTCGTTCTGTTTGCTATACTTGGGACAGTGCTTTCCAAGATGGCTGTATTTATTATACCAGTAACATTTCTGACTATTGTCATCATACTTTAGGCAATTCTTTGCATAGTGACCAGTCTGCTTACAGTGGTAGCACACATAACTTTCAATTTATTGGAAAACTTAACGGTAGTCATAGCAGTTGATTTCAGTGTGTGCGTTATTGCAGAGTGTGAATTTTCTAATGGAGATCGTCTACTGTCGTGTAACAGGATACTGGGCACTGCATCAACATTCAGTTCATGTTGGACATGTATGAGCGCATTAACTGAAGCTCAAGCGGACGCATATGATGTTGGGAGGCTGTTCAGCAGCCACAATATATGCTTGGTAGAGTGAATTGGGGTCGAATCATCTGAACTTGCAAGAGCGATAACAGATGCCACTTTGGTTACATACCATTCCATGTCAAATTTATACTCTGCAGCGTCATGTCTCGTCAATGTGATCGTAGTTTGACAAGATGGATAAAAGGGCTGTGGCAAAATATTGCTCCGAGTTTTTCCATAATGGTTTTGGCCGTTGTCTGCTCGAATGCGGAGGTGTGATGCAGCATAGAGTCGTCAACCATGGAGATGACCATCCCCATTGCTTTGTCACGTTTACTCTGAGGTAGGGCGTGCTTGTCAACCAATAGTTTGTCGAGCCCTCTGTCACTTTCAGCTTGAAGCGAACACAAAGTTCCTATGGTACAAAGTTCTTCCCTTGGAGCTGTTTGAGGATAGAAGTGGTCACGTTGGCACAAATTTTGTAATGACTGGACAAACGGGTAACTGAAAAAGAAAGTGCGGAGAAGTCAGAAAAAAGTCAGGTATGGATGAACCAACGCACAAGAACAGACCAAACCATGGTCTTCATACCGCCAATGTAGAGCACATATTTCTGGAAAAGACTCATCTAAACCATGCTTTACTACCATATTATGATTATAATACTGTCAAAAGAGCAAAGACCAGTTCAGGTGAGAGCGGCTAAGCCTTTAAACAAACGAAGAAAAATATCAGACATCTTTAAGATATTTTAATTTGCGAGAAAAAAGGCTCAAAAAATCTTATAACGCTTCAGTGGTTTGAAAGTGTAATAATAACATTGTTTTTTTGGCTTGGCAGCGGTATGGAACACACATTAAAGAATTATTCACACTACAACAGAACATATGTAGGTATTTACATAAAATTCGGAACTAACAACGTAATGGCTGACATCTGGCAGAAGTTTTCTAGGACATTTCGTTCTTTTGTGTTCTTATCAACATTAGGATAAAATTGTACATTTGTAGGGCCGGCGCAGCTGAGCCTTATACAATGGAAATAATAATAAAAATAAAGTTCCAACCCACGCAACAGTGGCGCTGGCGGATTTCAATCTTAGTATGTGGACAAACAAACAAGATAACCGAGAATGAATCGCGTTTGCTTTCCACAGTGGCGCTTGTGATTTTAAATGTAAAAGTGAACGTATAATAAAAGAAACAGATAGGAAGATGGTTTTACACTGTGCTTACAGTCTCTGCAAGAGTAACTCGGGGTATCAACTTAAGGAATCGACAAAAGGAGTTCATTTTGTGAGGTTTGTAATATTATGGTGTATGATTCTTGCTGAAATTAGAGTCGGTGTGAACCAACCAACATTTGTAAACAAAATGAGTTATTAGTATCATTGGAAAGAGCGTAAAAAGTAGAATTTTTCAGAATTGGGCCCCCGATTCAAGAAAGGGCACTCACGTTGATCAAAACTTATCAGTAAACGCTATGGCATATAGTTTCTCCATGGCTCTTGAACTTAGAATCACGGGTTCTGAAAAACAGATTTAGCTGATGGTTGGTTCCCTTTGCTTAACAGCATCCAAGTACGATTCTACTTTTTGTTCGAAGTTGGTTAATGGAATAGCTGCCCAGACTTCAGCTGAAAGGCCGACCATATTATTAGATCGCAAAACGACCTGCTTTGTTATCAGAACGTTGATAAGAAATTCAATGGAAAGTTGTAATATATCAGCGCACTACTACACTGCTAGGTCTCAATTATACACACAATAACAATAAGCTCCTTGATTTTTATACCAAATCACAAATTCACTCACCTAATTGTGTTAGTGAGTTTACATTTCCTAGAATATGAAGTGTACCCACATTCTTTAATATATATTTCAGACAAGAGTAGGAAATAAGGGGCAATATTCAGAATAAGTTTACAAAAAAAGGAGAGCTGATTAAGAACAGTGAAAAATACTTCTAGTATTGCCTACTCGCATTCTTGTGGTTTTTCGGCTTCCCCCCCCCCTGAAATTATCTCTTATAGTGCATATCATGATCTTCTATTATTGGATTCATACTCGTGCAATTATTAATTTTGAGTAGTGTAATATATTTTATTGAAAGCTAACCAGGATCCTCAGATTTCATTCCTTCATTGTCTCTGATTTCTGAAGATACCTAATTGATCAGATTATATTCTTTATCCTTGAGTGGATATACCAAAGACGTTTATACTACTACACTAGATACCAAACTTCCTATATACTACCAATAAGCGTATCCAAACTTTGTGCGAATGTTGCATAAGCGTTCGCCAGTCACCGGTATAGTCATTTTTCCCATTTAAAATACATGGTGAATTTCGCGGAGAGGTGCCGGCGTTATAATTTAAAAAAAAAAATAAGAAATTGAAATGTAGCATATTGTTTGTTTCATATTTTCTTGCTCCCAAGATATGAATGCATGGTCTGTCCAATTTTCAGATCGTTTTACCCAGGCAAAATATAATAAGCGCGACTTTTAAATGACCTATTTCCCATTTAAAATGCATTGGAGCCGATTTTCTATACTGGTGACGCTAGCAGATGGGATACTAAAACGCGGGGTGGGTGAGAAGGGTTTATATGTACTACTAGCAGGCTGAATTTAGGTATCTAGTGTAGTAGTATATACATCTTTAGGATATACATCAGCTCAATAGCATGTTCTTATGCAAATCAATTTAGTTCCTGTTTTTGTGTTCAAGTATGAAAATAGGAAGAGTATTTTGGTGGTATCAGTATCTATGCATCATATTTTAAAAACGGGTTTTGATACCTAAAAAATTATGAATCTGTGTAAGGATTAATCTAGTGAAAACATTTTGATAAGATTGCTTCTAAGTATATGTATATGTACTCGAGTTATCTTTTGATGAGCAACAATTAATCTGAGTCCAGTCCAGATAGCAGATAGTCAAGGTATTTATTTGTTGCAGAACGCAATGGGGAGAAGAGATGAAAGAAAAAAGAAGGAGAACAAGTGAAAAACTTGGAATATTCGAAGTTTGCTAAGCTCAAAAATAAATGTTGGAAGGTTTTCTATTATGCTGGATTTATACTAAAGTTATAAGCATAGTTATGCTTTAACATTTTAAATGTAGCATACTTGTTAATAGCATGCTTATAACTTTAGTGTAAATCCAGCATTAAGAAGCACTAGAAAATGTGACTTTTGTTGAAACATAGTGGATGTTAGAGTAATGATTTAATCTTGATTTCCAAGTTTCAAAATTCTAGAGATTGATGATTAGTCATTTCATATTTCTAGTTCGGCTATTGCGTGAGATGTTCACATGTGCATTGATCCACTATTTTCAATGGTTTGTTACCTGAGGCCTGTGCAGAAAACAAATTTTAAGAGGGGAGATGGAATAAAATCTGAAATCCGGATGGAAATGTTGAAATTTGACCTGACCAAGTGGGAAGGGAAAAAACAGAAGGTAATCTTATTAATCAGCCATATGAAATCTTCTGTGCCCACCAATCTAAAGTGGTCTGAAAGGGACATCCTGAGGGAGGCTGAAAAAATTGTCGGTTAGAAGCCGGATGTGTTTGGGAATGAGGAATGGCAACTGAAATCAGTTTTGGATTGGGAGCAGTTGACTGACTGAATGATTTACTTTGTGATGACCTTATGAACCAAAAATGAACCTCGGTACCAAAATCAGGCTCCTTTTGTGTGTACCTGCATGGAGACATGAAAAAATAGCCAAAACTAAGATTGGCATCAAGCAACCATAATTATAACTTTTAGTCGCTATCACTAATTTCAAGTTGAAACGATAAAATGAAAATTTGTAAATTAGTCTGTGCGAAATTTGTGATACATGCAAATAAGAGCATAGGCTAGAAGATATTTCTAATTGCAGTGATAAAAGCTTGCGTTATACGAATAAAAGAAGGATTTATTAGAATTCTATCAGTTGGCTCAACACTTCTGATGGAGAAGAAAGAATCCACATTTTATTGATTTTTTTAAATTTTTATTATTTATTTATTTATGTATTTTGTAAATCTAGTGGCCGTAGCTTTGTTTTATGCACCTTCCTAATATCATGTAATTGTTTATTATTTATAGAATAATCTAGCCATAACAAATCGCTTTTGAAGGTCGGATTCCATTTTGTGGCTTGGTGGGACTTCTTTAGTTCATTGGTTACCTAGTTGAGATAGTTCGAGGATTCTTTACCTAACCTACATTAGAGAAGCGCAACAAAACTGTTGACCATCCTGTGTAAAAAGGATAATTATGATCCTAAATGCCTTCAGACTACTCTTTTTTGGTGTGTATGTGTGGGTGTGGGGGAGGTCATTTTAAAGAAACAAAATGCTTAGGCGAAATATTGTATTTTTTTTCTAAATACAGTGATGTTCCTGATTTGCCCCCCTCCCCTTGCAACACTCCTATAGCTAATCAGAATCTCATATAACTAAACTTGAAGTGGTTACAGAAATGTAGCTATCCCATTAAAATTATTTTTTTAATGATACTAGTTGTGTGATGTTTACATAAAAATAATTCCTAAAAATATGAAAACTGTGAATATTCTATTAAATAGGTACCTCTGTCCTCGGTCGGTAACCACGCTAATATTATTTTTTTCTACTATCGATTTTCCAAAATTATAATGTGTAAGTATTATTCTTCTTGGCTAATTGACGATGTGGTAGATAGCACAATATTATCTTTTTTTCATCCTGACAAGCTGACTCTTCTTGGCTAATTGACGATGTGGTAGATAGCACAATATTATCTTTTTTTCATCCTGACAAGCTGACAACTGGTATGGTAGAACCATGTAAAAATTTGCCCTCTATGTAATGCGTAATGTTTACAGATGAGGTGGAGAGTGGGGATCACTGGCTATTCAAAATCATGAAAACATGCGAGAAAATTGAACTACGATTTTTCTAATTCCATATTAAATAAACTTATTTGTTCTGTTGTAGGATTGCTATAAGGAAATATAGAATGAGCGACAACGACTCAAGCGAATCTGATGCAGATGGGTATGTCGTAGAGAAAATTCTCAAGAAACGCATTCGAAATGGTTTTGTTGAATATTTCCTGAAATGGAAAGGCTATTCATCTGACTACAATACATGGGAACCAGAGGGTAATTTAAACTGTTTCGAGTTAATTGAAGAATTTGAGGACAAATTGGAAAGAACAGCTAAAGCTCGAGCAGCGGACACTCCTGTGCCTTCAACCTCTGAGAATTATTCGGATACTGACAATGATTCGATAATTTCTAACGAAGAGATCTCAGACAATAATATTAAAAATGATCAGGAAGGAATTGCCGATTTAGCTCAAATTAATGTTGCAAGTTTACCTGTGAATAAGAAGCTGCCTGTTACTCACGGGAAGGGATTCAAGTCTGGATTGATTCCTGATAAAATATTAGGTGCTTGTGAAAGACCTGGGGAACTATTGTTAGTAATGCGATGGAAAGATGGTACATTGGAAATAGTTTCAGCAGAAGAGGCCAAAGAAAACTGCCCACAACTTCTCATTGATTTCTATGAAGGTCATTTAACGTGGGATGACTGAAGTTGAATAAGACTGATAATTTTGTTTACTCTTGTGATTGTAGTTCATGTACAGTATTTTACTATGTCTATGTGTTTATAAATTACGGAGTAGTATTTATGAATTCTTGACTTACCTCTCGTTTCTTTGTTGACTTTGTAATCAGTCCTATAAAATGCCTCTTATTTTACAAATGTTTGAATTCTAAGTAGTGCCGAGTGGATTCTTGTTCTTTTTGATGAAATTGAATTTTCCCTGTTGTAACTAGAAAATTTGTTCTTAATTTCTAATGGAATTGAAACTCCATTCTCATGGATTCCAATTAGTTATTTAACAATGATGGAGTATAAAATAATTTGAAGTAGTGATATGGAGAGTGGGCGGCACTGAATATGAAGAATCTTCTTTTCAGAGCTACATCTCCAGAACCATCAACTGATACCACAATTGTCAAATGACTTATTGAAATCTATAAGAACAAAACTCCAACGGCATAAAGAAACGAGAGAGGGGGTTTATGGTGCCACTTTTAAACATTATCTGAGTCAGGTCAAATGTTAGGGATTTCACTTTTCTTTTTCTTTTAAAAGAACAAGAAATTTACCTGAGACCACTTATTATTCAAGCGTTTGTAATGTAAAAGGCATCCTACCGTGTGTTTCTTGTTTGTAATAAGAAATAAGCTTAAGTTCAAGTTAGGGGAAACGTGTGAGCTTACCGATTTTGTATTTGTTCCGCTGGTTTGGTATCATTTTTAATAATGTTTTGAATACGTCTTGTTGACTTTTTTAAATTTATTTTTTTACATATTACTGGTAATAGTTATCATAATCATGCTTGAATAAAGTTTGAATTTTGAATTTTCCTATTAACATGATGTCCATTGTATTGAGTATACCTACTGTATTCGGAGTTAGCAACATAATGGCTGACATCTGGCGGAAGTTTTCAAAAACATATCTAGTTCTTTTATGTTCTTATCAACGTTAGGATAAAACTGATAAAATCGTGCACTTTTATCCTTCAGTTGATATGAGAAATTCAACGTAAAGTCGTAAAACGACATCAGCGCGACCACGTGTTGCAAGGTCCTAATTAGAATTGATAAAGTTTTATGATTTTGACTATTCCTTTCCTCTTCACAACAACCTTACTGAACTCATTCTGTATGTTGAACTAGCATTGCAGATATAGCGGAATTATCATTAACGAATAGAAGTTGGTAAATTTGGTCCATCAATAATTTGAAAATTACAGAATGTTGACTTTTAAAAAAATAATATTTTTTATGATTTTGTTTGTTGATAATATGTAATTGTAGTTGCAAGTGTGTAAATAAGGAGACTATTTGTAGGACAGACAACAATGAAACTGGTTAGTATTCTATTTGGACTTAAACTTAAGTTGCAGGTGTTGGCAGCACTGTCAGTATTTTCATTGTATTTTTATCAAATTGGGGTGATCTTTGACCAAGGTGATTTTAAAGGAAGGTGGGCTCACTTGGGTATGCAACCTGCCACAATTCTTCCCGTTTCACCCATGCCGAAATTCCCTTCATAAGAAAGTAATGGGAAAATTGAATTTTTGTCGTAGAGAGCTCTTTTTTTTCAAATGGTAGCTAATTGAATGTTGTATGTGAGAAAAATATGTTGAGGGCATCAATTACGGGCAAAGATCGATGAAAGCGTATTCCCCTATATAAGTCAAAGGCAGTCCTATGCCAGTAACGTCACTGGTGTTGTTGTGCCTAGCGGAGTGAGCCCACCTCCTTTAAAATCACCTTAATCTTTGACACATTTCGATTACCCCAAACTGATAACAATACCCCGCCTGCCTACAAAACGTTTGCTGATAGTAGCGCTACCTAGGTAACGTTTATAAGTCCAAATGCCCTAGATGGAAAGCGGAAGGTTATCAGACAAGGTAAAAAAAGAAAGGGATAAGGGTAATAAAATATTTTATTGCGTCATTTCCCTGTTGTCAGAAGATGGATGTTGATATCTTCAGAAGTTCAATTCAAAAATTAAAAGAAGTGTGGGAATAATTTTCGAAAAAATTGAATTTTGAAGCTTCTGAGTTAATATTTTGATTGAAATTTTGCGTGATCGAGTAATAATTTGGCAATTTTGGTATGGCTGCGTTTTTTTCATGAATTTTTCTGTCTTTGAACTGATATAATTCGAAATGAGGAGAATAAATGTACAACAATCGAATAATGGGGAGGGGAGTGCATAGAAAAGGTAAAGAATTTTTTTAGCTCTGGTTGTAAGATTGGGAGACCACAAACGCAAAATTTTGCGGCCGAGGGACTAGTTTCCTATATGCGGTTCTTCAGTCCCTGTTCCAATCTCGTGATTTTTTTCTGTTGATTGGCTTTCGCAGATTTTGATCCAGTCTGGTCTAGGATCCACCGGTCCTGATCTCTTCATTTTCATTTTTTAATGAATTGGGATTTTTTCTGGTCTTAAGGGTTTTCAAAAGCCCCAGAACGTTGTGTCTGGCCTATGGCTGTGGCCTCTGGCCCTTTATCTGCGCCAGGGACGTACGGATAGCCCGTCCCCGTAGGAATTTTTTACTCAGCAATTGGGAAAATTTATTACTTCAGCCAGGCGAGTTGGAAAAATCCAACAAGTGAAAAGTTTTTGTTTTTTTTTTGGCTTTGATACTTGGGAGTTTAAAGTTGAATGAGTTGGAAAAATCCAACAGGTCAAGAGTTTTTTTTGTTCTGATACTTGGGAAGTTTGAGTTGAGTCAGTTGGGACTTTCACAATCCCCCCCCCCCACAGGATAAACTCTTCGGTTAGGGCTGGGAATGTAATTGATCAAAATCGATTTCGAGCCACATTATCGATTTCGACTTGCCATTAACGATTAAAATCGATTATTTCCATTTTTCACATTTTCCATTTTTTGAGTTTTTGCTTCAGGCTCACGGCTGTGTGGTACTGAAGCCTCCATAAGTACCCCAGCCCACAATTATACTGTCCCACACACTCATGCCAGCCTATCAGCAGCCTCCCAGACCACGCAGGCAGAAGACCCCAGGAAGCGCACACCCATCTCCAGGAAATCAAGCAACGCCAAGACAGGCATCCCCCCATCAGTACCCCCACAGAGAAGGAAGAAAGGGGACTCCGAGCAGAGATGCGTTCAATTTGGAATGGCCACAAAGTATGGATGCCATATTTCTAATGCCCCTGAATCCGCCGAAAGGGGCTTCTCTCTCTCCGTCTCCCTCCTTTCTTATTTCCCAATTGCTTCCATTCTTATTAGCTAAGAGCTGTTGGGCAACTTGTTCCTAAATGCTGTAAATATCTACTTATTTAAAATAAATTAATAAATGAATAAAAGAAAAGAATGTGGAAAGCAGATGAGTAACTTACTACAAAAGAAGAAAAAAAAAGTAGAGAGCAAAAGTTCTATATAATATATATTTTTTAAATCATCAATATATGAATCCCTGTAGTAACAAAGAACCAAAACATACTAGGAGGGCTATTGCTCTTGCCATAGTAACACCCATAGCATATAATATGAAAATTCTCTTAGACAGGGGAGTCACCAGCAGGTGCATTGTCTAGAGGGGGGGGGGGAGAGATACTTTTGAGATTTCTTCTTTTCAAATTCAGGTACCAAAACTGAACTCTACAACTTTTTTCTTACTTGTTCACTGAAATTTGAAGGCAAGGAAAATCATTATCCTGTCTTCTAAACCCTAAAAGTTGCTCCCTAGAAAGTGTTCATGCTGCCAAGCTAATCATGGGGAAGCAGGGAGGGTTAATATTTGAGAGTTCAGTTACTCTCAACCCATTACCTCATATTAAAAAATTATTCTTCCAAATACATTTTCCCTTTGGATTTGTATTTGTTTTATTCTGTAGAAATGAACCTATTTTGGTTCAAAAATTTTCTCTGTAAGACTACGCCCTTCTCCTAGAACAGTATGTTTGTACCTTTTTGATGGATTATTGCTGCTGCTTTAAATTCTATAAATTGTTAAAATATTTTAAATAATTTATTTTTAGATTATAAATTAAATTAATTATTATATTATTTTAAATTAAAATAATTTAATTATAAAATTTTAATTGAAAATTAGTTAAAGTATAAAAATTTATTTAAATTTTTAAAATTAAATTTAAAAAACATAAATATAATAATTATGAAAAATAAAAATATTTAATCAATAAATATTAATATTTTAATGAATTTTTAATAAAAAATTAAATTTTTAATGAATGAATTAAATTATATAATTACCGCTAAGTTGAATCTTTTAAACTTTTTACCTAATCCAATATTGGTGCAGCATGCGCTACAATTAAAACGATCCATGAGAGTTCATTTAGAAATAGAAACATTGTCTCTTGATAATATTGTGTCATCATGTTGGCGAGTATTTACAAGTTTATTGCTTTTTCATTCTTTTCTATGAAGACGCATAGGAATGTTGGCATATCCTTTCAGGCTAACTACCAAGTAATACACAGTATTGATGATATTAACTTAGCCCTTAGCATGTTGACTATTATTTATTTTAAAAGTAGGAGCAAGTGAATGTGGACTAGAGACAGCTAACTTGGGGGCCTGCAATTCTGTCGAGCAGTGGGTAATATCTTCATTTTTCAGTGTATGTCATCAACTTATTCAATTTTGATAGCGAAAATTAATGTAAACAATAAATACAAACTGAAATGTTTATGCTTGGAACTTGGGAATGTAGAATACAATGCTAAAAATGATAATTACAAATTGACTTCAATGTGAATAAAAATGTGAAATATTACAGATTTCAGTTTCAAATTAAAGTACGGTACTGAAGTGATTAAATTTGGTTATATTGTAACATAATATGTAATTTCTAATCGAATTCCAACTTCAATATTCGACTTATACATATAATAAATAGTACATTTTCAACATTTGTTCATATACATTTTCATTTTATCAAAAGTAGGAAGGCAGAACTGAATTCCTAGCTAAATAACAGTCGTAAATTTGAATAATAACTCTAATAGTTGATTTGAAACATGCTCACTGTCACTTTCATACTATTTCAAGGTTTCAGGGGTTCGAACAGTACTTCATTCACGAAATATAGTGAGCTCTCATCTACAACTCAGTATTACTTATTCAAGAAATCTAGTAAATTTCTATTCATGGACAAAGTGAACACCACAAGTTCATTTATATATTAAAAATAGAATGAACAGCACTTTAAGTTACGAATATAAGATGCACGAAAACTTGACAATTTCTAATTACATCAAATTTTAAGATAAATAACTTCAGGAAATGTGGTTCTAAAATAAAAATTGAACATATTTATAGGTAAATCTAATAATATCAATTATAAATAGATGGAACATACAATTAAAATTCAGGTTACATGATAAGGTATTAGAATCATTTGCCTTCTTCATTAGGACTGTTCCACGTTAGATGTTTTTCATAAAATTCAATTATTAACTGAGGACACTTCTGACGGGCATCACTTGATCGTACTAAGTCAGCTTCGTCTGTTCC
Organism: Acanthococcus lagerstroemiae; assembly: GCA_031841125.1. Taxonomy (NCBI): domain Eukaryota; kingdom Metazoa; phylum Arthropoda; class Insecta; order Hemiptera; family Eriococcidae; genus Acanthococcus; species Acanthococcus lagerstroemiae. The sequence goes on from CM063107.1 coordinate 34,260,878, forward strand.
CATCCACTTCATCAAGAACATCAGCTCACCTGAGGTATCAGTAGCGCCAATAATTCGCTCTGGTTTCAAGCCTCGTTCAAAGCCGCTTGGTTTTAATTCTTCAGCTTTGGAATCATTTCTGTCACTGTCGGTCTTCTTTTTCTTTTGCTTTTTCTCTTCAGTTACTTCCACAGGCTTGTGTTTTTTCACTGATTCACTTTTCTTTTGTTGTTCTTTCTTCTTCTTCCAGTTTTCTTCGAATTCGGCAATCAGTTCAGGGCAATCTAAATTATCCTCCGGTTCCCACGTATTATCTTCGCTTGTGTATCCTTTCCATTTAAGATAATATTCCGTCTTTCCGCCTCTTGTACGCTTATCCAGAATTGTTTCGACGATGAATTCTTCTTCACCTTCAGAGCCGCTCATCTTCCAACTCTATAATTAAATACAATCCAACTGTAACTTATACACTTTATAGCAATAGGAAGAATTTGGTGTTTATGTAAGAAGTAATGCATATTTTCATAAGATAAAGCCGTTGATCCAAGAGTATTTATGTAAATTCGTGCATGTGTCGGCAATGACTCTTTCATGTCGGAAAGGAAATCAAGAAACTTACTTATAGAATGAGCAGGAGAGAAACTTGATGCTGAATATTGAAAGCTTGGATTTCAAACTGAAGTTGAACAAGAAAACCGAAATACGTTTCGTTAGACGTAAACGCCGAATACCTAACGAGTATATTCCAACTATCGTTGACCGTTTCACACAAAAGTAAGTAAGTATGCGCGTTTTCCTCTTTTCAACTGAACAACCGAAAGTAATTTTTTGTGATTTGTGCTTTATTTTTAAATTTCTCCAACCATTTTATATTTGAGCCAGTTGATTTTTCTGACTTCGTAGCCGAAAATCAAACACAAACCCGAAATCCTAGCGGTCGTCCAAATTTTGAAGAACGAACACGTCACATACTTTCTTCATTGTCCTAAAAAAAAAGTCTCTAAATTGTCTGATATAAGATCCTTTTTCTTGTCACAGATACAGGAACTCCGTTCTGTAGAATATGTACACAGGATTGATAAGAATTTGCAGGGTTACCTTAATCGGAAAATTGAACCAATAAATTTGCTAATTTTTCTGTCCCCCTTTCCTCAACATTTCAAAATTCGTTTACAGGCTACAACAGTCAAATAATTTTAAAATTTCACCATTTGACCAGCTGAGTGCTCGTGTTGTTGGCAATTTCGATTCGCTCTATTAGTCGTTACCTTGTTTATTAATTTATAGTTTCCAGGAAATTAGGTGATATTAATTTCTCCATCAATCTCATGATTCGCAGTTAAAATGCTTTCGTTGAAGTGTAGTCGAACTACGAGTCCGAGTAATAACGGCACAATGAGCGAAGACATCTCTCCAATTTTGAGAGAAACCGACTCTCCAAATTTTATTAATATTCTCAAGGAAAGGAAGATATTCAGCAAGAATGAAAAACCGAAAACGAATTTCGACTCAACCTCAGAGTTAATAACGAAGCTGAATCAGGTATCTCTCAAATCCGAATTTGAAAATTGTGCGCTTCCGAAGACTGCATCGAAATGTTTCGATGTGAAGAAAAGTAGAAGGTTGGTCGCTTTTATGTATACTTGTATTGTGATTACAAACTAAATTCGATGATCTTTAACTTGTTGTAAGAATCTGAACGACATGGAAACTGAATGGTTTAGTTCCGCCGTCTTCTGTTGAGTTTCTTGCCATTAACTGCAGGTTAATAATTGCTTGCTTTTTCCCAGTGTCATTATTTCGGTTCAGTTTAATTTTTTTTTTTCTTTCATTTTATGTAATTTTAGGAGTAAGAAAGAATTGGATGCTGCGAAATCATCGAATAAATCAGAAATCAACTTGAAAGAAGATTTAGTTCAATCGCATCATACTGGTATGTGAACATGAACATAATTGTGAAACTTGATGCATGATTAGTCGTGTTCCTTTGCATGCTTTTAATATCAGTGCCTTCGTAGATTTTAATCTAGCCTGTCTCTAAATTTTCTAACATTAGTTATCTGACGGTTAATGAACTCGACAGTATTCTTTTTTTATTTCATAAAATATGTTCAGAGGATTCTAGGCACTTGTGAAATGGACCAGGTAAAGTTATGATCTACTGTTCACTTCTGTAAAGTTTTGTATGTGCGAATACTTTGTATCAACGTGTTTCTCTTTTTTGTTGTACATGTAGTTGAGATCCATCGGTTCATTTACATCTCATGAAAATATGAAACACAACTGATGATCTTTTTGCACAGTTAAATATTTCTTTGTGACTAATATTGAAACTGGAATTATTTGCAGAGAAATCCAAGCCATCAAAGGCTAGACGAACGAAAAAAAAAAAGGATTCATTCATCGTATCTGATACCTCCTCGATTGAAAATGATAGTGTAACCTTATATCATCGAGTTTTGACCGAGCGAATTAAAGCTGATGTTAAGAAAATCACACCTCGTGCTCGATCAAGGTAAAATGGTCATTACTGATGGATGTTTGGTGCCATAGAAGAAAATACAATCTAACCATCATTCTGTAACTCTGAAGATTTCCCACGCCAGTACACACTTATATGACTTGAATTTGTTACAGAAAAATGATTGAATCGCACGATCATGGCATTTTCACTCCTTTTATTGCACGGAGTAAACGTGCGTCTTCGGAATCGAGTTCTAGCGACAAAGAAAATGACTACAACGAAGGTGATATGAGGATGAAAGTGCAGAAAACAGAACAGTGCACTCCTAAATTTTCTAAAACCAAAGTAAACAGCATTATTACAATATCAAGCGCTAGCAGCGATGAGCTGACGGATTTTGAAATCAAGAAGAAGTTCCCTGTATCGTCGATATTGAGACCCACGGTTGCTGAAATTTTTAGAAAAGATTTATCGTGGTGTTTCTCCGATAAAGAATCTTCACAGAGTGAAGAAGAACAAAAGAGTGATGGGAAAACGTCGCCTTTATCTTCTAAAAGAAACTCGTCTGATGATGAGGATAATCTTAAGCCAGTTCAAAAAACAACGACTAATAGAAAATCGTCAAACGTGCCACCTAGAAGACCATCAATAACTCAGACTCCCATCACTTTTCGTCTGAAGCAGGTTAACAAATTAACTCCCAAAAGTGAACCGGAGAGTAAAGTAAAGCGGCCTATGTCGTTTCTCAGTTCTTTATCCAGTAAGTAAAAGCGAACCAGTTCTAAACTTGTAATAAAGCAGAGTTACAAAAAAGGATACGATTAAGAGATGTCATAAAGAAGAGCAGGTATAGGAAGAATTTTGTACGTAATTTTAATCAATTAATTTTCCCCTTTGTTTCTTCAGTGTTCAATAGTCCTCATTCTCTGCATCCAGAAGCAGAACTGTATAAAAAAAAGTTTAAAAAGATGAAAGAAGAATTGGCCACAAAGTTATTCCGGTTATTTAATGAAGAAGTGTTTGACAACAAGGTAATGTGTTCATTTTTTCTGAATATTTTCGTTCCAAATTTTATTTTATCTTCGGTTCTTTGTCTTTGTGTGTGTGTGAAAAACCTTGTCGGTGCTTCCCCTTCGTCGTCCTAGAAAATACAGAAAAGTCCTATTAATTGTAGGGATAGATTCAGTGGCGCCGAAAACAATTTTTAGTGGAGTGTAAAAATTTGAGTCAATAAGCAGAAAAGAGGACGAAGTTCTCTTTCAAGGTGTCTACAGGTTTGGAAAATTTGGGAAGTTTGGAAAAAGTCAGGAATTTGAAAAGTAGGTCAGGAAGTTTGTAAATAGTCAGGAAATTCAACAATATTTTTAAGAAGTTTGAAAAAAAAAACAAAGAATGAACTAACGGAAATTTTTTTTTGTTTAATTTTACTTCAGCACTTCCTAGAGTCGTATTCTACAAATAAAAACTGTGCATTGAATATTAATGTGTCACGTGTACAACAGAGTGAATTATCCATAGCGTCTAGTAGTACAAACATTGTACATAGGTTGTTGCTAAGTAACTGCAGGAGACTAAAATTCGTACGGCCCACCAACGCTACCTATCGGCGTTTCAACACAGTAGGGGAATAATTTGGTTCATTAGCTATCGATTGAGACCACGCCGAGCTCATTTGATTGAAAATTCGCTGTGTCAGACCAATTTGAAAAAAACCATACGCGTTCACCCCCTACAGGTTTTCTAAAGATTTTTTTAAAGAAGGAAAAAAAGCATACGATTACAAAATTTTTTATTAATCATCATCTTCATTAAGTAATAAGTACACGAATGTCTTCTTCAAAATAAGCGCCATTCATGGCTATACAGGCGTCCATTCGTTCTTGCCATTTGTCGAACGTTTTCGCGTATTCCGCCGCCAGTAAGGAGAAGAAAAACATCTGTGCCGCGGTGATGACTTCTAAAAAAATCACAATTCATCCCCTACCCCCTGTATAGTCCTGATCTCGCCCCTTGCGACTTTTGGTTATTTCCTCAACCAAAGGCAGTCTTACAGGGTTGTAAATTCAACACGAATCAAGAAGTCGCATCACTGCGGCGCAGATGTTTTTCTCCTCCTTACCGGCGGCGGAATATGCGAAAACGTTCGATAAATGGCGGGAACGCATTGACGCCTGTATAGCCATGAATGGCGATTATTTTAAAAAAGATGTTCGTGTACTTAATGAAGATGATGATTAATAAAAAATTTTGTAATCGTGTGCTTTTTTTCCTTCTTTAAAAAAATCTTTAAAAAACCTCTAGGGGTCAACGCATATTTATTTTATTTTTTCTTAAAATTGGTCTGGAACAGCAAGTTTTCAATCAAATGAGCTCGGCATGATCTCAATCGATAGCTAATGAACTAAATTATCCCCCTACTGCGTTGAAACGCCGATAGGTAGCGTTGGTGGGCCATACGAATTTTAGTCTCAGTTACTTAGCGACAACCTATGTATATACTGTCTATACTGTAAAGGTTTAAAGAAGAGAAAAAAAAGTTTGGACAAAGTCAGGAATTTATATCTTTCTTTTCTTGTAGACACCTTGTCTTTCCGGAAAGCTGAGTTAGGAGGCGAAAAATTTCGAAAATCCTGTCTCCAAAACCATTCAGGGCGCCTTTCTATTAACTTTCTTAAAACTTTTTCGGAAAGGTGGGGGTACACGCGATGCTCTGTCCCCCCAATTTTGGAGGGAATACAATGTACTCAGTACACCCTTTCTCCCACCACGTGTTCAGTTTGTGTTGAACAGATCTACTGACTCCTAAAATAGCTAGACTAAGCGATCTACAGCGAACCAGCTTGTTTGGAAAACAGACAGACAGACTGAGAACCAGGCAGTTAAATATTTCATCAGACAGATGGGAAGATGGGTGTGCTGCTGTCTGCCCTACAACTCTTTATACTCTGGTTTTGTATCTGTCTGTCTGTTCTTTTTTTAACACTCAGTTGTTTTGTCTGACATTGTACTGTTTGTTTACTGCTTCTTTCTTCTTTCATGTGAACAACGAAGTTGAGACTTGAAAGTTGTGATCAAAGATCCGACATCCAAGGTCTCCGGCTCTCGGAAAAAGCTTGTTTTTGTCCCTTACAAAGAAGCGAAATCTGGAGTCTATTAAATACATCTAAGAAGCACTAGGAGTTAAATTCCCTAGTTCTGTATATGAAAACTCACTCTTGTGTCAGAGTAGATCAGTATCCCTCAATTTCCACCTCCATATTGTTGAATTGATAATTTGTCCTAGGGTAAAGTTTGATGAAATCTGGTAACTTTTTTTGTTTGCCCAATTACATAACAGAAATAATACGTGTTGTTGAATGATTTTTAAAATCCATTAAATGCTTGGTTTCAAAATAATATGTTGTTATATGAACAGTTTCATTTGAAACATATCTAGAAATTCTACTCACGTAGCTAGCCTAGTGCTGGAGGGGGTCCAGTCTTGACTAAAAGGAGAAAGGATGTTAGAGGGGGTGTAGAAATTAGGAAACCACTCTTCGACGAAATCACACAGGGGGTTTCAGACATTCCCCCTTGGTTGCGTCACCGAAACTCATTTCATCTGTACTAATCTTATTACTATCAGGTATTTCTTTTTTATAGTTACCTTGTGATACGAAAATTGAGTGGAACGCACGTATGCGTTCGTCATCTGGATTCTGCTACAATAAGAGAATCAAGACAGTTATTGGACCAAATAATGAGTGTGTACGTTCGTCTAGAATTGCTCTATCTACAAAAGTCAGTATTCTCTGTACAATTACAGATAAAGGCAAAATTGTGGTCTTATTTGATAGCCGAGTGAGCATTATGAATTCCGTTTTCAGATTATAGAGACGACTGATCGTTTAAGAGATACGTTGATCCATGAAATGTGCCACGCAGCAGCTTGGATCATTGATAATAAATTAGATGGGCATGGTCCGTGTTGGAAAGCATGGTAATGCATTTTATTTCAAGAACATGATATATATGTATTAAGCGTTTTTTTAACCTTAAAAATGTATTGTACCATGTCGATTTCATGTAGCTTTTTTCCATCAAATTCTAGTAATTACTTACGTATGTTTATCATTTCCTAATCCTGAATTGCATTCCTCAGATGTTTCTTATTGCAGTAAATCTGAGGTTCAGAGCGTAATGCAATTTTAGTGAGCTGAATTCAGTAAATGTGGTGTTTGGTTACTTGACATTGGCCAAAATTTAAGAGATTAGAAATTTAGATAGTGTAATAAAAATTGTGCACCATTTTGTGAATAATCGAAACTACATTTTTTCGACTACTATGTTTGATAAGCTGCTTGAAAAAACGACTTTCAATTGCAGGGCTTCCAAAGCAATGCGCCGCTTTCCTGAATTGCCTCCCATTAAAAGATGTCACGATTATGCTGTGAAGACAAAATTTAAATACAAATGCGTCAATTGCGGTTACACGTAAGTTTCTAGTGTATTAATTACCAGTTTCATCCCATAAACATATGTATTCAAATTAGTCGAGTAGTTTGAGATAGCCCGGGTTGTACCTTTAGCAAAAATAGGGTTTTAGATTATTCAAGTTCACATGGACGTGTTACATGCAGAAGACTGAATGAGCGATTTCCATTTTATTGTTTATTTTGTCCAAGTTACGTGGTAGATTGAATTATTGAAATCTCCTAGGTAGGTTTATTGTCCGTTTATCAAATCATAATTCGTAATTTGACGTCAGAAATAGTCATTTGGGTGGATTGTCATATATAGGCTGAAAAAAATTTCGAATTTTTCGCGCGACCTAGTTAAAAAGTTGCCTTTGGTAGAGAAAAAAAGTGTTTACTTTTTTTTTTTAATTTGTAAATTTTCCCTTAGGGAGTTGCCCTTTAAGTTGTATACTATATAGGGCTGAAAATTGAATGTTATGCTGCGACTTGAAAGTGCAGGTTATGCAAAATTTTTACATAACCTTTTCAATAATATCGCGAACATTAAATTAGTTCATATACAGATTTTGCTTATCTGTGAAATTGAAGGCGCCAAAGCACATACAATAATTTGTTGCTCTATAACGCCTTCAGTATGGCCGATAGGCAAAATTCACGTATAACCTTTACAGTAATGACTGAGTTCTACAAAGTGAGTTATGTACAAATCTTGTCTGTGCAATATTGAAGGCGCTCTAAAGCACCAAACTATTGTAAGTGCTTCAGCGCCTTCAATTTCACAGATAGGCAAAATTTGAACATGACCTGTGTTGTTACTCTTTATTAGTAAAACTAAAAAGGTTGTGTGCAAATTTGGTCCATCTCGCATATTGAAGGCGGTAGACCATTGAATAAAAGTACTGGTAAAAATCGCGAAATCAAACACTCGAAACGAAAAGACAAGACTAGTGGTATTCGGCTGAAATGTTTAAGGCCATTCACGTTTTAAAAAACGCAACTCTCGACAGGGAATAGTATTATAAAAATATAAAACTACTATCAAAATTAGAGTTCGTATAAATTTGAAATCGATACATTCAAGGCGGAAACGTGTAAGACCGAAACATTTGTATAATACAACAAAACTACGCGGCTATCAAAATTTGATTTCGTATAAATTAAATCCCAAACAACATCGAGTACATAAGTCGCCTTGCGCTTCTTATGCTGAACTTAAATTGAGGAAACTCGTAAACGACTCAACCGATTGTCATCAAACTTTCACCAATACAACTTCGAGTACTTCTCTATAATGTACCAAAATTTGGAATCAAATGATTCGATAGTTCCGAACAAGGAAAACTCACGAACGGCTCGACCGATTGCCTTCAAAAGCTTATTTTAACAACTTCGAGTACTTCTCCATAATATACCAAAATTTGGAATCAATTGATTCAATAGTTTCTGTTCCCACAAAATTAAGGTGTACATATATATATATAAGGAAACCTGAAATTCAGCCACTATTACAGTCGTGTTCTAAACACTCTGAAACGCAAAAAAAACATTGCCCCCGCCCCCAACTTCACAACTGTGACGAGTGTAATACCTCCCTTTTCTTCGAAAAGTCGGTAAAATGAATTTCGAACGATTTTTTGTATTAAATCAGCGAAATTGAACATGTTTTATGTTAAATTTAAAAAAAAATACTTGAGGTGAAATTATTTGAAAAAATCTTTTTTCGACTTGAATTTTGAAGTTTTTTTTATTTTTTCAAAGTAGCATAATATATGTTACGTGCCAAGCCCGAAACTGTACAGAGCGGGAATCGTACAAGCATTCTTGTACTGTCTGCAAATCGAACGACCTACTTTGTACTGAACCCGAGATATCGGACTTGATACAATTAATACTGTACTCTTCGCGATGAGTGTACCAACTTGTAGGAATGAATAACATTGTACAGAATGTTTTGTCGTACAAACTCCGAAATAGATTGTATGTAATAATATCTTATCACTCTTTACATGCTTCAACATGATAGTCCTTAGTGTATTAACCTACATAGGAGATCCAAGGAAGGGGGTTGTAGTGCAGCCTATGGTTTTTGAAGAAGCTAACGCAAACGGCCTAGTATCGTCAAGATTACCTGGTTGAATTTTTATATTTACGTGCTCTGAAAACGAAAACCGCTGCGGAAGTTGCTTTCGATTTAAGTGACATTTTTTGTGAATTCGTTGCCCTCTTTGTGTAACAATTTGATAATGGTTGCGAATTCGTAAATATCATTATCAATGATTTGGAATTGTTATGGTCAGGTTTCAAGATTGTACATGGTGAACTTTGGCATTCTCAAAGCTAGGAAAGTATCGAACGCGAGTAAACCGCAATATGGAGGAAATGGTGAGGGCTTAAAATATTGACAATGGTTTGACTACCTGGTCTGAAAGATTACATTTCGTCTAATTTCACCGCTCAGAAATAAAACAATCACATTTTAGGCGCCATTTGGCAAGGAGGCGAAATTAGGTCTCGGTAATGTCGCTCTACCGCTCCCTGCAAATTTCGGGCTCAATACAAATATTTTGAAATTATTTTTTTTTAGCTTGGTACAAACGTTTCATACATTTCGCGAATGATAAAGTATTAATTGTACGTACCAAGTCCGATATCTCGGGTTCAGTACTTCAATTCGCGTACTGTACAAAAATGCTTGTACTATTCCCGATCTGTACAATTTCGGGTTTGGTATGTAACATATATAAACCCATTACGTCTTTCTTCGCCACAAACTGTTACTGATGCCTTACTGACCAATCGAATCTGCCTTTCCACTGATTGGATATTCCATGGGAGGGGAAAGAGGGAAAACACACTGACAGGTTGGACTTATCTCCGAAGCAAAAATACTTGAATTCTTTTGTTTAGCCGTTGAATTGATGCAAAAATACTGCGTACTATAGTTTGTTGTACAGTTGAGTTGATCAAATACGGCGCCAAACATAACTTTGTTAAGATCCAGCATGGTAAACAGAGTGCATCGCACGAAATTCTTTATTTTTCATAAGAAAGCGAAAGATAACGATAAGACACATTATAACTCCACCAGCTGAACTCCACCAAAGGGAGCTAGCGAATATTATATACGAATTTTTTGCATGGTCTGTGTATGGGAAAAAGGGGGTTTCTCAAATATTTTTCCTGACATTGGGCCAAATTTTGTTCCATTTACTCCAAAAATGGACCTCTAACAATATTTTGTTATTAGAATAATCTTAACTCATGCCTACCGCTTTTCTTTCGAAGTTTTGATTTTTACCAGTACTTTTATTCAATGGCCTATCACCGTCATTATGCGAGATGGATCAAATCTGCACATAATCTTTTTAATAGTATTCATTGCGAACTTTAAATTAGTTCGTACTTCGTATACAAATTTTGACTATTTGTCAAAGATTGAAGGCGCTACAAAGCAACAAAGTATTGTAAGCGCTTTAGTGCCTTCACTTTCATAGACAGGCAAAATTTGTATATGAACTATTTCAAAGTTTGTGGCGAATACTATTAAAAAGGTCATGTAAAAATTTTGCATAATCGGCATTCTTAAGGCGCTGCATAACATTCAATTCTCAGCCCTATATAGTACATACCTAACTTCAAGGACACATCCCTTAGGAAAAACTTAACAATTTTAAAAGAAATTTTTGAAACTTTTTTTTCACCAAAAGTAACTTTTTACTCGGGTCGCGTTGGAAATTTCGGGGGGAAAAATTTGATGATCCACCCTAATAGTTATATTAGTGAGCATCGCCTTGATTTATCGGAGAGATAGTGACGTATATTCTTGATAACTGCTAATTGAAAATTTGCATGCTCAACTTCTGAGAGATAAATAAAATTATTGATATGTGAGATGCATAATGCCTTTTATGCTATGACTGAAGGTGCTGGAAATTTTTCTGCATCCAAGAGATTTGGAAGAAATTCGCCTGAGAAAACAATCGGCTGTCTCCGTTCAGGAAAATTATTTTATATTGAGTTCCACGTTTACAAAAGTTTTGAGTAATATGAAAATAAGTCCAGTGACCTGTAGAGTTGTGGCTAGATTCAAAATGAGCTGGTGAAGTGCTGGTCCATTGGTATAATCCCTCCCCTCAGCCATATTTTCAGACATTTCACTCTATTTCTGTTTTTATTTTAAATCATTCCCATTTAGAAATTTTCACAGTTTCTCTTGATCACCCTACAAGTGATGATCTGCAATTTTGCATTATGGGTTTTTCTTCTTCAGGTGCCGTATCTGTGCCGGACGTAGGCTATTGTGGTTTCTTACGGCGCGACTTTCCTGGGCAGGGTTAGTCGGGGTTGCTTTCCGTATGGTCTTATTACGTTAGAGTTTTGCTTCTCTGTGCCGAAGAGGGTGCAGACGCGGTTCGCTTTCTAGCAGTGTTGCGAGACATAACAAAACAGAATGACAAAATGACAGTTGAATTTTAGAAATATTGTCATAGTAAGAAAACCATTTATCAGTTTTGTCATATGACAAAATGGAAATGATGCATGACGTAGCAAAGCATAAATCAAATGACAAAACAAAATGACTAAAAAAATTAGTTATGACATTTCGTCATTACGCTTTTTTTTTCCTTTTCTTTTCTGTGATTCTTATTAAATAATAAACAGAAATAAAAATCACGAGTTCTTCTTTGTTGTTCTCATATTGGAGTAAATGGTAAATATTAAATACTCGAAATGACTATGTTTCATATTAATTGAACAGAGTTCTGAATAGAAAGACAAGATAACCTAAGCAGTTGGAATTTTGTATGGTTTCACACAAGTCTGTCAAATGCTAATTAATCAAGAATATTAATGATGAGCCAGCTTATAGAAGAACCTTTTTCTTTTATCATTTCATTCTCCTGTTATTGTTACCTATGTAATATTTACCTTCTTGCTGTCTTACTTCTTTCATTCTTATCTTTTGCTTTTATTCGTACATTCAAAGGGAAACTCAGTAAGTTGCTTTATTCTTTCATGTCCCTAATAAGGTAATAACTTGAAGAACTTCCTGTGAAAACAACCTAAGTCAGTTTTGAAATTTCAACTTTGCCGTCAGATAGCAATGTAACTGCCGCTGTTTTTCTGAAAGCTCAAACTCTTTAATTTTCAAAATGCAATTATTTTCTACCTACTATGCAACCTTTGTTGGAATAGGATTGTATGTAAAAATACCTGTAAATCAACAGATATTGGCATTTTGATTAAATGACAAAATACTTTTGTCATGACGAAACAAAACCATGAAAAAACAAAATGATAGAACTACAAACATGACAAAACTCGTGACATTAAAAAAATGAAATGCTCGTCTGACAAAATGACAAAAAATCTTTTTGTTAACATCACTGCGTTCTAGCTAGGTACGTGTTTTGACAACGTGAATCAGCTGCGTATGACATCTTTCTGATCTGGTGCACGAATTTGCTCTCAATTCAAAATATGTCGAATCTTGATGTTCTTACACAGGTCATAGAATTCGAATGTCGAAATTCAGTATTTTTCGGATATTCAAAACTGTTATGTTTGCTTTTGAATATTGTAAATTTATATCTGCGAACTTGATGACGTCGTGGTCTGTATTGACCCAAGCTTTTCAGTACCTTGCCGTACTTCGCCCGAATCAATTTTTAAAGCTGACGAGTTCTGTTTTATGATTCTGAAATGATTCGAGTCTTCGGTGTGAAACGTGAGCTTTATTTGTTGTATTTCGATTTTCACAGGATAGGGAGACATTCTAAATCGCTGAATTTAGAAAGAAAACGCTGCGGTTACTGTTACGGGAAATTCGAGTTGATTGTGAGTAACGAACGCCACAAGACTGATACTGCAAACATGTCGCCCAGAAATGTGAAGGCAAGACCTCTTTCCAAGTTCGCGCTTTTCGTCAAAGAGAATTACAGTAAAGTGAAGAGCGAAAATACGGAGTCGAAACACGGAGACGTAATGAAAATACTGAGTAAAAATTTCGCAGCAACGAAAAGTTCTAATTGATTTTATTTCCTTGACATCGGCTTATTGGCTCAACTTAATTTAAAAAAAGAGAATAAGTTTTTTAAACATTTTGTTAAATGGAAAATTATTTTTTCTTCGTTTTAACACGCATTTTATATGACAATTTTAAGTTGTTACAGAACTTGAATGTAATTCGGGATTTTTAAATTTTGTATTAATAAATTTATTTTAAAATTATTTTATATGTTTTTTAATATCGAAGTTTACATTTAGTTAATTGTTTAACAAAATTATTTAAAATAATTGTGTAGTTCCTGACGCACAAATAAGTTGCGGTTTGATAACGCATTTTTGAGTAACGTACTTGAACATGAAAATATGTAAACTCAAAACTAATTGTATCATGTTGCAACTTCTGATCACGAAGGTGATATAATCGTAGAAGGAGTATCGAGATAAGGTAAAGTACGAGTATTAATACGAAGGCTTCTTAGATTTTCGGATGTAAAATCATAGAGGTTATCGTTTCGAACAGGTTGTGCAAAATGCGTGAAAAACAGCGACGACTGCTGTGCTCTTCAAGATCTGGCAGATATATAATTTTATATGTTTTGGATTGTGCTTTATCCTTTTTCGTGATACCTATTTGTGCGGTTGCTGCCTGGACTTCTATGAGTTACATTGTGAATAAGGCGGATGATAATTTGAGAATAATCTTAATTATAGCTTGCGCGATCGTGCATTCCTGTAGTCACCTGTTCTGTAAATTCATTTACAGATCCATACGAGAGTTCGTTACGTCGCCGACCGCTTTTTATATAGTTTCTAAAGTATATTTGTACATATTTGGCTTCGCCAGTATCGTCATATACGGTGTTGTGCCGGAAAAAGAACTTCAACAGCTACCATACGCCGATAGTATTTATGAAAATGTCGCCATGTTAGTAATTGGTTTTGCAATTCTATTGGCTATGAAATGCAGACCTTATTTAGCCGATACTGGAGGTTCAGACATTGGACGAGAAACTACTCCGGAAGAAGTTTTCCTGTTTCCATACAGATTATTCAATTTTTCGGTAAGTTGATTGTATGCTCGTATGGTGAACCTACTGTAATCTTAGTCTTTATTGAGCTACTTTGGACCTATAATTTAGATAGGTTATTTCAACTTTGGTCTGAATTTATTTGAAAAGAAAATTGAAACTAGGACATTATTAGGCTTATACTGTAATTATGAGTTGATTTTATTTTCATTATCAGGGAGCGGAATTCTATGAAATTATATGTATGCCAGTTTTGATAAAGAAGCGGTATATGAAGCATACTCTTACGTTTCAGGCCATTCTGAGAAAAATGAGCCCTATTTTATTTTGCATATTTTGGCTATGAACGCATATTTGTACATATTTTTGCTATTTAAAACGCATATTTCACCGTTTTGGCGCATATTTCGTCAAATGTCTCATTGTTGGAGTATATTTCGATAATTTGCAATATTTCTCACAAAAAAACACGTTTTTCCTCAAATTTTCGACGAATTTGATTTTTTTTTATTTTAAAAACGCTGAAGAAAATTAATATTTTTTCCCTTGATTTAAACAATATTCAATTTTTCTTTTTTTTAGCGCGAATTTATCGAAAATTAACATTTACATGCCGAAAGTAAGTAGATCTCGTCACGCTCTGTGAAATGACACCCCTATTGTTAGCGCATATTTTTCTGTTTTTAGCGCATATTTTGCCCATTTTTTTAACGCATAAATATTGCATATTTCACCATCCTAAACCGCAAGAAATTCCGCTCCCTGTTCATTACTTTCTTTCGACTGTACGGGTTGCATTTTAGTATGTAAGAATTAGCCGTAAATAAACTGGTAAAATATAAGAATTCCTTACGTTAAATGTTTTACAAACATTTTGAAATCAGATATGGGTGTAGAAGAACAGTATGTGCTGCTCCGGAGCTTCTCATCCCAAATGGTTTAATGATTCTACTGTGAGTAAATGTCCGGAGCCGGGCAAAATTGGCTTCGTGCTCTGTGCTCCTCAAATTTGAGAATCAGCTCTCTGGCTTTGCTCTTTAACCGTCTGCTCTGGCTTAGGCACCTGGCAAAATAGCTATGGAGCTTCCAATTCAATATCTCTGGCTTAGAATTTACCTACTCAAGCATCCTGTCACTATACAAGTTTATTTCATTATTTTACCTCCTGCTCAGAGCCGAAGCCTATAATACGGAGACCTGATGTCTGTCACAAACATCTCCAGTTCAAAGCCGTGTACGAGTTTTTACGCATGTGGAAGTTATTTGAATACAACGAAGCACCGCACTATGTTCCGATACCAAGAAGACGCAAGCATTGCCGGAAAGACTGAGAATGAAATTGGATTGTGGCAGGCTGGTAGCATTCTCCCTTTGAGCAAAAAAAATGTATTTCCTCTTTTTTTTTTTCTTTTAGAACACTTTTTCATTTTAAAAATGACAATGGTGTTTTGCTTCCTGGCCGTTCGAGGCCCCACCTCATATTGATATTCGCTTTATTCACGTTAGCTTTACGTATGACGCTCAAAGCCTCGCTTGTTGTCTGTCTGTCAAACTGACTGACTGGCTGCCTATCTGTCGGCCATAAATGTTTTTCAGCAGATTGGCTCGATATTTATTCATCTTTTGCCAGTGTGGTTGGTCGACTGCCGACCTGTTTGTCTGCCTACCTGCTTGTCTTGTTGGTTAAATAATTTTCAGGGTTGCCACTTTCTGGAGAACCTGGAAAAGTCATAGAATGTGGATGCTCAAGGAAAACCAGGGGCGAAACTGTAGGGGGTGTGGGGGTTGAAACACCGCCCCAATAATTTGGCAGTCGGCAAATTTGAAACTGTTCATTTAAATTTTTCATTTTTTATGAACGTTTGTTCGTTTATTTTCTTTTCAATTAAAAAATATTTCGATAAAAAATCGACAAATTTTTAATTTTTTAAAAATTTTATCAAATTTTTAGTTTCAAAAAATATGTGTCGGCAAATTTTTCTTCTCCACCTCCCCAAACTGGGATTCGGACTCGTAAAAGACTTGGATTCGGACTCGAGTCCTTCTAAAATCGTGGACTCATGACTCAGACTTTAAGTCTAAACAAAATCAATGACTCGTGACTTGGACTCGAGTCAGTTTTGGGGACTGGATGCCCAACCCTGATCTGAAAGGTTGAAACAAAGCTGAAATTTAGAAAACATTTCGAAAATCTGAAAGTCGGTAGCAATGTTGAATTTCGAATTTTAATGACTATTCTGTTTTTACTGAAGTCTCTGTTTGATCTAGAGCCTGAAATTTGAGAAAGTTGAACATTTTACTAAAATCTAAAGTTGAAAGCAAAAGACTTATTTTCCAGTGTCATAAGCTGAATCCGATAGCAAATGTTCTATAGCTTAATTTACGGGTTTTGGTTCTGGTGAATATAGGAGGAAATTTAGTCTGAAACAAAAGTCAAAACTCCATGTGTTTTTTCCTTAAGAATGAAAGGGAGCTTGTAGCACGGATCCCCCTAATCCGATCGACCTGAAATTTTGTAGGTTGTTTTAATGTTTATTTTTATATTTTATTGGAACCAATTTAGGAGACGAATCAGAGGAAATTTAGAAAAAAAAATCACCAAGAGAAAATAACCACCTTAATGTGTAAAGGAAGTTGTGTGTTCCTCTCAAGTATTCCTAACATCCTTCCAGCTTACCCTCCTAGACTAAGATATGCTCATGTGCGCAAATGTGAGTGCTTGGGGGATAAGGTCACAATCTGCATTTGCAGGAACGAAACCATGGAGGAGGGGGTGTGAAACACCCCCAATAATTTGGCAGTCGGCAAATTTTGAAACTGTTAATTTGAATTTTTCATTTTCCAAGAACGTTTGTTTGTTTGTTTGTTTGTTTATTTATTTATTTTTTTCAATTAAAAATGTTTTGATTGAAAAATCGGCAAATTTTTAAATTAAAAAAAAAATGTCGGCGAATCATCAGTTTTCAGAAAATATTTGTCGGCAAATTTTCCTTCTCCGCCGCCCCAAACTGAAAGTCAAGTTTCGCCTCTGGGGAAAAGTCATGGAATTTCCATCCGAATCACGGAATTTTGATTCTTTGAATGACAAACTAGCTTTATGGCTTATATTCTATCAAAATTTACTGTCAAAATTTATTGTCAGTGAATAGTCACGCTTAAATGGAAAAAATTTCTCTCTTTAGAAAATACTGGTCATGTTCTTTTTTCTTGCTGGTGTTACGATCAGGATCATAAGGGGGAAAAATCGTCCCAGAATCCATAACTCCTTCCCCACTCGAAAGAATAAGTCATGGAAAAATAGAAAAGTAGACCTGGAAAACCTAGAAAATTCTTTGAAAATCATTCAACCCTAGTTGACAATATGTTTGTGTGTGTTGCTGAATAGTTGGCCGAGGCAACATGTTAGCTAACTGGCTGTCTTTCGATCTAATTGACTAACTGAGCGACTGACGATCTGCTTGTATCGCTTGATGGTGAACTATCTGACTGACCGAATGTCAGTCCATTTGCGTGTCAGGTTGACTCGTTGGTTGTCTGTCTGTCCTATCAGCTGATCGTGCTAGATAATTATCTCAGATTGTGGAGAGTTATTTATTTAATTAATTTTTTATTTTATTTAAAAAGCTTTTTATTATTATTATTATTTGTAGCTTGTGGCGTTGTGGGTGCCATGTAACCCTTCCCTTAATGAATCGAAGCAAAATAATGACGGTATGATGGTACTATCTGACTTATGTAGTTAATCACTTTTTTTTTCTATAAATTTCTAGCGAAAAGTACCTTGTTATTGTTCTCGTCCAACAGCGGTGGCAGCCTAGATTTTTTTGAGGTGTAGCAAAACCCCATTTTGACGAGAATAAAAAATTGGTGATTTTTCGGGGTGTAGCAAAAATTTCAAGGTAATTTCAGGGGCTCTTATCACCAAAATCACCCCCTCCCCCCTCCCAAAAAAAAGTTGTTCTTCAACGCATAAATTCTCTACTTATTTTACTACAACTGCAAAACCTGTCTGTACTCTGTACTCTTAAATGAAGATGATTTTGGATTAAAAAATTCTAAAAAATGGGAGATTTTTTGGGGTGTAGCAAACGTTTTTCCGAGGTGTAGCAAGCCGTTTTGGGGTGTAGCAACTTGCTACACACGCTATACAAAGGCTGCCACCGCTGTCGTCCAAGTCACTTAGACAGGTCGCTTCATAGAAACTGAATTTGTTTCTGTTCTGTAAAACAAGGTTTCCCTACGTATACCATCTACTGGACTGTACGTGTGTCTGATAGTATCGTCAGTTTTGAGCTGTTCTCTTTCGCCCATTTACTGCTTTGATTGCAGTTAGCTTCTCAAGTTGACTCACGGGCACTCACATCAGGTGGATAAAGCTGGCGGCAGCCTGGTAGCCTTAATTTGGGTTATATTTCCAGTTTGCGTAGTCTTTCATTCCAGCCTTACGAAACGTTAGTGCTAGAAGTGCTAATCGGAAATGCAACTTGACCACTTTGTGCTCGGAACCTTCCAGTGTTCTGAAATTTAGGATCAATATATTCGTTATTAGCACTTTTCCACTGGGGCAGATGCGCTAACGAGGTCCTATAGTGACCACTTTTCAAATGAATATGTTGTGGCTATCGTGGGAACGAAAGAATATTAGAGTCAATGGGTAGTAAAGAACATGATGATACTATTCTAATGCTAGAAATTCCCTTCATTACAGAATTTTTTTAGAGTGTTGATTTTCAGAGTGGCCGTATTTGGGCTTCTGGCCACTTTCGGCACATTTTTCTTACTCGTAGAGAAGCAAATTTACTGTGGGGAGAGGGAGGAGAATCAAAATTTTCCAACTGTAGAAGCGAAAAAATCAAAAAATTTCCGAATTTCAGCTAGAGAAAAAAAGAGCTCTTAAGATACACGAATTTGCCAACTGAGCATATCTGAAACTGCCAACTTGGTAACTCAGAATGATGATTAGAGGCGAATCGCCCTCCAGGGTAGCAGCTCTGTGTCCTGTGTGTACAAAGTCAGGTAACAAATTCTGCTCTACATATATCTGTCTTTCTAATATTAACATCAGTAAACGAGTGTTTTTAACATCCAAAAGTGCAGATCTCCATTGTAATTGCTGTTTTTGAAGAATACTGAGACAGAGAAATGAAAGATCAATTCATTTTAAACTGGCCAAGTGTAGCTTGTGCATCGTTCTATGATTCTGCACTACGTGGTCATGGTCCTATACAAATTATTGATGCACCCATAATAACATCAAGGCCCCTTAGAAACTATTTGTATGAGTATATAGTCATTGCGACCGATATTTCTTAAGCATTAGGTTGGCATGAGTAATATTGTACTTGTATCCGGACCATAGACATTCAGCCATGCGTGAAGCTATAATTATCAAGCTTATGATGAACTTTTAACTCGCGCTGCTCAACAAAATAGTGTAACCTGAAAATATGAATTTATTTTTATCAGAACTCTTGTTGCAATACTTCATAGTTTTCGGAAGGTACCTATAGGTAAGATAAACCTTCGAGCTTGAACTAATGACCTTTTGTTAGTATGCTTAATTCACCCATTTTATCAGTAATTTTAACGCTAATAAAATATGTCATGCAAATTACTGATTATGTATATTTTTGTATCGTACAAAAACAGGCCCTCCTAAAAGAAACTTGTTTTTCATATGGACCACGATTACGTTGAACCGAATGTCTGCGACCCTGCAAGGAACGCAATTAGGATGAACTATTTCAAAACTTCCTAAATCCTATCTTACTCAAGAAAGCTTGTGGGTTTCCATGTAATCTTTCACGAATGCATAATTTCTTAAATCACCCTTCTAAGGGCCGGGTGTCTACGAGTCATCAAGGAAGTCATGGAAAAGGTATGTTTTTTCTAAGGACGTAACTATAGGGGGCAATGAGGGGGGGGGGCTCCCCATTGTATTTCAGTAGTCGGAAAATTTGCGATCTTAATTACTTAGTCGGCAAAATAAATTAAATATTTGCTTCACGCTTGTTTTGAAATTTTGGTTTCCTGTAGGTGGAATAAGACCTTCCATGGACGTACCGAAGAGTTTTTCCTGGAAAAGGGAAGTGTGACAGTCCTAACTAATTCAACTCAAGATTCCCAAGTGTCAAAGCAAAAAAAAAAATAATAATAGACTTGTCGGATTTTCCCAACTCCGCCTGACTGAAATGGTAAATTGAGTAGAAACCACTTTTCTACGACAGGAGAGAGTGACAATCACGTTTCCAGGAGACAACTTAAGATAAAATTATAAATTTCACGCTCAACACAAAAAATACGCGTGTGTAACATTTTACATGCTTTCGTACCCTAATAGAAAAATTTCCATGGAAATTTCTATTAACAACTCGGCTGCAGACTGTAAATGTCAACCACTGAATTCGTGTCGGGGGAGCGTTATAGTTTACGCTCAAGTGTACCCAGTAGTAGAAGAATATAAAATGCTAAAACCCCGACGTCTCTGAGGTAATGCTGGAAAGGGCGCTGGCTTCCTGTCGAGGGGGCGTTACGGTTTCCGCTCAAGTATGTCCCTGGCTGGAAGGAATACGTTTCCATAGAAAGGTATAAACACGATTTTCGCTCAAGTAATACTCAGTAGTATGACGTCATAGTAACAGTAGCGTTACGGGGGGCCGCTAGGGGGAGCGTTACGGTTTTCGCTTATGTATACCCAGTAGTATGACGTCATAGTAACAGGAGCGTTATGGTTTTCGCTCAAGTAGATCCAGTGGTAAAAGCATATAAAACGCTAAAAGTAATTTAATTAATTTCTAAGCAGAGATGGTACCCAATAATTTTTGCAGGACTAGGCTACACTCTTTTGTCGACCATAAGCTCCATTTCCCTGAGGTCAGGCCCTTTTGACTCTATGACACAAACTAGAGAAATTGAATATTTTTCATATATTTCTCGAATATTTTAAGGTTTTTTCTACGTAACACAACTCAAAAAATTATGTTTGAATATCAATTTCTCTATTTCATCTCATACCTACATTGATTTGATCAATTTTAAAACAGAAAACTGCTTTATGTGACGGAAACCCAGCACTCACCCTATATTCCTTACTAATATGCCGTAAAATAAAATAAATAGCATTATACATGTTAATTCAGTTGCAATTCTAGTCGGTGTGGATGCATGAAACAAGAACTTCCCTGTACTGAGTTATATGTTTCTGCTCTGGAAGGTGCGGCAAAACCCAGTAAACAAGATACATTTTTAAATTTTCTATACCCACCTAATTTTTCTGAGATGTATATCAATATATAATTTTGTAGGAAATTCTACGCTTTATGACATTTATCTAAAACATTTTTTATATTGACTCAATTGCTGGAAAAATATTTAAAAAAACTGATTTCTTGGGTAACTAAGGTTTTTTGTGCAAGTATGAGGGTATGTATCCACCAAAATTAGACGTATTATATATCATTTTGTAGGAAAGTTTACGTTCTACAATATTCAGTTGAGACATTTTTCCATACCTTTATCCCTGGAAAAATATTCTGGAAAAACTGATTTTTAGGGTAAGCACCATTCTTTTTCTGCCATAATGAGCGTAACTATTGACCAAAGTTAGATATATTATATATAATTTCGTCCGAAATTTTATGCTCTATAACTTTTACCTGAAACGTTTTTCACTAAACTGTAATCCTGAAGAGATAATCGCAAAAACCTGATTAGTGTAGGCAACCCGCATTAAACGGTGTTGACACACATTTCTATAGTGGCTAGAACTCTAAATCACCTTTATATAGGTCTAACAAGCCTACAAAGTGGCTTGCTTTAATCACAAAATGCAAGCTTTTTCCCAATAACACCCTCACCAATAGAGAAGAGACTCCAGCTCACAGCCCCAACCATGGGATCATCTCTCGGCCATAAGATTACCCCTGATATCAACTCGAAACCACCCCGGCTACAAGAACATCCTTCAGGACCCCTCCTCCACCGGAACATCTCTTCGAGTTGTACAGCCCCTCTGGAACGAGGGGACAACAGGTCCCCCTTCCTCCATCTGAGGTTTTCATCGATTTTGATGCCGTTTGTGCGTCTAGCAATACTCATCGTTATAATACGAGATCACGATTTCAAGACGGAAACAGAATTAAATGTTCAAACTAGATAACCTTGTATAGTATTATTCTCGTCATAATACAAGCTCTCTTCTGGCTATGTAGGCGTTGTTACGCTGTTTCAGGTGTGGACCACCTCTGGCACTTTTTTGGCGCAAATTGACCGCTAACCTTGATACGTGGAAAATAAAACGTGCTGACAAGAAACTGTTTATTACAGAATCATACCCGAGAATGCATTGCGAGCCTAACTAATATAGGAATATGCTTACGAGTAGTTATGCATGGGTGTATGTGGTTTAAACAAGTTGAATGTGCAAAATATCGAAGAAGTACCTAGAACATGCGCCGATGCGTAGTTTTTAGTATTTTTGAATTTTAAGATGCCATCGGTATTGTGAAAGGAGCAACCAACTTGATTTACCTTCTATACGTATAAGAGGTTCCCAGCGGGGGTAGATATGTATGTCGCCATTTCCAGGTTCACTTCTGAAATAGGGGCAAGGGCTCGTAGTTCTTCCCATTTCGGCAGGTTTGTTAAGGTGTCAGGGTGCCGAAATACTCGGCTTAGCGCTTCTGTTCTTGATCTTTGATACAAATAAAAAACGGTTCAGCTAGATGGCCTGGAGACTGCTGTGGTACCCATTCTCTCTATCTGTCAATATGGTAACGATAACACTCTATGTAAATTGTGTTTATACTAGGTGATGGTTTGCTAGAGCTCGCAGCGCTGCTCGGATAAGAAGGTTGGTAAATCGGATGTAAATACTCGTACTTTGTGCCTCTGTCGTTGACATCGGCCACTTCTGTATAGTTAGTTCGTTTGGTAGCCGCGAACCCCTTGGATATAAGAAAATAAGATTTCTCTCTCTCTCTCTCTCTCTCTCTCTCTCTCTCAGTCTCAGTCTCTGGTGTTCCTGATGGAAGTTGTTATAAATCCGACGCGATCCTGGTGGTTGATCTTGACTTCGGGGAATCTCAACATTTGACGGATTTGTGGCCCTTGGGGTCAAATTACCCACCTGACGCAGGTACTCTCCTCTCTAAACTTAGAAAAGCATGTTATGTACGAAATGTGTAATTTCGGGTGACCCCCGCAGAAGTGAGATCCTAAGGGGTGATTTACCTAACTCACCAAATGTTAGTCCCCCCCCCCCCTCCAAGTATATAAATTGAAAAATACACACAAAAACTAAAATTAATGTAGTAGGTGCACGGTTTTTGCACGTAGCCTAGTATTAATGACTCAATCTATTCAGAATAAACAGTATTACAAATTCTGTGCTGAAAGCTTTTTCATTTCGAAGCATTCTCGGCTGACGCTGAGTAAAAGCCAATGAATACACAAAAATGTAATTTGAGTACTAAGTGAAAAGAATGTGTTGGAATGAAAAAGATTTCAGGGCTGAATTTGTAGTGCTTTTCATTCTGAATAAAATGAGTCATCAAACACTAGGCTAAGTGCTAGTTAATTTCAATTTTTGTGTGTTTGCTTGGACTTATACTTAGGGGAGGGGCGGAAATTTAGTGGATGGAGTAAATGTCCCTGCATGATCTCATTTCTGCGCGAATTATACAAAATTACAAATTTCCGAGACAACACGCCTTTCTAAGCATCAGAAAAGGAGACATACCTATAAGTCATTGACTTCAAGGGTTACAAATCCGTCAAATGTAGAGACTTCCGGAAGTTAACGATCCATGATTTAAGGTTTTCATAAACCTTGAGTGTTGGTAACAAGCAAAGAGGGAGTAGTTGTGTAGGTGTTTTAAGTCTATCCAATTATTGGTCGCACTAGCAGAAACTTCCTCAGCGTATTTCCATGAAATACGAAAGTCACATTGGAAATTTATCTAGAGGAAGTCATTGCTGTCTAGTTCGTCGAATGTTAGTTTGAAATCTTCATCGCATTGGTCGATTACATCACTTGTAACAACGAAAAAATTAGAAATTCTATGGCGATGTTCCAGTAGCGGACACAATTTTTTAGTGTCGGTTAGTGCTATGTACCAGATGCATCAAAAGGAAGTTGAATCTGACTGAACTGCAGCCTCCTCTCTGTCAATGTTTTTAATGTCATTTCATATACCTTATGAAAATTTAGAACAGCTGTAGACTGCATTATCAGTCCCATCAGTTTTTGATAAGATTAGTGAATCATTGTGAGCGAATTGATACGCATGGTCTTGGATCAGTTGTAGTTGTATCGCACAATCTTCCGATTTTCTTGTTAGTCGAAATTATCTAATGTCCAAGTTCGACATTCATTCGTATTGCTGGTACTTATGAATAGGTACCGGCCTGCTGTACATTCTTAAAGTACAAGTTACCTTGTTACTAGCACCTTCGTCTTCGTTTTAGTTCTTTACAGTTACTCGTACATTCTTCAGTTTAAATTCAGTAGATCAAGATTAAGTCAGTGTTACCAACTCTCCGGCAATTGCCTGTAATCTTAGGCAATTCTAGATTCTTCCGGCATTTTCCCGCCCTCAGGTATTTTCTCGATTTTCCAGCATTTTCTCGGCAGTCGGCACTCAGGTATTTTTTATACAA
The DNA here is from genome assembly GCA_031841125.1 of Acanthococcus lagerstroemiae. Classification (NCBI taxonomy): domain Eukaryota; kingdom Metazoa; phylum Arthropoda; class Insecta; order Hemiptera; family Eriococcidae; genus Acanthococcus; species Acanthococcus lagerstroemiae. The sequence goes on from CM063107.1 coordinate 34,285,474, forward strand.
TGTCAGGAATTTTCTAAATCTTACAATTCTGTCTACACTTATTTTTTACATTTCACATTTTTGAATGTCGATTTTGCTGCGTGCTGAGAGCTACGATCTACGAACTATCATATTCTTTCATTCATCAGTTGGCTACAAGTCTGATGACTTTTGTTGATAAAACGAAAAACCACAACTTGGAAAGCCTACAATGAAGTAATGTTTTTAGCTGTTAGCTGGTGTGCCAGTTCTAGTGCTAGATTCGAAAAATAAATGATTTACTCGAATTCGTGTTCCAAAAATCTCTTACAGTCTCCGGCAAACTTTAGGCATTTTTATAATACAATCCCCGGCAACTCTGAAGTTGTGAGTTAGTAACGCTGGATTAAGTATATACTGTGTATAACATGCGTGCCAGGTTTCAGTACTGTCAAATGGGGTATCTTGGAACAGCCGTGTATTTTAGAGTATCCGAATAAGTTGGCCCAGTATTTATGAATTTCGACGGTTTATTGCTCATTCTCAAGTGAAAGGAAAGCTTCGCAAGTAAAAGGTGTTTTGCCCGCATATCTGCTGGTGCGTTCTAAGTTACCCGGCTGGTTCAAGATATCTCATTTAAGATATTTTGGCTAACATTACCACTCTCGTTCCGACTAAACCTACGTTTATAAATGAGAATTAAAACTTTTAGAGGAAACCAGTGAATATGTGCTTATCTACGTATGGGTGCTTAATTTGAAATTGAGATCAACTAGTAACTAGCTCTGCTGAAGAGAACAACACAGGATATACTTGAGAATAAGAAGTCTTGGATGGTTTCAATCTTTTTTGTTTTCTTTATCGCCAGAGTGGAAATAATAGCAGTTTCGTACAATTGACAGAGCGTCCTTATACATTCATATATTATTTACTTTACGTTTTGTTAGTAGCTCACATTGTACATTGTCTGTACGTACACTCTTTAGGCTTATCGCTTGTAATGTTAAATGAGAAATGAAGCGTACAATTATCTTTATACATAAACAGGTACTTCACAAAGTTGGACTGGAACTTTGCATGAGACCTAAAATTCAATACATATCAAATGTTTCTTACGTATTCTACAAGGAACATGCTTCGTGTTCTTGTATTGATCCGAGTGAAGTGAACAATTTTTCACGACCAACTTTTGCTCGTTTTTAATTCAAAATTTTTTCTTATCATTTCAATTCACCGTCATCTCGGAATTTATGAAAAGGTAGGGTAAAGTACCCTAGTATGGGATAACTTGGAGTGAAAAAGAAAAAATTGTCATCAAAGATTCAGCAATATTTTTGGTCGACGTGTGTAAAGAAAATAAGTATACCGTAAGACCAGGCGTTGAAAATTGAATGTATATAGCTTGTATTATACAAAGAAATGTCAAATTGGCTGGTCAACCAAAGTACTCCCAGTATGGGGTGAGGTACACTAATTCCTACATTAAATCGAGCAGTTGAAGGAAGGAAAATTCATTTGGGTGAGAGACCCAAAATCATGTAACCCTCCTTGTATCATTTTGGCGAGTTGAAATACACTCCTTATGTGTATCATTTGATCAAATAAAATAAATCGATTGGGCGAGCATCATTACGGTACACATCGATCTACTATTTCGTATTAGGAAGATCGCAACTTTGTAACTTGCTGATATCTTTGTATCACAGAACTGGTTTAAAAATTTCGATCCGGTAAGACACGGATGGAGCATTATGGCGATGAGCAATCCATAGTGGATAAATGGCTCAAGTATGCCTTCGGTTTGGCGTACTTGCCACCGTCTGAGGTAGAGGAGGGTTTCTATGACTTCATGGCTCTAGCTCCTGCTGAGGTGACGGCTTACGCGGACTACCTTACGGATTCCTACATTGAAGTATATGCCGACTTCCCGCCACAACTATGGGCGAGACCTCCTACGTCTGCGCCGCGAACGACGAACGGCCCCGAGTCGTTTCTTAGCTCATATTCAACAATGAGTTCTACCACCCTCATCCCTCAGTTCAGGCTGTGATATAATAACTTTACGCGAAATCCAACTGCGCTCGCATCTCAAAATAAACACCATACAGCGAGGCGAGGTTCAGAAGCTGAAGCGTGAGACGGCTGTATGAATTCAGAAGACCCAAGATGCGTGGGACCAATGGCAAAGCGGTAACATAACGCGTTTGTATCAAATAAAAGTCCTAGGTTGCCGCTACTGTGGTCAAAAAATTAACTAATCCTATAATCCGCAATATTTGTAACCGTACCAGTGTATTTGTACGTTCCACTTTCAAGTACCTACACTGCCAGTCCTAAGTCTATAAAAACGCGAAGGAAAATATTGCTCGCCTAAACGATACAATTTTATTCGCCTGAACGTTACATCATTCCCTCGCCCAAACAGTATACGGAGGGTGAGATGTTCCTCGCCCAAATGATACACGTTCTACTTTTTCTCGCCCAAATTATAATCCCCGAGAGGAAGAAGTTGTCAGCAAATTAAAAAAATTATTGTTTGATATTGTGTAAGTTGAAAATAAGTCAATAAGAAAATGGCCTAACGCCCGAGTTTTTAAGGTAAAAATATCAGGGTTTTTGGTGTTGTTCTCCTCATTTAATCGTCATAACATATATCGCAAAACCAGGAACCCCCGCTGGATTTCCGGTGCATTCCTCATACGCTTATGTTGGCCAAGATTAATTAACGATGAAAATAACATAATTTTTACCACTGAGTGCAGTCTATATTATCTGTAAGGTCCATGACTCAAACTGGACAAGTTCTCAACTCTACCGCTAGGGGTCAACCTCTTCGTTTTCGAGTCCCAATTTCCCGATACGCAATCAGTTACCCTCGCGTTACCCTGAGATTACCCTGGTTCTCCTTTTATAGTTACCTAGGTAACTAGCGGGACACTACGCAGTTAATTACTCTCTAGTTACCCTCAGATTACCCTGTTACCCGAGTAACTCGTGGGATTTTGCGCATCAGGTTGGTACATTTAATCCGCTTCTCTCCTGGCTTCGAATGCCTATAAAGTAAGCAGCAAATAAGGCAATAAAAGTAGCATCCTCGTCATCTGAATTGTATGCATTCGTCTTCGATTTGATAGGCTTATTTCGAAATTTTCATGTCACCTTTTTCTTCATCGTCGACTGCGTACTGATATAATATATTTTCATTATTATTGGAAGTAGGTACCAGCTCTGATACAATGGCCTCACTTCTAGCTTTATCTTCCTCTTCAATCGCGGTACAGGATGCCTCCTTAATTTTCGAGCCATCTCATCTGCACTCAGGAAGTACCCCATATTAGGATACTATATCAAATTCTCATCGAACAAAGTAAAATAACCAATAATCATAAAAAAATAACTTCATTGCGAATTATTTGTAAAGGAACGTTTGTTTCCGCATATCTACTTAATGTAAATTTGTTCACATTTTTAACTCTCTTAGATATTTCGACGAACTTTGCACTTTGTTTACGCTCGCACGTCTCGAAAACAACAAATCTTTATAAAATTGCATAAACATTTCTTATCAGAAACTTTTCATAGAGAAGTTAGTTTCTTGTTTGTGTACACTTCTTCCACTACTTGCTGCCAGAGTACGCTGTATATTATGTGAGATCAATGGGTACCCCATTTTAGGAACTACTTTATATTAGGGCTCTTTACCCTATATTATTCTCCAAAACTGTGTAAAATTTAAAATGGTCTGTATAATTTCCACCAACCATGCCTGTACCGTCAAGCCAGATAATATCAATATCTTCAAGATTGATTTTGATACAAAAGTCGATTACCATGTCAATATGGACTTTTGGACTGAACTGTGCATAGACTTTGATGTAGATTTCTATCCGAACGACGATATTGGCATGATAAATCTCGACTTTGTATCGAATTTCTCATCAGATTCGACCACAATGTGAGTAGTGTCGGAAAAGTGACAAATTTGTATAATTTCAACAAGTGTCGATTTCTGTATCGACCTGTATTTCAAGGGTAATAGAAGCCATATATGAATAAGATGACTGATTTTGTAGTTCTCTTAGACTGTTTGAATTGCAATCTTCCAGGTAACTTAGATCACAGTAGTCCCGGTAGAAGTCATCCAGAATTCAGATGTCTAGACTTGATTTTCCGGTCATTGGAGGTCTACCTGAGATGGGCGAGATGATCTTGAATCACTCTAAGATATTTTTCATTAGTAATTTTATAGAGCTCGGATTTTTATGATTTGTTATGAATGATGAAAAAAGTTTTCCCCCATATTCAGATTGATTGCGTATTATACGGCAGAATTACGAAATTATTGTTAACCAACCAAATTAACGTGGAAATGTCATTTATTATCGGCTAACTGTTTTGGGTTTTATTTTCTTGAGGTACAGTAGATGAAGAAGATGATTATTATCTGAAGGTTTGTGCGTCTGCGTTGAAAAGTAATAATTCTTAACAAAGATACTTTAAACTCCATTTTGAGCAGTTCTAATCCAGATACAAGAAAATTACCAATGATCTCTTTCATGGGACATTTACCTAATGTACGTACAATCCATTTCAAATAAATAAATAAAAAACAGTAACTAACTTTTAAGAGGGCAAATTTCACGGGAACCTGGAAAAATGTTAAAATTTTCTGATGTGTAATTTGTACTAAAATTGATTATATGAACACCTTGTTGAACCGATTCTGACCATTTTTCGTTTCGGTGGTTACCGCAACTGCCATCCTTTATTACCTACTGGAACCATTTTCCTGTGTATCTCCAGTTGCGAGAAGAAATAAAAAAAGTTTAAAGATGGAAAACTTTTCAAAATTTGACCATAACTCAGCCCATTTAAAAGTAAGAGTATGCAAACATATTGTCAGGGTAGATTGCCTACTTATCAGGTGGACAGGCGACCATTGCAAGAGGGACGCCCGGTATGTGTTACCGTTAATATGTATAATCAGTTAAAAGTTTATAATTTCACTGAAATGCTCTCTAGTTTCTAGCCCCTGATTCCTCCCCTTACTATTTAGTAATTGGCTGAAAATTGTGGAGGTTTTAAATTTTCATCTGTTTACACAATTCAAAGTTTTAGCCTGGTTGTTTTGAGAGAACGCCTTCCGAGGGTTATGAATTATGAGAAATCAGGACTTTTGATTGTTTTCGGCTTCTGTATGATGCTCTTTGGAGTCGTCAGGGCTGAAAATTTCAAATGAGGTGTTGACCAATGAAAATTGTAGCATATTTTGTTTATTTCTTCTTCCATTCTCAGTGGCTTTGAAAATTATAGCATGTTGCTCTCTTTTCTTGTAATTACCAATAAAAAACCGCGTAATTCATTGGGTTGATTAATAAAGGTGAATACTATTTACGTTCTGAATTGGTATCCACTCTTCGAGAAACAGTCTACAGGTGCATTAAAAAATACAAAAAAAACAACAAAAAACCAAAAAAAACATAATTTTATCATACTTGTAAAAATAATTCTACCAGACGTTTATCAGCTCTGAAAGGTAGCTTGATAAACAATCACTTATCTAAGTATAACAACTACTTTAATTTGACAGATTCAAAGTATCAATTGTATAGATTTCTTATGTGAGCATTCCATACAAAGATGAATCACGTATGTATATGTTACGGTCGAAGTAAATAATAGGTCATTTTACATATTGCCCGGCCATTCTGTATAATGTCTAGGAGAAATTGACATTGTGTAGAATGCCTTTGTCAATCTACACAATGACCAGTCATTTTATAGAACGTCCAGTAAAACTTGGTCAATGTACACGTAAAAATTGAATGAAATTAAAATTAGAAAACACTAATGTGCAAAACTAAAACAAAAAATCAAGTAAGTCTACTCTCCCGTCCAGCAATGTTCACGACGTTGTACTTCTTCACTAATGAATAATGTGCAGGCTCTTTTTTACAGGTTGCATTTTGCAAATTCTCTTTGGCTATCTTAACCTCACGTAGGGGAGACCGGGGAACAGTGTAACACTTTTTGTCCATTTTGATATTTGGACTACAAATTAATTTTGGTTTCAGACTTTAACACCTCACCTGAAAGACACAACCTTTGGCTACATTTTGGTGTCATTACTTCCTGAAAATGTTAAAATCTGAAGAATCTAGAAATTATCTTAGCTATGTACTTTTTTGTTACACTGTACCCTCGTACCTGGGCACAGTGTAACACTGCCGAAAAGTTGATAGGGTAATCATTTAGCTTGGAAAAATCCAGAATTTTCTGAATAATGGATCCAAAAGTCTCTTGGTACAACGTATAAACCACAGTTTTATCAAAATTAGCGGATACTGGGCATATCAAAATGTAAACATTTCATACACAGCAGTATACAGACATATGGAAGAAAGAAATACTGTTACACTGTTCCCCATCACTAGGGCTGCCAATTTCATGTAAAAACATTTTTTTTTTGTATGGAACCTGATTCTGTACGAAATAACTTGCACTGATTCATCACAATGACCGTTAGGCCTCGGGCATTTCATAAAATGACCTGTCATTGTGCATAGTGTCCGAGCATTATACAGAATGCCCTAAAAAGGTGGGCATTATGCAGAATGACTGGGCATTATGTAATATGTCGCAATTATCTACTTTGACCGTAACATATATATGCATGCGTAATTTGGACTGTGCAAACAACAACAACAACAAAGCCGGAACTAAACCCAACTGAGAAGCGAACGGTGATGGTTACTTTGACTCCCATAAGAAAAACACACAGAGCAAAGATCATTATGTTACTACCTGAGAATAAGAAATTTTTTAGAAACCAAAGGTTACATTTTTAATCCAGAAGGTTTCTAGCATTTGCTAATAAACTTCTAGTTACTAACAAATTTCTTACTCTCAGGTAGTAATATAATGATTTTTTGCTCCGTGTGTTTTTCTTATGGGAGTCAAAACGTTCATTGGCGAAAAGTGGGTATTTTTGCTAACATTATCCAAGAACTGTAACTCTCTGTGTGACGTCAAATCACCGTTCGCTTATCAAAAAATACCTATTCTACACTAGCGCTTCTACAATTTGCATAGTCCCAGTCTGTTCATCTATTTTCCGCTAGGTACCAGTTCCTAGTTCGAATCCGTAGCCAATGTAGATGCACCATGCACCGTTCACATGGAGCGCAATAAAGGTACATTCGCTGAACCATGCACCCTCTGTTGAATTTTTTTGCCAAATATGAGTATTTTGTTTGCAGTTTGTTTACAAATGTCTTTATATACAATTATTAGGTTTGTATACAACCCCGTTCTGAAGTATTGTGAGAGGGGGTTGCTAGATGGTATACCACCCTTTTCCGATTTTGAGTAGGAAAACGATTATATTTGTTTGCAAACGTTTGTACCTATACACTGTGATTTCGTTGTATATAATCCCCTTCTGAGTTATGGATGGGAGAGAGAACTGAGTGATGGTGTACAAACCAACTTACAATTTTGGGTCCACAACCCATTGTATTCGTTTGCAGCCGCTGCTAATATTGAGTCTGAAAACGGTGTTCTAGTCGTTGGTATAGAACTTCGTCTTGCGTTATGGCGAAAGAGTCTGATTGGTAATACGACCCACTTTCAATATTGCGTCTGAAAATTATTATATTAGTTTGCGCCAGGGACGTACCAATAAGGGTGGGGAACTCCCCTCTTCCACCGTAGGAATTTTTCACTCAGCAGTTGGGAAAATTTACCATTTCAGTTAGGTGAAGTTGGGAAAATCCAACAAGTCGAACGTTTTGTTTTGCGTTGATGTTTGGGAATTTTTAATTTGTGCGCAACCCCTTTGACTTGTGTAGGATGGGACTGACCCACTCACTTTCGATTTTGGATGTGAATCCGTTTGTACTAGGTTGTATACGTTTATATACACAGTTATTTCGTTTGTGTGCAACTCCTTCCCTACTTAGGACGGTGGTGGCGATGAGTGACTGGGGGGTAATATTATTAGTGTGAACGTCTGCATATTTTCCTTTAATTTATGACCCTCTTCGCCTGAAATCAGTTGTCGCATTGCAAGTACTTTGGATCAGTGATGGACAAACTCCAAAAAAAATTTCGAGTCTGATTCCAGTTCTAAGCTCAGATAAAAGGTTGATTCGAGTCCCCGATTCCAAAAATGACTCAGTGAATCGCTTTCGATTCTAGTTGGTCGGCATCGTCATTCCTTTACGATTTTTTAAAAATTCCTCTTTGCTCTTGAGGGTCGGCAATATGCCTCTTGTAATCATTTATTAGGGTCGGCAACAAGCCTTTTGCAATCGCTTTTTTTCCATTTTTTTTTCAACTGGTGTTTCTTCAACCATCTCCGGTATTGTTTCATGAATTGATTGCAGAGTGTGTTCGTGTTGTTGATAAACATTTCCATGGAAATTTGAACTAAAAAAATACAATTACTATGTTTTTATTAGGATAGGTTCAGGTCGATAATTATTCATTAATTTTTTTTTTTTTTTTTAAATTATTTCTGGTTGACAGTCAAGATGCGTGCCTTCTTGTCGACCCTCCTCGAATAGCGAAATTATTTGTTTTGATTCCGGTTCGATTTTTTTGTAATTTCTTTATTATTTCTTTTCGATTTTGATTTTTACAAGTCAATAGGTATTGCTAGCTGAGCGAAGAAAATGGATGACTGATGATGTTACAACATTGAGAAAGGAGGAAACTGGAATCGAGAATGGATTTTATGACAATTCCAGAGCCTTTTAGGATTCGTGATTCCAACAATTTCAATTCCCTTACGTAAGGAATCGCAATTCAAATTCCGAAATTGAGTCAGCCGATTCCGAAAAGGAAGTGCGTCTTATTAACTCTGTTTCGGACTATAAGGTCTTGGACACGGTGATGAAGATGTGCTAAAATTTTTCGTTGTAATAGTACAAAAATACCTATTCTAATTATTAAGTTCATTAATGTGAAAAAAATCTTTAGAATTAATGTGATAAAATTACATTCTAAATTTAATTATACGTCTACGAGTATGAAATTTAAAAATTGATCCCTTCATACTAAATTTTATAAAATGTACAAAAGGTAAAATCTAACCCGATATATTATATGGATTTTTAAACTCATTCCAAGGCTCTTCTATTCATGGTTGGTATCCCAGTCTGATCTTCTTTCCAGGTAGGGGTAGGGTACAGCTCTTGTCTTTTGCGTAGTTAGGAAGTCGTCCGCATGGTACCGGGCTGCATTACTTCTTTCAGAAAGTCGTGAATGTCAATGACCAAATACTCGATTAATATTCTCAAGTATTCGTTATTATTTTCAAATAAGTACTTAAGTAACGTACTCACACCCACGCACAAGAAAAAGGTAAGTTCAGCAATTAACAAAAATAATGCGATATTAACAAAAATAAGAGACGAGGGAAATCCCACGTAAAATTATTGGATAACCTATTAACCACCACGACAATTAATAAAATATAATGAAAAGAATTAGAGGATTAGTTTGAAAATTAAACCATAATGCACGGGCAATCGTTTCGCAAATTAGGACTTCCTTTTATTAACAATATAAGGTACTTTAGAAAACGTACTCTTACAAATTGAGAGGGCATGTAGGAGGTCAGGGAGGTGGGGTTCGGGTAGACGGTTTTTAGATGATATTCTCATCGGTATGTGAAAAGTTCTTTTTTTTTTTTTAATTCGATTATTTTATTAAAATTGTACTCAGTACGTCACTATTATTTACTCGAATGCATATCGTACGGCTACTCTTGCGAATCAAGTAGTTCTTGACGAATACCCATTGAAGTCGGCGCGATCATGTGAAATCCATATGTTAGTTCAAGTTTCGATTCTGAAGAAGTACCGATAATGCTTATCGAGCCCGCATTGATTTTCTTCTTTTTAATCGGTACTTCGGATCGTCAGTATCAACTATGAACTGGTTAAAATGCGTGCTAGTATAGTGGTTGGCATCGATCGGACGTCGTATTTGGATCGTAATAAATTGTATAGATTTCTGTCGGCATTGGATATATGTTTCTCCAGTTTTGTCATCGCACCCCTCGTAGTCGCTTTTTGGAGCAGCACGTGGTTGTCTTTGAAATTTATCCAGTTCCCGGATTATCCTTGGCTTAACGTGTTTGTGCCGATCGCTTTTGGCTTTTCGGTGTCGATTTTGTTTACCGCGTTTCAAAAGCAAATTCAGGTGAGCTGGAGCTTTTCTGCGGCCTGAGCTTTTGCACCAACTTACGTGCTGGGCTTACGTCGCGCCACGCCGTATCAAACCGTGCCGCCGTCATGCCGCACCAATTCAGTATGCAGCTCTGAATGGTACCCTCTGGTTTGTGTCGTGTTACTCGTACTCTGTATATCGGAATAGAAGTTGGCTCGCGTTTTTAGTGACCAACGGTTTTGCTGACTCAGCTCGTTATCTTATGCGTATGTATTTGCACATCTTTTACTTCCGAATGAAAGTGGTGTGAGTTGAGCCGATTTCGCGGGTTGCTGTTGGAAATACGAGCACTATTCACGTTTTCGTCGGGAAATACTGTATCTTGACGAGACTGGATAATGGCCGATGGACTTCCGCATTTGACTGTACCAAAAAGTAGTGACATCTGAGGTAATGGTTTGCAGATGTGTCAGTGACCGAACCGATACTAGAATTCTTCTACGGGGTGAATTTCGTGATGCTGACCTGTAAAAGTGATAAAAAACCCATCATTTTCGAGGAAATCGAATAAAATCTTTTCAATTTTTTTAGAAAATGTTCAAGAAAAGTTTATTTTTAAGGATCAGAGGGAGGGGCGGGGGAGCATAATCCCCAAATTCCCTTTTCTCTCAAAACTAATCATGGTTAGTGAAGGAAACAAGAGATACTATGCATGATAGTAAGCTTTTGCACATAGTAGCGTATTCTTTGTACACGCATTGACTCTTCATTTATACTCACGCAGTCCTCCCAATGTTGAACTGTGGCTACAGTGGCGTACCGAGGGGAAATAGCGGGCTGTGGGGGAGGAACCAAAACTTTTCCAGCCGGGAAAACCTGTATTTCTCGAGCGGACTCAGGAAACCATTTCGAACGCGGATTCGGCGGGTAAACTTGCTGCGCCTGTGAACGTAGAGTATGTTATAAATATCGCACATTCACAGGCACAGCAAAGATATTCCTGCACCCGTGTACAGTATTTTGCTTATTTGCGCCTTTGAAGTAAAATGGCAAATGTGAGTTTTGATTATTTACTTTTCAAATAATGGTCATTATATTGAGATAGTATTTAATTTATAGATTTTCCTAGTCGCTAAGCTTAATACTGGGAGCTGTTTTTGGATCAAACTCATTAAGGTCTCAGCAGAGGCGGTTCCGACTAGTAATAGTCAGAGATTTTGAAAGGTTTTTCATGCTAGAGTACAACAATTGAAATTTAAGCCAGCAAGCGAAGAAAAAAAGAAGCGGAAGAACAGGTTCATTTGTCTCTTAAAAATGAAGGCAACTAGCAAAAAATCCTGTAGATTGTGTAAATCTCTAAGAACCTTGTAAACCTTGTCTCTGAAATCTCTCAAGGCGACTTTTTGTCTTTTTATAACTTGCTGCATGATTATTCAATTTTCTCTTAGGTTTATTTTATTGTAGGGATGGAGGAGAGGGGGGCACAATGTACCCATGTATCCCTTCGTTCTGACGCCGCTGACGATGGTTATTTCATCTCGAGATGGTACCTACTACCTATTCAGTTTATAGGTTCTCGATGTCGTTGAATACAATTTTGAAGGCAATTTTAGAATCCGGTCCATTGGGGGTTCCGTTAAAGGAGGCTTTGGTCCCACCAAAGGGCTTCCGGCAAAATAATGGTTATTGTACTGAGCAGTGGTGTTGGAAGGGGGCACAATGGTGCCTACAATTTTGAAGGTAATTTTAGAATCCGGTCCATTGGGGGTTTCGTCAAAGGAAGCTCTGGGTCCACCAAAGGACTTTCCGGCGAAATAATGATCAGCGTATTGAGCAGTGGTATTGGAAAAGGGGGACGCAAGCGCACCTTCACTTTCCTTCGCCCCTGCTCAAAAAAATTGGGAATATAAAGTATTATTTGTACTCCTCTGTACTCCCTCCATCGAAAAATTGAAAGAATGAAGAACTGCTGAAAAATTTGAGAAACAAACCGTTTGAGTGATTTCAGAGACAAAATTAACAAAATTCTTTGCTTGTTATTCCTTTCAGAGACAAATAAGAACTTTTTACTATTTATCTATTTTTTATTTTGCTTGTCGACTGAAATTTTGTAGCCTCTTCCTCCTCAAAAGAAAAAACTTTCCGGTGCTACTTGTATCGAAATCGCATTCAGTTCAAAGTGTTCGAGTCGCTTAATTCAATCCAGATGGGTAATAATATCTTAAAATTACTTGCAAAATCGAATTCAGCGATCTCGGAAATTTACGAACTGAAAAAAATCGCAATATTATTACCATTATTCAGGCATAATATCTTTTGGTAGAACCCCAGTGGGTTGGATCCACAACTTTTATTCTCAAAATCAAATCGAATGCAGTGACTTTGAAAAGCTACATATCGAATATCTTGTGGAATTTCGCCTATATCAGCCCAAACCCATTTTTTGGAAAGACCTCCGTGGTTATTGACATACATCGCGGAGTCAATCTATATTACGTTTAACCTGGCATTAGAAAACCCATGGAAGTCCAATTGTGTACATACTCAACACCTTTCAGGATCGAGAAATTTTTTAATGTTAAAATCTAGCGGATTTTCTCTCCACGACCCTAGCATTAAGAGTCTTAAACAGCCTTAAATTCGGTTAACGAGTTCTAAAAAGGTTTGTAAGAGCCTTGAAGAAACTTGAACTAGTCTCAGAGCGTGGTTTCAGAAATAAGATAAAGTGTTTAAAGTCTAGAATGAGTTTTGAACATTCAGAGTCCTAAATGAGAGTTTAACAGAGTTTTGAACAAGTTTGGGAGAGTCTCAGATCATTAAATTAGCATTGCAGAATCTTCGCCTAAAATAGTTTGAAGGGGTATCAAAGTCTTATACGAGTCTGGAAAAATCTTATGCTAGTATGATGTGAACATTGTGACATGACCTACATTGGAGAAACAGCCAGACAATTCACAACCAGAATCAAAGAACATGAAAAATCACAGAAGCTAAATGACGACAAATCACTGTTTGGAAAACACTGCAATGACCAGGGACATAACAATGACAAATTGACAGAAAAGTACAAAATCCTACACATAGAAAATAACACAAGAAAAAGAAAATTAAAAGAACAACTAGAAATAATAAAGGCCAAAACAGAACAACCTAATAAACACAACAACTAACTTTCAAAATAAGAACTTATTCCAGCTAATAACATAACCCCCACGGATTGGACAGACTGCACTATCACAGACAACCAATAGGAGCACACAACTAATAACACTCATTGATTGGACAGACTGCATAATCACAGGCAACCAATAGGAGCACAAGACTAAACAGGTTCACCGTACGGTACTACTCTCGACCATGACTACAGACCACAAGAGACAAGTCTCAGTTAGGGTACTCCACTGATGATGGCATAACAGCCGAAAGCGCTCTGGAATACAGAAGAAGAAAAAGTGAATTGGCATACCCTTGCACATGGAAAAGTAGAGAAGAGTTCAAAATGTCTTGAAGAGCCGACGTTTGTAAAATAGGCTTACCAGATGAATATGGGCCCTCCGAAGAAGAGGGAAAATGAAGAAAGCTGCAAAAGTTTACAATATTGACGTGCTGATGAGCGGCGAGGTATTTTGGCGTGGTGCCGACGATGCGAACATCCTTATGCTAGAATTTACTTATGTAATTTACTCGCATGGAAGATGAGTTCTTCATTCTCTTCCACTTTAACTTTTCTTTTTCGTAGCTTTTACGAATTTTATCATTATTATTATCAGGTGATATTTTCCGAAAATGTCGACAATAGATTTTTGTATTTCTTCATTTCGCGCTTATATACCGAAATATTTGGAATTGCCAGTGTAAGTTCGTGGTATGGCGTATGGACAGTGTTCGATTCGTTCGCTGGTGCTAATGTGCAACTCACCATATCGATTGTAATCATTTCGTACGTCGCTTTAATTTCGACCAAAACTGTTCGAAATATAACGTCCTCTCCCTTCGCCCTCATTACGGACAAAAAACAAGGCTACTTTGACGTACCTACTTTATTTCGGTGGTCATACCATGTAAGTATAAAACGGACGAAACAAAAAATAGCTTGTTTGATTGCTTGATGATGACTACATATATTTATTCTTATTATTAATGCATCAAATTTTTCGCAGTGTTTGTCGTAGAAAATACTGAATAGAAAACTGTTGGAATTGAAAATATCTACCTTATAGAATTTAAAGTCAAACTAGAAGCTAATAACTGTTGTACTGTTTTTTTTAAAGAACTTGGTGGAACGTATGGCAATGCGTGCATGCCAAAGTGGCTCCCTAGACACCACACCCCTAGTGCTAATGAAAGTAGCTGAAACTATTATTATGCACTGTTGTCAAAACTTGATACATAATACACTTTTTTTCGTATCTTGTATACAAAATACAAGAGTGTCACCATTAATCAACGACAAAAAAATGTAAAACAAATGTTAGCTCATAGTTTGATTTAAAACCATTTTCTTAACCGAACTGACTAGGATTTATAGAAAGGTACCTTGGTAATTATTTTGTATGGGTACTTCAAGATTACAGTTTCGAGGTAGACGATCAGACTGCGCACTTAGTGTAATATTCACTCATACAAAGGGATTCAGAAAGATTAATGCACGCAATTGCCTGTGAGTGTAAATCTGTGCACATCCTTCTGAATCACCCTGTATTCTAGAATAACCACCTACTAATTTTCAATGATTTTTCTCTTCACAGTGGAAAAAGAATAAGCTGCTCTATATATTTGACAGTATTTTCAGCGTACTTATAGTTGGTACACTCGTTATTTTAGTGTGGAGAGGAGCTTGGTGTCTTCTCGATCAAATAATATTTCCTGAGGAAAATCAGTACGAGCTATCAGGATGGACATCTTTGGTAGGTGGACACCATATTTTAAATTTGGATATTTCATGTAACCATACTACTCTCTCACTCTCTCTCTTTTTTAAATTATTTTTCATTTACCCCTGACGACAGCACATGTTTCCCTATTTGCGGTTCCACAATCGTCGTCGTGGCCATGTAAAGCTCTTGATAGGAGAGTACAATCGTCCGCCATTTTGAATCCAACCGCGCTTATTGATGCCGAATTGACTACGCGGTACGCTCCGCATAGTCGGATTCGGCATCCACGGGCACGGTTGAAGTCAAAATAGAGGACGATCGTGCTTACACGAAGCACACAGAGCTCTAGTCCGTCCTCGTCCTTACTGCTGCCGCATCGTGGTATCACCTTTTGGTATTCTTCTCGTACACAGCGATGAGCTTCAGCTGCAGAGCCGACCGTCCGGTGGGGAGCCTTCCCTACTTATGGGGAATCAGCGTCGCTCAAGACGTGCTGCGTGGACTGCGTGAGCTGCGCGGATGCTGTCCGTTGTCTCACGCGTTCGGCGTCCTCCTTGGCCCGCATCACTGTGCCGGCGAATTAGATCATCGCTTATCAGTTCTGCGGGCTATCCAGCATCACTTCAACCATCGTCTCGGGAATGATGTCGCGGCCGACCGACGTCTCGAGCACTACTTGTGCGTCGTTCCACGCAGTGCAGCAAAATATGGTGTGCTGGGCGTCATCGACCTTTGCTGGACACCGCGAGCACTGGCTGGGTACCTTGTTCCAACGGTTCAGATAACCATTGAAGCGCCCATACCCGGTGAGCATTTGCGTAAGATGGTACGTCAGCTCACCGTGCCGCCGCGAAAGCCATGCATCGAGGTCGTGTATTAGCCTCAATGTCCAACGGTCATGGGTGGTCGGTCTCTTGGAGGCGGGCCACTCACTCTTGAACAGTTTGCAGTCAGACTTCTCTCTGTCTTCTCATTTACTCCTCTCTTGTTTCTGTCAGCTGGTGGGAGCTTCTGGAAGCCCTGATAAAGAATAGAGATCTCCCTAGCTCCAAGAGCCGCTTCATGAGACGATTCTATACGCGCAGATTATATGAATAGTGCCGTAACCCGCTGGACACTTCCTATGTCTTCTTTGTTCTCGCGGAGTGCTGCGACTGGTGCGCAATTGGGGGCCCCATAGAGAAGAACCGAGTGGATTATTGTCGAATACAGTCTTCTTCGACTCTCACTCAGCCCCTGGAGGTTCGGGATAAGCTGACGCAACGCTCTCGGCGTCCGCTCTGCTTTCTCTGCCGTTGTATATGGAGATGCGGTTTCCAACACAGCTCGTTGTCCACTGTCATTCCCAGGTACACCATCCTGGGCTGTAGCTAGGGATACCGGTTCACCCAGTACCGCTAAGTTCAATGGCTGTGGTCTGCCCCCTTCCACCCGTGAAAAACGACGGCTTCTGTCTCTGGATAGCGACCTCTAAGCCATTCGACTGCATCCAGCAAGACACCATCTCGATGCTAAGTATGGACGTGCTGCGAACTTCCTGCTTTAATCTCCCCTCTAGAAGGAGAAGGGTGTCGTCGGTAAAGCAGATGACCTGGGCTCCTCTTAGAAGTGTGAGCCGCAGGGCCCTGTCAAAAGACATGTTCCATGACAGGGGTCCTAAGACCGATCCCTGAGGTACAACCGCCGAGATGATCTTCTGGACCTAGCGACTTTCTGCGTCTATACCTATAGCCTATCGTTCTGTATGCCAGGTAGCTCCTGATGATCGCTCGGAAGTACCCCGGGAGATCCCACTCATCCATCGCTTTCAGGATACGCTTCCAAGGCAGTGTATTGAAAGCGTAGTGCCTCACATCGATACTAACTTTGCTGCATACGGTGTTGATGATCTTGTGCACAGACAACACCGCGTCAGTGGTCGATTGACCCGCTCTAAATCCGTACTGGGATTTCGACAGCTCACCTTTACAAGCAATGTGCGCTTCTACCCGCAATGCAATAACCCACTTCAGTAACTTGCCTATGTCATCCAGTAGACACAGGGGGCGGTATGAGAAGGGCAAGCCCCTGGTTTATTATTACCTTTGTGAAGCAGGACCAGCCTCGCTGTCTTCCATATCGCCGGGAAATGGCTCTCTTCAAGACACCTAGCGAAGCAGGTGCGTAGCCATTCCCGCCTCAGCGAAAGGATCATTTCTCAGGCCAGGCTAGGTATGCTACCCGACCCCGCGGGGCTTTCCTCTTTCCTCTGATCCGATCCACGGCTACTCTCAGCTCATATGCTGTGACTTCCAGCCGCGGATCCCAGTCCTGCCTGGTGAGCTCCCGCCTTAGTGGCAGTGGTGGGTGCTGGGGAAAAAGGGTGGCAACGATTTACCCCAGCGTTGCGGGCGGTAGCTTGGTCATCGGGGAGGGGGACAGGAGTCGCTGTAGGACCACCTTATATGGGCGGCCCCATGGATCGTCGTCCAGCGTCTTGACGAGCTCGGCTCACTTGTCTGCATTTGCTCTCTTGACGGCTGCGCACAGTGCTTTCTTGGCGGCCATCCACTCGGCATTCGCCTCTTCAGCGGCGTCAGCTCGGGAGGCTCGACGTGTTCTGCTATAGCCCGCCGACGCCTGCGGTGGAACACTCACGGTGGAGTCGTTGTATCTCTTCGTTCCACCAGCAGGTGCCCCGGCGGGCTTGACTTGCCTTTACTTTCGGCATTGCTGCACTACACGCCTTCGTTGTCCGTTCGACAATCCATGCAGCGGTCTGTGAGGCACTTGGGGCTTCGACCATACCGCTATCTTCTGTTGTCATTATTGTGGTCTCGAACTGGTCACAATCAAACTTCCTCGTGTTCCTTCTTCTGGATGTACACTCGGGTTGTTGTGTCGGCTCGCCTCTCAATGCCCTAGTCTGAAACTCGGTATACCGGTGGTCAGACGCTGAGTTAGTCTCTGTGTCGACCCGCCAGTTCTCGATGTGCCCCACAACCGCTCCTGTCCCTAAGGTAACATCTATGACGGACCTGTCATTTCCTCGAACACAGGTCTGGGTCATCCCTCGGTTGGCAACAAACAAATCCAGCCAGGCGATCCAGTTGACCACAACGCCCACGCGTCGGTCGGTTCTTCTAGACCACCCACTGCAGGGCTTTCGCGTTGAAATCGCCTGTCACCAAGATGTTACCCTGTCTTCCCCTTACACTTTGGCTGAGTCTATCCAGAAACGCTAGGAACTCGCGAAACGGTCTTGTGGGTGAGAAGTAGTAGCTGTACATATGCACTCCATTAATGCGCGCTGCTATCCATCTATCATCTTTCTCCACTCAGTCGACCATGATCGAAATACCAGGTCGCGGGAACATTCCCAGTGGGGTCGGTGTCTCTCTCTCTTTTTTTTTTTTCTCATTCATCAATCAGAGTACTTTATGCCCCATGGATGTACCAAAAGAGGGTAGCTCTCCACAACATTCGCCAGTTGAGGAAAACGGTGTGTGTTTCCCCAAGCGTAATGATGGCTTTTTTTGTGCTTGTTGATCATAACTCACTCCTGTTGCGTTCTCACTGTCAATTTAAAAATACTTTACTAGGATTTTTTTGTGGTCTATTTTTCTGTGTTTTCAAATCAGCATTACGTTGTCAACTTTAGTTGTCAGCAATGGAGTATAGTTGAATGACCTTTTCACACTCACATGATTTGCGTGATCAGATAGACCGTAACATGTCATGATCGCGTTTTACCTATAAGTAGCTTTTTTTTCTTCTTTTATTTTTCAAAGGCATTAAGAAAATTAAACCTCGTTTCCAAAACACAATTAAAAAATTACTTTTACAGATTTTATTTCAAGTTTTTAGAACTAAGTATAATATGAATCTTATGTGAAGTTTATCATTCTTTACAGGCCATTGGTTACCTAATAGTATTTCTGACATTTGTTCTACAATCAGTAATGAAAGTTCTCACCAGAAGATATACTGGTTGGAAGCGTTTAGTAATTCTAGACCTTTATGTCATTATTTCCTTTTGCGGCACTGTAAACGTTTGGCGAGGAATTTGGGTGCTGGTGGAAGTATACACCAAATTGGGTGAGTTTAATTTAGAGTTTAACAGATTTTTAAGACACAATCTGACCTATATTGAAGTTTAATTGTGAATATATTTTTATCTATTGCAGAACAGTCGTTACAAAACTGCATCCTATTGCATTTCTTCAGCTTTCTCATTCTAGTCATATTCAATTCGTCGAATACGCTGCTGGTACGTGGTGTGTACATCGATGCGGACGAAAGCGATGAAGATAGCTTTGAATTTCCTTGTTACTATTTCAGATTACGATTTCAGGTAAGCGTTTACTCTTCCCTGGAGAACTTCTGGTGCATCACTGTTGAAAAAAAAAAAAAAAAAAAAACGAGAAGAAAGATTCACTACTCTACGTGGTAATGACGCGGTTGAAATTTGGCTAAAACACAGCCGAAGGTAACACTAGATACTGATGGGATTATGGGATGCTCTTGAAACAATGGAGTTGAGTAAGATGTCAGATCAGTACACCTATCAGCTCAACATTGTGATCCTTTGGCTGTGTGGGCAAGTAGTAACGTGCCCCCATCGCGATCCTTGCGTCTTGGGTTCAAGTCTCACCAACGCCGGAAAGCTAGTAATATTTGAATACCCCCACTAACATCTTAGCGAACATACCGACTACAGTATTAATCGAGGTGAAAACAATAGCGCGTCCAGCGTCCTGCAACCCTCGCTAGCTTACACGAACAAGGCAATACAATCGCAGAGGGCATGTTACCTCCAGATCAGAAAGGTTGGTAGTGGACAGCTTATTTAACATCGTGAAACCCGTGGCTAGTAAGCGAACCCGATGCTTAATGAAACACACCCTTTTATACCCGCGCAGAAAACATCTTTTTTCAGCCCACTTTGCGCCTGGTTTACACCATCCTTCAACCAATCAGTGACAACTTCTCGGAATAAGCCTTCTTTCTTCCCTTTTTCACCCAGGTTTACCAAGGGTGTTTCGGGTAGCTACCGGGCTCATTGCTGAATACACCCTCTCTAAGCCCTTCGACCCGATTTACACCCGGGCGTAATCCGGGAAACCTAAGCATCGGGAACTGCAACTGCACACTCTCCGACACAGAGAAGGAAAACTGTAATGCAACAAAACTGTGTGGAAAGCAATGGCAAACTACCTGACTAACCTGTCCAGGAGAGTCGCGCGTCTGGAAACCGCGACCACTAATGTCCGCTATTAGATATGGCGCCCAAAGAAGACGATATCTGTCATACACCTCAGCTAAGCTTTCTGAGCTGTGTCGTCGATCAATCGAAAATCAAAATACCAAATAAGATAAAATATTAAAATGAAAAAAGAAATGAAAGAAGTTATATATAATGGCGTAGATGTGGAGGGCGTGGTGTAAGAATATGTCTCCTCCTACCTCTCCTCATGCCCAGAGACAAGTAAAGTTTTAAAGATTCTTTATTTCTATTTTTATTTTTTGTTTTTCAAATCAAAATTTCGATGGAATTTTGTACATCCGCTATTATTTTACGCAGGGCATTTCTAAGAATCCCCCCCTTCCACCGGAAACTCTTTATTCACGCTACTGAAAGACATAATTAATGTTCGAAACTTCAAAGTATGATTAATAATTTATAAAAGGGTCAAACAAGAATTGAACCCAGTGATGGGGAGTATCATTTCATTTAAAATCAAGAAGATCATGATCTTTGAATTTATATAATACGAATAGTCCTAATCTTTTACTTGACCTAGTTTGGAACAGTCAATCACTGAAAGTTAAAAGATCATTAGATTCGTGATCTGATTGATTGTAAACTTTTTTGAAAATGATTGACGATCTTGATCTACGCAATAAAAAATATGGCACAAATTGGAGATAATCATCATGATCCATGGATTTAAAAAAAATACAAGGTTACTATTTTTTCAACATAATCTTTTGATTTGATTCATGATCTTTTTCAGCTTTTTAAAATTATTTATTGTTCAATATAATCCTGAATTATTTTGAATTCAGAAACGTGCTATCGCTGAGATGAAATGATATCTACTAATAAAACTTAGAACCACGGACAGTCGGCCTCAGAACTGGTGTCGCTAGAATCTGGGTCCGGTTACGAATAACATTTGAGTTTACCTCCAGCTCCGCCCAAAATTCTTAAATTTGGTTCTGGCTCTGGTAAATAATTGTTTTCAGGCTTCGGCTGTGGCAAATAATTTTTATCGGGCTCCCGGCTCTAGTTTTGACAAAAACTTTTTAATGGCCAGAGCTCCACCAAAAATGTGGTTTCTGCTTCGGCTTTGGTTGTTTTTAAGAGAGAGAGGAGTGGGGGTCCAAGAAAGAGGTTAGAAGGCCTGAGTCAGAGTAAGAATTGATGCTCCAGTAAAATTCTGATATTGTCCTGAGATTGGCTCTGACTCTAGCAAATAATTTCTTCCGGGCTCTTATTTCTTCGGCTCCGTCTCTAGCAAATAATTTTTTCGGTCTTTAACTTTAGCTACCTTGGAACCTGTTCGACTCTGACTGAGCTCCGGGTCCGGGTCTCTGCTCAGAACAGAGATGACGTACAAAAAATTGAAAACAAAATTGAAATGGAGGGCTGAGTGCAAGAACTGGTTAAGTCAATTTTAAGGCAGTGATAAACTCTGTTAACCAATATACGGCATGATCTCTATTATCATAGTCTGTCATTTTAGAAAAATATATTTTACCGCGTTCTTACGTTCAGCCTGCCAATGACAAAACAACAAGATTTCAAGAATGGCAGAGGGGAAGTGGAATGTTGAGAATATTCTCAGCATTTTCTTTGAGACAATGTTCTTGAACATGCTCATGCGCGCTGAAAATATTCGTTTTGCCAACCCTGAACCTCTATGGCTAGGGTTTGTGAAATCGAAGCCAAAATTCGGCCGAAGCTGAGGCCACGAAGGTAGAATTTAATAGATAGTTTACTCAAAGCCGAGGCTGAAGTTTGAAGTCTAATTTCATTTGGCATCATTTAGCTTTGGATCGAATTGATGAGGAGGGGTGGGAGCAGCGGCGGATTTAAAAGCTAAGCCGCTATAGGCACTCCACGAAATGCCCCCCCTCATCACAGACTCCATATCCTCCGAATGAGGTACAGGTCAAAAATTGATGATTATTTCCCAATTGTGTTTTCTGCAACTCCTATAACATTTTCCTTTGTTCTCCCTGTCTCTTCTTCTTTTTTCTTTTTCCGAATTTCCTTCCTTTTCCCCGATGTTTTTGTACAAAAATTTGCCGCTCTAGGCACTTGCCTAATATGCCTATCGGGAAATCCACCGCAGGATGGGACTGGGGGAAAGGGAGTGCAAAGATTAAGCCAAAAGAAGACACAATTTCGCCTACATTGAAGCCAAATAAATAATTTCGCTCAAAACCAAAAACATAATAGAAACTTTGTTCGGAGCCGAAGTTCAGGCGATAATCCTGCCGAAGACTTTGACAATGCTGATAAGTCGGATGCTGCCAGTGATCATGTGCCCTGGTCGCTGGTCTTTTGAAGTGGTAGTTAAGTGGGAGGCCATGTACTTGGTATACCTATACCGCAGCAAAATAACCCGCATTAAGTAACAATAATTGATGCGGTAGTACACCGGGCTGTTGGGGGACGGGCCGCAAGAGCCGTTGTGGCAATAGAGCTGCCTAAACAGAGAAAGTGGGCGCGAGATGGGTGCTCTACAATCATCAGAATTTTCTTCTGAACTCCCCGCTACATATATTCAACTTAATTAAAAATTGGTAGTCATGTCAACAGTCAGACCACTGGGATAGCGAAGCCACTGCAATCTTAATTGGGTAGGTATGTGTTTCGTATTTAAGGAGCCAAGATGATGAATCTCAGTATGGTTGGTTCAGTTTTTTTTTTTTTAATGGCTGTTGGTAAGTAACAGTGTTTAAAAAAATGCCAGTGTGGAAATCTATATTGAGTACTTTTCAAGAAGTCAATTATAATTCATATTATGTATATAGTTGGCAGCTCTTCGCCGCGGGTAATTATCCAACATGATGGTGCATTTACACTGACAAACAAACATTGCTATCAGCAAAGTTTCGAAAATGACTAACATGCAACATTGCTAGTTATTTGTTAGCCCGTATCCGATTCGAATCGGGTATAAGTTCTAACATTGCTGTCAGCATATTTCGACTAACCCCAGTGTGAACGGAAATATAACTAACATCCAGCAAAGTTGGCTACAGCAATGCTGTCAGCCTCAGAGTAAATGCACCATGACCCTCGATCTTCTAGTTGCGAGTTCCTTCATCGCTATGACGCGATACCCTTGCCGCCGCACCCCTCTAAGCTAAGGGCTCTTTGGAAGCATCTTGGGAACTTCAGAAAGTTCTAATGACCTCTTGCTTGAGCGATGATATGTACCCGTAGAACAAATAAGATTCTTGTTACATAATACTGATGAGAAAGTTTCCATTTGTATTACAGAATTCCAAGTCTAAAAGAAAGCTAATTCGAGTACCTATGTTAATTCTAATTAGTGTATCTGATTTCAGGAAAAACAGAAGGAAAAGGTCTTGTCAGAGTTGAACCGCGCAAATACCTTAGAAAAAGATGAAGTTGAATATCAGCTCAAAACAGATCATTTGATGCATGAAGGCGTAACTGAATATATCGATGCGGGTTCGAATGATGACGATGCGGGAAATCACCTGCATATGCAAACGATACAGATTGAGAAAAAATGACTTGAATAATGAATCAACAAGCGCAGAATCTGAGATACCTAAATGCTGATAAAATGACGTGATTATTAGAAGTAGAATTATTGTTATTAGGAAATTGGTGCATTAAAAAATTAGAACTTGCAAGAGAAAACGCATGGAATTGACTCATGGTATAATTTTGTTATGTATTCACTGACGATATTAATTATCCATTTATTCAGTTATTGTTCTTTATTTATCGTCTTTTATTTAATGCAACGATTGAAGCTGGTAATCTTAACGGGAAAATACGATTTTACCAAACGTTATATAGTTTCATTTGAATCTGATTTAACTATGAACTAGTAGGGATATTCAAGTACTTATTTTTAATAAAGGTACATATATTATATTAATTGTTGGATATACCTAGTGAATTTAGCGGATTGGCAAGGAAACGCCATAAAAATTCAACGACTGACAGTATACAAAGAGCGTTACGTACCACAGGTCACCGAGTTGGACTATTGATGAGTCCCTAGGGAGCTGTGGAAAGTGTTCTAATTTTTTCTTCATTGAATAAGTAATTATATTAAAAGTAGACTGTATCGTAGGTAAGGAATAAACGAACGAAGAGGTCCTGTAGGTACTAGAGATTTTATTGCATGTATTTGACCGAGCAATTTTCCCAGATTGCCACATAAATAATTTTGAATCACTAGAGATTATACACGTCAACGTTTTACTTATGCTTTCTCTAAATACCTATTCAAGAATGTAGATTACCATATGACTCATATTCCCTGAGCAACAAATATAGTACCTATCTCCCTGTTACAATGCGTCTTGATACACACTCGATTTGAAAGAATAAAGTAAATGCTTGTGTTATCTGAAAACAATTATGAAAATTGAATTTTGAAATATAAAAATTGGGATCTATACTCTAAACTAACATGATAGTTGAATTTGCTATTACAAAAGGTCAACAGATGAATAGTTTTGCAACTTAGGTATTCTTCAATCTAATTATTTATTGAAATATGTGCCAAGGAAATTTATTATTCAACTGGGTGTAAAATGAAGTATGAGAAAATTGAAAAAAAGTTGGAAAAAAGCCGGTTAGTTATTTTGTATTGGTACTTCATCCCTGCACCCTGTTGAAGACTTTCTCATATTCTTTATTTTTCACGGCGTCTATTTCGCCTGCCTTTGCCGTCTCTGTAAAATAGGAAGGAATGTTGTTGAATAACTGCTGAGCAGCACTAAAACAAAAAAAAAAAATTACTAATAGGTAGTTGTTGCATCAGGCACGTTATTTATTGTTCAAAACAACAAGTCCTTAAGCTAATCATTATACATGTTTCATCAATTTTTGTTCCATCATTATTCAACAATATTGCTTAACGGTCTCTTTTCGTTAATTAGGATTTCATCAAGTATTATCAGAAGAAAGTTATATTCTGAAGTCATGAATACTGATTCCTATATAGACCGTCTATCTTAAGATGAATAAACTTCAGTGGGATGTGATGAATTAATAACCGATGAAGGAGTAGATAATATGCTAATTTCTTTTTACACTTTTGCTTGTTTTAGATTTAGAAACAAGGTATTTTATAATTATCATAATATGTTGTTTATGACGATTGTACTTTTGATAACGTAATTTATGTATGGTACATCTATACCTTGTATGTAGTTTAAGTATTCATTCGTGTTTTATTTTATAATAACCTAGAAAGTATTGAGTTAACTGAACTACAACGATGGTACGGAAATTTTACATTTAGTAGTAATTAAAGATCCGTTTTTGGGCACGTCACGTATGTTACATTCTAAAGTGAGCAACACATGGGTAATTTAAAAAAAAAAACAAAAAAAACGGCCTGTTTCAATTACCAGTTTATATCTTGAATGTTGAACACGTTGGAACCCTTTTATTTCTTAATGGTTTTATTGAGCATTTTATCTCCACTTTATCCAAACATGTAACGTGACCTCTCCCCTCTTACTTAACAAATTAGGCTGCAAGTTTCATTTTTTTGAAGAAGAAAAACCAGAGGACTTTATAAGAGGATATGAGGTTATAGTTGATTACAAATGATGGCAACTGCAGGGAAGCCCAAAGTTGGCGAACTCACCTTTTGTTCCATCGTCGTGGTCATTTTTTGTTGACGTGCCCTGGCTCACTGATTTTATGTTTCCTGCTCTTAAGTAGCTTCACTGCTTCAGTTTTATGCTAAGAATTCCGTCCACAGACGAGACGTTAAATTCTAGCCTAGTTGGTCTACAAAATAGAAATTTGTGAAAATTGTCGGTTTACCATTTTCTATGTCTATCACCGTGACTCATAATGCCTCCGTTTCTCCGCCCTGATATATTTACCAGAAAAAATTAAGAAAATATTCACTTGGAAATAAGTACTTGTACTTTAATATCGACGTGCTGAAAATTATGTGTGCTTGAAAATATTTTTCGTAGCTAAATTGAAGGGTAAAGAATCAAAACTCACATTTGCCAATTTAGTTCAAGGGCGCAAATAGGCAAAATACTGTACCTACACGGGCGCAGCAAAGATATTCCTGCACCCGTGTACAGTATTTGGCCTATTTGCGCCCTTGGAGTTAAAAATGACAAATGTGAGTTTTGTTTCTTTACCCTCCAAATGTACAATATTAACAGTTCTTTCCTACCATGTGATTGCCTTCTTCGCGTCATTCGTCATGGCGTCCGTACTTTTAGTTGACTACGGCAAAAAAGCAAATGTCCAAGACGTCAGATTTTGAATTTTCTCGATTGACAATGAGACTAATTGTGAGTGCATTTGTGAACATCACTCAGTAATCACACTAATGCTGATGAGTGATCACTTCGCACATACTATTTTAAAATTATGAGATGTTGAACACTTACAAAAAAATGTGAGTGGCCAAAAGCCTCATAACGGTAGGTAGTGGTTGGTGATATGTTGTGTGAGTGCATGCTCTCCAAATTGTCAATCAGAATTCTGATTAATTGTTGTATTCGCCTATTCTATTTAGAAATTATGCGTACATTTAAATTTTATTTGATGGTTTCTCGACAGCTTCTGAGTTCCAATATTCTGGAAAACTGTAAACCGACAAGTCTCCAACATTTTTAGCCACGATGAGGGAAACACCACTGGCGAAAATAGGGGGAGGGCTTGCGACTCGATCGCTCCCTCTGTCTAGTGAAAGCTCTCACAAAAAAATTCAAAAATTATATGAACGAAAGAATTTTCAACATTATCTTGGTAGTCAGCCTCCTCTCCTCACCTTAAGGTGGCTATATTTGTGCTTATGGGAAGTGCCTACGCCGTAAATACTGATTCTTGCAAATATGTTCTCTTCTCTGGTAGAAATGAATCGAGCTTAATTTGACGAAAATAATAGCTGGACCATGTATATTGTATATCAATTAATGATTTTCAAGATAAAAAATTGCAAAAAACTTTGTTCTTAAATTTTACAATGAAATATGCATTTTCTTTAGTAATATCCATAAAACTTTTTCATTTTTATTCTTTATGTTCGTCTATTTTTACCGATGTTCGTTATATGAAAGTTCTATCCACGTATTTGAGAATCATTTCTTAATGTTCCATGATTCATCAGATCGGCAGTAATTTGGACCCAAGAAGAAATAATAAAATATGATGGAAGTTGAAGTTCTGATTGTTCATTTTTGTTGCCCTCAGAATTTCTAATAGACTCGATATACATATGGACATGAGTATACCATCCTCAATTTCCTTGCAAAAGGAATTTAATATGAAAATTCTTTTGTGTCTCAGTTCTTATCTCTTACATGTATCCGAAAATGGAAACTTCGGAAATCAGCATTCGAAGTTTTCGAATGGCATTCATTCTTGAGGGGCATCAACAGTATTGGTGAACATTGTCCTAGCTTACCACTGAACACTAAAAGAAACCTCGATTGGTGTTTTGACTTCTAAGTTATTTGAAAAAAGAAAGTACCTATACCGATTGTGAAAAATGAACTAAAATCTCACCTTTCATCAATCAAATATACGAATTAACGATACTGGTGAATAATTTTTTTTTGTTTGCCACCTTAACCCGGCAGAAAAGAACATATACATGTATTTTTGACTACAAAAGACCTTTACCAAAAACGAACGGCCCTGATAGGGGTCGTCACGCCGTCGGGTCTACCCAGTCAAGGGTATAGGTCGCTACCGCCTGTCTCCAAGTCCCTCTGTTCTTACCAGTTCTCTGCCATTAAATCCCGAATCTCCGAACAATTTCATCCCTCCACCTCGTGGGTGGTCTTCCCCTTCCCTACCATGATCAGTAGGATGCCAAGACTCCACAATTTTATTCAATTTATTTTCGTGACTTCTGGCCAGGTGCCTCGCATATCCAAGTTTCAGCTTCTTCACTGTCCATCCAACATCAGAAGTATTAGACTTTCCTCTGATAAACTGCGTACTAAAATTTTATCGATCAATCTTAAACCTAGAAGCGACCTCACCGTTCTGTTGTGGGTGTCCCTCAGCTTATTAACTTGGATTTCGGTAAGGGCCCTAGTCTGGACCCCGTAAGTCAACGACGGCTCAACACACTCTCTGAACACCCTGGCCTTGGAGGCAATATTAAATTTGCTCTTGAAAATGTGTTTAAGAGACCAGAAGTTCCTCCATGCATTAGGTATACGAGCTTTTAGTTCTTTATTTTGTCTGGTTTTAAATGATAAGATTTCGCCTAGATTTTATATTCTGAGACTTTTTCGATTTCGTGATTATCAACCAAAAATGTTGACGCTTCAACATTATAGACATGTGTTTCGATTTTGAGAAATGAATTGACCGACCAACTGTAATTTGCTTGCCGCACTTAGCTCGTTGGCCATGGATTCCAGTTCATCTTTGCTCTCACTATACCAGAACAATATCATCAGCAAAACGGAGGTGATATCATTTTTGTCCATTGACCGAAATACCCTTATTCTCCCAATTCAAATTTTGAAAAATCTTTTCCAGAACGCTATTAAATAAATACGGAGAGCGGGGGGTCACCCTGCTTTACCTCCTTACTTATCCCCAGAAAGATCTAGTTTCACGTAGGCCTTCGAGAGCTGTCATCGAGCTTTCCCAGGATTTTGATAATATCCGCATGAATATAACATTGCTTTATCGATTAGACAAGTTCAAGAGTAAGAAAATTGGTGCATCTGCGGGGTGTGTACTCTATCGACTATTTTTGTCGAGACAGTTTTAAAGTTGCTAATTTCATTCCCATTATCAAACGATTGCGCCAATCACAGGTAGGTACATCATTTAATTGAAAGACTGTACTATTTATTTTCCATTCGTAAACATTATTTTTTTTGGCAATACTTGAGATCGAATATCACCATCGTAAATGTTGGCGCTTTCATTATAAAAACAAGAAAAAACAAAACAAAAGCACTTTCAAAGATGTATATTAATTGGCGTCGAATAGCAACGACGAAGAGGAAAGAAGAGATTTAACGATTTCTTAACACAAACCGACAAACCAAAATAGAATTATTTATAATTGCGACCACAGACTTAGTAGTGAACAGCTAGATATTATTTTGTGCACGCGTTTGATTTGTTTCATTATTGGACCATTTTATTAACCTGCTTAGTATTGCATACTCGCAATAGGTGGGATAGTTGTACAAAGTTATATAAGTGTGCCGTGAAAACTTATAATTCAGTTGCTGAGCCATACAGAATTCATTGGATCAATGGTATCAGAAAATTCAAGTTACCAAATTATTTCGGTCGAATTCGAAGTGCATGGCAAAGTGCAAGGTAAGAAACTATATTTTTGTACCCATTCAAAAAGTTTGAGACTGCCTTGGACTACACTACTGGAAGCAGTGGTGTAGCCAGACTTGGCATGAAGAGGGGGGGGGGGTTCGTTTCACTTTTACAAAGTTACAGGTGTAATACGTACTATTACCAGAATAAATTTTAATTTTTTCACATTCTTGGCCGATGCCAAGGGGGGGGGGTGTTCAGACCTCCCCCCCTGTAGCTACGCCCCTGGCTGGAAGTGAACATGAATGAAAGCAATAGGTATACCTACGGAATTATGAAATAGTTGTATAGATATATAGGTTTGAAGTGTTTTTTATTGACAAAAAATGATAAAGATATCCATACATGCTGATCTAGGAATATAATAACTTTTAACAAACAAAAAAAAAAACACAAAAACAAAACAATCAGCTCAAATATTCCCTTCAACCTTTTATTCTCCGTCAGCTCAGCATGGAAAGTAGATGCACAGACCGCTTCTGTATAATGGCATCTGTACCTATATATTCTTCATGAAACTGTTGACTTCCTTCATCGTAATACTGAAAGTTTGAACATTTAATGACGACGTTTAATATTAGAGAATGACTTCCATCAACAATGGAAGAATCTGACAAACGCTAAAATTTTTTTTCAGGTGTCTACTTCACGAAATACTGTCGGGATAAATGCACCGTGTTAAATGTTGTTGGCTGGGTTAAAAATAGCAAAAGAGGAACGATAGTGGGTAAAATGCAAGGCGAGAAACATTGTGTAGATGAAATGTAAGTATATATCTCACTTTACTATAGGTAGGTAGTAGGTACATTATAAATTACTTTGTGTACGAAGTATAAATCTGTAACTGTGTTTTCTAAATGGGAATTTGGGTGAAAATTTTCTGTAAGGTGACTCGTGAGACTGACACGCTTTGGAAAAATATTCCCACGTTATATTTTACAGTTTGTGAAAAATGATATGCGCCTGTAAGATCTTAGAATTTGGATGTTGATGCAGTGATACCATAGTTCAGAGTTTTGTTGAATTCTCCAACTTTTAATGAAATATTATATGCTCCCCCCGCAGTTTGTGCTGGAAAGACTCTATTTTTAATTACCTAGGTACTTGAAAATACAAAAGGTCATCACCTAAATTGGTCTCGTTTAGTTTTAGTTACGCATGTGAGAAGTAGCTTACCTATCTATTTTTATTGAAACAACACGTTTACATTAGCAAAACGTTTTCAAAATGAATAGATGGTTACAATCAATTCGAAATAAAATACATTCTGTATAAACACAACCGGCAACGTCTTTTTTATTTTTAATTAATTAATTAATTATTATTATTAAATTTGTTTTATTCGAATGAAACTATATCTGGTGGCTATATGTATGAACATATTGGATTTAAGCTTAGAGTTTCAAGTGTTGGCAGCCCTGTACATGTGTGAGTACGTATGATTTACCGTAAGCGTGTAGCTATAGGGCTCTACTGTAGCAAACTTCAACTATCATTAAGTCGATTAGAAATCCACTTTAAAAGAAAATCTGTCCTAAATTTAACTGTACCATCAACAAAAAATTGAATTATAATCAGTTCTACTGGTAGAATAAGTTTTACTCGTTTCTTTGCCCTCCTAAAGATAGTAGTTTTTTTATTTGAAAGTACACATGATCATTCACTCATCATTTTCACCCGCTAACACCCACGGAGGCAATCTTGCAGCGCACTCTAGTGCAGGTTTAATCCCAATAAGTAACAAGCACCCTTACACTTTTTGTATCCATAGTAAACTATGGAATTTACATTGTTTAACCACGATGTTCATTCATAGTTGTTTCTTTTTGCAGGATAAGGTGGCTATCCAAAGAAGGCAGTCCCGGTTGCCACATAATAAAATGCGACCTGACAAATTTGGAATACTTGGTGAAACCAGAATTTAAAGGTTTTAGCATACGATTTTAGGCAACCATATAATTTTAAGAAAAATGAATCGCTAAGGAAATGGAAGACATGCACAATTCTCAGTTGTTTTCATTTGTTCATTGGCAGATAGATTATATTGAACTGAGGGGTGGGGGATAGGGCAATGATTCCGCAAAGAAAACAGTATTGCTGGGAATGAGCGTATTTTCCGAGCCAGATTCCAGATACATCATTCACGTTAGTTGGAATCGCACTTACATGGTCCCTTAATTCTACGGATCCATTATACCATTTTTTTTCATAAATGTTATGTATTCATTGTTAATTTTATTAAATACTTGCGAAATTATATATAATGATAAGCAAATGTATGCGTAATTGCTCAATTCATAAGAATATTTTTTGTTGTCAATTACATACGCCAGTCAAGTAATATACCTACTTACAGTTTCATTTCATCAAGAGCTATATGGCAAATACACTGATATGTAGAAGGTGTAGATAGAGGATTTGAATCGTACAAACTCCGAGGGGCGTGTAAATGGGGAGGGGGGGATCTTCCTCCGAAGGTCAGTAGACATCTTGAGATTTTTTGAGACGAGTTTGCTTGTTTACGACTCCAATCCGAAGAATCTCAGATTTTTCCGCCGAAATTCCGAATTAAGAGGCTTTCCAATTGGAACAGTTTCGATTTCCCCCCGACCCATTCCCATCCCCATCCGTATGTCCCCGCAAACTACAAGGAAATTATCAAACAGAAATTATTGATTTTTCTAATTTCCTACGTAATTAAACGCACGATAATTGATTTCACTTTTCACATGGACCTCGGGCCTACACAATTAGGAGAATGAAACTTGCATTATGAGAACACAGGGGAGAGTACGCCTGTGATTTTGGGTGTTAGGACCCCTCTTTCACTTTCAAATTGAACATATCGAAAGTACAGGCACACACGGGGTCTGGTTTTCATAATCTTGGTACTTCAAAAAGCACCAAAACGATAAATGTACACGTAAAAACGAAATAGAACTTTATTATAGTGGATATTCATTATAAAAATATATGATTCAAAAGTTCCCGCAGCAGAACGGTAAAGGAACAATACAAATGCTCGTTCTTCGATAAAATTCATTCGGAAAAAGTTGAACGAATTCTAAAATTAAACACAGAATCGACTTCAGCACTGAACTGACCATTCCCCGAATAACGTAAAAATAAACTGATGAGATAAATACGAAAATTTATATAGAAAACAGATCATAAAACTAAAAAACTAAAAAGGGTCTAGTTTTTAAAAACTTAAGTACCCGAAACACCTTTGCTGGTACACTGCAAAGATACAAGGAGAACTTTTCTAAAACGCAGTCAGAGCATATTTTTGAATATGCAGTTCGAAAAGCACAAAAATGATCTATAGATCTCAAATTTGATTTAGTTTTCCTCTGATGTTCAACAAAATCTGTGCTTACTGAATTTTCGAATTGGAATACCCAGCGAATAGACTTACGCGTTTCGGAAGTTTTTTTATTAGCAATTACATATTGCGGTAACATGAAGGAAAATTGTTTTTTCTTGTTACTCAAAAAAGAAATATTGAAGTGGAGGAGATTCCAGCACCCGATTCCGAAAAGAAACACTTACTGCATTTCAGAAATAAGCTCTTTTATTAATAACAAGTAAATTTTGCAATAACGCGGAGAAAGATTACTTTTTTACAATACGACAAAGATATACCTACATATTGACAAAGTGGGGGTTCCATCACTAGATTTCAGGAAAAAGTGAACTTGCTGCGTTTTATAAAAGTCTTCCTCACATCTCATGGCCATATCCCACTGATGTTTTCTTTCGTGTCAGAATGCTTGCGCGACCAAGTTAATAGCTCTTTTGGACATATCGATATTTAATTTCGATAAATTTACTAAAATCGGATAAATATTTCAAGTTTTATTCGAAAAAATATGGCATAAAAGCATAAGAACTGAAGAATGGTTCGGAAGTCGAGTACATTGTGATCTAAGTTGATCCACCAAAATTACGTAATTCATCGAACTATCGATTTTTCAACGCTAGGATCCTAACACGCCAGCTAAGCCACTATTAAACATCTACGAATCCACGTAGGGTATAAAATCAAAGGGAAAACTCATTTCAACGCTAGATTAATACATCAGAGAAAACAATTAAGGGCCAATATTATAAAATTTGGTTTAAAATAACCACTGGTTAACCGTCGATTATTTTTAATCAACTTTTATAATACTGGCCCTCACCATTTCAGATTTAACCAGAAAAATTATCCTGTAGGACTCCTATTACTACAAACTACAAGCTAAATGCATTACATTGGTACATTTTAAAATTTACTTGTTAATAATACGCAACCGTAATAAATGAAAGATTGACAAAAAAAAAAAAAAAAAAAAAATCAGAACGTACTTTTATGTAACTTATATGAACTACAAATATAACCGTTAAGTTGGTACTTGGTAGTCAATAGTAGAGAGAATGATGGAAAATGAGAACAAGAAATGACGAGACAGGAAAAATGATACAAACGATTACTTAAACAAACATAGAAAATTCAATACATAACATTAGGTATACAAAACTACAGTAATTTGTGTCACGAATGTCTTGGTATTTAGTTTTCTTCATAAATGACGTCAATAATAATAGGTAATAAAAATAACTACAGAATAATTAACAATTACACATTTATTATAAAAGGAACTAGATTATCTGAGTTTTAAGATAAAACGCTAATATTAATTTTTATTCTTACGTACGATAAAAAGTATATTATGATTATATCACAAATCTAAATATGGTACGTCACTATCATTCACCAATATCGAGAAAAATTAAAGTGAGAAGTAAAAAAAGCAAAAACGTTTTGGTTTTGTGGTTAACAAAAGTGATACGAATTCCAAGAATGAAGGTCTAATTGAAACAAGAATAACAAAATTTATAACAGAACAAAGTTACTCAAGAACCACGAACTCTTAATTTAGGGTATATGCTTGGAATGAAAGTTACAATTACTACGTCAAAAATAAGCGAAATTGTAAGAAGTTTAGACGAATCTGATTCGTATGGAAGAGCATCATGATGATTTAACAACTTAACACAAAAAATATACATACACTGGTCGACTCCATTTAACACGAATAACTCAACAATAATTCAAACAGCAGAACTAATTTTTCACTAATGCCAAAAAAATCGTACATCTATATTGGTAATAGTTCAACAAAAGAAAAATAAGAATTCAACCGGCTCAATTATGTACAGAACATGAAGTATTTTCGAATTTTACGAAATAAGGTTACGTTACGAAAACGTACATGAAGTAATTCACCGGCAATAAGGATACCAGTATATCGAAGGAAATGAATAAACTTTCGATATTATAGGCATCAAATTGTTATAAAATAAAAATAGTAATGATAATACATAGAATAACTATAACTAACAGTCCCTATAAATACCTGGGATGATTACACTAATATTCGAAATAAAATTAACAAACAATAATGTCCGAGTCAAGTTCATTCAAGTTTACCTTGTTTCGCGGGGGCGAAACACACCGAACCCGCTTGAACATTTTTCGACTCTTATATTCATTTTTCACCCATCAGAAATTTTTAAATTTCTGAGTATGGTTGGGTGTGTTGTG
Organism: Acanthococcus lagerstroemiae; assembly: GCA_031841125.1. Lineage (NCBI taxonomy): Eukaryota > Metazoa > Arthropoda > Insecta > Hemiptera > Eriococcidae > Acanthococcus > Acanthococcus lagerstroemiae. Next base: position 34,320,626 of record CM063107.1, read on the forward strand.
TACTGTGGATGGAAGGATTCATCACATGTAAGCGAACATTACACTAGTATCCGAAAATTAAAATCTAAGAAGGTAAACAATTACTTAATGGCACGAAATATCGTATTAGGAAACATTTTTCCATATCGAGACAATTTTACTTTAAAAGAAAATTAAATGCTTTTAAAATTAAATTGTACTCGTATGTGTTGCACACAGGAAAAGCACAAGTTCTAGAGTCATGGTTGATAGTCTTTAGCTTATGTGATGCTACAAGTAGAAGGATTCTGGAAGGTAGGTTCGCAAGGCAAATATTTTTCTATTGTTAAATATTCGGATTGAAAAATCAGGCGATTCAAAATTAATTAATAACCCATTTTAACCTAACACTAACACAAGATGTATAATTTGAAACATTATTGGACCATGTGACCAATATTAAGACTTAAAAGTTATTTCACCAAGCCTTCAGGAAAAAAACTAGGGGAACTCTTCCCCTACTAGAAAATGAAACAAAATCTTTACAGAAACGCCAATTTTGATTCGAATCTACATTGCCTTTTGCAAGACTACCATTTCATTGACTTTTTGAATAAGGTAACAGAAATGATAGCGGTCCCAGTTATAAAAGTAAAAGGAAAAAACTTGGAAAACTCGAGAAATTAGAAAGCGATAATTCTATTTTGGAATGGAAGAAGCTGATGGTTAATACTGAGAATTGAAAGAATTGGAATGGAATTCATTTCGATAACATTTATGTACACGATCAAGTTAATCAACACTGGTTTACAGTAAGTCAGAACTATTGGTCAATTTCTCCAGGACCTCTTTCAAAATCGGATAAATTTCTGTAGATTTTCAGTATCGTACTTTTCATAAGAAAGGATCACCAACAAATCAACAGCTTTAATTTACTTTTTGAATAGGCTCAAAAATGAACTACCCAAAGGTAACTACATAGAACGAACATCTCAGGTTCACATAAAACGATATTCACTATATGTAATTCAAATTACTTCAAAAGATTCACGACTTTTCACCTGAAGTACGATTTATCGAAAACAGAGCCGGAAATGAGTAAGATCATGAAGCCAGCGATCAACCATCATGATCTTGAAAAAGAAAAAGAGACTAGAACACGAATAAGATCATAATTTTAGGATTTGTACACCACGACGTTGTTCTGCTGTTGAGACATTTTTGGCCTTAGATTATCATCTCAAAAGCAAATATGACAACTGACGATTATTGAAATCATAAACCTAGTGACTTTCAGATCTCACGATTGAATGCTCCAGCCCTTCCTTAAATAAAGCTTTCCAATGCTACCCCATCATCAGCAGACATGTACACAAACTCTTCAACTAAGTTTCAGTCAACTCATTTTCAATGCGGATCAAGTCACCATAATTACTTTTTGTACTGACGTTTCATAAAAATACAGTGACAGACAACGATGGACGAAACGTGACCTGACTACTGGCATGAACCTTTCCAAATACAACCGCAAGAGAAAAATCGGTACATCATCTGAAATAATTCACATACGAGTCCGAAAGCTTTTCCTCGATTCCCCTGAAAACAGCTTCGAATGTTTGGATATGTACGGTTGTACATAGCGATTATTGATTTGATTTGGGGACAAAAGCAAGAGTACGAAATTACATCAAAGAGAATGAGATCGCTGGGATCAAATAATACTGGAACCAATGTGATTATAACTCGGCATACATCCTGAAACCTTTCGAATACAAATAATACTTATTATAATAACAGAAAGGAATAAAATACACCATAAATCCCTCGGGTTAACCTTATTAAAAAAAATTATCACAACCAAGATCATTCAATCAAGTATCACGCAGCCGATATGCTTATCGATTTGTAATACTACAAATCTATAACGAGAGTCAACAAGGATTTCAAACATAAAACCGGTAATTAAAATGAGGATAACAATAAAACAGGGAATTCACAATAAAATTACGAGAAACTCCAACTTTTTGATTTCTGGTATCAAATTTAGAGACTGACACGTCTTCATCGTATACTTTATTCGCGACGAGAACGTTTTGACCTAATAGTCAGGCATGCATCAGATGCAGAATCGCGAAAAATGGATTTTTTGCTACCGACCTGAACTTGGGATTGCGCTGTCAGCTGTAACGAAATTGCCTGCGTATTCAGTTTCTCTCCTAATAGTAAATTTTTCAATCCTTTCATCTTCTCGCTGGATAAAATAATCCTTGGTGGGTGAGATTCGGAGATACTGCTTTCAAACACATTCTCGCTGTCCATGGCAGGGCAGACACTGAGAATTTCTGCTTCGCCCACAAATGGTTCACCACCTCCTTGAATGAGGAAATCTCGGTTCAGTAATTTTTCACCACAAGCAGCAGTCAGTTCCTTAATACCTGGATGTAAGTTACTCGATTCATGTTCGATCTTTATTCGACCTTTTGTTTCGTTTACAGTGAACTCAGAGGTTGATTTTCCGTTCTCTTGAACAGCTTCTTCCTTGACATCTTCCAACTTGACGTTTAGCTGCACATTATTGCAGTTTTCGTCGCCGTCGTTCGTAAAGTGGTGCTCGATGATAGCGACTTGCCCACGTACTTCCGAATCAAATTTGGAAATCGTGTTCACTAACGGCTTAGCCCAGCCGATATGTAGGACCGGAGTTTGACTACCTTCTTCCCACTGACAGATACCGTCGTAAAAACGAAGCAGATGGGCGAAACATTCGGGATCTTTCAGTATAGAGCGTGCGCTGTGGCCACTGACTACTTTCATAATGTGTGGTATGAGTTCATTAGCAATTTCCATCACTTCTTTATAAATCTCTTCGTCATCTCGCGAGTAGTTATACCTGAAATAACAGAGTGATCATTACATAAGAATTTTCTATAAACTATTGAAACTAGTAAGTCTGGATCAAATAAAGCACGAAGCAAGGATGACATGATTCTGTAGATGACCGGGATGCTCCTCGGGTGATACCATTCCAAGATGAGGGTGACAAAATGTTAGTCAAAAATGCAGCGAATGGACGAATAATTTACTTTCCATGAAAATTCTGATTTCAAAATACCTTAATAAATCAGCTGATTGCTTTCAATACTTATGAGATTCTGTTAAGATTAGTTAAGGCTCACTCTGACTTAGTCAAGACTAATGCAAATACCCTTACGATTCGTTACGGTTCACTAGACTTCCAAATACTCATCAGATTGATCTAAATCAGACTCTGTCCAGACTTCTGTTGACTCATTCAGACAATTTTAATAAGTACACTCACATTCTTCATTCAGTTTTAAACTTTGCGAAAACTCATCTAGATTCTTCAGTCTCAATCAGCCTACCTTCAGACTTGCTAATTCATTTTACGACTCGTCGGACTGATACAGACTACTTTCAACATTCTTTCACACTTTTGAGAAAATTTACAGATTTTACTGAAATCCATTTAGATTCTTAAAAGGATTCATTCAAATGCTTCACAGATTCATTTAGATGCTGATTTAAACTCTGTTAAGATTCATTCAGAATCATTTCGAATTCATGAAGCCTCATCAGAATCTTCTAAAATGCATTCGGAGATTCTTCAGAGGCCTATTTAGACTACGTTTGCACTTGCTCTGGGTTTTTAAGTTCTATTCCGACTCAGCTAATATGCTAATCTGAATTGAACTCTCAATTCTCCCCAACATGAGGGCATTCAATAAAAGTAAACAACGTGTTTAGCACACAACACGAAAAGGATTATCGATTTCTCGGAATCTGTCAGAATTATGCGAACAGCAGAGCGATGCAGCAAAAACGCTGAGAACAACGTCCTCTTTTAGAAGAATACTCGACAGGCAAAGCCATAAATTACTTACTGTTTCAAAACATCGCCAACGTTGGCCCAACTCTCGAATGCTTCTTTGAACAGCTGTTGTCGGTAGAAGTAGCCACCCTGATATGTATACGGGTATACGTGCATATTTTTGTAATTTACCCGGGCAGTTAGAACTGCTTCTTGAAATAATGATGTACATGGTGGTCGGCCAGCTGTTGGAGTCATCTCTTCAAGTTCCGCTAGATTTCCTACAACAATTTGAATCGAAAATATCTTTCGAATAACAAATGGTTAGCATTTGTCCTAAGTACAAAATCATCCTAGTTGAATCAAGATAATTAGTTTCACATAGCTATGATTTGTGATGGTTTACATGTCACAGTCATGAAGGAAATGAAATAAATTCAATAAATAACAAGAGCAATAGAATTTACAAACCGAGAGCCATCGGGTACAATGAAAGATGACCCATATCATACAACAGCCAAAGTAACTCTTGTTGCATGAAAGCCACTTCAATTGCATCGTAGGTTCCGTTCAAGTTAGGATTTATAGCCGAAACCAAGGCTGCCACTTCCATTTGTCTGTTACATATCACAGGGTAACCATTCACATACAGCCAACATTTCGATGCGACGCCTGAATCGACTGATTGTCCTCGTTTATCTTCGTTTCCCTTTCCTAAGCCAACAGTTGACAAATTGAGTTCGTCAATAATTCATGTTTGATTCAATAATGCTTCTTCGTAACTAACCATGCCAGGTAACTTCTGCAGTTTCGCAGGAATTTTCTCCGAAAATGACCCACGAATGGTCTTCAGATAAGGCTAAATGCACGTCATTGAAGCCAAGGACTTGACACGCAGCGACGACAGCAAATGCAACCCCAAAACAATCTAGCTTGCTACCTGAAGAAGAAATGAACATCGTTTATCGCTCGAGGTAAACGAATCTTAAGAAATGTAAGCAGTTAGTCTGATAGTGACAGAAATATTGACCTGTTAGGTAGCTGTAGAGGCTTTGTAAGTGAGCTCTATCTTTGTAGTAGCTTCTGGTTAACGAATTCCATATCACATCAGAGACTCGTTTCACGAGTTCGCGGGTAGCATACTTGATATCTCCGTACAGAGATAAGTCCACGTATCCTCTAATAGTCGCATGGAACTTCTTATACAAAGCGTCCACAATTTTATAGTCAATAGTTGGTAACTTCGGGTTGATGAATATATCAGTTTCATCTGTAGTTACACCAGTTCTGTTACAAGTTAACAAATTCTCGATGCTTCCAACGACAATCGATAGCAAAGCCAGGTCGGGCTCCTTCGTATTTTCCATTTCATATTTGAACAGCTGCACCACTTCGGAAATATCTTGAATCGGAAAAAACCGTTCACGAACCGCAGTTCCCTCCATTATGACATAACGTTGATGATTAATATTAATAGAAATTAATGTAACGTTTAAACAGTGCGATCAATTGAATTGAATGGTCACTGAGGAGATATCGCGCTTCAATATTGTACAAGTGGTAAACAACGGGGGTGAAAACGTAAAAGATTTTACAATTGCGTGCAATTGCCGCAATTCTTTTTTTTAATTTTTTTATGCGATAAAAAAGAAAACCAAAACAAAACAAAAACGCCGCGATTTTATTTTGTTTTTGTTTTGGTGATTTTGTGTTTCAGTCTGTGTCTATCGCTCTTACGTTAGAGAGAAGAGTCTCATTTCATGACGTCAGTCATTGGCGCGATGAGGAATTTAGCCCGTTCTCATGAGGTTTTAAGCCAATCACATTTAAGGTACTTTTTGATTCATAATTATTATTTACTCATGATTTTTTCGTGATATTTAGAGATTGTGATGTGGTATACCTGAATATTGCTTTCAAATCCGACCTTGCGATATCAAATTGATAAGTTCCTCTCTCTCGATAAGTTGATTTTTTATCACACATACACACGCACACAGTGAATCAGATTTAACCAATCCAAAATCATAACAGTTGATTGTTGGATGGCGACATGTGAGTACTTCGGTGAAATTTTTTTATGTTTTACGGAATGAATTTGTGCAGTTCGCATTTTGAATTGTTCGCGTATAATGTTAAACGAAAACAATAATGAACAAAAATCAACCGAAGATGCGAAATGTCTCCTCAACAAGAAGTTTTACTCGCCAACCATCAGGATAACCGTTTCCCTGAGGGAACCCGATGAAGAATCTTGCTCAATATTTAATTATATTTCTCTAATCACCGAAGAGGTAAGGAGCTATATGAAAGTAGAAGTATTTTTACGAATAGAATACGTACTAAATGAACTCTGAAAATGAGGTGATACGCGTTCATATTTGCTGCACGTTCACTATCTTGTGTAGAGCTTCATAAGCCAGCTTTCAGAAACAACTACCGTACCTCAGAAGCGGTAACATTTGTCATTATTGGCAACGGTTCCAATTTCTGGAGCTGTAAGACGCCATTTTACAAGAAAGAACGTAGTCAGTCCGAACTGAAAGCATTCATTCGAGAGATACCCTGAGTAATGTACGAGTGTTATCATCGATGCACTCGGGATATCATTACTACGAACGTGTAAATGAATCGGCTTGCGATTTCTGCACCTTTCATTAGTAGCTCGATCAGCTGAACTGCTATTCTCGGTAATTTGATTTGTCACTTAGACAGTGCCCTCCAGTGACAAACATCATCTACCTGCGTGAATTCCATACATCAAATGAATGTGTGTTTGACTGGTTTCACGCTACCTTATGGGGGCACAGGCGTTATCAGTAGTTGTAAATCAAATAGCGTGAAAATTTGAAACCAAGTCCAGCGTTTTCGCGTCCGTGATGTCTCAGAACATCGGTGTCTCGGAAAAGATTGGCAGGGTGTCGACGTGTTCTTTTAAAAACCATTTCTAAATTTCCGTTGTCCAGTTTTCGAGTTTGAACGAGTGCTTATCCTCTACGCGAAATTTCGATGTTATTTTCGACTGCTGCTAGCGCTCCGGTGTGCCCGTGTGCATCTCGTAGATTTACTGCGGTAGGATAATGCAAGAGGCTCGCACAATGCACGCAGTATTGCTGCATTTCCTGTTTCGAAATTAACCCCCATTAGCGTATTGTTTTTGCTGGTTTCAACTTCGCGGGCTTACGTGAAATTGGTCGGCCGCAGAAATTTGATATAGTTTTGCGGCGCCGACATACGCTGGCGTTGTGCGGTCTATTGGGCCCGCGTATTTTTGGCGGGAAAGTTGTTGCGTACCGTTTCGGTTCGAGCGAAGCGGAAAGAAATGTCGGAAATATGTTTTAAATATCGCGATTTTTATTATTTTTTTCTCGTATTAATCGTATCGTAATTAATTGGCGTATTGAGTGATGGAGGCTCGAGGTGAAGCTCCGGAGCGGCGTGCATACTCCTAGGAATTATCACTTCGGTTCGTGTCGCTGGTATTAGGAGAGTAGATCTACGTGGGAGGTTCTTCGTAAATGGGCGTAACGCAACTTCCGAGTCCCCGCTTATTATTTGATTGGACTTTCGACGTTTCGAGCTTCTCTGTAATGAAAATGAGCAAGGTGTTGGTAGATGTCAAGTCGGAGATGCCTTTTCCTTTCATTCAGTTCAATGTTGGCTCTTGTGTAATTATATTTTTACTGTATGCGTTATAGCGGCCGCGTGAAAACTCGTTATTGCATTGCTAGTGTTGCCAACCCAAATCACGTTCGTTTACCTCCCGAGTGGCGTATTGCTTTTTTTTTGATTTTTTTCTCTCTCCAAGTTTCGTATTTAGAAGATAGTAGTTTGCCGACTTATATAATAGCTTAAAAGCTATATTTCGGTGTGATGGGTGAATTGACCTTAGTCGATTTTATCAAAATTTCCCTTAAATAGTAAAAAATAATTTTAGAGCCCGTCGTTACAATCCTACCCCCTCCTGAGGGGTGTGATCTTGAAACATATGTTTTTCACATTTTTAGCTCAATCTTGGAAATTTTTGGATCGAATGGTATAAAACTTGGCATACAAGTGACGGTTTCCAGTATAAATACAACCACATTTTCTACTTTTTTTGTTTTTTAAAATCGATTTTAAAAATGGCGTCCTTGCCGCCATTTTTGAGCTCGCCAAAAAATCCCCCCCCCATCCGGAGAGGCGTGCTCTTATGATTTTCTTATTTTTTTCTCAATCTTGGGCATTTCTTAGTTGAATGGTACGAAACTTGGCGTATAAGTGAAAGTTTCCAGAATGAATATGACCTTATTTTTTGAAATTTTAGCATTTCATATGCTTTTACTACTGGATATACTTGAGCGAAAACCGTAACGCCCCCCCCCCCCCGTAACGGCCTACTGTCACGTTCCTTTTACTAAGACGTCATACTACTGGGTATACTTCAGCGAAAACCCTAACGCTTCCCCCATCCCCCGTAACGCTGCTGTTACTATGACATCATACTACTGAGTATACTTGTGCGAAAATCGTGTTGATACATTTCCATGGAAATTTATTTCTCGCAGCCAGGAGTATACTTGAGCGAAAACCGTAACGTTTTTCCCGTAACAGTCCCCGTAAAGCTCCTGTTACTATGACGTCATACTACTGAGTATACTTGAGCGAAAACCGTAACGCTCCCCCCGTAATGGTCCCCCGTAACGCTCCTATTACTATGATATCATACTAGGGAGTATACTTGAGCGAAAATTGTATTCATACATTTCCATGGAAATTTATTACCTCCAGCCAGGGGTATACTTGAGCGGAAATCGTAACGCCTCCCTCGACACGCTCCCTTCGACACGAAGCTAGCGCCCTTTCGAGCATTACCTCAGAGACGTCGGGGTTCTGTTCTCATTTCCAGCACAGTTCAGCTCTCAGTTCTTTAGTTCAGTTTTTTCTTTCTTTTTTGGCCTCCAAGATCGATTTTGAAAATTTAAAAATAGCGTCCATGCCATTATTTTTAAGCTGGCCAAAAATCCCCCCCCCCTTCCTGAGGAGTGTGACCTTGAAATATATGATTTTCTCATTTTCAGCTTAATCTTCAGCATTTTTCAGTCGTATGATACGATTTGGCATGTCAGTGAAGGTGACCTGTATAAATACAAATAATTTTTTTGAACTTTTTTTCTACCTTTTTTGCCCGTTTATATCAGTTCTGAAATTTTGAAAATGATGTTCATGCTGTCATTTTTGAGATGGCAAAGATCTTAATTTGCAAATATTTCTCAATAATATATTTCCCACTTTCATGTCAATTTTCAGCAATTTTAGAGTGGTTGGTAGTACGTACCTACACACTCACAAAACGTTTTTTCACTTTTTTTGCTCATGGAGCTGAAAACCCGGATTCGGCTCCCATTTCTTCTTAAATAAGAGTCATATAAAGGGTAACCTACCTGGAAAATGTTTAATGATGGTGATGAATGATGATGATAAGGTTATCAGCCTTACGACCGGTTTGATGCAGCTCTCCATTTCTCTGTACCTTGTGCCAGTTATTTCATTTCCATATAACTCTTACATTTGACATGGGATTATCTGTTGAACAAACTGGAATCTTTACCGATCTCCCCAATTCTTTTCGTCCACCCTTCTTTTTCGCAGCGGTGATATTCCTGGGTGCCACAAGTTATGCCCTATTAGTTTATCTCTCCTCCTCTTCAGACAATTCCAAATATCCACCCCAAAAAACCTGTGTTCGATTTTCCGTATCGAATCCTTCCCCCCCCCCCTCACCCTCCAATAAGTAAATTTAATTCCGAAGATTCAGCTGACTTAGAAAATCGAAAATTATCCCAGTGAAGGATTTTTGAGTTATCTATTTCGAATATTCGATCAGATTTCTGATCTGCTTTAAAATCAAATTTTCATATGTGGGACGGAGCAGCCGTGAGATTAACTTATAAAATCGAGCCAAGTATTGAAACACGGATTTTTGTTCCCTGATACTGAATTTTCTACATGGTTTTTGATTTGGCTCCCTTATGAGTCTCAAGGAGGGGAGCAATGTTTACTTAACCAAAAAAATCGAACCAAAGATCGAAGTAAGAATTTGTGGGTCGCTGATTCCGAATATTCCATGACATTTTTGGTCCAGCTTTTACTTGAGCTCCAAAATTTGAATTTCAGATGTGCAAAATAGCCTAAACAGGCACAGCTTGGAAAATCGAACAAAGCATCGAAATAGTTAATGAAAATACTCGTAGTTTAAAAATACTTAATTTACCTACAAAAGAAATCAGTATTACCTAAATGTGCACCTTAAAATTAAATTCAGTATATTATGCTTAATATAATTTAAACTCATTTACTATGTGTATGTATAATCTAAAATTGACTTAAAAAAATTCAAAATTTCGTTGAAAATTTACAGCAAAAAAAAAAAAATGAAAAATATAAAACTTTAGCCAATTTGGAATTTTAAGGAAATTGAAAGGAAAAATTGAATGAAAACTAGAAATTTGATGTAAAATTTGAACTGATATAATCTCCTTTTATTTTTTCATATAGTTAGTTGAGTACAAAGAGTACTGAAGGTGGTACATAAATATTTTGTACTTTCTTGATCTATCTGATTTAGAATACCAGTGAATTAGTTTTTGATTTGTGTGATATTTTATTGCTCCAAAATGTAAACCCAGTTTAAGTCGCCACATTTTGTGACATGCTTACTGATTCTAAAAATCTAATTCCAGAAAAGAAATCGTCGCCGTGAAAAGGAGAAGCGTACTTTAAATGGTTCGGTGGACGAAAACGATGAAGATGACAGCGATGTGAAGAGATTAGCCCAGCATTTCGAAGAAAAATATGTAAGTTTTTAGAAATGTTCAGTTATCAGATTATTTCGAGACTAACCGGGACACAACGTTCACCTAACCTTTGTCTCCGGAGCTTTTTATTCTTCATGTATTGCTCCCTTACCGATTAATGGAAATTCAGGAAAGGTCTAATCCAGTCGTGTTTCAAAGCACTAAAAATCTAGCCTTGTTTATTGATGCTTGTTGATGATGTTTTTTCAGGGCGGAGTTGGTACCAAAAAGAAAAAGAAGAAGAAAGCTCCAACATTTTATAACTACACGGAACTAGCCGCTGGTTATGACGAAAGTGATTCCTTTATTGATAATTCAGAAGTGGTGAGATTCCATACATTAAACAATTTTTTCTAGTTTTTCTCAAACGAGAGCGTAATGTTAGTTACTTTGAGTGTCAAGATGCTCGCCGTTTTGAAGCTGGATAGGTTGGCAATTATCATCATTTCAAAAACTTGTAATTATTACAGTAAAAGTGTCCGTTTTGTTTGAAGCACATTTAGAGGTCTGGAATTGATTTTTTCCGAAAATCATTTTCCTTGGAAGAGGCACAGAAATGCGTTAAGGAATGTTGACTTTTCTCTATTCGAATAGATAGTGTGATGTCTGTAACACGTTTTTCTTTTTTCCGTAGTTTGATGAAGCTTTACCGGATGAAATGGAAACCCTCCACGGAGGTTACTACGTTAATGTTGGTCAATTAGAATTCAAGAAGGTGGAACTCGGTGACGATAATTCCGATTTAGATGAAATAAGAGTTGGCAAAAAGAAGGTATTGGTTATTGCTTCATACTGAAAACTTTTCACTTCTTAAGCCTATATTTGTATCATTTGTTGATTATATTTTCAATTCATTTCTCGAGGGGGGGGGGCGAAGGACGAATACAACCAATTCTTAATTATGTTTATGAGAATTCGACGTCATATTAGTCCCTCAGCTTCAGGAAAGTGGATGGGCATGAACATCCTTTCTCTTGAGAACAAGTAGAGTACTGTAAAGGATTTTATTTCCCAAATTCGTGGGCTAAATTTCAGAAAAACTTTTTTGTATGTTAAATGGAAATTGAAGATTGAAATTGTCATCTTGCTCGAACTTGTCTCTTTGAAAATATGTTCGATTGTAGAGTTGGATTAAGTATACTATTGGAGAAATGAAAATTTATACGTTTCAGTCGCTCGTAATGTACCTGTAGTGAACGGTTAAAAAATAAACAAAATTCTTAAAAATTCTAATTATTATTATTATTTTTTTTTCGTGAATAGCCGTCTGTATTGAAAAGCGATGATTCCGCCAGTGATGCGGAAACTGTGAAGTCTGATGATAATTCGGAGATTGAAGATGAAGAAGCAGAAACTGTTGCAGAGGTATTCAACGTGAAATTAGTTTGTTGATACGGTCTTTCAAAATCAGTAATTTTATTCATTTGTTGAAATTTTAGAAGTTACCAGAAGAAACTGATCACGAAGAAGTCGAAAATGAGCCTTCTAGAAACATTATTACCGAAGCTGTTAATTCTGTGGAAATTCCGAAGGTGGAAAATGTAGACGACAGCGTGAATCACCAGTGGAAACTGAATGGCGATATTACGAAAAAGAGTAAGAAAAAGTATAAGAAACGTCGTTTGGATGATGATGACGATGGTCGGATGGATGGTTCGTCCAAACCGAAGAAGAAAGCCATTACGGTCAAATCGTTGTTGGAAGAAAAACGAATTGTTGAAAGTAAGATCTCGAGATTACGCTGTTTAGTTTCTAAATGTTTCGTACTATTTTATAAAGTTTAAAGTAGTGTTGCACGTGTTAGTGATGAATCACAGTACACAAGGCAGGGGCTCGTATTTCAAAACTTGATTGAAATCGTGAAATAGGGAGGAATCCTGATCAAGTCCCAAGGTCCCCCGAAGTTTTCTGAGGATTAAATGCTGCCCTGAATTCCTCTACCAGAAAGCGAACACAATCTGTGGGTTTCCGCATATGTGAATAGCTCAAATGCTGAGGACTAGAGAAAATTCACTTTGTTTCATCTCTGTCTCTAAACTGCCCTCAATTTCTGATGTAATATACAGTACCTATATCTTGATACGGGTTCTCATTGACTGACATCTGGTGAAGTGATAACTCTGTCTTTGGTGAATGTTTCGTCATAAAACTAATTGAAAATTACGGATCTAATTTTAAACATCTGAATCATGTTTCGTTGCCCGAATATGTCTTCATTTTGATTTATCAGGTGTTGAATGTAAATATTTCATTCGAAACTGAAATGAATTACAGATGGCGATAACGGTCCTCTTTCTATTAAACTAGTGGAGAATGCGCACAATTCTATCAGTGACGTGATCGAATCAGTTGTTAATGCTGCCAGAAACCGTTCCGAGGATTCTAGAGATAGTACATCTTCCAGTTCAGATTCAAAGTCTGTTGGTATGTTTGAAATCGAACCGTCATCTTCATTAGACTTCTGCGTAAAACATTGTTCTGTTCCTCTATTTCATTGGGATTTAAACTTAAGAGTTTCACGTGTTGGCAGCCCTGTATGTGCTAGTGATCACGTATGATTTACTGTAAGCGTGTAGCAAGCTTCAACTATCATTACGTCGATTAGAAATTCACTTTCAAAGAAAATTTGTCCTAAATTTAACTGCATCATCACCAAAAAATTGAATAATAATCAGTTCTACTGGTAGAATAATTTTTACTCGTTGTTTTACCCTCCTGAAGATAGCAGTGTTTCTATTTGAAAGTACACATGATCACTCATTCATTTTCACCCGCACAGGTGATTTTGCAGCGCACTCTAGGGCAAGTTTAAACCCCAATAGTTATTGGATGGATTTCCCCCCCCCCCTGTAAATGACTAAACTAGGCTTCCAGAAATATCGATGCCCCTCATGTCGAGTGCCTCGAATTTTCATACGGTGCTCTCTGCTTGAGAAGTGGGGTATGTATTGAGTTTGTAATGCTAAAACGGTCGATGGTTTAGATTCCAGAATCAGTAATGAAACGGAAAAAGAAAGTCATCCCGAAGATGTGGAAACGGCGGAGTCTACCAGTAGTGTTTCTGGTGCCTCAAGTGTTCCAAAAGAACAAGTTAAATTACCGGATAACTTACCATCGGAACTTTTAGATCTGATCTCACAAATTAAGAATTCCGCTCAAACATCCGATTCGGGAGTTAGATCGTTTTTCAATTCATTTGTAAATTCGAAATTATTAAGGTGAGTTGATAGAAATGCGAACCTATTACTGCGTTATCTGTGTTATGAGTTACATCGTATTTATCAGTCCCCAAATTTGCGGTAGATTAGTAATAGTTGTTTTGCCTTATTTTTGATGTACAATCTACGTATCTTTTTCAGTCTGGAAACCAAATCCAGACATTTAATGTCGAATAAGAGGCACGCTTTGTACGATTATTTGGCTAGTTTTCTTCCCTGTTCAAAAGACACGCTAATGAAGCGTGCTAAGAAGTTATTAATGGAAGAAGAAGAACGGCAAACCATCGAACCGTTCAAGAAGTATGTAACGTCTGCTTTTCTTTGTATATTTTCCGTTCATAAAAGGGGGAAAAATTGAAGGAAGAAAAAGTTGGTAGTATGAAAATTGTGTAATTCGGATATCGAAGTTGTATGATTTGTAAAATGCCAGTAGCGACTCATTCTGCTATGAGAGGGGAAACTGATTTTTGCTCTGGGTGATTTTTTAAGCTCGTCGAATTGGTCCATATCTAATTTTATTCAGTTCCTGATGATGGCAATTTTTCTAAAAATTGTGTCTTCTGATTTTTACAAAATTGAGTTGAGAGGCTGAATTCGATATTTGATATGATTGTTTGTTTTCAGGTTGAAAGCTAGCATCGAAAAAATAATGCCAACCTTGATGGATAACTATACCGCTGCGTGTCAGCAAGCTGCCGAAGAGAAGTAAGTACTAATCAATTTGAAGAACGAATTATGCCCCATTTACATTCAATCAGTTGCATTGCTGCGAATTGCGGATATTTCAAGGTGTCGGTTAGGGTGTTCTAAATCCAAATTATTCGGTCCATTCCCTCATTCTCGGGGGTCTGGTTGGCCGCGTAGACAGCGCGCTGGTCTCGGATTCCGGAGGTCCCGGGTTCGAGCCCACATAGCAACTCGTTACATTTCGACCTAGGCTGGTTTTTCGGCAAGGAGGGAAGAGAGTTAAGACAGCCTTAATAGCCTCCCCGACATCTCTGAGGTAATGCTTGAAAGGGCGGATTCCAGGGCTCGGGTTGAGAGCAAAAATTAAAAAGAAAAAAAGGGATTTCCTCATTCCTCTATTATGCAGTAATATTATCTTGAAGTACTATGACTAGTTGCTGCAACTACTGGCACTAGATGAGTAACTGAATTGTAAACATGTGTTTCTCGAATGGCAATGTGTGTGTATCTCTCTGAATTACTTGTCAAATTTTCCTTGAATGGCAACGAGTGCTTGCGCATAATTTTGAATTGTGGTATATTGGCATGCTCATGTTCCGAATCAAACGAACATTTTTCCATACCATTTTTCCAAGATGTCTTTATTTTGTCGGCTTATTTTTGCTGTGTTTTTTTCATAGCCCGCATTTATATTGGGAGATACACAAATATTACTGGTAAGAATTCTGTGTTTTATTTGATTGTCGATGTTCTTCAACTTTGATTATTGATTTTCGGTTGTTAGTGTTCGTAGTAAAATGTACTGTCGAGTTGAATAGCTTTGAAATTTGTAAAATGAATATTAGGATTGAAATTGGAGACGTTTTGAACCATCAGATTGATTCTTGTAGGAACATACGTGTGCGTCCAAATAAGGAACTAAATAGTTGATCTTAGTTTGCAAGATATGGTCGTCTGAAATTTGGTCGAAAACATCGATTTTGATATTGTAAACGTCACTCTTTTGATCTCTCGTTAGATTTATGAACGAAGATGAAATTTCTACAAAAAACATCAAATTGTGTATCATAAGTTGCTTACAAATTTAATTAAGGAGGAACCTAACTGTTTTAACACAACTTGCGGCTTACAGTCATTTGTAATTAAACTAAGAACTAACTCGTTTTCCTTCTTGTTAAACAAAAATCCTTAAATTTTTAGTGTCTCCCCCCCCCATTTCTTTCAAAACTTGGAAATCTGGATAGGTTTTTTTATTATTAATGTGGCAGTTTCTATAAAAAGGGGTAACTTTGTCGATCCGACGAATTTTGAGTTATGGACGGTACGTAATAGAGGAATGAATGCCAATTCCAATGAGCTATCGGCGAGATTTGTACCGTTTTTTGTTCCGAAGATAGAAGCGGTCAAAGATGGGTGTAACAAAAACGCGCAAAAACACTTTTTTGGGAAAAACGCGTTCAAAGTTAGACACTCCTTTTTCTCCCACTCCGTCAAGGGGCCCTAACTCGCCGCGGAATCACGTTACCAGCCTCGACGAGAGCTTGTTGGAAAGGTAATTTTTCGCTCTTCTGTGTGGTAACAATGCAGAACATCGGATTTATTCGTGAGCTCCGAAAAACCACGAAGAAGCGAACGCAGACATTCGCATTCTTTTCTCATTTTCTTTCATAATTCTCTGTCTCTTTCCCTCTCCTCTCTCATATGCGTAAATTTTGTCTCTCGGTTACTGCGATGTTTTTTCTATAGAACTCAACCAAAATCTCAAAATTGATTTTTTCGACCGAAAAATGTTGTTTTCCTTTTTT
Organism: Acanthococcus lagerstroemiae; assembly: GCA_031841125.1. NCBI lineage: Eukaryota > Metazoa > Arthropoda > Insecta > Hemiptera > Eriococcidae > Acanthococcus > Acanthococcus lagerstroemiae. The sequence continues at coordinate 34,336,959 of CM063107.1, forward strand.
CGTGTTTTCTGAGACTTCAATCGATCGACAAAGTTACCCCTTTTTATAGAAACTGCCACATTTAGTTCTCCAGATGTTAAATGTGAAATATTTCTGGAAAATCGAATTTTATCGTTACAGACTTGCACTTGGGCTCATTCTGCAGAAATATTTTTTAGTTTTACACCCTGCTCTCAACTCTATGTCTAGTACTTATTTTCTTATGATTTGGACGTACATATATTTGAAACATGGTTACCAATGAGCTCACAACGTTTGCCTTAAACAATTTTTCTGTATTTTGTAGTTTTTTGTGTGTGTGTTCAGAATTTCCTGTTTGGAATAATGAAACGAAGTTACTTGGAAAAGAAATGATGACACTTTATGGATTTTTAAAATGAAATTTGATTTGAAAAAAAATTGAATTTTGTAGATAGCCCTCACCATGGCCATAGTTCAGTTCTGATTTTTGAGAGAAGAGGACGAAATCAAGAGCATGTTGTGTTTAAAGAAATTATTGTGTTCTGTATTTTGAATATTTAAGTATGCGAATTGAATATGCTTTAAATTTCAACGATAAACGCAGATTTCAAATAGATAGAACAGTTTTCCCCCATAGTATACTACTGTTTGCTTCATGTATAGAACTTGTAATTGTAGTGTTTTCATTCAAGTAATATTTGAATGTAATGAGTTTTTGTATCCGGATTGATTCAGCGTGAGTTGATTGAATCGACGCGCGAATGAAAGAGTATTACTCGAATTAATTTCAATTTCAATTGCAGGAATGTCAACGACGTTGTTAGAAATGGTGACATTGATGAGAAGAGAAGTATTTCATCCAAAATGCCTGCCAAAAAATTCATATGGACTGAAGAAACAAGGTTTGCTTGTATTTAAGTATATTAGAATTATTGCTAGTGCTTTGTGGATACAGGAAGCCTCAATATTTATACGAAATTCTGAATTCTTCTGATGAGCTCGACGAATATTAGGGAACTTCATGTACTGATATGTTGCCTCTCTGGTAAACCCGAGGACATTATTTTCTTCAAATTTACAAGTGGCACTTGGAGGGCTCAGTATAAGAAGTAATCCAGCAACATTTCCTGTTAGCATGGTCTGTCATTTCATTTCACGAAACAGCACTGACCGATTATGCTAATTGAGAATGTCACTTGACTAGTTGTTCCGAGCCCTTTGTTTTTGGTTCGGTTCTACAATATCAGCGTGTTGAGATACTTGAGCAACTATAAAAAGCAGTTTAAAGAAATATCGTAAGTTGAAAATTATGCTGGTTCGTTTGTTTCTTGAATGGGCAAAATGTCTACCTTGTCTGTTACGCTACACATAGGATGAGATTATATTATTTTAGCTGTATTTTGAATGCATTAACAATTTTTCTCAAGAACCCCTCATTTTCCATATTCAAAATTGAAATTTTATTAAATTTCCCTCTTCATTCCTTTTTGTCGTCCACGATTAGCTATACTGATACTGATAACAAATGCTGAACACTTGCATAGTTGTTTGATCAGTGGTATCATCTTGATGATACTAAAATTCACATTTAAGATAGGAGATGGGGGAAAATGAACTATAATCAAAAAATTAACATTGACATTAAATTCCTCGTTGAAAATGCATGTAAAATCGTATTATTCTCATGTTGTTTTTTAAAAAAAATCTCAAATTGTCGTGTAGTGTTATCATATTTGCATTCCGCGACTAAGAGGGCGGCATCTAGTGGACGTTCTTATAACTAACGAAAGAGTGATGACAGAGCGATACTATGAAATGAATTTCGTGAATATTCTTTATCGGTGTTGTAGTTTGGTTTCTTATCCATTCTAGTTCGGTGTTTCACTTTTCATTACACTTTACTTCTAATTATTTTACTTTTATTTTTCAACTTAGTAATGATTTTGTTGTATTACGAATAACTCATCAGTTTGGCTGGACACTTTTTGTGAGTGTTTTCACTCGCAAAAGCTTGTAAGAAAATCTGACGATGTTTGAAAAATAAAATGAAAAAACCATAGTAAAAAATCACAAGTCAGGAAATCAGCAGTAGTAAAACTTCCTTGATCACTTTTTCATTTTCTTATCAGTAAGACGACAGCAGCGCGCCACGAGGCCTGTAGAATCCGAATTCTGAAAAATTGGACGCTGTTAAGCAAAACAGACTCAAGCGACAAAATATGTTTTTCTGAGAACCCGGATTCGAAGTTTAAGAGCCTTATAGAAACTATATGACATAGCGTTTACTGATAAGCTCTTTTCAACGTGGGTACACATTTTTGTATCGTGACCAATTTTGAAAAATTCTACTTTTTACGCTCTTTCCAACGACACTAATAACTCATTTTGTCGACAAATGTCGCGTAAGTCCATTTTGCTTAACAGCGTCCAATTATCAGACAGATTCAGAAACAGTGGTGAACTTTGCTCCTCCGGCTCGCAGGATAGGCGTTCAGAACTAATGAATCTTAATACGTATTGTAAAACGTGGAAGATACGTGATGGAATTTTACACCATTCAGTCCCCTGTCTCGTTCTTTGAAAAAAACATTTGCCTTTTCAGTTTTCTATGATAAACAGTGTGGTGCCAATATAAATGTTATTGCCCTCACTTTGAGCATTCGGTTGATAAAGTCTCTTCTGATTATGTTCTGATGTTCAAAATCCAGATGTTTAATGACAAACTGAGGCAGGAATGAAAATGTATGGTATTTTCGAAAGTTTTACACTAAAGTCTCAGTCTGTTTTAATTTATTAAGATGACAGGAATATAGATCAGAGTTAGTTTCTCTGCTAAAGAAGAATTTTGTCCTTTCAATTTTTCGAGATGGTCAATGTTATTTCATTGGTTCATCAAGAACGGTCTCATAATGAAGTTTTTTCCCCAGTAATGCTGAAACCCGCTGTATACTGTGAAGTTATTATAAATATCTTGTAACAATTGGTTTATAGGGGTTATCTTCGTGATCTCGTCGCATGTCGCGTGAAGTGCTTCCAAATGTTGAAACCGAGGAAGGAGTCCTCCGACGAATATGTGAAAAAGTTTCTTGAAACAAAAGTGAAACCGTTGTGGCCTACTGGATGGATGGAAACCTCAATTCTTTTGAAAGAAGCGCAGATTAATACAATATCGTAAGTATTTCTCCACTGTGAATTAATATTTATTTCAGCTTGTAGGGGGAATTCCGTGTTTAAATGACGGGGAAAAGTTGGGTTTAGTATTTATATTGCCGTCCCTGAGGTGACCCCCTCTCCCCCTCTCCCGCTTGTCCTATTGTGTTTTGTCTTGTTAACCAGTATATGTGGCAGTTTCTATAAAAAGGGGTAACTTTGTTGATCGATCAAAATCTCAGAAAACGCGAAAAAAGAAAAACAAAATTTTTTGGTCGAAAAAATCAATTTTGAGATTTTGGTTGAGTTCTATAGAAAAAACATCGCAGTAACGAAGAGAAAAAATTTACGCGTATGAGAGAGGAGAGGGAAAGAGACAGAGAATTATGAAAGAGAATGAGAAAAGAATGCGAATGTCTGTGTTCTCTTCGTGCTTTTTCGGAGCTCACGAATAAATCCGATGTTCTGAATTGTTACCACGCAGAAGAGCGAAAAATTACCTTTCCAACAAGCCTTCCTCGAGACTGGTAACGTGATTCCGCAGTGAGTTATGGCCGCTTGACGGAGTGGGGGGAAAAGGTGTGTCCAACTTTCAATGCGTTTATCCCAGAAACGTGTTTTCGCCCGTTCTGGTTACACTTATCTTTGACCGCTTGTATCTCCGGAACAAAAAACGCTACAAATCTCGCCGATAGCTCGTTGGAATGGGCATTCATTCTACTGTCCATAACTCAAAATTCGTCGGATCGACAAAGTTACCCCTTTTTATGAAAACTGCCACATTATGGATGCGAGTATGAAAATGAACTGTTTCTTATTTGCTTCATGGCTAGAGTATGGGAACTGAGATTGTCATCTTGTATAGAGTTCCTCCGGAAAAGTGGTAACGTTGCGTGCGGACCTATTTGAAAGTGTTACTAAAAGCTAGAGTGTGACAATATTGAAAACATAATCCTACTTTGAGGTTCCATAGTCATCAGAACCATAATTTGGAAGGCAACTGGAAGCATTGCTTTCTGCAATTTAATTCTGTCATCAGGACAAACGTCTGTCTCAGCTATGGAATGACAAATTAAAATAGTAATTGAGTCACTTTTTTATTAGTTAATGAAAGAATGAATTCATTCGTATTTGATCGTTCTAATTCTACTCCCTTGCCCAAGGATGGAGCATTCGCTATTACATTTCCCCGACTGGACTATTAAAACTTGTCTCACGTAATATATGATTTACCCTCCCTCTATATCCCCATTTGGTTCGTGATACAAAGGGTTGGTTACAACGATGGTGGTTTTTGTTACTCGCTTGAAACGGGTAATGTAGATAGATGTGCTGACATTACCTATTTGATACTTGTAAACGTAAGCTCATTATTATGAATCTCCTTGTATATTTCAAGATTTGAATTCAGGAGTCAAGCTCGATCAAGAAATAGTGTTATGTCAACACATGGGAAAATATATTAACAACCTAAGATTTGCAGATGACGTGGGTTTAATAGCGAAGAAGCAGGAAGAACTAGAAGAAATGGCGGCGGAGCTAAAACAGAATGCGAAAAAGTGGGATTGAGAATGAACCTTCCGAAAACCAAAATAATGTCAAAAAACGAGAACCAGAAAAATTTTTTAATGAAAGGAGAAAAAACAGAAAGGGCACAAGACTACAAATATCTCGGCCAAATAATGTCCCTAAGGGAAAAAAACAAAGAAAAAATTACAAACGAGGATTGGTAACGCGTGGAAGGCATACTGGGGACAGAAACATATCTTCAAGAGCAAAATGAAGATCGAATCAAGAAGAAAAGTCCTGGAGAGTACCATATTGCCAGTTCTTACATATGGAGCACCAACTTGGGCCTGGACTAAAAATCAAATTAACAGAATAACGATAACTCAGAATTCAATTTTGAGGAGTATAATGGGGTTTGAAAATTACAGGATAAAAGAAAGAAAGAAAATTCATATTAAAAAACGGGAGCTGCTCCAATCGCATACTAAATAAAAAAACTAAAAATGAATTATGCGGAATATTTGGCTAAAGAAAAAAAATGGGAAGATGGAATTACGATGCAACATTTTGGATACCATGGGATAAAAAGTGAAAGAGATTGAACTCCCCCCCCCCACCCGTTGGAAGTTGAACTGATTAAAGAAATAGGCCCAAGTTGGACGAGAATAGCCCAAAACAGAAATAAGTAGAGAGGGGTAGCGGAAGCCTATGCCCAAAAACAGGCGGGCTGACAACGATGCATCGTTGGCTCACTGCTGTAAATAATTAAATAAATGAATAAATGCCAATACATATATTATTGTGAGACGGGAAACGTAAATGTTTTACTTTGAAGGGGGCAGATTTGAACATGTCATATTTTACTCTATCCTTATAAGCTTCAGAACTTGAAGTTTTTTAAACTCGACAATTGTGTCTATACTATAGTGTGGTTATCTATTCTGTTTACATCCATCGTGTCTTCTTAATTGCAGATCGAAAATAAGAAAAAGTTCTTCAACGAACAGTACAAACGTTAGTACCAGTGTCACCACTACCAGTACGAAGAAGTCGCATTCCAGTGTTCCTAGCATGAGTAATTTGAACTCAACGACCATGAGCGCTGCCGCTAATTTAAATTTCCTCACCAATTCCTTGGCTCTACAATCGTTGGCCATGCAGTATCCTTCCAAGTCAGAAGTCAGTTATTCTGCCGCGCCGTCTGCCAGCATTCCTTATACTGATCTCAATATGATGGCAGCGGTGGCTGCGGCAGCTGCATTACCTCCTCAGTCATCTAATTTGCCAGTGTCCTCGATGGATATCCTATCGCGTATCGCAATGGCTAGCCCACAGTATCCTACGAATCGTCCTTATTCTAAGTCTACCAGTCCTCCGAAGAAACAGAAGGCTTCGTCGCCATCCTACTCGACGCAACGATCGACGACGCCTGTTTCTCTTACCACCTCAACGGTGACCTCGTTCGTCGATAAAAAGAAGACGATTGATAGCTCGACTTCCAAATCTAATGATTTCAACATTGATTCGCTGATCAATTCGACGAAAACGAAGAAAGAACATCATATGTTGAATCACAGTTCTCAGTATAATAAATATTATAGTCATAAGACTGAGAAGAGAAATTCATATGAGAAGAAAGACGATAATGTTCCTAGCAAGAGTTCAGTTAGCCATAGTAACAGTAGTAACCATAGTATTAATAATAAAACTAATAATCCTGGAGGGAGTATAGGTGCTAACGCCAGTATTGACTCTGGACAGAGTAAGACTGGCATTCGCGACCAAGTATTGGATTTGTCGCCTAACAAAATCGTTAAAAACGAAGTCGAATGTGATAACGCCGTTCGTGCAACGCCAATACTTCATACGAGCTCGAGAAGCGAAACCAGTGGCTCAATAGCCGCGTCCAGTTCTGTGACTGCAAAGGATCACAACTATTGGTACAACGCTGTAAAGAAAGAGGAAGTAATCGCGATAAAAGAGGAATCTCGTCCGGAAACCCATCCGACGGTTTCCAACAACTCGTCGGTAAGTTTCTGCGAAAAGTATTGGTGGATTGGAATTTTATCTCCTTGTTGCTTTAAACTGACTGAAACGAATTAGTGCGTAAAATTTTAACTCCATGTTTTCTATTTTCATTTGTTACAGGAGACGAGTCCTCTCCAAAATGCTAATCCGAAACCAACGCATATCAGTAGGAAGCAGCGTCTCCTTCAGGAGAGTGCAAAGTCCATTAACCTAGAAGCTGCGCCCTTGAAATCCCCAGTATCGGATTTGTCGTCTTCGAGTGCATCGAGTGTGTCGGAAAGTTTGAAGTCAGTTCACTCCGTACATTCTGTTCCGGATATAGTCTACAAGAAACACGAATCTCATGGTAGCGCCACTTCGAAAGTGAGTCCACCAGATCATTCTCTTCGTAGTTTGAAATTAATCTGTTTTCTGGTCGCATTATGGTCAGGTTTCTTCGACGTCACTTGTGTTCATATGCACAGTAGCGTTAGGGGGCCTGGTCCTCCCATTAATTTTTCTTGTCCCAAAATTTGTCCGTAAAAACTATTGTTAAATATTTCCTAGCTCGCTTAACAGTGTCGATTAGCCGTCCCATCTCACATTCTTTTATCCACGCTATGCCTATGTAGTTTTGCTCATGTTGATCCGGTGGAAACGAATTGACTATTTGATTGCTCATGTCTGGTGGTTTCGGATTCTGGAGCTCGATTTCTTTTGTTTTGCTTGAAGGAAGAGTGAGGAAAAGACTTACTTAAGGCTTGCAGACATATTTTAGTAGAGCTCTAAACACTTCGTGTAAGTACGATCGTCCGCCATTTTGACTTCAACCGTGCGTTTGGATGCCGAATTCGACTATGCGGAGCATACCGCGTAGTCAGTTCGGCATCGACGGGCGCGGTTGGATTCAAAATGGCGAACGATTGTACTCTCCTATCTAGAGCTTTAGTTTTAGATGCTTAAGGATTTTGCCAGATAGGTTTTAAACTTTTCAGCACTCTTGTGATCTGCTTGTTCATTTGCATGTATGTCTTTCTGTTTAACTGGATCTTAAGCCAACATATCTGCCCCTACAATTTTTCGAATTTCATGCTTGCAACCCGGTCCTTCTTTCATTCTTCGAGATAATAAGAGGAGAGGCTGTTTTGTTAGTGTAGAAAAATACATGGTTTACTCGTGTCTCACGAACAAACTTGTTTCAGAATGAAGACAAAACTTCGTTGTTGCTACCGGCAATAGATGAAAAGCGTATGCATGAGGAAACTGCAACAGCGGCTGATATTTTGAAGCAAATTATAAACGACTCTTTGAGTACTCCCCCGTGTTCGTTACCGCAATTCAGTTCAAACTACGAGCGTCCTAGTTCTCCGACTTCGAAAAGACGAAGTTGGGAGGTGCCGACGTCACCGACTTCGAAAGGACGAACCTGGTCTACGGAGTACTCAGGTTCGCCTCCGCCCAAGCGACGCAGCTGGGGAGAATGTCCGAGCCTACCAAATCCGAGTCCGCCTAATACACCGAATTGGACTTCGGAACTTCCGCTGTCACCGAAATCAACGTCTCCTCCAGTGAAAAGACAATTTCTAGCGGAGCCTATAACCTCCCCAGTGAGGAGAACTTGGGGACACGGTGATCCACCTTCGCCGAGAAGACGTTCGAATTCGATTTTGGATGACCTAAAAGTGAGTTTGTTTGCCTTCTTTGTCTGTAATCGTTCATAAATTCTTAGTCAGTGCACCTATTTAGTTCTTCATGTGAAAAGGCATGTTCGTTGCTATTTCAATTCATCTTGTGTTGCTCTAGGATACTCGAGTAGAATCGGAAATAGTCAAGTCCGAGGAACGTGTTTTGACGGGCAGTGTAAATGCCGACGTTAAGTTACGTCCTTCTTCGAGGGAATCTTCCTCTCTTCCTGTTCCTGGTTTGTCGAATGCAGAACGTAAGACCCCTAATAGTGATCGTGCCGAAAGGGAGGCTGCCGAAGTAATAAAGGAATTACAAGTTTTAAATCAAATAGGTGGTCATACCAGACCGAGACGAATGGATTACCAGGATTCCAAGAATCGGGTGAGTTTGCCTATGCGAACTAAGACTTATGGGTGAATTACGCTGGACGATAAATTTTAATGTCAGCTTTCTTTGTGGATCAAAGCTTGCTCTCATTTCAGTTCTCGCATTGAAATGTTTTCATTTTCAGAAGACCCGTTGTATTAATTGTGGATCAAGTATATGGCCATAATTCGATTTACTCAATATTTCTTAACTCGCATGTTTAATGTTATTAGGTACTGTAAATGTCCACTTCTGTTACCAAACGATTGTGTGGAAAAGTAGCTAGGATTGGTATGAATATGTACTTTAATTTTTTAAATACGTAAAATTTTAATTGAAAACTAAATAATACAGGATAGTTCAAATGAAGGTGCATGTATTGGGATATTTATATTGCTCGCAGGAACATGCACAAAGTTTTGGATCACCTTATCCTGTACGTGTATACGGTACGTGCTTCCTGTATCCACCATGTGAATACGAGCACGATGAAATTGCGAGAAAGCTGAGGAACTGAGTTGTACGATTTCGAATCTACCGTCTACTGGGGTAATATCGGACACTGGTGTTAATATCAGCCACTCATGACTTATTTACTGGTAACGATACTAGCGCTTCTTCAATAAGTTATGAGCAGCCGATATTACCAACAGTGTCAGATAATACCCCAGCCAACTTTACTGATAACGATACTAGCGCTCCTATAAGTTAAGACGTTATGGGTGGCCAATATTACCACCAGTGTCCGATATTACCTCAGTTGCCGGTACGATTATTCTAATTGGTAACTCTGAAAATTGACGACAATAATAAAAATTGAAACCCTCAGTAATTTGAATAAAAAATGAAAGCATCTGAGTGCTCTATTCAAAATTGCGAAGGAACTGGCTTTCATTTAATTGGATTTTCACATTTGATCCTAAATTTATCGTCAAGTGTAATTTCACTTATCTTTCAAAAGAAATTCTGCGTAACACGACGTGTTTGTTTTGAATTTCAAACCGTTGGTACTATAATGTAAATATCTTATTCACGCGATTCACATTTATTATTACATTTTTATTTTTTTTATTTTTTTAGTCCGATAATGATCTGAACTACAATAATGGCTCAGCGGCAAATCAATCTAGTCTGATTTCTTCGGATGAAAACAAATCGTTCTCCTTACCGAGAATGACTACTGGATTCCAGGACGAATTTTTCAAGCATATATTTCAAATGAATGAGACTGGCGGTTCTATCTAGTTAGTATCGATACGTTTATGTTTTTGAAGAATATTTAGTATAATGTATTTAACGAAATGCCCTTATCTGTTTGACTACTTAATGTATGCAAGAAATTTTGCTGTAGTACTCGAATGTTGCACTATGAATGAGCATTCGTAATAATCTTTGATGATACTCGCGTATAGATGTTCCACCAGGAGCGCTAATGTTGAAGACGAAAACATGATACGTGTACATTACACCATAAGAACGTGTGCGGTGTGCTCATAAAAGTGTTGCTCGCGGCTTTTATATTGATTTTTATTAAAAAAATGCGAAGAACAAAAGTGATAGCCGCCCTTTTCATTTCCTATCAGATGAGCTTAATTTTGGATTTTTTGGATAACTTTTTTTATCATCAACCTACCATGTCATGTTTTCGTCCTAATCCACCAATCAGTGAACAGTATACATATGTTGTTTTCGGTAACAGTCACCTGGAGCGACTCCTTTGCATCCATACGCGAATTCGAATGGTCTGTCTCTAATTCGCTGATCGCAAGTCTGAAAGAGAGTATTTTTTAGAATCTAAAAAGATTTCCACTTTATAACGTCAGTACTATTGAGCGGCGTAGAATGGTGGTTACAGTTAGAATTATTGATGTGAAACCTGGGGGTGAGGAGATTGCAGTAGAAAAGTCAAATCTTTGGAAGGAAACAAAAGCTTAACTTCCTGAATTTTGGAAAAATTGATTTGCTTTCCTGTGTATGTCTCATGAGTGACGTGAATGATGTTCCTCTTTCACTCTTGATAATTTATCATAGTTAATATTTCAACGAGCGTATTTTCACTGCCTGTCGCCCCTCCCCTCCGGAAACGGTTCGTAGCGGCACCTCCTCATGGAAGTGCTGCTTGAAAAAACAATTCCACAGGGTAATCAGGATTAAATTTGAATGAAAAGTAACTCGTAACTAGCCTTAAATTTACACAAGGGGCATCTTGAATACCTAGATTTCAAAAAAGTAGTTTTAGAGAGTGAGGGGGTAACTTTATTGTTTGTTGTAAAGCCCGTTTCACCTAATATTGCGCTAGTCTTGGAGAATTTGAGATTTTAGTGAGTCTTGAAATAGTTTGAAAGAGTCTTCATTAAGTCTGATAGAGTTTTAGCATGCTTGTAAGAGTATTGAAAAATCTGAAATGAAGGAAAAGTCTTGGAGATGGTACGAAGTTCTAAAGATTGTAGCCCATCTTGAACAAACGCTTGAGTCTTGAAGTCTAGGACTAGTCCTGTAGAATTTGGAGAATCGTTGATGAGTTGTATTTTAGTCTTGAAGAGCAGTCAATTCTTGAACAAATTCGGAAAATTCTAAAATAAGCCTTGTAGAATCCTATCGAGTCTTGAAATAGTCTGGGAAGAGTCCTGATCAAGGCTGGAGTGGTGTGAAAAAGCTCTTAAACGTGACTCGAAAAAGGTGTAAAGGCAAGGTGTCTACAGGTTTGGAAAGTTTGGAAAAAGTCAGGAATTTGAAAAGTAGGTCAGGAAGTTTGTAAATAGTCAGGAAATTCAACAATATTTTTAAGAAGTTTGTAAAAAAACAAAGAATGAACTCGCGGAAAATTTTTTTCGTCGTTTAATTTTACTTCAGCACTGTATATGTATATCTGTGAACACCTTCCTAATGCTTTCATCCAAAAATCAACTTCAAATTTCAGTTCATTTTAACCATAGCGTCTAGTAGTATAAACATAATTATAATATACTGTCCATACTGTAAAGGTTTAAAGAAGAGAAAAAAAAAGTCAGGAATTTATATTTTTCCATTCTTGTAGACACCTTGAAAGGGTCTCGAAACCAGTTCGAAATAGTCTTAAACAGCTTAAACAGGTCTCGAAGAGTTGTAGCGTTGACCTAAATCTGGAGGCGCCTTGAACGAGTCTTATAGAGTCTTAGCGAATTTTAAATCAGTCTGGAAGAGGTATAGTTGAATATGAAACAGCCTGAAAAAGTTTCAAACGTGCCTGGAAAAGTGGCAGAAATTCTGAAATAAACTTGAAAAGTCTTGAAGAGTTCTCTAGAGTCTCAAAGTGTTGTAACAAGTCTTATGATCTGGAAGAGCTTTGGATGCGTCTTGTAGAATCTTGATGCATTTCAATGAAGTGTGGAAGAGTTTTAATCGATTTTGAAACAGTCTGACAAGTTTCAAATGCGCCTGAGAAAGTCCTAAATATTTTGAAACAGGTTTGAAAGAGTTTTGAAGAACAGAGTCCCGTTAGTGAGTCTTACACAAATCTAGAAGAGTCTTCAAGAGTCTCAGTGAGTTTAAAAGAAGTTGTATTAAGTCAAGAGGATTTTTTAATAAATGTGAAAGAGTCGTGAATATGTTGAAAAGAATCTTGAAGATTTTCAGACAGTTCTTGAATTATCGGAAGAGGTCCAAAAAAAAAACGAATTCCTCCTCCACTCCCATCCTCCAGAAGGAAAACAAAAACTGGCTTTTTCTAAAATAGGAGGAAATTGGGATTTCTAAAGAATTTACTTCGGTGCACATTTTATCTTAATTCAGCACTACACACACTTAGAATACGCTCCAACTTCAGTAGACTTGATAAGTTTTGAAAAACCCACATTTCTTGGAGGATTTTCACAGTCCTGATATGAGAAGAGCTGTTTATGTAACGGACTGAAAACATTAGTTACCAACCGTCTTGTCCATCAAATGGCATCTTTGAGTCAAAACTTGTTATTTCGGACTTGATGACTGCTGTAGAAAGACCCTTTATGTACTTGTCATATCAGACTTTGTGCATGGTCTCGCTTTTAATTTGGTGAATATTCATCTTTAAGGTCAGAAATAAAGCCTGTCGACAAAACGAAAAAAATATCTAGAAAGGAGAAAATCCAAGTTAGGATGAATTTCTTATTTTTTGAATTTTATAATTTTTAAAGCGAATGATGTTTGGGGAAAGAGGCATTTGAAGGATAACATTGTAAAAGTGAAAGGGAACCTTGGGAATCTTCCATTACTTGACAACAATTGCTAAAAATGAAGTTTTCCTTTTTGCTTTGCTCAAGGACTGAAGTTCTCGCACCTGGCAATTTCCTATTATTTTATAGTTTTTTGACACCCCCCTCCCCTCCTAACATTCCTTCGGTACGTACATGAAACTGAATCATTTCGAACCATACATGAAGTAGATTTGATCCTTCAGCATGTTCTGATTCTTGATCAAAAATCTTTTCATGTTTCAAAACACCCGCTAAATCATAATCATGAAAATTGATCGAGTGAAAAGTTGTGTTACACAGATCTGTTGGATATCACTGTTCTTGATGTATGTTACATTTCGTTACGTACAATATCGTCCGTTTCAGAATTCGCTGTTCTGTGAGGAGCAGAAACCGGATGTACCACATCGTTTTACGAATAAGGCAAATTAAATGCGAAAATCATTATTTCTGTTGGTACTACTGGTTTCATTCCGCCGATACAAGAGATTAAAATGATTTATTATTTAGATACTTATAATTAGTCACTGAACAATATGCAATTATTTGGACTGTTGCAGTACTAATAATTCCAAGTCCCAAGATAATTGTTTTACTTCGGAGCTCCCATCTCTTGAAGTACGTAATTACGCTGGGATAGAGGCAAACGACATAATTTTTAATTCCGATTGAAATATTATTGATATTTGCGAACACACTGGCGTTTGTTCATCTTTGTTATTTTATTCGTTTCGTTTTTTCTTTTTTTTCAGATGGAACGACCAGCTACATTGAGTCACATGCCAACTCTTTCTCCCCCAATAAAACACGGTAGGTTGCAACCGAAATTTTACAATCGGTGTTGCTCCAAATGATGCCATTATTCGTCGTTGCTTTTTGTTCATTTAAACTCCTTATTTTACCGCCCGTTTAATTTTGTGTTAGGGAATTCGACTATGTATAATTATCAGCAGTCTGTGATTATGCCTCCTGCATCTGCCAAATGGCATTCACCCGGTATGTAACTGTTGTTCGTTTGCAAACCAATGACTGTGCGAATTAACAATTTTTGAATAACGTTACAAAACGCTGTTACGCACTGATTGAAACTGTATGCGTGTATGAGTTGTGGAAAGGAGGTTATTGTGAACTTAATCTTTGTATTGGGGGTCCGTAATCGCCGCAGACTAAATCAAGTTGATGCCGTTTAGAGTTGGACAAAATGAAGTTTTTTATAATTCGCAGCTGTATCACTACGGTACAAAAAGAAATTCATCAAAATTCACAAGAACAGTATCAGGTCTCAAAAGTATTTTTCATGCTGAATGCAATGACGTGTCGGTTATTTTGTAGTAGGTCGTATTTTCGTGTAAAAAATATCCCTGAAAACGAAGAAATGCTAATTTTTTGTTGCATAAAGCGCATGCCTTGCTTAACTGATACTAAATAGATTACAGATGGACGCTGTTTAACAAAAGGGAACTAACCCACATTTGTAAACAAAATGAGTTTTTAGTATCGTTGGAAAGAGCATAAAACGTAGAATTTTTCAAAATTGGGCCCCCGATTCAAAAATGTGTACTCACGTTGAAAAAAGCTTATCAGTAAACTCAATGCCATATAGTTTCTACATGGCTCTTGAACTTCGAATCACGTGTTCTCAAAAAGCGGATTTTGTGGGTTAGTTCCCTTTTGTTATACAGCGTCCAGATTTGATACGCAGTAGATAATCAGTGTTGCCACTTTGGGGTACTCACGCAAAATAAGAGAAAATTAGATTCTGTAAAGAAGAACGCGATGTTCTACAGAAAAACTGATTACGCCGTCGTTCTCAGCGTTAAAAAATAATACAAAATCGACTAATCTGAATCTAAAGTTGGCTGTACCGTAGTGTATTAATTGCAGTTTTCAAACTGGTCAATTCTGGTGCTGGAGCGTGTTATTTTTCACACCACAAAATGATGACCATATGATTATGGTGTGTTCTTGATTCCATTCGTGTAAAGTAGTATGGGATTGTTTACTGTTGGTTGGAAGAAAGAGGGGGAAAGTTGGCGCATTGTGAGATATGTACCAGCATTGCATAGTGTAAGATTATAATTGATGCATCGTGGATATTTAGTGTACTAGTGTTGCACAATAACAGATTATGAGATTATTCATGTACACTTGAAGTTATGTGTTGCTCTTCTGCACTTCTACGCTTGCACTCATAAAGCGAATAACAGTAATTCCTTATATTATTCTGAAGTTGGAAAAAGTTATGAACGTGCTGATTTATAATATTAAAATCACGTAAAGATGTTATTTCATAAGATATCTGTCTATAAAATTAACTTAATGGTTTTAATTTTTGTTTTTACAGAATCAAAATCGTAGCAGAAACTCCAATGCACTGCCACCTATCGCAAGTTAATTTATTTTCGTTTTAATTTTAATATTACTTTATGATTACTATTTATTTGTTGTATTAATAATGTGTATACTTACTTGAATGAATATTATGCGTACCTCTTGTAGAATGGAAACTTGTTTATAACTTTTCTATGTATACTACATTTATGTTCTAAGTAATCTACGCTTGCGTTCAATACGAAATATAATTTCTTTTTTACATTTTTGCCGGAGGTTTTTCTTTTTGTTGTACTGTCACCTCAAGTGATACCTAGTAGAGACCGATTTCCAGTGGCGTAGCCAAGGGGGGGGGGCAAAGGGGGCGATCGCCCCCATGGCCTTTTTTTTTTTTTTTTTTTTTTTTTTAATGAAGTCACAAAAACCTGATGAGCAAGTCTATAATAGAAAATCCCGTTTGACTGGTACTTGCGGAAAGCAGCTGAAACTTCACTCGACGTCTTCGGATAGTCGAACCTGACAAACCCGTATTTCCTTGATTCGTTGACACAAGTGTTGTGTCGCTGTGTGATGGAGGGGGAAAGCCCCCCCCCCACCAAGCACGGCATGCCACACCACACAAAATTTGACATTTAAAAAATGCGTATTTCTCGTTCTGAAGTTTTCGCCCTCCCCCCCTTGACCAAATCCTGGCTACGCTACTGCCGATTTCCATCTCGGAGTGGTAAGGTTTTCCAGATATGCTAGTGTCTCTTTAAACTGGATTGATACATTTATGCCGGGTCGTGTTATAGCGTTCAAAATCTCAGGAAATTGAATATCACTGACGTAATACATTTGACTCATTTAAATATTGTAATTAAGGTCCTAAGTATGCCGTTTAATCGCATCGTGATGTTGTACAAATTTGGAGAAATGGGTTTATTTCTTATAAATATGTATGCCCAAAATCACCGCCATCTTTTACCGTTCACATTTATGTGACTTCGTGAATTTTTAGTTTATATTTATCTGTTTCACTTTCGTGATTAAATTTTATCCACGTTAATTTCCCCTTTGAAAATGCATGCCTTTGGATGTTCATCGCAATGAGGTCAAGTATTCCGATGAATCGGCGCAGTCTCTGCTCAGTTCCGAGTAGAGGGTGTTGAACGCGAGGGAGAATTGCCACTTCACCGTTACATGAATGGCTGCAACCATGTCGATAGTTTCTACTTCGGGAAACCAAAATTTCTTATCGATTTGCGCGCACATTACGTAGACGTAAGTACCCTCTTTTGTTACGTACCCTTCTTACCAATTACTCGTCATTTTTGAACCATATTAGCCCAAAGTAGTTTGGAAGTTGATCCAGCCTATCTTGATATTATTTATTTCCGAAAATTCGCTCTCGTTCAATTCTCGTTCTTATTTGAAAATGAGAATGAAAAACGTAGGTTTCGCCTCTTCCGTAGATAATCCGTTTAGTCTTGTAATACCTTCTTCCAAATTGATTCCAATTCTAAAAATATTCTCGACAGTACTGCCACACACGTATCAAATAATAACGCGTAGCAACGAGGATGAGTTTCCGACGTATACTTACTTTTAGTTTACCGAATTCGACTGAATGAATTACTATTTTCACCTGATATATGTTCCAAACAGGTAAATGTAAACTTTGTGAACTGAGTAAAAGTTATGGAAAAATATGGAAGTACTGGCGTTATATCCTGGGCTACAGAATCAACACTTACACCGGTAAATATTGAATACATTTGAACAATAAATCGAAATCTTTCGAATGAGATTGTCTTGCTTCTATTGCATTACGTTTGTTATGAATCGGCGAGGCAGAAATCGAAGAATTTCTGGAATACCGATAGTGTGTAGTGTGAACAGAAGTTGTAGTTAGGATGGTAGATGTACCTACTGGATCAATAATAAAATATTTTGGTAGTTATTTTATCGAGAACTGTAGATTGTCAGAGCTCGAAATTTTGTGGAGCGCATTACGCTAATCGAAGTTATAGTATCGCATTTTTGCAAGTTTCCTGAGACCCACTTCATATTGGGAACAGTATTTTCAGTACCTTGCTCCCAAGTGGTTTCATTATATTCTGCTTTCTTGAAGTTGGATACAAATTTGTATCTTAATGTACCTACATTAGAACGTGCGTAGTCTATTCTATATGTTATCTAGGTACTTATCTTCGTTTTGATGCACAAAATTTGCTACACCAGTTCCCAGATACAATCTATATTCTGATACCACAACATGTATAGACACAATCCCAACAATCAGTTTTATTTATTTAATCCCGCATGAATTTTCCTTTTCTAAATCTCGTTTTCTTCTGCGTCTTATGCAGAGGATAGTTGAGCTGGTCCATTTGTCCTGTACCATGCGGGTAAATTTGTGACATGATTACTATAGGGATCACTAAGGTTTTGAGGATATTTATTGTTATCTTCTATAGTTAAACAAATTTTGTTCCTATTGGTCAAAAGTTTAACGGGGGTCAGAATTTTTCCTTGGATGATTTAGAAACACACACCTATACCTACCGAAAAGGCTAACTGTTTTCAATTATGAGTTATTCATATACATAAACCTAACAACTCACCTATACCTACCGAAAAAGGAAAATTGGCTTCAATTATAAGAGTTATGTACCCATACATATAAACCTATAACTTCAATGTAGTGTGCAGTGTATACGTTTTGTGTCTTCATATAGCATTATAATGACTGTAATGCAGCGTGTACTATCTGAATTGTATTATTGATATCCTCTCTAGAGATTGAAAGTTGTTATTCCCGCGAAACACAGATCCACTTAAATGTATAACTAAAGAGACCAGCTAGTAAACACTTTTGTGGACCGTCTACTTGACATCTAGGTACTGCCCCCCCCCCCTTGTGGCATGTTCAAAGTCCGGTAGCAGTATAGTTTTGTTGTGCTGATGTTTTTTGTGTTTGCGCTGGTATTACTGAGTCTCTGTGTGCGTTGATGGTTTCCTGTGTATGTTTTTAGATCTTAATAAATTAAACCTAAAAATTTTTAAACTACCTAATAAAATTAAATAATAAATAATAATTAAAATTAATACATTCCAAAAAAATATTTTTCATATTAAATCTAACATTAAATTCAACCGATACCGAATATAAACACCACGAAATCATAAAACTATAAAAAAAACTTAATATAATAAATAATTCATTCAATATAAATTTATTAATAAATATAATAAATATTAATTTTATTAATAAAATTATAAATACCTATTATATCTAGATATTCAACCACAAATAAAATTATAAATATAATAGATCCAAATTCAATATTAAATCCAAAAATTAATTCAGATTCACTCTCAAAAAAATCAAAAGGAATTCGTATAATTTCAACCATTATTATAATAATTCAATAAATAAATAAAATAAAAAAAAAAACTAATGAATTTATAAACATTATTAAAATATATTTTTGATAATTTAGGGTATTTTGTTGTATTTACTTATTTTGTATTGTCAGGTTTAAGTAGTTGTTTTGTCCTCTTTTTCTATTGTGAAGTGTATATCTTTTTTGAGGTAGTTCATTTCTGTCAGAAATTTTGTCTAGTTGTTTGTCAGTTTCAGATCATAATGTTATCCACATATATCTCTGCCATAGTTTGATGTTGTTCTTGCGTTTGCTTGTATTTATTATTTGGTTTCCGAGGCTGTTCATGTAGATGTCTCCTGGTACTGTGGATAGGGGTAATCCCATTGCTTGTCCTTTTGTTTGTTCATGATGTGTCTTGTTGGACTGGGAGTCGGTATAGTTCGTTGATAATTTCTTTTCTGTTTGCTGAGGCTGAAAAGAAATGGATATGTTTTGTCTAGCACACAGTCGACATGGAAATAATATAAACATGAAGGTTGAAGAGAAATTGACATTTGTCTGCTCAATATTCTTCGGGCACATTTATATCAACACTATATAGGTATCTCAGTTGGCAACATGTGAACATATGTCCACCTAATGTCAAGTCAATATTCCACATGTAGTCACATTTATGTCGGCGTGTTTATTTGAACTCTTAATCTCTTGTTACCTACTCAATAGGAAATTATTTTATTAAAGTAGGTAATACTGTCCAGTTATATGGTGCCATACCTCCAAACTTACAATAATATCGATATGTAAAACATCAAACAAAATAGTCGTGTTGGGGGGGGGGTGTCTGCAGTCCTGGGTGGACTGTGTTTCGCGGGTTGCTTCAAGAGCTCGAGCGCAGGACTAAAATGTAGATAAGATGCTATAGGTACTTCTTTTCGAAAACAAGTCCAGTAGAATTACTATAATTTTCATTAGCAACGACCTGTGAATAAGAAATGAATTTAATCATGACACACCACTCTTGAAACATTACTGATTTTGTATAAGTTTACACAATGTTTTAAGTCTGCATTTACGTGGTGCATTTCAATACGTGATATAGTAATTCAATCATACTTTTTATAGGTAGTTGCTGTGCTGCTTGCTACAGCCGTTGGACTTATTGCGATCGCATTGTTTTGGATTTGTCGCTTTTGCAGGTTTTTAATTTCATAATCCAGCAGTATATCTACGAAAATTTACTCCATAGGGGTCGTAGCGAAAAGTTTCTTCATGTACTGCTTGTGTCGCACGTATGGCATGAGGGGGTTGTACCGATGTCATCATTTTCTGATGAGTTGAGGATTCGAAAGGTTGAATTGATCAACTGGCAGATTTACTACTTGTTTTTGGTGTTTATTTTGTATTATTCAATTTGTTCGCAGTTACCAGTTAGGTGCTTATGTTCTACTGATATGTTTCTATAAACCTGTGACTGATCCCAGGTAGGATGAATATAGGAATGATCAATATATGATACTCTAAGACACCTTAAAATGCTCACCAACAATTTGTATGAAGAAGACATCACCTGGATATTGAAGAATGAAGATATCATTATTGCGATATCAGGTTTTTTCATCATCCCAGCTAGAACGCAGAGAAGGTAATGATCGGTATACCTACAGGTACTCACGTGTATGACACCTTTTAATGTCTACCAATTTGTATTTGGGATGTATATTACTTGTATATTCGATGGAGATACCACAATGGTATGTTTATGGCAAAGCCAGTCGGCTAAATTGCGAAAGTAATGTGAACTTTTTGATTTCAAAACAAAAACTTAGTCGGCACTTTCGCTGTCTACATTCCCCCCTCCCTGAAAAATGTTATCCTTGAACACCTGATTATACCTATATATATGAGTACCTATCATACTGATCTTTTCATTCTTTATAAGTATTATAGTTAGGATCTGAAACCCAAAATTTATTAATGTGCGTTACCCAGCTACCTATCAGTATCCATCTTACTATCTTATCTTGTGGGTATCTCGGGCTAGAAGATGAGTATCCATCTCATTACTGTCAGGTCTCATGTAGGGCAATATCTGTGTGTATAATTATGCCCATTTTCTCCTGTTTGTGTTGTTCTTTTGTATATGCCCCCCCCCACAAAATATTTTCGTTTAATGTCATTAAATCTGCTCTAATCCCACCATCTCAGTTCCAACTCCTCTAATGCTGTAGAAAATGAACAATTTCACTGCCGTTATTTATAGGTACCTACCTATATTCGTATTATTAAGCCTGTGCCTGAACTTTTCGCTACAACCCCATTTTACGCAGTAATTTTGTACAGTTTATAATTTTGATTGTAGTTCAATTTTCGCTTTTAGTTTTGGTCTTCAATATAGAGGTTTTTGTATTGGTGAGAGTTTATCGGTAATTCACCCTTTAAACCGTTGTTTTATTGCAGCTCAAGAGGTAATAATGAAATCAACGGAACAACGCCGGTATTTTTATACGATTTCATTAGCAAGATCAGTCGTAATATGGGTTCGTGGTTTGTCACATCGAAATTGACGAGGTACCGTTCCTAAACTCTTTCATTTCACGTTGGTAATTAGGTTTAATATTGTTTTTCCTCACTCGGATCGCTTACTCTAATTGTTTCTATTCAACTTGAAAAGCGAAGACTAATTTCCCAACGTTTACGTCGTATACAGCTTAATTTTTGCAAATTTCTCAACGGCAACGCAAACATTTTCGATACTATTGTTGTTACGGTGTAGTGAGGAAAACAAATTTTGGAAACTTCGTAGGATATAATAGGTAGGTACCTCTATAGCAAAGGTGTACATCGATTCGATCGTAACTGTAGAAATTGAACTATGTTGCCGACAAGTTTATCGTTCGTTCAAGGTGGAAAAAGTTTGTGTCTCAGCATGTACCTCGGTGAAAGAGCTAAAAGAACTTCTAGGCCATCGATGCCGTCTAGCATTAGTTTAATGAGGTATTTTTCGTATCGCGATTCGAAAGACATGTGCAACAGTATCGATGGTCCTGTATTTTTCGCGTCACAGTTGGATTCTTCGTCGTGGAAATTTAATTTACTGCCGTGGAGGAAACCGAAAAATAAGGAACACGATATTTGTTTCTGTACTAGGTAGAGCTCGTGTATTCCATTCTAATTGAAACCCAGGATTACATTCGTGAGTTCACAAGTGCAGTGTTTTGTTTTTCAACAGGCATGAAAGTAGATACGAGTACACTGCGTTGGAGGCGGACACCAATTCTCATGAACGCTTGGAGTTGGAGCGAAAGGCACGCCAACGAGCAGAGAGTGCTTGTCTACATTACTTGAGGTTTTGTCCCAGATACGCGCTTATTCAGCATTTGAATGACATAGGTCAGTATATACTATACAATGCACATATTTCAAAAATGCCCCTTGAAGATTTTTATGAATTTCACTGCAAAAAAAAAAACAAAACAAAAAAACATTTAAAACCAAATCATTGCCAGTTGCTAGTTGCTTTGAGAGTGACGCTGTCAAAACTTGGCAGTAAAGGAGTCAGTATCACTATAATGACCAACGAATACTGCTAGAAAAATGTGAGAATACTGCTAGAGAATATTTGGCTTCAATAATGAGTTAGCAGTGCTCTATGGCTGTATGGGGCTAATAATAGCAGAGTGCTTGGTGGCAATACGGCCGACTTGAATGGCAGCGAAATGGCAGTACAGGAACTGCCCGATGCGCAATCAGTTACTCTCCAGTTACCGGCGGAAAAGTTACCCATTTGCAACCCTTGGTTACCCTCAGATTACCCAGAAACCCGTCAGTTACCTTTGGTTCCCCTTTAGTTACCCGGGTAACTGGCGGGATTTTGCGCATCCTGATATACAATCAGTTACCCTTGGTTCCCCTTTAGTCGCCCGGGAAACTGACGGGATTTTGCGCATCGGATGGCAGTGAAGTTGGCAGTCTGAAAGTGGCAGCACAATCGACTTAATTAGAAAAGTGAGTTGACTGTAAAATAACTAAAACACTTCGGGACGTGAGACTGCGGCTGTCTACTTTTGTGTTACATCCACTAAAAATGTTCCAACAACTATACTATATTGGCAGTGAAACCTCTCGAGGGCATTACTGCTAAGATAAGTTTCTTTGTGAAGTTGCATATTTCTAATTTCAGTAAAATCCCTCGTTTAACTTGATTGTGATTCTTCGAAATTTGTCTCAGGTTCTCGTGTTGGAAAACATTGGTTCGTTGTGAAAGATTCTTCAATCAAAACCGAACGTCTGTTAACCTTAACCCCACAAAGTCAACACTCTCCTATCGTCTACAATCAAGTGACTCGACGAATTATTTTAGATTTATTCTTAGCTCTGCAACATCCGTACATTTACCCTATTTTAGATTTGGAATTTATTGAAGGAAACGCGCAGAATAAAAACGCGAATATAATCGTCGTTCTGCCGTTCAACAATAAAGGAAGCTTGAAAGATCTTATTTACAAAGTACGTGTATCTTCTCTGTACCTAACTTATATATTCAAATTAAGTCGAACTCTGGTTGTCTCCGGATTTGTTTCTCACCTTTTCACCTTTGCAGACATGCTGGCACGATGAGTGGTCCGATAAATACGGCCAGAAGAGCAGAGGTCTTCCGATCTCCCAGATACAACGACTGGGAAGACAGATCTTGGAAGCACTTCTGTTTCTGCGTGAACGCGAATACACTTTCTCCTTTCATCTACATTCCGGGAATATTATTCTGCAAAATGGAGTAGCCAGGTATGTCGATGAATTTGTGAAAGCGAATGATTTTTTTTTGCCGTGTTTGCCCTGCGTCCGATATTGAACAAAAGTGAACCCAGCCAATAATTTGTTACTGTATTTTTTGAAAATGCGACTATTCATGGCTACATGTAGCATAAATTGTAGCCCGGAGACTACACCGGTAGTAGCGCTATACCTTTTGCCACATGGTCGTGCGCGCAAGAGCACTATCGTAGCAACTGCTACTTTTGGAGCAAGCGCTACAATAGCGCTCTTATAGCGCTTGCTCCAAAAGTAGCAGTTGCTACGATAGTGCTCTTGCGCGCGTGACCATGTGGCAAAAGGCATAGCGCTACTACCGGTCTAGTCTCCGGGCTACAATTTATGCTACATATAGCCATGAATGGTCGCATTTTCAAAAAATATGGTAGCAAATTATTGGCTGGGAAGTAAGACTTTTGGTTAGCAGTCATTACTGCTTCCCACACTGAGCTTCTATATAAAACTTGATGACAGACTATGCTAACCAAAATACGAATTTCCCAATTTTCCCACTGAGCGGCTCAATTACTGGTATTTGGAGTGCAATTAATACCAAGCGGTTCTCTTTTTAATTGTTTCTTGCAAATAGAATGAGTACCTGACGATTAATTGAAAGCCGGGGTATTGGAAATGAAAAGTATCTTATTTTGTAACATTCTCTGTTTTGTGTTTTTATTTTCGTGGTGTTGCATCGCCGGATGCATAATTGAGTTTTCATCAGTTTTATAAATAATGTGTTTTGGCTGTAGGTTGAGCGGATTAGAAAATTCACTGCTTGGCTTCACTTCAAGAATTCAGCCAGTTATTGTGAAGAGCCCTCTTCTTCAGACTGATGCTTCTGCCGTAGATGTCTTATGTTTTGGTTAGTATGTATATAAATTGCTGCGGTTCCTTTTTTCCATTTCTACTGCTTTGAATTCACAAATTCCGTATTATTATGAAAAATTAGCACATCTACTGAGAAGATATACGCGCGTCTGGATTATTGAACTTTGATTCCTTCATCATTTTTCGATTTCACCCGTATTCTCTTCGGCAATGTTCGTGTTTTTGAAATCTCAGATCACTGTGCGGCGCTTCGTATATTTCACATAGACTATTTTTTGAAAGAATTGCTGATTGAAAATGAGTTATTTCAACTCCCAGATATTGAATTTTGGCTGTCGAATCCATTTTTCTTGAAAATGAATGGCAAAATTAGACTCCTACCAAATAGACTGAAGAGAAAAGAAAGACTGATACTAAGTGGTGATCCAGGGAGCAGTTTCGGAAAAGGAAATTAAAAATTTGTGAGAAGTATACTTTTACCCCCTGCTCCTGAGTACTTGGATCAATTCGATGGTTATTGAGTGATTTGAAAAGATAGAAATAGGTACTTGGAGACTTATGAATAATTTGTATCGTTAATTATTTTCTTTTATTGATATTGTAATAAACGGCCTTACAAAATTATGTAAGTTAAATGGCTCCAACTCACTGAATTCTCGATTGGGCAAAGCAATACCATTCACTTTTTCTCTCAAGGAGGGCAAGGGAGCGATAAAGACTAGCTAAAATTCTTTAATATTCAATACTCATGTAAGAATCTCTTATAGACTTTCCTAGACTTGTTCCGAACTCCTTAAGATTTTTTCGAACTAATTAATTTAACTAAAACTGTTAAAAACCAGTTTCGATTCCTTTTTTCTTAACTCTTCCAGATTTCGAGACACGATCGCGACTTTTGAAAACCTTTACCGCTTTCTAAGACCTGCATAATATTATAAGATGCCTTAAAACGAGGTCCATAACCAGGGGAGTAGCAAATGAGAGCATTGCTTTCCAAGTAGAACAGAAATTTAATTCCCGCTGAGACTATTCACGACTTGTCTAAGATTCTTGGGCTCTTTAGACTCGCTTAAGATGCTTTTGAATTCTTCCATAGTTGATCAGGACTTTAGAACAACTTGATCAGGACTTTCTAAGATTCCTCAAGACTCTGTAAAATCCTCCTCGACTTGCTGAAAACTCACTACAATTCTTGAAGACTTATTTTCAATCTGTAAGACTCCTTCACGTTCGTTTAGGATTCCTTGAAACTCTTCCGAGACTCTAAAATACTTTATCATCCCTGAAACGTATTTGATCTCAATTTTTCCCTCTGGGAGGGGCAGTTACTCCCATTTCTTCTGTATCAGTACCTGCGGCTCTGATGCCCATAGTTTTGCGAAATATCGAACAAAAGAGATTTTCGAATGAGATCGTGGCTTTTAAATCCTGAGTCTGAAATCTTGGCGAAGTTTTGAGGAAGCCAGGCTGTGGATAGGCCGACTGAGACATAAATACGAATAGCTGGAAAGAATTCGGCTCTCAGATCCAGGATCTTGCCTTTCGACTTCTTTTTTCTCGCCGACGTTCTCTTGACAAGAGATGTAACAAAACATTTTCTGGGGAAGGGAAGCGGATTGATATTTTTCTGGCTACGAACATGAATTTCTCAACGGGGAATATAGCGATATCGACAAATTTGTTTTCTCCTTTTAAAACTGTCCAACGAGAACTAAATTTTGACATTTACCTAATTGAATTTCTTAAGATCAATAAGCGAAAAAATTTCATTTTTATTCGTTGGTTCCTCGATTTCTCTCCTCCGCCCTCTGAGAGAGATTTTTTCAACTGAGTATAGTGTAAGTAACCCGTTCTTGCCCCTCATGTCTCTCTCCATAAATACGTCCCGTCTCTCCCTCCGACATATTAAATAGAAAGCCAGGAAAATTTCGGCTGGAAATTGATGGGCTTCTTGCAGTACAGCTACATACACAGAAGAATCAGGACCTTTTTTCTAGTGTTTTCTTTGAAATCCTCTGAAATACTTAGTATAAAGAGCAAGAGAGAGCTCGGATTGACCGACTGACCGACTGATGAACAAAAATCTTCGATGGCAAAAGATTTTAATTTCTCGGAAGAGATGACACAGAGATTTACGTCTCTAGTGAACAAAGAGGAAAAGTGTATTTTTGCAAGATAAGGGAGAGGCTTGAACCACCTTCCTTAACCCATAGCTATGACCGTGGAATGTAATTCTTTGCACTTAGAGCCATAGATTCAAATATTGGTGATCTGTTGTGAGGAAAATAATCAATAAATCGTTGGTTTACTGATAGACTATGCTAAGTGAGTGTGCAATATTATTTGACTTTTTGTTGGTTTCATATTTCTTGGTTTGTAATGCCGTACCGTGTTTATGTCATCCTGAAATATCTTGCACACCTACAATCCCTCTTTCCAAAGATATTATGAGCGAAGATGTACTGAAGTGATTTGGCAGAGGGGAAGGTTGAGAAAGTCGGAATATAATTTTGCTATCTGATGAAAACATTCAGATCGAGAAGTAAAAAACTGAGTCTATTTTCAAACATTGCTAATTTTGGATCAAATTTTACATATTTAAAAATCACTTTCTAAAACTGACTCGACCCAAAAGTCAAATTTTTCTGGAATAGGAAGGGGATTTCTGTGAATCGCAATGTATTTTCAGAATTTTCTGCATTTGTTACAAGAAAAGTAATCAAGTAGGAGCCGATCTACGGAGTAGCTGCTGGGACCATGTCCCTTGTGCTCAAATTTACGCTAAATGAGATTGAAAATGGCTCAAAAAATGGAAAAAAATCCAGTTTTGTCCGATTTTGTGCCGCAATTTTGTACAGAGAAGCCGAAAGTTCTTTTACCTAAGTCTTTCATCTTTTGAACCTTTTTTTCTCCTTTATCTGTATCGGTCATTGCCTAAACAGTATTAGGTAAAAATATATCATTGGCTGACCGATTTGTCTGGCAGATGATGTTCCTTACTCGAAATACGTAATTTTAGATGTAGTAAGTTCAATTTTCAAATTAGTGTCCATGTTAGAGTGTGAATGAACTTAGTAATATTCTGTTTTTAGGGTGTACCAATTCACTTTTTCTCCACTGAAGATGGCATCTAACAGCCGAAAGCGCTATGGACAACAGAAACAAAAAAGTGAATTGGCATACCCTAAAAACAGAATATCAATTTTCAAAAGTAAGAAAGGGATTCCTGTAAAATGACCCACATAACAGATTTTCCGAATTGATAGACGGGAATACGATGTGCTTTATCAGTTCCATCGGGTCCAGTATAAATATTTTGCTTTTTCTGTAAGGGGCAGTTGTACAATCGCGGTTCAACGTTAAACCGATGTTAAGCCGCCGTTGATCGCCCGAATTCGGCCGCTCAGTTGGTTGAACTGTCGTTAAACCAGCGTCACGCGGCATCACGTTTGATGATTGTACTACTGA
Organism: Acanthococcus lagerstroemiae; assembly: GCA_031841125.1. NCBI lineage: Eukaryota > Metazoa > Arthropoda > Insecta > Hemiptera > Eriococcidae > Acanthococcus > Acanthococcus lagerstroemiae. The sequence goes on from CM063107.1 coordinate 34,364,659, forward strand.
CCTTAAGGATTCTGTACGAAAATGTTAGTTAGGGTCCATCGACATTGGGATTTAAACCACACCTAGGTAGCGCTACCATATAGGCAAACGTTTTATGTGTATTGTCATCAGTTTGGGGTGATCCATTTCCGATTTATTCACCCCAAAGTGATAAGAATATAATGAACATACTGACAGAGCTACCAACACATGCAGCTTTTAGGTTTAAGTCCCAATGGCAGCTGATTGGCAATAATGATGCGGCGAGTCGATTATGAGTTATCAGTGGCGGATCTAGAAATTTCCCAAGGAGGGTGTTTTGAAAATAAAACTTTTTCCACCTCCGCCCCTTAACAAAACCGAGATGGATGTCATTTTAAATAGTTTCTGAAGACAAGTTTCATAATGCGATTAAATCATTTCAAAATGAACATTGTAGACTGTAATGCTGCAGATACTCAAAAACAGGAGAAAAACTCAAAACTCAAGCGGTTTTTTTCTTCTTCGGCCCGAAGGTGCCCGGGGTCCGACCCCCCCCCCCCCCCATAGATTTGCCACTGAGTTATGCGTGGCTAACGGTGACCGTATTAAGTATTCATTTTTGATTCAAACTCTTGGATGACAACAGCTTTTTACTTTGCTGAATTTGTCCTATGGTTGTGAGCCTGGGAGTTCATGTTGACCTAACTATATCAGTATATTCTATTACCTGTACCTAATAACTATTCCGAAAAGAATCCTCATTGCAAAAAATAAAAAAATAAAAAGAAGACTAAATTTGAGTGTAAAATACTTATCAGTACCTATTTTATGATATAATCACCGAAAGACATCTGCTAATTCTTACTGACTTCACATTTTCTCGGAAAAAATAGTTTGTAAAACATTAAAAAAACAAAAAAAGAACTCTAGTATCCACGTCTAAGTGAATAACTTCTAGATTCAATGATCTGAAGCACAATGACCAGTCGTTACCCTGGTTAACGATGAGGATGTGACGGCACGGTACACTATTTTCATGATTTAAAAAAATAAAGTAATCAATGAACTCTGGTATATGCCCTACTAGGTCACGTTCTGTTTGAAATGGCCGCAGGGTACGAGTTAACTGAACCAGATCCAACACCGGCGAACATGTTGGACATCGTTCATTATGTTCAAGTAAATAGTTGTTACACAGATTAGGTATACTTATTGTTATATTGTGTATAGTAGGTACGTACCTAGTGTACAAGGATATTATTTCACATGAAATCGATAGATATAAATACGTAATTTTTAAGCACCGTAACATGATATTATCAAATGTTTTCAAAAGAAAATAATATGGAAATGATATTTAAAACCGCTTTTCTTGTTAGGTTGTGGAAGTACTGGATTTTATTTTCAAAAATCCCAAGAAGCGAATACCCTCGGTCGAGGAGCTGCTTATCAGCGATTTCTTTCGCAACATCGATCTGAGAGAAATGCGAGCTATTTCACTTCCGGTACAGTATTCTCAATCGGCTCTTAGCTATGAGTGCAGTGAAAAACGATTACTGAGTTTCTACAGCACCTTGTGCACTTCGTGTGTAGAAAACATATAGTATGTCCTGTTTCCAACAGTAAAATGAGCCCAGCGATTCTACTATTTTTTCTGAAACGATCCGAGATTGAAAACAGTTGCACAGAAATAATCTTTACCTCTCCCCCATTTTGAGAACTATAAGAGGATTTACTGTTGAACGTAGTACATAAGTGTAGGGGACTTTGTTACTCTTGCACTGAGTTCAACAAATTTTAGTTATGATAGGGATACATGCAGGTCCATAGCCAACGATTCGCGGTAGGAGGTGCTGACTGTTTACCGGGGAGGGGGGGGGGGACTTGAGGATACACTTATTATATAATGCGAAGATTTCTACGAGGCTGTGGTGTAGCCGAGGGATGTGAAGGGAGCGAATGACTCCAAAGCACCTGTAATTGAATGTAAAATATGTAAAAATGAGTAATTTCTTGCATTTAAAACAATTTTTTTCGAAAAATAGTCCTCTAATGTCGGTGATTTTTAAAAAATACCTCAATTTTCGATTTTTTCTCACTTGAAGACCTTACCCCCTACCCCTTGGGGAAATCCTGGCTACCCCACTGAACGGTGTTACAAATGAGAACATTGGATTTGGTCTCAAAATTCATAATCAAAACTGCTGATTCAACTTACGACAAGCGAAACCCCATGGAAACAAAAAATTGAATATACCTATCGCCTGAAAAAAGATTAACACTTTTACAACGATCAAATTTTCGAACTTTTGGACGTAAAAAAATTCTATTTCTGCGGACTTATCAAGTTATCAGTTCTCAAACAACCATTCAGGTATCTAGCCATCAATATTCAATGGCCCATGCCCAGGGCGGAACAATCTTGAGGGACGGGAAAATTTTCGAATATAATATAAAAAAGTTCATTTTACTCAAATTACAGCGATCCAACTTTTGTGTGTTGAACATTTTTTGAGGGGAGCAAGGACAAGTGATTATTATTTTAACAGCGGCTCGGGGGGGGGGGGGTTGCTTCTAAGCGAGTACCCAGGGGCGCTCACGACCTTAATCCGGCCCTGAGTGGATCACGAGCCTACCTCTGTCTTTGGGAATTTTACAGAACGATGACAAACACAGGATTCGTCTATCTTTCAAAGCAAAATCAGTGTTGCCAAGTTTATGAAAACTTATAAAACGATATTCATATTGCGCTTTATTAAATTTTCGTCTCCCTCTGCTCTCTCCTTTGTAACATACCTTAGTTGTGAATTCAGTATCAAACTGATATTGAAATTGAATTCAGTGACCTCGAATACCTTACAATAGATAGGCTATTTATTTATACCCCGCTTTAAAATTTAAAAAAAATGTAGGTAAGTACTGTTCCCAATTTCCTTTTGAGATAATGAAAACAAAAAACACAATGTAAGAGATGGGTGGGGTGGGGGGATTCCAGTGTTTGGTAGGTATATACAAGAGTTGGGTAGCGTGTTCAATGTTAACTTTTCATTCTATCTGGTCACAAAAACTTGTGACTCCGGAAAAATGACCCAAAATTAACGTCAGCATTTCCCAAATCAACAAGTTGTTTTTTTTTGTCAAATGAACAGCGCGAAATCGTGAAAATTGTGTGTAGTCAGTTTTGAAAATTGAATATCGATCACGTAAACCTACGTAATGTTTTTTCCTACAGGTTCTGCAAGTGAAGTTGACGTCACCGTCGATGGCGTTGCTGAACAAGATTAAAGATCACCAGTTGAACTTGATAAAACTAAAGTAAATTTATGTTTCATGTTTATTTTATTCTGTTTAGTTTGTATTAACATTATATTTAAGTGGCCTGTTTAGTACTCGAGCTTGAAAGATAATCAAAACTATCGTATTATGCTTATCAGTGGGGCTCAAACGAGCTGAAGAGGGACATATTTTCAAATTCTCGCTTTTATGTGTGAGAAACGTAATCACGTCTGCGTCTGTCCATCTCTGCCTTCATTCCCTGGACATGGAGATGAGAGTCTTACATGCAGGAGTGGTTGCGTTCCTTGTGCAAGTAAAGGCATTCAATCTTCGTATCGTTCGGCAATACCTGCATTTTTTGTACCCCATCTGCCTCGGCGAGCCGATGTTGCCGAGAAGTACTCAGAACTTTTGTACTTGTAATTTATTGCCGTCGTGTATGATTATCTGTTCATTAAACCAATCAAACTAGTACGGGAAGTAAGGCTGAGGAGTTTCCTTGATTAGGGATTTCTTCTTCGACAACCATGTCCTAATTAGTATGATTAACTTCTGTGTAGAGATGAAACTGGTAGTACAAATGATGGAAACGAAAATACTTCATGCAACAGTCAACAGATTCGGTACACGGTGTAAGTATATGCATAGTTGGTCATTGACGAACTTCATACATGAATAGATACATATATTTTTAGTATTAGAACAAGTACCGGTTGTCATTGTTGAACACGATTTCATCCTTTCAACGCATCTTATTTCATTTTAAAATAGTACAGCTACAACCGGTTTATTATTATTCTTTCCCAAAACAACGAGCCAATTATAATGGTAATTATCATCATTGGGATTTTATTTATCCTTAATTTTCGATAATTAGTTGTATATGTTAATTTGTCCATGAGTTATTGACCAGTTATACCTACCTATGGTTATGTATTTTTAACTTGTGCAAATTATTTTATAATAACGTTTCTAATAATTGTATGGCATTTAATTTCATCTGTAGGAAAATACAAAAGCATAAGAGCTGCGAAGGACCTTCCCAGTCCGATGTCGAATGCATCACCGAGTGTCAAGACGAAGAAGATAGTTATTGTTCGATGAAAAGTAACGAGGTAAAAAGCTTGATGAACCTTCCTCGTTTATTCAGTTCGAGTGCCTGCAAATAGAAAATCTGACTGTGGAAGGAGAAACACCTTTTTAATTATTATTTCTGAAGAGTGCGAAACATCAGTTTTTTCTTTGGTCTGCTTTCTGTCGTCCCCAAATATCTGAAATTCGATTTTTACATATTTCTGGTGTAACTGTTCCCGAAGAAAAAACAAAAATAATTTCCGGACTCTAACTTCTAGTTCTTTGTTTCTAATAATGTACCTAACTCATGTCTTCAGAATCTGGTATCAACAACAGTAGTCTAGACAAGTTGAGAAATTCAGAGGAAAAAAGGGGTAACAAGCGCGCGTTTCCTGAAATTTGTTGAGTGAGGTGTTCTAACTAACATACTAAAAATCCCCAACCCTACCGTATCTCCCCTGCTTATTTTTTAGGGTGGTTCAAGTCGCCCCGCCCGACATTTTTTTTTTCTCGAAAATTCTGATCACTTGGAACATTTGAAAAGAAAATTTCAACCAAAAATTATTCTACTCCAGATTCTCTATATAAATGGTCTACAATACTTTCTCATATCTACCACAGACATGCCACAGATGAGGGATCCAAAATGACCTTTCCGAGCATCCCAGTATAACATAGGCCTCACAGAGAAAAATGTAGTTTTCTGAGAATTTTAGGGGGAAAAAAGGAGTTCAAATTTTACAGGCATTCAATTCCTTATTTCCGTAGCTTTCCATCCCTGGGAATTTGTTGTTTCCCTTGAACTTAACCCCTTGGATAACATTACGTCTTGAACAGGCAGTATCTTGGGAGAAGTTTTCAAGCTGATGAAGTGTATAAAATTTCATCGATAATTGGCTGTGGGATAATTGAAGACTCGGAATTGAATTATGATATCAGTTTGCGCTCAAGTTGAAAATGGTGACACCAGAGGCGGGCTAGAATAATGTCATAAAGTACAATGTAGGTATCATCAAATGTATGGGTTCCAAGGTTGCTGAATTCACTTTTTTTTTGTATTATTTTGACTGTATTTTTGATATTTATATTATACATATATTGTTTTATTATTATTATTATTATTATCATCAGTTTTTCCTTCGTTTATTATTACTATTATTTACTTTTATTTTTATTTACTTTTTCATTTTTTATTATTTTTTACTTCTACTTTTATTTACTTTTTCATTTTTTATGATTTTTTACTTCTATTAGTTTTATTCCATTTTTTTTATTTCTCTTTCTTAATTTTTATTGTAACGGTCCCTCCTATAATTGGCTTCGGCTGTTGGAGGGACCTAAATAAATAAATAAATAAATAATTGTAGCGTCCTGAGGGGTAGGGAAAGAGTCGGAATGGAAAATAATCACACACTTCTAAGGTTTTTTGGGGGTCGCTCAAGTCATTGCTTTATGTCAGTCTTAATCAACCTTGGAAACTAGTGGGTTGGAAGTCACAATCGAAGATGTCATCGTAAACAATTTGGGTATCGAATATAGGGTATCCAAGGTCACTGAAATTGTTTTTATAATTGTTTTCACTCTATATTTGTAACTGCGGCACATCATCCCTTAAAACTTGCCATCTTCGGCTGAAGTCCGACAAAATAATTAGAAAGAAGTGGTCGCACACTCATTTTCCGCCATTTCTTCATTTGAAGAAGTATGAAAAAATATTTTTGAATTTCAGAGGTAGTGCAGTCTTAGGTGGATAAATTTTTCTTTTTCATTACCCCTATATTTTCGTAATATTCAACTAATAATATGTGCATTTTTTTCTTGAATTTTAGTTCCTGCTTCCTTCTCCAGTGCCATAGTTATAAATGAATCAGTTAGAACCAAAAGGGGTTAAGTCTTTTGTAATTTTTGCTTTTATTGAAGTATCGCGGATCTGCTGGTGTGGTCGAAATTTCGTGAAACAGCTGGGAAAGTGCTTTTGGCAACATCGCTTTCTTTCATTTTTTTGTTATAAATTTTTTTTTCAAAAAATTGATTTTTCCCAGAAATTGTTCGAAAACGGTGTATTTTAGTGTAAAAAAAAAAAAAAAAAATAGAAATAAACAAAAAATTCCGGCCCACCTCCCTCTTTTTGTATTTTTATACCTGAAAACTGCTATTTTCAAAAACAAAATCGCAATTTTCCAATACAGCTTCAAAACTTGTTTTTTTACAAGCAGGGATTTTGCTCGATTGGAATGGGACCAAGACTAAAGTGACCCCTTTATGTCTGGCTACAAGAGAGAGAGGGGGGGGGGAATTTCGAGCCGTAAAACTGCAAAAAAAATCGTTCGGAACCAAAAGAGGTTTAGTCTAAAAACTTTGAGCCCCCCCCCCCGCTTTGGCTCATCAAAATTTTATTCGACGGGACCGGGCTTGAAAGTTGTCTCGACTCTCTACCACCATCCTGAAGGACGTATTTCACGATTGTCAAATTTTCGAATAAAACAGTTTTTTTCGCTTCCTGAAAAATGGGATTTTTGGACTTGACCCCTGTTGGTTCTAACCGATTCAAATACAGCGAGTCAAAATAATTATAAAAATGATTTACTGACTTTGAATACTCTGCATATTATTTAATACCCACATTGTATTTTCCCGACGCGCAAAATTCCGCCAGCTACCCGGGTAACTAAAGGGGAACCAAGAGTAACTGATGGGTTTCTGGGTAATCTGAGGGTAACTGAGGGTTACAAATGAGTAACCTTTCCGCGGGTAACTAGAGGGTAACTGACTGCGCATCGGGTTAGGACATTTTTGACTTGGCTCTGGCTCTGTTGCCACAGTTCTCAACTTAGGGGCAAAATAACGTCGGAAACTAATTCAGCGACCCTAAAAACTTTAGACTTGATGAATAAATATGTTTCATTATTTTCAGTTTTGACTCTTTCACCACTCCTCAGATGCCATATCATGAAAATAGAGTCAAAATAATACAAAAAACAAAAGGAAAAAAGAATCGTATAGGTATTTGATACATAATTAGATTGTATTTTATTACATTTTTGACTCGGCTCGGGCCTTTGTGTCAGAATTCTCAACTTAGGAGTAATTATTTGTTATATCAATTGAATTTCGGGTCGTCGAGTATCCTACAACCGATCTATCGATGGAATTTTGTGTAACTTATCAGCTCGAAAACTTCATCCAAGATACACTGCCTATTCAAGCCACTGAAACTCAAGAATAAATGTAAGGTTATCCAAGGGGTGGGGGTGAAGGGAGACGAAAAATTCTCCCCGTTGAAAAACTACGGATGTAGAGAATCGAATGCATGTAAAATTTGAACTCCTCATCCTATTCTGAAAATCTCATGAAATGGGAAAAAGCTCAATAATTACTTTTCTGTAAAATGATCCTACTCAAAAGGATAATTTTGAACCCCTCTCCTCCCATACATTTGTGACCTTTCTGGAATAGCTACGAAAAAAGTACTGTAGATCTATTAGTACTTGAAATGTACGCAACATTGTGGGGGGAAGGGAGGGTGGGAGTCGGACCACCCTAAAGAATTATCAGGAGTTGTAGGGTTGGGAATTCTAAGTATATTAGTTAGGACATAGATAGCTCTCGACGATTTTCAGGAAAATACCGCGCGTGTTACCATTTTCCTCCTCAAACTCGTTTTTAGATCTACTATGCCAAAACTACCAGAATGTAGAGTCAGAGCTATCAAATTTCTCAAGGTCCAAACTGAAATTAGACCCGATGTTCAGGGGAAAAAAGATTCAAATGGCAGGAGTGGGGAGTGGGAGCTAGAGCTAGAGCGGGAAAGTAGCTCAGAGCCACCAAATTTTGCCAGGTCAGAGCCAGAATCAAAACCGTGGTTCTGAAAAAAGGATGTGGCTCCATAGCACTGATTAATAATGAACAGGCTGTTAAAAATGGGTGTATTCTATCTTTTTTCGTGTTTTAGGAACACCGGCGGTTAAATTTGCATCAGAGGAAACCAGACATCACTTTATTGGAAATGCAAAATCTGTGCAGAAAGTAACAAATCCGTACCCGCGTACAGTGTCGAGATAGCGTCATTATATCTTCTTTTATACGTAAAACAAGTCAATTTCGTTCTCTCGGTTTTCATAATGAAGAACTGCATGTGAACTGACGAATGGAACCAAGTTAATATTTTCTAAATTCCTTGTATAAAAGGCATTTGAAAAATGTATCGTACAGTGTGAAGGGATGTTTCCAAAATTGGTTTCAGTCTCAGCTTCCCGACAATAAAGTCCGTTGGACGTGAATCTTATACATTTTATGTTTCCATCGTTGAGCAGACAACCTGGTCAGTGGTACCCTCCATATTCTTGAGCTCTTTCGCCCTCTGTTAACACCATCCGGATTATACTAAAGATAATTTACTTAGGATTCTAGTTCAGTAGTTTTGCGTGTTCTTTTTTCCTGAATTCAAGAGCTCTTCACTTCAAGTCTATTTTCTGTTATTTATTTCTGCATTATTGAACCTTTTCAGCTATCTATCTCTCTTTAGACCGGGGTGGTGTCTATAGAGGGCAGGAAACAAATTTCGTAGAAAAGGTCACCTGCTAAGCCACAATAGTAAATAAGAATTGGAAGAAATCCATAGTGTACATGTTGTGGCAGTATTTCGAATTAGTTGCACAGGTACGTTAAACTGGTCAAATTGTCAAATATTTTCTTACCCGTATTCAGTTCCCATTATAATTCACGACAAGTTCTTTTTGTCTGAGGAAACTGCACACGTCATTGATTAGGAGGGAAACACTATCGTATTTTTTCTCAGTTTATATAGTAAGTTCTACTTTCGCAATACTTGTTATAAGACATCAATGAAGAAGAGACGAGAAAGTTGGAAAATGTTGTAATTCGTCAACTCTTCTTGTGGAGTCCGTCCTTGAATTTTGTTGTCAAGTCCAGTATTCACCATGCCTATGAAATCTATATCGAAATATGGAAAGTTGATCACTTGGGACTTAGTAATTATGATTATGAATTATTCAAGATTCAGCAGCCAACCACTTTTGCATGTTGAAATCACGCCATTCCTCAGATATTTTGAATTTTGTGCAGGTGAAGAAATGTAAGTCGGGCTTATGAATTTGGAATTCCGTTAAAAGAGCCTCATATTATCACTCATTCTTCTAAAATTCTTCAAAAACGATCGAAAGAAAATTCCCAAATCTGGTCTTGCTAGTGTTTCGAGATATGCAATCGCAACGGAATCGAACATTACAAAAATAAAAATTGTTTCAATACAATTACTTTACTACTTTTTCATTAAGAACATTAGGTAGATAGGTACCGTACCACACAGGCATACTAAATAATGTCCTCTTCTCTCCTAATGTTTGGTAAATAAGGTTTTCCCGGAACGCTTTCAAAATTTTCATATTTCGAAAACTAGCATATTCATTGCTTCATTAAGATCCTTTGAGATTACGGAACTCTTGAAAATGAATTCATAGAAAGTGGATTTTCCTAGAGAATTGTCGAATTACATAATGTAGTGAGCGCGCGTTATATAAGTGTATATATTTTTTTATTGACAAAGTTTTCTGCCCTCTTCTCCCGTTTCGCTAGTAAAGTTGTCAAGTTTTGATTCTACCAGTTGGCAATGCGATATTCTTGACCACTTTTATCATACAAATAATATTATAATATAGTCAACTGATAGATCATAAATTCTTTTTTTTTTTAAAGCTTAGTAATTAAGCATTTTAGTATAATTCGCATTGTCGAAGTCTTAATTGTTCCTTTTTCTAAAAGATGTGCAATAATTATGTTACCTACTGTAAGTTTTTATTACATATATGTTACTTTTTCGTTTATTCCTTTTATATGCTGGAAGTAGTCGATAATCTTATAGTTGTTTATTGCAGACTGAAATAAAATAATTTTTCCAGTTCTAGTTTTAGTACTTTTAGTTGAAACGCTGACGTGAGTGAGACGAGACAAATGAGCTGCCTCTTCTCCTTCAGGTGCCATATTCGATGCTGGACTGACGTCCGCGGTTTCTGACACGTGATTCTCCTGGGCAGGTTGGGTAACTTGCCGTTGTTATATCCTTGCTTAATACTTTATCAACTTCTTCATAATTTTTTTTACTTCTTCGTCACTATAACTTCCTGGTAGATATAAACTTGGACTACCTACCACGGATGATACTGGTTTTGCTGAAATTCTCACCATTAATGTTCTCTCACTATGTCGGGTGTAACTTTTGCACTCTGTTTCCTACAGTCTTATTCATTATATACCTACGCCTGCTTGCCGTCTTTTCGCTGCTGAATTAATTATTCTATATTCCCCCGTCCAAAAATCATTTCCTTCTGGCCATCGCACTTCACTAACTTCTGTTACACTACTACCTACACAACAATTTGACGATCTTGAGATTCCTTTTAAAAACCAATGGCATGAGAATATATGATTCTATATGTTTATGTATGTTCAACTAGGAATTTAATGCCAACGTTAATTTTTTTCCCCCTATCTTCTATCTTAAATGCGAATTTTAGTATCACCAAAAGACGATACCACTGATCAAACAACTATGTGCGTGTTCAGTACAAGTTCAGCATCGTTATCAGTATCGGTGTAGCTTTGTGGACGACCACAAAGGTAAAATAAAAAGTGAAAATTTTGATGATATTTCAATTTTAAATGCGGAAAACGAGAGGTTCTCGAGGAAAATGATTAACGCCATTCAGCGTTCAAGATATAGCTACAAACATATTATCTCATCTCATTGTTTTTTATACTGTTGTGTAGTATTGCATGTCTGTGGAACGTATGGCGATGCACGCATGCCAAAGTGGCTCCTGAGACACCGCAACACAGGCCCCGAAAACTACCCTTTCGAGTATCGCATCAGTGGTCAGAGGCACACTTTGAAGCCGGCTCGAGCCCCCATCTAAGTTCTGTAATAATTCAGCTGGTATCTCATCCACTCCGATGCGAAAAAATCCCAAAAGTTACCCGGGTAACTAAAGAGGAACCAGGGGAACTACAGGGGAACAACCCGGATGCTTAATGAAACATCCTTTTTACGCCCGCGGAAAAACTACCCCTTTCAGCCCACTTTACGCCTAGTTTATACCATCCTTCAACCAGTCAGCGATTATACTACCCGGAATAAGCCCTGTTTCTCCCCTTTTTCACCCGGGTTTACCGAGGGTGTTCCAGGGTAGCTATCGGGCTCACTGCTGAATACACCCTCTTTAAGCCCTGCCACCCGGTTTTCACCCGGGCGTAATCCGGGAAACCTAAGCATCAGGAAGGGTAATTTGAGGGTAGCCAAGGGTAACAAATGGGTAACTTTTCCGCCGTGGGTAACTAGAGGTAGTATCTTGCCATTTACCCGGGTAACTAAAGAGGAACAAGGGTAATCTGAGGGTAATTCGAGGGTAAAAAATGGGTAACTTTTCCGCGGGTAACTGGATAACTATAGTGGGTAACTGATTCGGCATCGGGAGCTCTGGAGCTTTCCCTTTCTTTAAATCTCTCAATGCTTTATCAAATTCACCTCTTAAAATTGAGTCTTCCCTCTCATCTTCTTCCGCACCTTCCTCCCTCTCCATTCTTATCTATTCACCCCCATTATTACTATATTGTCCTTCTACATACTCTACCCACCCTTTCACCTTTCCTTCAGCTGTGTAAATAGGCTCTCCCTCCTTATTTGTTACATTACTTGCTTTCTTCCTTCTTTCTCCAAACTTCATTTTTACTTTTCTGTAGGCCAAGTCTATTTGTCCTTTATCCATAAACTATTCTATCTTATCACTTTTTTCTTTCATCCACTCCTCCTGTGCATTTTTACACTCTCTCTTTATTTCATTCCTTAACCTTTGATAAGATAATCTACCTTCCCTATCATTTACATTCTTATATTTTCTTCGTTCATTTATCTTTCTGAGGATTTCCTCCTTCATCCATGGTTTCTTTTCTTCTCTCTTAGTTTTACCTACATTTTCTTGGTGATTTTAATATTCCCTCCAATCGAAATATCAGCTTACAAGAGTCTTCGCATGTATGACATGCTCATGTGAGTCGTGTGAGATGTAATCACCATGCGCGTATTAAGGTAGGTGAGCTCAATAAGGCCCTAATTTAAGGTCTTGGCTCTCCAGACTTTTAGGTAAGTGATTTCATGTTTTTCCTTTTTTTTTGTGTGTTATAGTCGTCGACTGAAATATTTAAAAATTGGCTAGCTTGAAATTTTTCTATACTGCTCAGATCTTCTATAAAAATACCCCTTTTTCAAAACTTGATAAGGCCAGCGCACCAAAGAAGGCTGGGCCTATAACCTAATAAGACCCAATATAATACCTAATAAGCCTTGCCCCCTCGGCACTGATGCCCCTCGGCACTGATGCGATGCCCGAAAAGGTAGTTTCCGGTGCTGGGGGTGCGGTGTCTCAGGGGCCACTTTGGCATGCGTGTATCACCATACGTCCCACCACATCGAATACCCAATAAGCCTGACCTGAAATTCGGTAAATAAAATGTTCAGCATGGTTCAAATAGAAATTTATGAGTAAGTTATAACTGAAATGATAATCAGTCGATCTTACCAGGTTGAGGTTACATAACACTATTTTTCATGAGTATCGTATACCTCAGTTCCAAAGTGCTCAAATTTCACTTTTCTGACGTCGATCGTTAACCAACTATCACTACAACAATTATCCATTGTTTGATTTCTGGATGAATTCCATTTGACTAACATAATACTCGTAAATCCTCCAAGTTACACAAAAAACATATCGATCGGAGCACTTTTTACGTTATTGGAAAATCATCATCTGGCATATCTCGCACCAGTGGACTAATATCTTGATAAAAACAATTGGACAGTGTTGCCATATCATGAAGGAACAACTTTGCTGTACGTTTTAATGAAGTCTAAAGCATAGCAGTCAAGATCGGTACATTGGGTCTTATAGTGGGGATCCGGGCCTTATTGGGCTCATTTACCTTATCTCTTTTCATTTGCTCTCACCCGAACCCTGGAACCGCCCCTTCGAGCATTACCTCGGGAACATCGGGGAGCCTTCTAGGGCTACCTTAGCCCTCTTCTCTTCTTGCCGGGAATAGGCCTAGGTCAACTGCGCTATCTCTTCCTGTCGAATACCCGTATCACTAGCCACGTGGCTTATGACGGTGAGTTCAACGAGCACCGGCAAGTAGCGCCTTACCCATTTACAGCTTTCAGATACTGGCGACCGATTACACACTTCTTGGACGCCTCTGCTGTAAGTGGTTGTGACTCTGTGTACGTTATCAGAATGCGGTGTTAGAATATGTGACGAGTTCTTTCTTGCATTTCTGATAACGATGTCGGCGTTGGGGTCGGGTTACGAAGCTTAGCAAAAAATTAGTTTTTTTCCCCATGAAAATGTGGTATTATAGACGAAGCGAAGTATATTTAGTTTCAGTTTATTATTTTAGCGCAAACTTAATAATTAATAATATTATTAATACAGGATGAACTTTATACCCTCCATTATCCATTCAAAATAATATTTCTATAAATTTTATTATTTTCTCATTACATTTAAATGGTGTGTCATTAATTTTAAGATCATTAAATTCTATCTTATAGCAAATGGGGGGGGGGAGGTCATTTATTTTCAGATTTCCATTTTGTTAGACATCCTGTGTATATATATTGCGAGTTAAGTGTATGGTACGGTACTACTAATTGTATCACATGGCACTCATTAGTTTACAAATTTTTTATAACTACAAGTATAAACATAATATTATTGGCCTTTAAATTTGTAGGATAACCACCCCCTCCCCCCTAGCGACGCCCATGGGGAACATCATCATCGGAAAGTTTTAAAAAGAAAGGCGCAATTAAAATAGGAACTTGAAATGTAAGAAGCTTGAATGGAATATTGGAAGATTAGAAAATCTTCAGAGAGAAATGAAGAGGCTTAACCAAGGAATAGTTGGAATAAGTGAAGTAAGGGGGAAAGGGGAGAATGATTTTTGGTCGGGAAACTTTAGAATAATAAATACCAAGGGAATCAAAGGGCAAGCATGCGTCGGAATTGTTATGAATAGATAAATAGGTATTAATGAAGTTACATACTATAAACAACAGAGTGAAAGGTTAATCTTGATAAAAATCAATACCAAATCCGTACTTACAACAATAATACAAGCTGACAACGATACTACATTCACTTACAACACATCTACATATCTCGGACAAGCCGATCTAGTCGTGTTCAGTGTTGCAGCTGAGGCGGCATATGCCTACATCAGGGCTGCAATTTTTATGCACAAAAAATAGTGCAATGTGCGCATATTTTATTCACTGAATTCAGTCTTAATAAGATGCCGAAAATGTGCGCCAAAATGGTAAAATATGCATAAATATGCAAATACATTATGCGTATATCATTTCAAAGGAAAAATTAAGTTGGATGCACTGAAATAATTTTTATCTTTTAAAATGATCCAGCAAAGTATCTCCTTAAGAGTCTAACCTTCTTTTAATAGGAGATGCTTCCAGGAGATGCACCTATTCGTAATTTCTTGATGATTGATGAATGTGATGCGGGCAAGAGAAAGGTTATCTGACGTGCAAAAGAACATATTTTTCTAAAAGCTTCTCTACTGATTCATTAACCATTAAGACTTCTCAATTTTTTTGGAGTTGGACATCATTCTCAGAACTAAAAAAATAACTTTTTGGGGGAAAAATTGAAAATAAGCAGAATTGGTGCAAAATATGCGGTAAATACCAAAATATGTGAAACATGCAGGATGAAGTGCTGCTCATTTGGCTCAGAATTCTGTGATTCGTGAAGATCTTTTGAAACTTATACCCTACGCCAGATAAAAATATGCATTCGCATAAAAATCTGGTCATTATAATAGAAGTTTCCAATTCTAAATTCTTTGTTTTCTCTTTCAAGGTATAATTTGCTGATTCTTAAATTGTTGAATGACCATGACTGAAAATGAATTACTTAAATGACTCTTAGACACTTTGATACCACATACTACACCCCTTCCCCAAAAGAATCCACTCACGCAGATGAATGTAGGTTAATACTACTGAAAAAATTACCCCCTCCAAAAAAAATATATATATCCCAATGACGCCTTTGAATTCCGACGTCTGCTTGCCCTTTTATTCCCTTGGTACTTAGTATTCTAAAGGGCATGCATTCATCACCACAAGAATGAAAAATTAAATTCACAGGAACAATAAACTCTTTCCACAGGAAAAATTTATATACAGCAAGAAAATAAATATTTCCCGGTAAAAAAAAATGAACAGGAAAAGTGACGAATGAACTGTAGAAAGACAAATAATCCCGAGAAAAAAAATGATGAACCATATTTAAAACGCCCGTGAATTGTCAGGAATTTAATGTTTATGACAAATGAAAAATTTAGCATTATGGACTAAATCTCTTAATTTGATATTTTAGGGTAGGCTGAGTGGGTTAGATCTCGTCGAACTCTCAGATCGTCGGTAGATTTTTTTCTGAAGGTGCATTGGTAAAAGAGGAGGCGAAAACGTCGCCATTACATTCCTTATCATTTTCGAATAGGAATCTGAAAAGACACTAATCACCACCCTCAGCTCTCTCCCCCACATCGGGCATCCTCCTTCATCACGAGACCTGTCCTTCCGAGCCTCCATCTCCAACACGTACTTTCTCCCCCACACCGTGCCTCTTCTCCCGCACGAGTCTTCTCGTCCAACACAACCCTCACAACGAAGCTGTTCCTCACGATCCCCTTTTCCAATAAGCCCCCCTCTCTAACCATAAATTCCCTTCCCAACCACAACTTCCTTCTCCACCAAGAATTCGCACATATTCCGGGCCTTTCTCACTATGACCCCCTTACCCCATCGCATCCCCTATCTCAAGCCCCTCCTCAATCACGAACTCTGCCCCAATCACCACCTTCACGTCATCCTTCCCTCTTGTGAAAAAAAATCTCGTGCATACTCCTATAAATGATGTGTGTGACGGATTTCGTGATTTTCATTGTAAATGTGTAGGATTTCTGATTATTTTCCTGTGTACTTTATTCCTGTGCAAATTTTTTACTTTCCTGTGCTTTTAGTTCAGGGGAATCAGCATTTTTGATGGAATTAATTGCAGCACAGCTGGAACTTGGTACGATTGTTTAGTACCCTCTTCGGAAAAGCCCCGTACTTTCCCGTCCTCCCCCGGTGTGAGCATCACCCCCCCCCCCCGAGTCCAAAAAGTGCCCCCGGAAACAGTCTTTGGCTTGTATCTACCTAGCTTAAAATTGAGTTATAGGAAAAATATTTCTTACCAAAATTAAAGAGCGTAAAATTCTTTATAAAAATGATATCTATGTGTTTTTTTTTTTTCGTGAATCCCATATCAACCAAGATAATTAGCGTTCAAGAT
Organism: Acanthococcus lagerstroemiae; assembly: GCA_031841125.1. Classification (NCBI taxonomy): domain Eukaryota; kingdom Metazoa; phylum Arthropoda; class Insecta; order Hemiptera; family Eriococcidae; genus Acanthococcus; species Acanthococcus lagerstroemiae. The sequence continues at coordinate 34,381,401 of CM063107.1, forward strand.
CACACGAGTATGTAAATATGGAGTAACCTACAACGTAGCACGGTATACGAACGCCGAACTCGTCACTCTAATCATGCGAGAAGCGTTGAACGCTGACGCTGTATTTTAAATCCTTATACTAGATGGACCAGCTTGTTTTAGAAACCGGATTGAAGACAGACAATAGTTATGGAGCAACATGACTATTGGCGTTTGGACACTCTTGTAGGTGCGCTAGTGTAGTGGACAAAGATGATCAGGGTATTTTTACCACAAAGACATGTACAGGTGAAACGAGCTTTAGCATTTTCAGTATTGAAGAGAACTAAAGTGTCAGCCCTTATCATTTCCTTTCAGATGAGCCCAACTTGAGTTTTTTTGCAGAGCATTTTAGCCCCTGATCATCTTTTCGTCCAAATACACCAATCAGCGCGCCGCATTTCATTAGGCCGCTAGAGAGCGACTCTTTAGCATCCAAACGCGAATTGAACAAACACTCATGCGAATTATGAAGAGTGCAGGCGCACTGACTGATCGACGCGGTGTTACCTCTAGCGTTTTGCAGCAGTGGATTCTTAGCACCCATGTCATATACTTCATCTTTGCCAAGGTTTGGGAAAGTTCACAAACTGTCAACCAAAAAAGAGTGCTCAGCATAAATAATAATAACATAAGCATTTATTCGGGGTAGAATGTTACATTTAAATTTTCTATGATACGTTTGTTACAAATCTACAAAATCCCTTATTCTGGGCAAATGCCTCCTTCAACCTCTCCCATTCGGTCCGGTCTGCTGCAACCCTGTGATAGAGACGGTTTCTGATAAAGTTGGTGATATTGTCCGACCTCCTAGCCCTCTGCTTCCTCGGCTCTCTCCCTTCTTTTAGAAACCAAAATGTTGTTTTTATAGTCCATCTGTCATCCTTCATTCTGCACACGTGCCCTGCCCAGTCCCATTTTAACCTTCTAACAAAGTGGATGATATTTTTATTGGATTTTAATTTGTTCTTAATTTTTGTCAGATTCACTTGTCTTTTAGTTTAATGCCAAGCATTGCCCTCTCCATAGAGTTTTGTGCAGTTCGAAGTTTATTTTCCAAATGTTTGGTCAGAGACCATGTTTGACAACCATAAGATAATGCCGGGAGGACACAACTATTAAATAATTGACTTTTGAAAGAAATAGGATATTTGTTTTTGAATATAAATTTTAAAGACCAAAATTTGCTCCATGCTAATGTAATTCTTCTGTCAATTTCTTTTTCTGTTTGATTTTTGAATGAAATTAATTGTCCAAGGTATATTATATCTTCAACTGTATCAATTGTTTTTGTACCAATTTTTATTATATTTGTTTGCCCTGAGTTGTTTAGGATTTTTGTTTTTGCCAAATTTATTACCATCCCTGCGTTTACACTTTCTCTGTTGAGTTCTTCCAGCATTTCCTGGAGCTCGGATGCACTTCTCGCTACTACCACCACGTCATCTGCAAACCTTAAATTGTTCAGAAATACGCCGTTAATTTTTAGCCCTTTTTTATCCCAATCCAGGTTTCTGAAAATTTCTTCTAAGGCGCAGTTGAAGAGTAGCGGTGAAATCGGATCTCCTTGTCTTACTCCCCTTTTAATTTCGAAAATATTTCCCTCTATGTCAGTGACTATTCTTACTTTTAGCCCCTTGTATATTTCCTGGATTAATTGGATAAAGTCCCTGTTAATCCCCTGGTTTTGAAGAGCTTGAATCATGTAGTTGTGATTGATAAGATCGAAAGCCTTGGTGAAGTCGATGAAGGCTAGGTGTACGGGAATCTGATATTCGGATGATTTTTGAATGAGAGTGTATTTACCGTATGGAGGTGGTCAGTCGTGGAGTACCCCTTTCTGAAGCCTGCCTGGCAAGGCGATTGTATCAGGTCAAGCTTCGCTCTCAAACGATAGTCTAGCATGGAGGAGAAGATTTTGGCTAAGATTGGAATTAGGCTTATCGGTCGGAAGTTTTTAATGCCGTCTTTTGATCCCTTTTTAAATAATAAAATGATATTTGATAGTTTCCAATCAGCTGGAATGGTTTTTGTTTTAAGAATAGTGTCGTACATAGCTGTAAGAACTTTTATTAATTTTGGTCCTCCGTGCTTGACATGTTCATTGTTGATGCCATCATGACCCGCTGCTTTTCCTGGCTTCAGTCTTTCGACTGCCCTCTTCACTTCGCATTCCAAAAAGTCCGGTTCGCAATCGTCACGGCTTGATGTTTTAATACTGAGAGGTACGGAATCGTCTGAGTATAGCTCTGCATAGAAATCGGTAGCAATTTTATTTATTTGTGTACGATTGTATACTTTTTCGCTTTTTTTGTTTTTTAAACATGTCATAAATGTTTTTCCCAAAATTCTTTCTTTTTTTATTGTTTTTGTACTTTTTGTAGACTCCATAATTTGATGAATCAGATTATCTAATTTATCTTGTTTAAATTTTTGTAAAAGTTTTCTTACCAGTTTGCAAGTTAGGTTAAATTCAATTTTGTTTTTTGTTGTTTTCAGCTGTTTTTTTAGAGATTCCCTTTTTTTTATTAAATCCAAAATTTCTTGAGAGAGTTTTAGCTCAGACTTCCCTTCCGTGGGAGGTAGCCTTAGATTCGCTGCCTCTAGAATCATTTTTTGAATTTGCTCCCAGCTAGGTAGTTCTCCACAGCTCCCCAACTCTGGCAAATTTCTGTCTAAAGTTGATTGGTAATCTTCTTGGGTTTCTGAGGAGATTCTGGGAGGTAGTTTTTGAGTATTTGGACGGTATCTTTTGTTCTTTATGGCTAGTTTGCAAAATATAGGTCTGTGGTCAGAGTGGAATTGAAAGTGAGCTAGGGTATCACAATTTGTTATATTATTAAAAGTTATTGGGGGGGGGGCTAGTATATAGTCGATTTGTGATTTGAACGTTTGATTTGGGGCTAACCAAGTCCATCTCTTGCCGTCTCTCTTCTTGAAAAATGTGTTTACTAATTTAAAATTGTTTTCCTGGCAAAAGAGAACCAGTTTAGCTCCCCTTGGATTTCTTTTTCCATAGTTGAATTTTCCTACAGTTTCTTGTTCGTCTGTTTTTTGGAGACCTACTTGGCTATTAAAATCGCCTAGTATTAGCAAGTGGTTTTTAATGTTTTGTTTTTGCTTGTTCAGAATTTCCTTCAATTGTGAATAAAATTCGTCACAAGTTTTTTCTTCAGTAGTGGCTGTTGGGGCATATATTTGGATTATTGTTAATGATTGTTTTTCAAGTTGGAATTTTATTATGGCTATTCTGTCTGAGATTCCTCTGAATTCAGTGATTTTGTGACTTATATTATTTTTTATTAAGAAGCCTACACCTCTCTGACCACTTTGAGAGCCTATATAGCAAAAAGTATTTTTTTCTTTTGTGAGGATCATGCTTTCGCCATTCCTCCTGATTTCCGCAAGGCCTATAATATCCAATTTTGAGTTTCGGAAGGCTAATTCTAGTTCGGCTAAATTTTCATCTTTTTCTAAAGTACGAACGTTGAGGGTGACAATTTAAATTGATTTTGTTTTTTTGGTTGATTTGTTTTGTTGGCGATTTTTTGATTTTTTAAAGTTTTGAGTAGAAGTCAGGTTTGGATTGATTTGAATTTTTTGGATGATAGGGTTGCTTTGCTGGGGGTGTGTGATTGTGATGAGTGTGTTGAGTGTAATTGGGGTTGTGATTTATTTGAGGTTGATGAGTGGGGAGTGGTCTTGAAGGCCCTAGATGACCAGACTTACCTGGGCCCGAGCTCAGCATAAATAATTGAGGGAATCACGAGTGCAGCATGATAGAAGGGATGTTCAAACTTTTTTAAACTGGCTGAGAGCCCATCATCCCTTCCCATATGTATCTGAATTACAAGAGGTGATCTACCCGGGTTTACGGAGAAGATTCCATGAAGGGGATATGGAAGGGCTATACGACGGGTTTACAAATGGGATCCATGCTAGGGGAAACAGAGGGGCTATACGACGAGTTTACAAAGTGCATACATAGAGGGTATACAGAGGGGCTACACGACAGTTTACAAAGGGGATACTTAGAGGCATACAGAGGGAATATACGACGGGTCTACAAAGGGCATACATAAAGGGTATAGCACGGGTGTCTCAACGCGGGTGTATAGCTCGGGTAGTGAGAGGGCTACACGTAAATGAAGCGCTGTGATTGGCTAACCTGATGGCTCCTCTCGAATGGACTGCTCTGATTGGCTGCTGGAGGGGAAACATACCGGGTTGAGACAGGGCTAACGCGGGTCGATTTTCCAAGGGTCTCGAGCGGGTTTACACGAACTTAAATTTTCCGCATCGGGATCGCGAGCTTATTGATGCCGTAAAGTGGGTATCACTTGTAGCTACGCGTTTGTAGAGGAAGTTGTTTAAACGCAGAAAATTGTATGCATTTAGATTCAGATTCAGATGAATTCTTATAATAATAATGATAATAAATTGAAATTATATCATGTAACATTCTATGCATTCAGTTATGTGTTTTCGCGATTCTTTCAGCGTTTGTAACCGCGTGTGTTGTAGGTTACTCCATATTTACATGCTCGTGTGAACTTGAACGCCAATCGTCTTGGTTGGTATGGGATTCACGAAAAAAAAACAACATAGATATCATTTTTGTAGAAAATTTTACGCTCTTTAATTTTGGTGAGGAATATTTTTACCTATAACTCAATTTTAAGCTAGATACAAGCCAAAGACTGTTTCCGGGAGCACTTTTTGGACTCTGAGGTGTGATGCTCACATCGGGGAAGGGGGGAGGGAAATAACGGGGGTTTTCCAATGAGGGTACCAAACAATCGTACTAAGTTTCAGCCGTGCTGCAATTAATTCCATCAAACACCTCTTTTTTAGCTAATTCTCCTGGACTATGTTATATATACCCCATTCTAAAGTCTCCTGATCAGAAATCATTCTCCTCTTTCCACCTTACTTCATTCATTCCAACTATTCTTAGGTTAAGCCTCTTCATTTCTCTCTTAAGATTCTCTAATCTTCCAATTCTATTAGAGGTTCTTACATTTCAAGTTCCTATTTTAATTGCGCCTTTCTTTTTACAACTTTCCAATGATGAAGTTCCCCTAAGTAGCTCTCTCTCTCTCTCTCTCTCTCTCTCAGACACCAGAATGGGGAGCTTTTCACGTCCGAAAAAATTGTTTACCTGTTGATCATCAGTAATTAATATTTGGAACAGCTACATTTCCTGGAAAGAGATACGGTTGTAGTTTTTCATTGCTTTCAACAGGGTTTATCTGTCGGAATTCATGTTTTTTTTTCAACTACCCCCCCCCCCTCCCTTGAGAAAATCTTGGATCCGCCTATGGTACCCTTGTTTTTTAATTCAAAGACATTATTACGATTTCAGCGGCGACGGTGAAATCCGATAAGATGATTATCAAATGCTCTTGAGAGTAGCTTCACCGAGATTAAAATCGGCGTTGAAATTCCGTTCAACCAGCCAGGGGTCAAATTTCTTCTCGAGTGGTAGACACACCGTGACGGTTTGTCGCCGGTTTCTTAGCAACCATTGCATCCGCGAGTGTTCGTATTTACTTTCCGACTCAGAGGGTATGATCGACTCATAAAACATTTTTCATCTACTTACAAAAACCATGATTGTTACATTTTTTTTTTCTTTCTTTCTTTCGTTTATAAATGGATTTACGAATATCAGATGGGACAACTACTCAATGTAAATACTCAATGTAAAAGTTGTCACTTATTATCGTATATCGTTCGATGGCACGATTATGACGGTGTTTCCGACGTAAAAAGGGAACGCTCGTAGTTGTTTGCTCCGTCGAGAGTGCAGAAAAATACGTCTATAGATGTGGCACGACGTAACACACGTCTCACGAGTGCGATTACTTCAAATTTTATTGCTATTTGCCGAAGTACGTCGAATGTTTTTCATTTTCGCGTAAGATTTTCATTAGGTTAACGAGCGTCTCAAGCAAATAAATTGTTGCGAACCACATCGAGTCATTAAAATTGTCGAAAAAGATTATCTTATCTGAGGAAAGTACGCGAAGTACTCTACAAAATTTGAGGCTAGAAAATTTCAAGAATTCTCGCGAGTACGCGTAGGTTCGTCTACCTATATGAGTATTCTATATTGAATTTCCACCATGTGAATAACGTATAGACTGAGCTGGGTCGAAGGCGCAGGTCTTATTCGAGCGTCGCGTCGCTTCGCCTTGTCAAACGAAATCGCGCTGCTAGTTCTTTCGCGTGTCGTAGACGCGAGTGATAATGCAAAGATGCTCCAACATTTTTATCCCACTTGATATAATTATTTAATAATGTGAGAATAAACTCAGTTGACGAGCGCATCTCAGCTGGTTTACACTCGCACCATATTTACCATACACAATAATACAATTCTCACACGCATACGTCTATCCGTTAACCTATTTCACTCTTCGGCCGTTTACGCATAACAATAAAAATAATTATAAAATGTGATTTTTCAATATCGATAAATTCCGAACGCGATTTGTGGAGTAATCAGTTTGAGCGAATTTTTTCCGTATCGTTACCACAACGTACGACCAACCGGTACTGCGAGAAAAATAGCAGGTAACTAAATTTTATTTTTTGCCGCGAATATTTTCATTTTCCTTTTTTTCTGGGTTCGCTCATTTTACACATACGGTCGAGTTGGCTAGGCTGATTTCGTTTTTTCGAATTCGCATTTGGCAGTTGCGAAAAACGACGATTAAAAAATAGTGTGTTTTGAAGACATTATCCTCGAATATGAGGACGCGAAATTGACACGAGTGGACGCGACCAACAGACGTGCAATCTACGTGGGCCACGCACGTCTTTCTTCGGCACACTGAGCCAAAAATTCACGCACATGCAATGAACAACAAACAGCCTTTTCTCGTTGAGGGATTTTAGCCAGATTTCGGAGGACAAATTACATTGAAGTTTTTTCTTTTTTTTTTTTTTTTTTTTCATTCATTATTATCTCGTTATGTTCTCGTTATCACGTCGTGTCATTTCATGGACGAAGAGGAAGACTCTAGATAGCAGTATGACGACAGCAAACGATAAAACAGCAGCCAGAAACATACATGTGCACTCTTTATTGTAATAATCCGATATTGGAGAAATGTAGGTAGCGTAACTTAGACCCATATGTGTTAGTCATATCATGTTTTTCTAGTAAAAACAAGACTATTTTAACGGCACCGGAGCCACGGAGTAGTTGCCACCTCACTCGCAAAACTGGTGGGCAATTCTATCACTTTAATCCTCCAGTTTCAACCGAGGAAACTGCTAGAATGAGAATTCGATTACACGAAGCGGGAAAGTCACCGGGAAATACACTGGACGTCCATTTTCCTTCAGCCCGCAGAAAAATATGGCTTATTTCCTTCTAGTACAGGCGATATACAGGGCCGTAGCGAAGGAAAATTTTTGGGGGGCAGAACATCCAAAATGCCAACTTATTATAGTCTAAAATGCCAACTGTAATTATATCGCTTTGGGGGAGCAGTAAGATTTCAAGATTTTATACATCAGCTGTGATACTTGGTGAGTCTTTTAAACTTCCTAGAAGGTAAATTTAATACACCAACCTTGCTTACTCTGCTAGTTGATTTTAGCATTACCGATAACTGGCATTAATTTTAGTATCTAAGAATGAAACTTAGTTGAAATTTGTGTCAAGTTCAAGAATTTTTACCAGTGCATGGAATTAAACCCATAATTGTCAGTCTGAGGCAATTTATGACTTTGAGAATACTGCCTGTCACAAATTCAATGTTCAATGGGAAACCTATGTAACAAGTTTCAGTACATACATGAACATGACCAGTATATTGATAAACCCGCAGAAAATATCCGATGACTACATTGGTGAAATGCATTGTTAGTGAGAAACAAAAAGAAATGTATTTGTAAAAACAAACATCACGAAAAAGATATGAAAAGAACGGACATGGGCTAAACTAATAAAATATGGAAGTACAATAATTATTTAATAATTTAAAACGTGGAAGTACAATAATCGTTTAGTAATATGTAATCAGGTTTACTTATTCAGTACCTAATGAAATCCTTCTCTTCTTTAGTATGCTCCACCTAATAGCCAGATCTTTCAGGTCTAAACTATCTACAAGATCTCTCTCATGAGCGATGAGCATTAAGGTGCAGTGGGCTAATTGCAAAATCAGCTGTTGGAGGCAAAGAAACATAATATTTGACCGCACCATCTCTTGGTACATTAAAGCACATCTATTACTTATATACTCACCCGGCCTGAACAATATTAGTGCGCTTGGTTGTTCTGTGGAAATGTTTTTATCATCACATGTCGAAATCACTCCTATTTTCGAAACGGCCGAAAGTGTATCCAGTGAAAGTTTTTTGAAAAGATATTTATCTGTTAATTATCATAAAATATTCAAGTTTAAAATAAGACCATTGATTTTGAAACATTTTAATTACATTGGCGGAAATTTGTGTTTTTGCATTTACCCCAAGGAAAAGTCATGTTGGGGCAATTGCAAAATCGAAAATACTTATGTATAATTTTGCATTTACCCCAGGAAATTTTTTAAATGTTTTTTAAGTGTAAAATGGTCCGGAAATACCAAAAACAGAATACTGCACCACCAAAATATAATGAGGAGCATATGCAAGAGGCATTAAAGACCTTAAAAGAAGGCCATCCCTCAATTAAGGAGATTTTAAATTCGAAATTTTCTTCACTCCACTGAAAAATTTCTTCTCAAGTAGATAAACTCCTAGAAATTTTGACCGAACGAAGCTTATGAATAGATCAAAAGTTAGTAAATTTCATGTAGAATACCATGAGATGATCAAAACTGCAAAGAAATAAGGCTTCGCAAAAATAATGTACGATTTTGAATTTACCCCATCGATGGGGTAAATGCAAAAACGTGATTGGAAAGTTTCAAATTTCCATTTTCCCAAAAAGTTGTAAATTTATTGATACACAATTTTCCCCACTAAAAGAGAACCCCTCAAAGTATGTGTGACCGAAATTTGATGTTGATTGGTGCCATAGAGCGGTCACAGTGAGTCGGTTAAGTGTCACTAATCAAAAAGTCGTTTACAATTACCCCACTGCACCTTAAATGATTTCATCTATCGTCACTCATAGAGTTTCTTAAACTGTTTTGTATCAGTTTTAATTCGCTGAAAGAACGTTCATTTTCAGCTATTGTAATTGGGACTGTATTAGCTAAACGACAAACATCAATAGCATGTTTCAGAATATCTTTATACTTTTCTGAAACACCCATAACTGACTGAAAGTTTGTTGTATTAGCATTTTGACAAAGATTTGCCAAAAATTTGAATTCGGTTTGTAGTGCAGATGGTTCTGGCATTATAGTGAAGCTGTTATTTTTAGGGAACAATGAAATAACATTTTCCACCAATGAAATTGACATGTTTTCTCTTCTTACAGGGAAGTTAAACAACTGGTGAAGTGGACTAATTTGTTTTAGAAACGATTTCAAGTTATCTCTCATTGAAAACAATAAAAATGGCCTAGTACTAGTTTAAACTGTTGCCGATAAAATTCTTTTTTGGTCAACAGCGCAGCTGTCTGGAGTTTGTCATCATATTTCTTCGGAATATGTATTCGTCTTTGAGGACAAATATTTAAACCTTCCTCTTCTACTGTTTCATCATCTCCAGTTTCTACAGTTGTGGGCATCTTATTATTTTCAGTTACTTTCAAAGCTACATCAATTAATGCATTCTTAGCTTCAGTATCTTTGTTAGTAGCATCTAATGCCGTTATAGTAGGTACAGTCAAAATGTAATTCACCGCATCAATTACATTCAAATCTGTTTTCTCCAAGTTAGTATTTTACATTTGGACATAACTGTTTCCATAAACATCAAAGATACCACAAATTTTTCTGTTTCCAAATTTCGTTATAAGCCAGTAGCTTTACACTTCATCTTTGAAGAATTTTTGTCTGATTTCGGAGCATCAGAAATAACTGAAAAAACGTCTTGGAGAGCCTCTAAAATTGCTTTATAAGAAGTCCAGATGGCCACTATTGACTCAGCTCGATTTGTGTAACGAGTTTTCGATAAATTTCGAAGCATTAATGCATTTTGGATTTTATTTAGCATTTCCGAAAGAACTGCAAATTTTTTTTGTACTGCCTGTAAAAAATACTTATAAATTTTCCAGTATTATAGACAGAGCCAAATGATAACAAATAGGTAGGGTGTTATATTTTATTTTGGAGTAGATGGATGGCTATTGACTACGATATTGTAATGGTGAAAAGGGCAGTTGAAAAAAAAATTTCTGCTTATTTCTCATACTGCATACATAGAAGTCAAATTTAATTTTCCAACTTATTTCAGAAAATTGCCAACTGAAGCTTACAGATATATATATGTAAGATCGTTCAAGCAGAGCACCAATAAAGCGAACAAGTATGAATGCACGTATTGTTTCTTGAGGCGAATTCAAAAACGAGTTCGCAAAGGACGACAGCTAAATGTACTAAACAGAAGCGAGATTGAATACGCGCAAACAGCGAGAAAGTAAATGGTACATTGAGCGTTTCTAATGACGGTTAAATAGACACTGAAGTACAAGAACTAAAAGATCGACGAGGTGAACGTAGTTGATAAGGGAGGAAAGAAAGAAGAGAACCATCATCAGGTCGAGTCAGGTTATGACTCGATAAAAGACGATAATGAGAAGCGAGAAATGAGAAAAGTGAATCAGGAATCGACAGGAACGATGAGTAGACGTAAGATTCTTACATACATATATATACTTTTTTGGGGGGGGGCACCATGCCCCTCATGCCCCCTATGACTTCGCCCCTTGCGATATCTGTGCAAAAAAGTGAATAGAAACATTCCCGATGCGTAATCAGTTACCCTCTAGTTACCCAGTTAGCCGCGGAAAAGTTATTTGTTACCCTCTGATTACCCTCTTCTGGTCCCCCTTTAGTTACCCGGGTAACTGGTGGGATACTACGCATTCAGTTACCCATCTGTTACCCTTGGTTACCATCAGATTACCCTTGTTCCGCTTCAGTTACCCGGGTAACCGGCCGGATTTTGCGCATCGCCTTCCGGAGCCCAAAAGCGGATTTTGTTGAAAAATGTCAGGCTAGGTGCCAGAAACAACATATTAAAAATCCCGCCCCAAAAAGCTGTGCTAGCTTTTATCTGGCACGTTCTAGCCCCCAAATCAGTTTTTTGCAAATGTTTCAAAAAGTTGAAGTCCTAGAAAAAAAAAAAATTTAACAAAAAATACTCCTCCTGAAATTTTTTTTTCAAATGATGTATTGAAATTGAGTATAGACCGCAAAGTTAGTCTAAAAATGTTTTTAAAAGTAGTTATATTTTCAACTTTTCATAAAAACAAAAAACGAATTTTCGCGAATATTTCGAAATTATCAACGCCTACAAGAAATCAATATATGAAGGAGCTCTCTTCCAAAGTGGTCTAAGTCAGTTTTTGTCAAAAGTGAGTTTGATACGCCGTCGTGTGATACAAAATAGAAGCTATAGAGGGAAGGTTTCCCTACAAATCGGGGAATATCAATTTTATTACAAATGTTTCAGATCAAATGTTCCTGATTCGATTTTCCACTAAAAAGGTCCTCTACAACTTTTCCGCAACTGCTCCCAGAATGCCCTTAGGGGGTTGAAAATGAAGCTTTACTTTGTCATTCTTTAATAGATACCTTCTTGGGGGGGGGGGCAGTTTTTACAAAATTTTTTCGATCTCACCGACTTTAAAGAACAAACAGAATGCAAATAATCATTTCAAGACAGGTTTCTTTACATAACACCATCTCCAATATATTTTATAGCTCCCTCTTCCCCTCCTATTCTTACATAACCCACCAAGTTTCTGATTTTTGTGTTTTTTCAGTATCAAAGTGACTTTTTTTTTTTTTTTTTTTTTTTTTTTAGTACAATTCTCAAAAATTTCATCAGCACGAAGAGGTACAAGTAAAAGAGAATGAATGAGTTGGACGAAATTTTGGGAAGCCAGAACGAGTCCAGTAAACAAGAGGATTCTAAATTTCAAAAATTTACGGAGACATGAAACGTGTGCAGGATTGTTCTTTACCACCCCCTAATGATCCCTCGAAAATCCGAGATGAGCTAATGGCATACAACGGAAATTTTCTCTATTCCTCTCACTCTTTTGAGATCACTATCACCGAGTCATTTACCCACGATGGGAAATTAAACTATTTTACATTCTATCAATAATAAATGAACTTTTGAAATCATGAGGATACATTTACGGTATATAGTTGCGTATGATTAAAAAAAAAATTTCTCGTGAAATATACCGCGGCACCTCCTCACCAGGGATGCCAACAAGTATGTAGCGAAATTTCCCCAAAAGCCCGATGTCCCGCCCAAATTTTGGAATAAGATTTTTTTCATAAAACGAACATTACAGTCAAGGGGGTGTGTCGAATTAGGGGTACGCCACGTCATTGTCCCGCAGTCTACAGTAATGGAAGAATTGTGTGCCTCTATAGCCCATATGGCACCGAAATAGGTTCGATCGACTATCGCGGTTACGGGGTGAGAGGGCCGACGGTGGTCCATCACGTGGATACGTCATCTATGACCACCGTTCCCCCTGCAATGGGGCAGCAATCCAGGGACAGTATGAAGTCGGATCCAACATTGTTGTAACGTTTATTTCATTAGTTGTGTATACATTTCGTTAACTTGGCGTAGGATTCGCTATGGGTTAAATGGTTAAAAGCATTCACGTTCAGCCCCCAATTAGAATTTGATTTTTCTCATCGTGAGGGTTTCCGTCCGACATCTGATTATGTTATGAGTTAGCTGAAACGCCCATTGTAGGACCTAAAGGGGAGGGGACATAGAAATATCTCCTTATTTCGGCTTGTATAACATAAATTAATACCGTATTTTTTGTATGGTTGAGAATTTTTTTGGCGAATAATTTGACTGTCGTATAGTTTTTGATTTATTTTAGTCCAGAGTCGTGGGCGGGGGCTGACACATGTTCGTCGCCGTGTCTTCGCTAGTATACCGAAATTGTTAATAAAAATTCTTCAATTGCTTTGTGGCGTCTTCTGAGTTAATTTTGAGCTGTCTGATTCACATTAGGGTAATGCCAACTAAAATTTGTCTGCTTAAGTGTACTTTTCCTTTTCTCCCCTCCTTCTATTCATCTTCCAGGGGAACCCTGGCGGATTTTTCAGACAATCGGTACCAGTGAAGAGGACGTTATCCCCTATCAGCTGTATGGGAGTCCAGTTGGTGATTTTTGTTGGGCCACAGTCTTGGAAATAGCGAACCAGACGCAGGGGTAGTACGTAGTCAACCCCGTCCCCACTGGCATACGAAATGTGTCAAGTTATTTTAGATATGAATCGTATGTCTCCGATATTTACCGCTTACCTGTACCACGTTATAACCTGAATTGGTCCGAGGAGTGGCTGGGGATTCAACCAGTTCCGCATTTTATGCCATGATCACGAATGGGTCCCAAAATTTCGTGGGAAAGAGTGAAAGATCTGCACCTAATTCACTTCAAGAAGTTGTTATTGAATTTCTTATAACCAATGTTGCGGTACGGGAATTGATACCAGAGATTTTGAAGTTAATTCGCATTATTCTATTCATTTCATCTACGTCATGTTCTGCCGAAAGGTCATTCTGGGTGCGTAAATTGAAATCGTAAAAGTTGTTGTCTGTACATTGCAAAGGTATCCAGCAGTAGAAAGGTAGGCGAGGGTGTTGTTTATGTGCTTGTGGGAGTTGGAGAGGGCCAAAATTCGACTACAGGGGGCGTGGTGAGAGTTACAAAGGCATGGCATGAAAAGAGGCGGTCTTCATCTTGATAGTGTGGGTAGTTTAAGGGGATAAAGGTTAGTGAGAAGACGCGTAAGTGTTAGGCGTGTATGTCCAATACTTAGGCGGGTGATGATAACGTCCTCACAGCGGAAGGAACGTTGGGATGTTGATCAGGGGACAAATGTAAGCTTGATTTGTGCGAGCTTATTGTGCCGAGAGGCTTGATGCCGCCACTCTTTGAACTACTTATGCAAAATGATCCAGCAATTGGTAGAAGTGAGATCTGTTGAGATACAGAGGTGACGAGTAATACATGGGAGCTGTGTAGCTTGCTGTGCTGCTTGATCAACTGCCTTATTTTCTGGGATACCAATATGGCTTGTGATCCAGATGAGTGAAATGCACTTGGTGGTGACGGAAATGAGATGAAGAATAAGATGGATGCGTTGGACGAGAACGTGCGTTGAAAGGCGATCAGAAATAGACCTTAAGGAGGAAAATGAATCCGAGAGGACCAGTTTGTGGGTGGGGGTGGGCGGGTCTTCAAGCGAGGAGATCGTGATAGGCACTATAGAGGATACCATGGAGTTCGGCTGTGTGGATAGAAGTTGTATTTTTAAGTCGAAAGGAATGTAGTAGACTATCTACAAAGTAGGCGTAAGCAGTGCATCGGTTGTACTTTGAACCATCAGTGAAGCATAGGATACGGTCAGGAAAACGGTCCAGAATTTCTTGCAAATTTGTCTGATAAACTTGGGATAGGGGTGTAGATTTCTAGGGAATTTTGTAAGTTCAAAATTGCATAGGGGAAAAGGTTCAACAACCAGGGTGGAGGTGACATATGGATTGTTGGTAGTGAATTGAAGGAAAAGGTAGGTACGGGACAGTGTCCCTTTAAAGTGTGAATGTAAGTGCAGTGAGGATTTAGGAACAGCGGTGTAGTTTGAAAGGTTAAAGAGATACTCATAGGCCGGAAGATTAGGGTTGTGTGCTATCGTAATGAGAAGTTTGGCAGTGAGTTGCATTTGGCGGTAAGAGAGAGGAGGAATTTCAGCATCGGCACACATACCCAAAGCTGGGCTAGTGAGAAAGGTGCCAATGGCGATTCGTAAGCCCGCATTTTGAACAGCGTCAAGAAGCTTGAAGTATGAGAGAGGGGCAAGTCCATATATGGGTGATCCGTAATCCACGATGGATCGGATCAGAGTTTGGCATAACTGAATGAGTAGTCTTCTGCTACATCCTTTGGAAGGATGTGAGAGGTATTTCAGAAAACTGAGTGAGCGCATACATTTGGCTTTTATGTGTTTTAAATGAGGTAACCAGGAGAGACGAGCGTCAAGATAGAGGCTGAAAAATTTAACTGAATTGGAACGAGGAATCAATTGTGAGTTGAGTAGTATTTTCTTATCTCAGGGGAAATAACACAGAGACCGTCGCATCGATTGGAAAAACAATTCGAAACTAGGAACCTTAATGTAAAGAGGTAGTTTGAGACAAGAGGACATAACCTGAACTTATATAAATTTCTGTCGTATTTTGGTGGTTTGATAAATTAATGATAGGGTACTATTACAGTCTACAATCGACGAATTAAAAGTTTGTTTTCCAGAATATCGTATAATTATTTCTGTTCCGTTTATTTCAGTAAGACCATGCATATAGATATTGAGGGTGTAACTTGATCGTATCAAATCAATGGGAATGTTTTCTATTTGAGAAATCCTAGCAGCCTTCAGTTGACATATATTTTATAATGTTTTCTAGTTCGATCGAGGCAAATTCTGTGAAAATGTAAATTTTTTTATGTTATAGTTAATCTCAAGGAAAACTGGCTATTGATTTCTAATTTTCTCTCTCTCTCTCTCTCTCTCTTTCCATTACATAATGACGTACGGGAGTACGGAAATACGCCCGATTGTTGCGAAATTAAGAACAGCGTAATAATAAGAAAATGAATGGACAGTCGAGACCAAAGATATTATTTAGATAACAGAGAGTAACTGGATATAAACGTGTATTAATTACAAAATTATATGTGTTTGCAGAATGGAAGAGAAAAAGAATCGCACTTCAAATGGATACAGTCCGAATGCGACATCGGTTCACGGTAAATTATTTAATAACTACCCAGATAGCCGATATTTGATGAGCTTGTCGTCGTTTTACTTGTAACACTCCGACACATGAGATCCTAAAATAATAGCGGAAGAGAGATTCTCAAACAAATCGATCCAGAGGTTATTAAATAATCGCAGACAATGAAAACTAAAAATAACTGGATAAGCCGATAAATTAAAAAAAAAAAAGCAAAAAAAAACATGTAGGTAACCTAGTTTGTGTAGGTTTCCGCTGCTTCTAAGCAGTAAGGGTGAAAACTGACTCATTTTGAATGACAGAACCTTATTTTAAAATGCACAAAATGCACGGTTATATGATGCAAACATCACCTTCATTCTGGCAGCATCAAATGCCTGCCGTGAAAATATTATCCGGGCCAAGTACACAAAAAATTCATAATATCAGAGTTTCAGGAAAAAACGAGAGGAAATTGATGGAGAGTGTAAAAATGTTTTTGTTGTCTCTTTTGGGCATTGGAGCTCAGTGAGTGAAACACGTGTTTTCTTGACTGTATTCATTTTTAGGAAATACGCACGTACAGATAATACCCGATTGCCAAAAAATTGGTCATAGAGCTTCAGGACATTAACGCGCGCACAAATGGGACGTGTTACCAATCAGTGTCTATTTTCAATCGATCAGAATGCAGGGAAGTCTCAAAATGAACAGATCCGACTCAATTTTGCCACAAGTCTCGCATGAGGTAATTCTGCATCTAAAAACGGTTGTCTCAAATGAGGCATTTCATCCATCGGATCCTTCTTTTATCATTTTTCATCCAGTAAATGATTTATAGGCATCATATTTCAGAGTAGTTGTAGTAGACCTCTGGCTAATCAAATTCGTAGGGCCGGTTTAAAGAAATCTCTGATTTTACCAATGAAATTCTCAAGATCTACCGAGCATTTGTGTAGCATCCATCCGCCCCTCTCTATGCGATTCGGACTGGGCAAACAACAACAACAACATCGGAACTAAACCTAACTGATAAGCGAACGGTGATGGTTACTTTAACCCCCATACGAAAAACACACGGAGCAAAGATCATTATGTTGCTACCTGAGGATAAGAAATTTCTTAGAAACCAAAGGTATACATTTTTAATCCAGAAGGTTTTCAGCATTTGCTAATAAACTCCTGGTTGCTAACAAATTTCTTATTCTCAGGTAGTAACATAATGATCTTTGCTCCGTGTGTTTTTCTTATGGGAGTCAAAACGTTCATTGGCCAAAAGTTGGGTATCTTTGCTAACAGTAACCAAGGACTGTAACTCACTGTGTGACATCAAATCAACGTTCGCTTATCAAAAAATACCTATCCGACGCTAGCGCTTCTACAATTTGCACAGTCCCAATAGATAAAGTCATTTGCTGTAGTATACTATAAAGTGTCTCAAAGTACATGACCTCTATTCAACTAGGAAAGCTGGCAACTAATTCTGAAAACGTGTAGATATGTTTGCCTGCTCTTGCATTTGAAGGCGCAAAAACACGGACTTCTGAAGGAATTATGTACAGTATTAATAGATTTTTCTCAGCACTGCTAACGGATAGATTGACTGGTGGAACTTTCTTGTGGTAACTGGGACTTGGAATAGAAGAGTGGCTGACACCTTGTGGCGGAGTTGAGAACCTGTGTAGTTTGAGTGATAAAATAATTTGCTCCCGTAATAAATGTACAGGCGATGATTCAATATTTTGAATTTTAGTTATTTTTGAGGGTGAATTCTTATTTAAATCATTTTCCTACAACATAGACTACAAATTAAAACAGTCATCGAAACTAACTAAGAGGTGGAATCCTCATAGGACGAGACCGATTTTTGCTCCCCGGTGTTAAAGGATAGGATATGTTGATTTTGATCGCCTAACCTCTTTACATGTTTTTGTTAGTGCGCATGCGTGTATGTAGTGTCACGAGCACTCTCTACATTTTATTCCACATTCCAACAGAAGACAGTTACAGCAACAACTGAAAAAAGTGACCGTAGTCAATCGGATCAGCAAGGTGTTCACCAATTCGATTTTGATAAAAACAATATACAGAAATTTTCATGTTTTTTCAACTTTTCATAAAAATTTTTCCCGGACCCATTAATTTCTCCAAAGTGAACGATTCCCTCTTTCGTACTCCTCAAAAATACTACTTGGCTTCACTCCTACCTATTTTAGTTTTCGAGTTCACATGTTCAGATAAATGCACTGCCTTACATTAAAAGTTACACATATAATTTTCAAATCTTTATAATGTTTCTAGCATTTTATTTTGTAGAATGTACCAGACATGTAACCAAGAATGATTAGGGGCTGTGTTTTCTGACCATATACTCCTAGTAAATTGTCCCATTAATACTTCAGAAATTCCTGTGGGAAATATCTTTTACATTGTATCTTTCAGTACAATTTTTTATAGTGTAAATTCCGATTGCATTTTCAAGAATTTCGAAGTCATAAACTAAAATGGGTAAAATTGAGGTCAAGGAGTATTTTTGAAGCATATTCAGAGAACAATTCTTATGGAAAACTGAAAAAATATATGAAAATTTTATGGGTAGTTTTTAACCGAAATCGATTTTGTGAACACTCCCGTATCTGTCTTTTACTATATAGGTACAAAATATTCCATCAGTCTATCTGTTAGCAGGGCTGAGAAAAATAGTTTCTATTACTGTTGTACAAATTTCTTCAAATATTCGAATCTTTGTTTCTGCAAATGTAAGAGTAGGCAAGATGAGCTGGCTCCTTACTCGGTTGAAGGGGGGCGTCGTTCCAGTTTTCGTCCTCCTTTGGAAGAAAAATGAGATTCAAGTCTCCAAGAGCCGACGGTTTCCAGCTTTTGATATGGCTGCCCCCTCCCCCATTTTCCAATTGACCAGATATTTTTTGTGATGTCTTAGATAAAGGACCAAATGAAAATCGAGGTTCAGGCTCCTTTTCCTATGTTTCCAATGACGTTTAGTCATATTACTAATTTATGCAGCAGATTTGGTTAATGTGAAGGAAGAGTAAATTCCAATTTGAAGTCGATTTCAAGGGGGAGAAGAAGAAGAAGATGATCTCTCCACCCTGTCACCATTCGAAATAGAATTTTCCATGGAAAATATTGTTCAAATTGTTTAACAACTTCTCCATCTCTTCCAACTACCCTCTAAAGACACTTAGGTGAGAGCCAAGATCATTCTACTGTTCAGTTCAAAAGGCTCGATAAAATGGAAGAAATTTACATATCAACAGACTTAACCATTTTTCACCAAGTCTTAATAAGACTTGCTAATGTTGTAACGAAATCTTAATGAATCTCAGTGAATCTCAAAACGTTGAGCCTTAATGACTCATAGTAGAATCTTAATGAGCGTTAGTGAGTTTCAGTGGAGTCCAAATGATACAATGAGGTTAAGATTTGACGACTTTTAACACGTTTTTATAAAATCTTAACAAATCTGAACGCGAAATCTCAATTATGATATGCTTATAGACTAGTCTCAGTAAGTTTGAAAAGTAGAAGAGGACATCAAACACTCTTAATACGTATTTACGACTTTCTTAACAAGTCCTAACGATTATTTTAACGGGCCACGAAGTGTTTCGATAACTCTCAGCATTCTTACGGTGCTTAATGATCAATTCTCGAAAAAAAAATAATAATATTATCAATTAGTCTTATTGAGTCTTAAAAAAGTATTAACTTGTCTTTAAAAGTCTTAATGAGTTTCGTTGGGGATTGACGAGTCTTAACATGCTTTAATTACGCTTGAATAAGTCTTACAGAATCTCAATCAATCTGAACGGATTTTCAGTGAGCTTGAGGAAAATCTCAAGGATTGTCATAACCGGTACGAATGAATCTAAAGATCTCAGCAGGTCTTAAGAAGTCCTAAGGTCAGCTGCGGATTTAGAAGTTAAGCCGCTATGGGCACTGAACGAAATGTCCTCTTCACCCCTCCACTCCATATCCTCCTAATGAGATACAGAGGTCAAAAATTGATAATTATTTCCCAGTTGTGTTTTCTGCAATTTCCACAATATTTTCCTTTTTTCCCTCTGTCTCTTCTTCTTTTTCTCTTTTTCCAAATTCCCTCCCTTTTCCCCGCTATTTTCGTGCAAAAATTTGCCACCCCTCAAAATCTGCTACCTGAGGCACTTGCCTAATGTGCCTATTGGGAAATATATCGCTGCCTTAAGTAGTGTTGAATAATATCTTACGTAGTATTTACAGAAACTTACCAGTGGCAATAGTTTTTTTTATTACTTTCAAAATGTATCAAGCAGGACGGTATTTAAAAAGTTTATTTTTCCATAAAATACGGGAGGGGCGAGGGGGTTCATACTGCAAAATGCTGACTAAAATACATATCGATGGCTTGGTTTGAAAAACATGTAAGTTCAAAACAACACATTTTTCAGGAGAAGCAAAAAACATGATTAAAAATTCACATTCACTGCTGAGCGAGTCTGATACATATCAGAAGTTACTTCTGCAATAGTTACTTATGATAAATACGTTTTCCATCATTATTTTACTGTCATTAGCTAATTATGAGGAATAAAAGTGACTTCCGAGGTTTTTACTTCAAAGTTATTGAGCTTACGAGTTTTTCAACTTGAAATTTCCAGATATACGAGGTTTTTATTTGAATAAGAACTGGACTTACGTGTTTTTCAGCTTGTATGTCAGACTTACGTGTATTCTGAATTAAAGAATAGAGAATGATAATAAAAACTTGTATGTCTGACTTACGTGGATCTTAAACAGCGAGCGTATTTGTGTGGACGACTTACGTGTTTTTTAAACAGTCTGTTAGGTGTGCTTGTGTGCATTGCGACTTCCGAGGTTGTTAAATTTAGATGTCTCGATTTTTTTACCATTAGAAACCACGGAAAACTCATTTTCACCAAAACTTGGACTTACATGTTTTTTAAACCAGGCCATCGATATAAGAATTACTGTCGAAAAAATAGCAGAAAGTTCTCACCTTCTTAAGTTTTCCGACGAGGTACGGGAATTTTTCGAGTTCCGGCTTCCTAAGCAACATGGTGGCCAGAAGCGACACCTCCCCGTCTGGCGTCAAGGATACATACATTTTCCTACACATTTAAATGCACTTTTTGACTTTTTTGGGAAGTGGGGATGAAATGCACCGCAATACACTCTGTTCCAATCTCACTGAGCCCTATATAAAGTCTATATCAGTCTTCCTTAAAAAGTCTTCATTTTAATAACGACCTAGTGAGTCTTGACAGAAAATTAATTGGTCATATAACAGAATCTTACATAACCGCTCCTATTATTCTTTTACCGACGTTTTATCGTTTCCCTTAATAAGCTATTTATCTATAACTCTGTCCCAGTATCCTCAATCTTGTCGCTTGTCTCCTATGTTTATGGGCAATGGGAAGGGGGCAAGTGGTCATTAGCGTATTACAATTCGAAAGCTTTCAATGGATTTAGTGAAAAATAGAAACGACTAATGCCGGCGGACAAGTTTCGTCCTGGACAGGAGCAAATTCAAGGCAAAAATTGCAGGCAGCACACGTTCTGCGGCACTCGTGACTTTTCAAGGTAGAAAGAAAAAGTTCACCCAAATTATGAAAGCTCCCTCTCCCCCTTCCTAGAGAAAAAGTCAAATGATTTTGCTGGGTTCCCTTATCTGCAATAAAAAGATCGTACGATTATGGCATAGACACATTCAAACGGTCAAACGATCCGAAGGTAAATCAGGCGATAGAGTCCTCCTAAAAAAGGTCGACAATCTAAAAACAGGTCAGCCAATTTCGCCGGGAGCTTCTTATGTGCAAAAATAAAATCATACGACTCTGACAAGGACATTTAAAAATATTAATTTTAAAAAAAATGGAAGATAAAATAAGATGATTTTATTTGGGGTACCTTGCGTGCGAAACAACTAGCACGATTTATTTAGGCACCCGAAAAAAACTAACAGGGAAAAGGTAAGACGATTCAGAAATTGATCGGATGTGTTTGCTTGCAACTATTGTGTGCTAAAAGAGATCACGCCATTCTAATAGGAGCCCTTGAAAGAAAGGTCAGACGATTCAAGAGATCAGTCTCTTGTGCCGGCAGATTTTACTGGACACTAGAACGGGCATTTACTGACTAGACTTTCCTCCAAAAAGACATCTCCGGACTGCCTGGGCCTTCCTTCCCTGACAAATAATAATACATTGCTGAGTTCATTATTTGTCGGGGAGAAAGACCTAAGGAAACTTATTTGAAGGGAAGTTGGAGGTTGTTAACAAATGTCCGTCTGCTCTTTTGTTATGTCCGCTGCTGGCCTTGGGCCCAAGTACTTCTAAATAAGAATGCTCAACTTTTTAGGCCAAGAATTAGGGAGTACTACAGTGTTCTTTTTTGCCATTTTAAGACAATTTATGAGCAGATGCTGAAGGTACAGTGTAATTAACCGTAAAATTGAAATTGAAAAGGTCTTATAGTTAATGACCAAAAGCATTAAGGAATGATTTCTGGGAAAGGTCTCAGGCAAATTTTAAATATAGTATTCCTTTATTGATTTATTCGTGCTTTATCCGTAAACAGGAGAAATCAAACTGGAACATTGAAAGAGATTTATCTTTAACGGAAAAAATGCAATAATTAACCCTTGTACAAGATGCCTGCTAATACCTTCTAATCACATGCTTTATTATCATGTCTTATCTAATTTCTGTGTCATAGGTACATGAATAATGCATTCTACGTAAAATTCAGTAAATAAGTAGTTCTTATCAGTAACCTACTGCGTACCGCTAGCAGGTCTATTTACATGGTCCATTTGGTTGGAATGATAATAATTTCTATCGAGCAAATTATCTTTATTTATGTCTAATTAGAGAATCAGTATTGTTTTCCTACTGAGCTATTGTTATGCTCATTAGATATGTTGTTTTTTTTTCTGAAAGAAATGTCTGAAGAACGTCACTAATATGTTTGTATTAAAAGATAAAAAAATAATACAATGGAAAATGAACAGATGTATGAAAAATTATCAAACATTGACCTTAGACTGAGAAAAAATCCTAGGCAGTAGAACTGACGGGGATGGGCAAGGAACAACTTTTGTCTCTTAGGATTTTTGCAAAAGGGTTGGTCCCCTTACGATTTTTTACTTTTTTTTTCTCCACTTCTTAGGTTCTAATATGATCCCGGTTAGCTAATCTACTGTTTTCAAACATTTACATAGTATCTCAACATAACGAGAAAAACATACAAAATTATAAAAAATTGTACTGCATAACGAAGTATGCTGATTTATTAAGCTTAACTTTTCTAGATCCGAGAACGATTCAGCGTTTGAATATGCTGGACGTACATTTCATATTCTTTCTACAAAATCTAATCTGGATGACTATTTTTCTAATAGTTTTACTATGAAGTAAAAGTTCAAGATAGTATGAGAACATTTCACTATTGTCCAAATAAATTTGGTAGGAATTTGATCCACTATATGACCTTTCAAGTTTTGGACCGTACCGATGTATTCTTTCGTCTCTTCCTGCCAGGCCCGTAATCAGGGGGAGGGCAGGAGAGCAACGCCCGTCGGCTGCGCTCTTTGCCCCCCTGGAAAAATTCGTTTTTCTTAGACGTCTCACAGGAGAAGTAAAGCTCTTAACTCCAAGGCCATTTATCAAAAATTTTGATAACACTGTTCTCCAAAATTTCGCTTGTTTTTTGCTCAAAGATAAAAATGTACAAATCTGGAAGTATTTTAATTTTTTTTTTTAATGCTGGCGTACTCTCTGATACTCACGCAAACAATTTTCCAAGAAACAAATGACTTCCAGAAGGTCAATTTGAGAAATTCAGATGTGAGCAATTGCTGTAACACAATAATTCTTACCTAAAAGTATTTAACAAATGCTCGTTTTTGGTAGCCAGTTAACGTTACCCATGTTAAACATACAATTTTTAAACTGTTTCTTATGCTGAATTCAATGTCGTAAACCATTTTTGGATAGCACTTTAGAATTTTTCTTCATTTTACATTGAAATTTTGAAAAACATGAAAAAAGATTAGACTCTACTTGAACCTATACAATATCAGTTAAAAGTTGGGTCAAAATATTTTTGTACTTGAACTGTAAAGGATCAGTAACAATAATAAGAACGCGGTTTCTTAGAAGATGCTTTAATTGGTACTTCTTTTTCTTTTGTACAAATCTGAATCAGTTTCGCTTTTCAAAGTCCAACAGTAGTCTCCTAACATATTTGCCCTGCATCGTTTCAAGTACTTGCTGCTGGCTGAAGCGCTGCCGTTCTGTGAAACCCCGCGGACAATTTGTTTCGACTATTTTTCATTAGATGATAACCAATTTCAACTTTTGTTTCAGCCAAACATAAGTTCTTTTCATATTTTACGTATATTTCTTACGAATGTGTAAAGTTCCTCCATCGTGGTATGATTTTACACCCTTTTTTCAGAGGTTTGTAACTGTTCTCGGTCGCATGTAAGTGTACTCATTTTTAAATCAAAATATTCCCTGAATCTTCCTCTTTCTAGTAACATAACTACCCTTCCCTTCATTTTCAACCCGCTGGAGCGCGTTAAAGCGTCAAAAACATGAAAAAGCGTGTAAAGTTACCCCAGTTGACAGTATTTTAAAATAAGAGATCGACGAGCTGAAAACGATAAAAATCTTGAAAATTTATTTTTCCGTCTAAATTGCTGCGTTTTCCTGATATTTTGAAAAAATTCTCATAATTATTAAACTCATTCAAAAGTCATAAACATAAAATATGATAAGCTAAAAATATGAAAAATTGCTATTTTCGACACTTTTTTCACTTTTCAGAAGTTTCTCGATGTCTAGGAGATTTTTCCAGGGCGGATACGTATTCAGAACATGAAAATACACACAAAAATGATATTTTCATCTTTAAGCATTTTTCGTGCAAACTGTGTAATTTTAAATAAAGATCTCAAAAAAGAAAAAAAAAATGACTCATGCAAAATTTTAAAGTTATACGTAGAAAAATATTTACAGTTTTCTCACTTCTAATTGGCAACACTGCTAGTATTCTGAATGAGTTTTTTTTTTTTTTTGGGGGGGGGGTGAGAAAAATTACAATTAGAAGTATTTAAAATGTATGAAAAAATCTTGCCCTCTCTGGTCTGTAATTTGCTCCCTTCAAGATTTAGTCTGGTTACGGACCTGCTTCCTGCTATGAAATTTAAGTTGAAGAAATACTGTTTTGAGAATTTTGAAAAGGAAGTCCTCGTTCACAGCTGGATGTAAACGTTTTTCTGATGTTTTTCGAAACATAGTAGGAAGTTTATGACTGTCAAAATGAGGGTTCACCTGAGTAACATGTTGGTAACCAATGATTCATTTCATTCTGCAAAATTTATTTTAAGGAAATACTTAATACTTTGTGAGAATTTTCAGGAAGAAGGTCTGGCCCGAAATTGGAGGTAAAAATCCTCCCAATATTTTAAATAAGAACGAGAAATTGCTGGTGCTCAGATAGAAGGATTTTTCAGTTTCTCATATGAAAATACTCGACCCATTCCTACTCAAAATTCAAGTTCGAGAATATTTTCTCGAGACGTTTGAGGAAAAATCCTGGCATTTTGCAGGACGTGAAAATTTTTCCTGTATTTTTAATATCTTGGTCAGAAGTTTGTTTCCCTCTGACAGAAAGTTTCTGCACTGCTCAATATGCAATAATAATCATTGCTTGACCTTCCTATACCACAACATTCGGGTCAAATACATGATTATCTGAGAATTTCGAGCAAGAAGTCTTCATCTGCAGCTGGTTTTGAAACTTGTAACAAATATTTTCAAAAACTTTGCAGGAAATTCGTAGGCTTCTGAAACCAGGATTTTCTCAGTAATTACCTAAATTATATTTTATTATTATATACACTTGACCATTTCTTACTACAAAAATTTCAAGCTGAAGGAATACTTTTTCGATGACTCTGAGGGAGAAATCCTGGGCAGTTGCTGGATGTGAAAATATTGAAGACATGGTAGAAAATGAATTTCTCTTTGATAGAAGGCTTCTCCAATTCAATATCTAGTTAATAAAAATCACTACTTGATCGTTTCCTAGAATCCCTCTTTCAGAGGGCCGTAATACTATGTAAATTGGCAAAATTTTCACATCCAGTTGCAGATGAGGATTTTTTCGTCAAATTTTTGGGAAAAATATTTCCTTAGCCTGAATACTGTTGGGAGAATGGTTCGCATCAGGAAATACATATTGAACTGACCCCCTCCTCAAGAGGATTTGGTGGTCTGAAAAAGCGGTATCAATTTCCTACTGTTTTTCAAGATATCAGAAAATGCTTTCCTTTGAGTTACAGGTTATGGCTTGGTTCTGAAAATTTTTGAAATATATTTTTTCAACCTTCATTTTGTAGTAGAAAATGCTTCAGTAGATACAGATTTGGAAAATTCCAACTAGTTTCATTTTTATGTTGTTTTTATATGTTAAGGTTTCTCATAATGTTTGTCAACTGATTGGAAGTAGCGTTGAAGATTTGTATAAGAGAAGAGTAATAAGCAGTATAAGTGTTTTACACAATCATGACCCTCCCCTCCCCCCCCCCTAAAAAAATTCACGAATTTTTCAGTTTTCACTTCTTAGAAAAAAGTAGTTCTGCTCTGCCGCCGATGTAGAAAATTGGACTCATTGATAACTGCTAATATTTTCAGTACGTACTTTTTTATCCCACCAACGGTATATAATTTTACTTGCTAAATATGCATCAGGTCTAGTACTACAAGTGGGATAGATTTCATGATGGTGACCTATAAAAAGTGATAGAAACAATCATTTGCGAGCGAAGCATGTAAATAACTTTCAATTTTCGAAAAGATTTTTTGCGAAAAATAACTCCGTTTTGGATGGTTGGGTGTGGATGGGAAGGTTATCCTCTACATCTTTCCTGAAAACTGGCAAAAATGTGTTGATACCCTGAGTAAAATATGGTAGTGACAAAAGTTGACTGAATTAAAATATGGATTGTTCAATTTTTTCCCGAACTGATTTTAAGTAGAACTGTGGTCAATATTTAGCTTGTCCCTTCTTCCCCTCTCCAAGAAAAAGTTTCAAAAACCATACTTCTTGCCGGAAGAAATCAGGTCAAATTATATTTCTTACCTAATTCGACTTTGTTCGTGATTTTGGGAGGAAGCGAAAGTTTAATAACCAGTAATGGCAGGAGAGAGGAGGGGAGCAGTTATGTACCAGAAATTCCATTCGTAAACTTGTTGAACGCGATGAAGACCTATTTCGAAATGAGAAAAATTTTATGTAATCTCTCTAGGACCATCATAGTGAGTTTTCTACCAACAAAGTAGTCAAAATCGTAGAACAGATGACCCGATAAAATCAATTCTTCATTCATTAAATTCTGCCTACGCTGTTTTTAATTTCGAAAAATGAAACTCCTGTTTTGTTTTTCTAGAACTTGTGAAGCCACTTTGAGGTGATAGGTACCATTTCTGGATCGTTATTTTTCATTCATAAAAAACCGGTCGAATTTACGCACTGGCTTAGGTACACGATTTTTAGAATGCCGAAACACAACTCGATTATTTACAAACGAATTATATAGATTGATGATACATAAAAGGTATCAAGGCTGTGTAGAACTCATCTATTTTAAAGTATATTCGTATGCTAATTTGTATCGATTCTAGATTAGGCGTTGTGGTTGACACAGTGCCGGACAGGCTCATTTATCAATTTCCAATAATTTCGTGCGAAGGAAATTACACCTTTTCGAGCTCGTTGTACGTCAGCAGAGTAAATAATTATTCTCTTGAATTGTCCTTTGAATTTGATTTGAAAACTGAAACACCGTTTGGAGTATATGATAGAGAAAGAATTAAATTGGAATGAGGTGCTAAAGTATTTGAGGTTGAATTGCATTTTGGGGATTCCAGTCTAGCCTAAATATAGGTACCATCCAAGCTGCATTCGAATGTGAAGTTCCAAAATCAAGATGGAGATTAAGCTTAAAATATTTTGACTGGCTTAGTGTACAGATGGCGTTATTCAAAGACGAAAATAAAGGAACCCTTTTCAAAAAATATTTCCTAGAATGCCGTAAGGTCACTAACGAGCTACTTTTTAAACACTGCTTCCTTTTCGAAGAAGAATGTTCACGAATAAGGAGTATCTTCGCATTGGGAAAATGTAAATATATGTTTTTATACGGTTCAGATTTGTCTGTAAATTATCTGCACGTGTGCAAATCCGCGTAAGCAACACATTTATTTTAAATACACTATAACTGGCGGGTGAAACTGAATTTGATTGGCTGGGAAAATGTCAGTTTTAAGTAACACGACTTTCAACACGTTACGATACGGTTATGTACTTCCTGTACGACATTTGAGAAAAAGTTTTGAAATGTAGAATGTCAACTGATCTGGATACTACTCCATGTTATACCGTACGACATAATTTAAAATTACTAGATAATTTTTGCCTCGTAAGGATTTCCATTGACAGATTTTGAAAAACAAGAATAGAATAAATATGATCTCTAGTTTTATTATTTACGGGTCAGGATTCTCTTGATAGACCGAGTAATAAAAAAATTCGACAAAAAATGTCGCAAAGCTGAATTTTGGCGTAGCTGGTCAGTATGATAAACGTCCTAAAAGTCTCAAGGGATTCCATCGAAGCTTTGCTTCATAGGGGATATCCATATGATTTTGATAACGATTTAGTTTTGTACAATCGTAGAAAAGCTTTGCGTAAAAAAAGTGAAAAAATTAAATGCCCTACAAGACAGGTTCAGTGTGATTTTATTGTAGTTAGGTCTGACAGTTTTGCCGGAAGCTGAAAATATATTCGAATACTTGAGAAACTGATTATGAAAAAAATCCGACTTGTATGCGAGAGAAAAAGTTCGTGCGTTTTCAAATTATTGTCCTCTTTCAAAATCGGTTTGGAATCTTCAGAAGACAGACATTTGGTTTGAAGGGGAATGAGTAGCACGATCGATGCCTGATGGAGAAATGCAGCCTACGGTAAACCTGAAGTATGTCTTTTCTCCAACTATTTTATTCATTATTTCCCCTTTTCTCTTTCTTCCTCCTTTTTTACTTCTCTTTTTCTCCCTTTCCATTCTTTAAGTTTACAGTTTTTTCATATGCTTATTCCTAGTTGAGTGCCTCGAGTATTTGTCCATGTTTGCCTTGTATAAATTGAACGCTATTCAAGTCGTTTCTAGATAATCTTGAGATTTATTTAATTTACAAAACTAATTATCTTTATGAATAATGAAGTGATGCGTTTTCTGAAAGTTGTATCAGAATCGTTATCTTCTTTTTATTATATATTTTTGCGTACGTATACAAGGTAACACTGTGACTTCCTTCCTTATCATGTTTTTTAATCATACCACGTACCGTAGTGATAAGTTTTCAGTCTCGTGTTGTAACGTATGGAATAAAACTCAATACAAAAGTCTCTAAATCTGCCTCTTCTCTTATCGAACGACACAACACTTTTCTATGATTTAACCCCAGAATATTTGTGATCAAGGTTGGTGCTGTTTTTTAATTACAATCAGAGGAGATAAAAAGGACATCTAGGAGGTTCTGGACAAGCACAAAGGTGGAGGTTCTGGACACTCGAATCATTGGCAAAATATTGCGCGTTCGAAAGGGAGAATTTATTGGAACATTTCTTTTCTAAGGCCTACTTACTCAAAGAAGAATACGGGATGTGCTTTTAAATATCTTAATATAAAGGATATCACTTCATTTACTTTCAATCAAACTGTGCACTTGTTAAAAAATCCAAAACCCTATGGAAAGCGCGATGATTTTTTTTGTTTAATATTTGCGCTAATAATTTGCAAATGATATCCCTAAGGTAGGTACTTCAGCAGCGTCGCGTACCTCTTGTTTTCAATTAAATAATATTCTAGCATAAAAATTCTTAATTTTTCACCGTAAAAAGCATGAAAAAGAGAATGTCTAGAACCTCCCACCTCCTTGTTCAGAACATCCCACCATAGGAGAAGGTTATAGACAAAACAATAGGTTTTGAAAAACAGTCATAACTTGGTTTCCAGAGCATTTAAACAAATTCTAATACATGATCATGTAAAGAAAGGTTCACACTCTCAGTGTACAAATTTTTCCGCTCGTTACACAATTTTATAGGCTGAAAATTGGAAAATTACACTTAATGTCCAGAACATCCACCCTTTACCTTACTTGTTGAGACTCTTTAAGACGCTTTCAATTTGTTTGAGAATCAATAATATGTGAGGAAATCCTGATTTGCTTAAGATTACCTAAGATTCTCCAAAACTTGTTCAAGATTGAACTCTATCCGAATTAATTAAGACTTCTTAAGATACTGTACAGTGTACAACTTATTCAAAATTTGTTTAAGAAACTCGCCTAGACTCACTGAAGATTATTTAAGACTCATATACACTTTTTTAGGATTTTTCGAAACTTTTCCAGACTTGGCCCAACTCTTTTAGACTTTCCGATTAACAATGAGGCCGTGCATTCGTGAACATAACTCAGTAATTACACGACGTGAACTGATGCTGAGTGATCACTTCGCCCACACTATTTTAAAATGATGGGATGTTGAACACTCACAAAAAAAATGTGAATGGCCAAAAGTCTCAAAACGGTAGTAGTTTGTCGTATGTTTTGTGAGTGCTCTCCAAATTGTCAATCGGGGGTGGTTTCAGATTCTCCAAAACACTTCAATATTTATTTAAGATTCACTAAAATTCTCTAAGACTCATTTGAATACTTGCTACGACTTTCCATGAAAAACCCTTCAATACTCTTTTAAACTTGCTCAAGCCTCTGTAAAGTTTTTTTAGATTTAATTAAGGCTTTAAATTTCGTCTGCTAAACTTATTGAGACTCATGAAAATTCTTCCAGATATTAGTGTCATTAAAACTCAAGCATTTCTCCGATGAGTTGAAGACTATGTATAACTCTTCGAGTTTCTTCAAGATTCGTCCTTTCCAGACATGTATGATTTGACATGATTTAAGAAAGAAAGAGAAGAAAAACAGTCAAACTTTTTAAATACTATTCCAAGTTTGTGTAAAACTCACTAAGACTCTTCAAGATTCCTTTGAGAATGCTTAAAAACTTTTCCACATTTTTTCTGACTCTTCTAGATTTGTATATCTCTTTAAGGCGGTATAGGATTTATGTAAGACTCACTAAGACTCATTCAAGACTCTTTATGATTCCGCCAGACTTATTTAGGATGATTTAGGAGTCATATAAACAGAGAAGTGCTAAAGAGAAGGCCTCTCCAAACATTCTCAGTGTTCAGAAAATAGTTACCCTCTATAGTAAAGTCTAGTTCACACGACACTGATACAAGAAGCCCAAGCTAGTAAGTGCGTGAACCAGCTTCGTGTGAATAGAGAACCAGCATAAAGTTTACCAGATTACCAGCCTAGCATGGAAGTTGAAATTTTTCAATTTTGGAATTGGTAATTTATCAGCAACGCGACACGAATTATCAGCGCTCCGTCTGAACATACAAGTTGACAAGCATACCAGCTCGCGCCTCAGCTTGTAGTTTCGAACACCAGTGTAACAGCGTCCTGTGAACTAAACTTTATCCGCGGCGGAAAAGTTACCCATTTGTTACCCTCGGTTACCCTCAGATTACCCTTTGTTCCCCTTTAGTTACCTGAGTAACTGGGGGAGATTTCGCGCATCGGGTAGAAGGAAGAGCGGAGGGAAAGAAAGGTCGGAAAGATTCCAGTACGTTCAACAGGTACTCAAGGATGTCAAGTGTAAAGTGTTATTACGAAATGAAAGAACTTGCCCAAGATAGGGAGAAATGGAGAGTTGCAATCAAACCGGTCGTAAGACTGATAACCTTATCATCAAAAATAAAGTAATACTATTCATCTTCATTTGAATAATTTTTATTGAGAAACAGCAGCTTGATTAAGAAAAGACTGAAAATTCATTTTCACATACTTTTTCATCCGTAAAAAACTTTAATCCCTAAAAAACTTTAATCCCTTATAACTTGAGACTGAATTGTCGAATTAAAATGAAGCTCAGAGACCAAATAAAGCCTGTATTCTTAGCTACATGGACCTACCAGAACCAGCGGGGTGCAGACATTCGTTTTCGAGATCTAAGCACTGTCATATTTCACCCCTGTGACATTTTCCCCAGCCCCTCCCCCAATTAGAAATGATCGAATGAGCTTCGCAAATTCTCAAATCTCGAAAATAAAAAGTTACACCTACTTTAAAAATCACTTTCTCTTTTTGAAAACAATTTGCGTTTAAATAGACCGCCTCCGATGATCTGATGCCGTGACGAGTGCGGAGGTCTCGTCGAGCTTTGTAGAAAAGAAAAAAGTTTATTAATAAATATCCCGGAAACTTTTAATAACGTGTTAAATGACGAAGATGCAAGGCTGCATCAGCCAGTACACATAATCAGCGGCGTCTCGCTCCTGCGTGGAGTGTAATTCACGTTATTTAGCTTCCAATTTCACTAGGTCAATCGATTCAGCGCAGAATTGCCCGCTTGTTTTGAAAATTAAGTGCACAGACACGGCGGAGCTCATTCATACTTCCAACTAAACACTCAATTTGTGTTTACTTCGTTGCAGAAATCATCACCTGTCGCAGAATACTGAATATTGTCGTCTTTATCGGATTCATGGTGAATTACATGTTGCGGGTGAACTTGACATTTGCAATCGTCGATATGGTATCGAAACCAGTCAAGTCCCAGTCCAATAACACCGTCAATGTGACCACCGACGAACCAGTTTCAAACAGATCCGTTCGCAGTGCTTACGCATTCGTTACCGAAAACGGTTTGAGACAGGCGCAGATATCGTCTTTTCTACAGCTGGAAACAGACGATGAAAATGAGAAAAACCGACCTGAGGCGACGTCTGGCGGTCCGAGTTCACCCGGTGAGAAAACCAGACACGGATCGTCTTTAGATTAGAAAACCGAGGGGCCAAAGAAAGGGGTGTAAGTGCACACATTTTTTCTATTCAGGAAGCGTGCGTTTTAAGATTTTACGAACAAAAAATGGTCTACAGCACCTGGTTTCACTCATATTGGATCGGATTTAATGGGATGTAGGCCGCGAAGCAGCAATAGGGCTTTTCCAGTTCTTCATATTGCATACCTACTCATTCGCCTTTCCTGTTATCAAGTTGGTAGTCTATGATACGGACGCACATCGTAATTTCGTAGTATTATGGTCCTACCAGTGAGTTTTGAGTTCGTCTTTCGTGTCGTACCTCATAATGTTAAATGTTGTGGGAGAGGTGGTGGTTACACCGAGTGCTCAGACTTTATGTCCATTGCACTATGCCTCTAACGTGTTGAGCCATATGTAGTAGTTCCGTTGGAGTACTCCCACCGACGCTCTGGCCAGTTAACAGAATTTAGTCCAGGTAATAGTTGTACAATGCACGTAGACATTACTTGAAACGCTGGCTTTAGCGGTATTCGAACTCGGGACCTTTGGATTTTAAAAGCCGTCGTGTTTACCGCTACGCCACCGAGGCGACTTATACCTCATAATCAGTGGCGGATTTAGGAGTTTTCCGCCCCTGGGCAAGTGAATGTCTGCTGCTCCTGGATTTTTAATATTTTTCAAGCGTTGAATGGGTAAACATAGGAAAACGATAAGTACCTACTATACAGAGAGTTGAATGATTTTTTTTTTAAATTATATTATTTTATTACTTTTTACAAAGGTTAACATCTTAGGTGGAGGCGGGATTGACGCATGTCTTAGCCCAGTCCCTCGCACTAAGTTATTACGGTTAATATTAATTGCTTCATTATATAGTCTATAAATGAAATTAATTAGTTCTATTTTGGTTAATCTTAACTATTATACTCTGGTTTTATTTTCATAACCCTGTGCAGATAATCCAGAAATATTTTAATCGTTAAATTATTTTTTGTTGGTGCCCGATCTGATAGACTGTTTCCTTTGATTCCCATTTCCGTACGTAGTTTCATAAAAAAAAGTCACATTTCAGTAGGGTATGAAGCACATCCTCCTCCACACCAGAGCCACATAGATGACATTCCCGACAGTCTGTTATTTTGAACCGTTCCAAAATATTGTCCAAAATTTCCGTGTCCACAGAGACATTGAGTGATGAAATAGTTAGTATACCAGTTCTTGTTTTTGTTGATGATGTTAATTCGAGGTAGTAACTGATAGGTGATTCTTCCAGTGAGACTACTTTCGTATTCATTTTGCCATATTTGTAAGGTTTCCTCAATTATATTGATTTTTATTTTCATAGTTTGTTTATTACTTTTATCGGGGTATTCTTTATTATCTATTAATAACCTACTTTTGAGTTTTTTGCGTTTGATTGTATTTGTTAAGTTCATTTGGTAATCGATGGGAATAATTCCAGTGATCGCGTGTATAGATGTGTAGCTTACTGTTCGATACGCGGAGGCGATATTTCTCAAAAGGCTTCTTTAAAGTGATTTTAATTTATCTTTTTGTATTCTATTCAACTTCGGGTAGTATATACTGGGGAACAGTATTCAGTAATTGATCTAAAGATTGCATTATAAAGTGCTTTTCTCTTATTGAAATCAAATCCGTAGGTATTTCCATACAGTGCTCTGAACAGGTTGAAATACTTTTTTATTTTTGCGGAGATGTAATCTACATGTTTACAGAACTTGAGTTTGTCATCGATTATTTATTAAACCTAAATATTTAATTTCATCGCACATTTTAATTTTTTCGTTATCAACTTTTACTACGTTTTGAATTTTGTTTCTTATTTCCTCTTTGTCCTGCCTTCTAGAGATGAGTATCATATTAGTTTTAGCACTATTAAAACGAAGTCCAAATGACCTTATTTTACCATTTACTTTCTCAATCACGATGTTTACCAAATCCATATCCTTTGTGTCATTTATCCCACAGATCAGCAATATGTCGTCCGCATAACTTATCGAATGGATTTTACCTGGAATGTCGATTACTAATTATTAATTATTCATTTTATTTTTTATAACATTAGATACATTTTATGATTTTATAAAACAATTTAAAACATTTTTCTTCGGGCTTTCTGCTGGGAGAAATTGTGCACAAGCTCATCGAAGTTTAAATCTTTCACCATGCAATTTTCGACAGCTAATATCGAAAGGGCATTAAGTTTTTCTTCTACCAGATTCGCACGCAGGTAATTTTTGATTCGTTTGAAAGCAGAAAACGACCGTTCAGCTGAGCAATTGGACACAGCCATCGAAAAGAAAATTCTAAACGCTATGGATACATTTGGAAATATCAGATACAGTTTG
Source organism: Acanthococcus lagerstroemiae (assembly GCA_031841125.1). NCBI lineage: Eukaryota > Metazoa > Arthropoda > Insecta > Hemiptera > Eriococcidae > Acanthococcus > Acanthococcus lagerstroemiae. Next base: position 34,416,674 of record CM063107.1, read on the forward strand.
TCGTTCCAAAACTGATTAAAATCTCGAATGCGATATTCTTTGAAATGAATCATCTCCATTGGAAAATTTTAATCCGAATCACATGGAAACTGAGTTTGCAGATTTTTTGCCTTTAACAAGATATCGTTGGATTCCAAATTTTCTAGGTTGAAAAGAAATTGAAACGATCGGCTACTACAGTATAAGCGGCTTGCCTTTTCTGCAGTTCGGCGTGAACGCGATCTAATATTGCGAAGTATACATTTATACGCCAGTTGTCCTTCCCGTTCAGTTTTACTTCATTCTTTCTAGTTTCGCCTGGTAGAAGTCGCGTAGTCATGGTCCGCTTCGTGTCAAATTTGTATTTTTCCGTCACAAATTTTTCGGCTGTGCATACAAATTCTTCAAACATTTTTTCATTTCTCAACTTGGTGACGAATTCTATCAACGACGTAAAAAGGAAAATTTGCCGCCCCCAAAAATCTGCCGCCCTGGGCGATTGCTCATTTTGCCCATAGGTAAATCCGCCACTGCTCATAATACCTCGTCAGTTTTTTCTGTATAATTCGAAAGTTTCGTTTTTCGTTCATTCCTCATGGTCTTATCGTATGCTCATCGATTTCATAAAATAACAGTTCAAGTTTTGGCTTACACTTTCAAACTTTCTCAAAAAATTCTTATCTCCGGCATTTTCAAGATAGTAGAGTATTCATTGCATTGCATTCGGGCCTGTTTCACGCATCAAATTCTGTTATCATATACCTGCACTACCAACTTGATATCAGGATAGGCGAATAAGTGTGCAATATGAAGTACTGGAAAAGCCCTATATCTGTCAGGGGAATAATTTCAACTGTCTTAGCTATCTTCATTTCTCTTTGAGTTTTTTCGTCGGGAATAATAATAAATTACTCGTACATTTCAAATAGATAAAGATGTACAACGTCAGGTAGGTATATGTACTTGAAACTCAATATCTTATGTTCACTTTGTTGTCCGAATATTCGCGAATAAAGGCAATGGGTGCGCTGCAGGTGGCAGTTTTTGGAAGCTTGTCGAGAAGGTGATCATGTAAAATTGATAGCGTGCAATATGTATAGGTGAAAAGAGCATTTTCTCGATTATATTTTGATCGTTGAAGTTGTATAATTTTCAAAGTATTTTTGGAAGTATTCGAAGTGAAAATATATGGATTTTAAAAGAAAGTTCACAGTCTACAATAGCGGAAATACTTCGTAGTGATACTAGTATGTGTGAGTGTACGGGATTATCATCGATATGTTACCCTTCCAAAAACTATGTGAACGCGTTGTGAAGATACTCTTACAATGATGAACAACCGTTTTTCTGTAGTCGTACATGAATGGTCCCCGGACTTTGTGAAATTGCAGAACCTCGAAGGCAAAGCGTAAAACATTCCCACGAGTTGCCTTTTCTCACAATCTGAACGTTGAATGTATGATTCGCTTTCATTATTCTGCTGCCCAATACGAAAGGTCTGCAGCTAAGTTTATTCAAAGAATTCATTAGGTATATCTCCAAAATTCAGATCCATGTTTCGAAATGATTCTCGACAAAAATATCATTGCACACAAGCGCACAAAATATACTTACACTATCAGTTAAGTACTATACATGATCACCTTCTTGACAGCAGACTAGTAGTGCCACTACAGTGCGTTTTATATGCGAATAGTGGGTTGTTGTACTTATAAATGGACTTGAAAAATTCTCTCATTCAGCACTCACCTTTACTAGAGCACCTGGAAACATTCGAGTACTGACATCCGCCATTTTGAGTCACTTGGTGCCAAAGATTCATAATTCACTAAGCAGAATGTTCCGCGTATCGAATTGTTCGGCCACCAAGCGACTCAAAATGGCAAATGTCAGTACTCGGGTGTTTCTAAGTGCTTTACCTTTATACTCTGTTCTCAAATAGAAAGGATCAATGTAAACAAAGACGCGAATACTTCTAACACATGCACACAAGCGCAGAACATAATTCATCTTTATAGGATGGTAACTCTAACATACATTATATACATCAATACATACACACAACAATCAAATACCTACTACAGGTACCCACTTCACACCGCAGATACCGCGAGTTGCATATCTAATGTTTGTTTACATTGACCCTTTTTCTATTCGCGAAAAGAGTATAACACTGCATTCGCTGAGGCTCTATATTTTGTATGGGGAAAGACAGCCACCATTTTCTTTCCAGTTTGGTCCGTCAGAAGAAAATCGGCTGAACGGTAAACACCGTGTGATCAGTTCTCGTTTTATTAGAGCAACTACAAATATACAGCCGAGTATACTCTAAGCCGCCATGTTCGTGCTGACGTTTTTTCCGTTGACTAGCGAACGCGTCGCGGGCAGCCTCGGTCATCGGCCCGCGACGTGTTCGCTAGTCAATGGAAAACATCAGCACGAACATGGCGGCTTAGTATACTCGGATGTATAGTTGCTCTAGTTTCATGGAACAAACTGGAAAGAATAGCGGCTGTCTTTACCTGTTTTCGTATAGAGCAGAGCCCTACATTCACATATATTTATAGAGTCTGCCCCAATGAGAAACTCGAGGTTAATGGTTGTGCCACTTACATACCTTTCTTTTTGGTAACCCTTCATTACTTTTAATCGCTTTTGGGAACCGTTCATTCGTTACCGCGCTATTACCGAAGACTTCTTTATTCTTTCTTTAGAACTTGATAGTGAGGAGGGAGTATCTGGAAGAGGAAGTTTACTAGATGATCTAGATGATTCGAAAATTCCAAATGGCAGACGCAGCTTGATTTCGAGCCGAAATTTAGTCGCCGAAGATGAACTCCAGGAGTCGGCAAAGAGTACCGCTTCACCTTCGGCAAATGAAACGAATTCGAACGATACAGACTCCGGGCTTGAAACAGGCAATTTCCAGACAACAGAGTACGCGCAGGTACAGCAATAATATCCTTATTTGCAGAACTAGGTGTAAGAAGTGTTCAAGTCATTTCCTCCAAGTTACAGAGACTACCTATGCTAACTGAATTCATGATGGATGTTGGTTAACGTATCTGTCACCGCCAAGGACGTACCGAAGAGTCTTTCCTGGAGGGGGGAGGGGTGTGTAAAAATTGTGAACGTTCCAACTGACTCAATTTAGAATTCCCAAGTATCAAAGCAAAAAAAAAAAAAAAAAGACCTGTTGGATTTTTCCAACTGACTCAACTCACAAAATTCCTAAGTATTAATGCAAAAGACGAAAAACTTTTTGACTTGTTGAGTTTTCCAACTTCTCAATTCAATTCTCAATTCCCAAGTATCAAAGAAAGAAAAACAAAAAACGAAAAAAAAAACACTTTTTAACTTTTGTTGGATTTTCTCAGCTCACCTGACTGAAATGGTGAATTTTCCCAATTGCTGAGTGAAAAATTCCTACAGGAGAGGTAAGTTGCCCTCTGCCCCCTATCGGTACATCCCTGATCACTGCAAGAAAATTGACTTTGCTACTCTTGCATGTAGCTCCTCCTCCATTTGTTTACAAGGTGCAGTGTCCGGCTTAAGAAAGATGAGGCTAGGGCTGAAGTGCAAATAGCTGACCTTGAGCGGGAGTGCTCAGGAGCTAACAAGCATTAAAATAATACTTTAGATTATTTCACTTGTATAATTCTCTAGTTTTTTTTTCGGGGGGGGGGGGCTTTAAATAGATTTAGGACGCTAACTTCCCTTATCTTCCAAGTAACCTTATTGCTCTCATAAGCCCGAGGCCAATCTTGCAATCATCCTTTTTCAAAAATAAATTATCAGGTTTTTTCATACTTCGAACTATAATTTGTTGGAGGAGGTTGATGATAATTATAGCTTACCTATAAGTATTAAATATAACTCATTACTCATTAGTCCAGTCGAATCGCGGTTAAACCTTAACATAATTGATGTACAACTTTTTAAATTTTATTTTCGGAATGTGCGTCTGAATAAAAGAAAAAAGGTCCCACCTGTCCGGTGCTTGCATGTTTCCAGTTGTAGTACCGAGCCCCCAAAAGTCAGTTTTGCGTATTTTTCTCAACACCTAAACGTCTTAGGGCAATAAATTTTCAGGTATAAAAAGTTCTACGGGAAAAAGCTGACAACATGATACCACATATGGTATTTTGTCTTCCGCCGTAGGCCCAAAAAGCGGGGGCGGGTGGCTCAAACAGACCCTATACACCACAGCACATCAACACAGGCAATATGGTAGAAAATGCAGAATTTCTGACATTTTGTAATCTCACCGACTATAGCGAAAAGAAGGGATGCAAATCACTTTCGATCTCTTTTCTATACATCTCCATCTACCGTCCACCAAATTTTTTCAACTCCTTTCCCCCTTCCCGTAGATACCTTGCCACATTTTGAAATTTGTGTTTTTCGGTCAATGACTTTCTAATGCAAATTTTTACACCTGTTGGCATGAACCACCGAATCGAAATATCGATTGGGAGGAGGGAGGGTTTCAAGGTCATAAAATTCGATTTCACTATTGGTTTGGCAGTAAATCGAAAACTGTGGTAGGTACTTGGTAGGGGCGGGGCTCAAAATTTTCTTTAAATGCAATATGGATGTCGTCTGGACATCTGTACTGATTTCAGCGAAAATCTTGAGCCTTCGCCCCTTCCCAAGTACCACGATTTCATTATCAAATTTCAAAAATGAATTCAGCGTCCTTTAAACAATAAATAAAACCTGGGAATGGAATTCTGCTAGGAGGATGGATTTCATGATGTTGAACCTTAGGAGTGATAAATAACACTCATTTGTGAGCACAACGAGCAACAGTTTTTTAAACTTTCTTGGAGAATTTCCGCGAAAAATTCTATTTTTGGGGAGCGGAGCGAGGAGGATCATCCCTCAAAGTCTCCTTTAAAATTGGCTGTGCATATTACATTTCCTGAACATTTTGAAACTCCGTCTCTTCACACGTATCCAATCTGTCAATCAGGATGAATCGATATCAGAAATATGTGTGTGTGTGTGTGTGTGTGTGTGTGAAAGAGAGAGAGAAAGAGAGAAGATAGAGAGAGAGAGTTCAGCAACCACTGAAACCTGTAAAACGAAATCCAGATTGCATTCCATGAATACTTTGGGCCTCCGCCTGCTTCCAGGTATCATAATTTTGAATGTACCATCAAGCCAACAGTAAAATCGAATTCTTTGATATTGAATGCTCCTAGTCGACACCTCATTCGATGATTCGTGCCAATGATAGGTCTAAAAAGTGATAATAAAAAAGTAATTTATGACACTGAAAAACAGAAAAACAAAAATTTCAAAGTGCAGTATCTAAGGGGGGGGGGGATGAAAAATCTCTTCTATCGCTCTAGTCGGTGAGACAACAAAAATGTCAAAAATTCTACATTATTTCTATATGGGGTCTGGGTTAGCGTGTGGTGGTGCATAAGGTCTGTTTGAGCCCCCAATTTCGGGACTACGGTTGAAGAAAATAAACCTTATGTGGTATTATTTTATCGCCCAGCTGTTATTGAACTGAAGGTGGAGAACTTTGTATCACAATTGGGGACGCGCAAGCGCCAGACAAGCAAGGACTTTTTATCTTATTCTGAACGCGATGTCAAATCGACGCGGGGCAAATGAGGATTTTCAAGTCGAAAGATCTGTTTTTTTTTTCGATTAAAAAGTTTTTTCCTCTCCCCTCAAGGGCGGCTAGCCCGTCCCTCCAATTTTTTAATTATGAATGGAAAAGTAACATGCGAAATATCGAAGTAGAGGTTATATGGGTCTGTAATTCCGAAATTTTCATTCGATTTTTTATACTATCATTTAAGCCCCAAAACTCAACCGCCCCTGAAATGGGCAAAGTGAATTTACTTAGATAATCGAACACGATGGTACCCACAAGGAGTTATGTCTTATTATTCAAAATAAGCGACCCCAAAACTCCTGATCTCGACGTATAGTCTGATTTTTCTAAACGAGATGACATAGTCGTCTTTTAAGCGTGAAATCTTCGTTCCGAGTGGCAGTCGCAGTCAAATTAAAAATTTAATGGAACGCTCAAATGACTCGAAAAACTCTGATTCTGTGCCTCGATCAATTTTCTTTTCTACAAAAAACTGATTTTCTCAATGTTAACGAGCGGTACAGATATAAACAATGGTTCAATTCAAAAGTACATAGTTTACACTTTAAATTAATATGTATAGAACATTTCGTACCTTCTCGATATTTTATAGCTTTCGAAAATACTCCTAAAAACTTTTTTTAAAAAAATCGATTTTTGCCATCAAAAAGTTTCAAAACGATATAGTTAAAAAGTAAATCATCCGATTACCATCGTGATTATACCCTATAGTTGATTTGGCCCCAGCCCAGTAGAGAGAAAAAGAGGCCCTGGGGGAATTTCCACGGGCCACCTCTCACCTTCCAGTTCATTTTGTTCTTGTGTCAGATGGGAAAAAATTATAAGCTACGAGATAAGAGGTTTCTTTCATGGTGCAAATAGTGAGTGGCTAATTTGATATACCTACAGTATGATGTAGCCGTAAGCGTTGAAATTCAGGCCCTTTAAAAATATCGGGCCCCCCTGAAAGTCCGAGGCCAGTGGTGTTTCCCCTTTTCTCCCCCTCTCGTCAGGGTTGTTTGGCCCAGTTCTTTTTTCTTTCTCTTCACTTTCTTTCCCTCAGTTTCACTCCATTTTTTTAGGTGTCCACTTCTAGCCAGGCGCCAGGGCTGATGGTTTTTTTTTTTATTCCTTGTACAAGCATATCACTAATAGAGCGTATTTAATACAATGAATGTCTCTAATATTCATTTTAAAGAGAGAGGGAGCAAACATAGGTTTACACGTATCTAAACTTGTACGTACATGTGAATACCTTTTTTAAACATACGAGGTGCAAACTGTAAGAACGAAGGTCGCGCCGTCTACGAGTTTATCGTAATAAAATGGTTAACAGAGTCGTCTGAAGCTTTGCCATCTGTGTAGCTACAATCAAATGTGAAATAATGGGTTCTTTAAGGGGTACCATATCCTAAAAAAGGGATTGTAGCGAGTAGTAGAGATATCTTGGTGAACTTGAAAGTAAACACTTCGCTATGAAAAATGAGTAAGAATTGACATAGGTCACGTTTTGAGCACAGCCCCATGGCCCTGGGCTCGATTAGATTGATATATGGTAAAAAAAAAAAAAAAAAGTGTATTATGACTCGAACGTTGGTGATAATACGGAAGGAATGTGACTCTAGTTAGCGCACTCTCAGTTACTAGCTCGGTAGGTATTTCCTGTGGGATTTACAGCGGTTCATTGATTATTCACATTTATTGAAATATGACCACAACCACGCTGGGCCGGGTTCAAGTACTTTGCCGCCTTATTATTTTTTACACTCCCTTCCGCAAAATTGAGGTAATTGTGTTTCTTGGGCCGCAAATTTTGCCACCTCAAAATTTTGTCGCTCTGGGCTGTAGCCCAGTCAGCCCTCATGGTTAGACAGGCGCTGAATGAAAACCTATCAGCTCTAATATATCATATAAAAATCACCCGTTAGTGGTAAAATGGTTTTAGAAAATTCTGAAGTCTGACCTGTAATCATAACCACGTGAAAACACTTTTAGAATTATTATATATCCTTTCTACCCCATAAATGTAATTTTTCTCATTTTCATGTGAACCTCTGAAGTTTCAGGATATATAGGTAACCAGTAGTAGTGCCTTCTTCCGAGTAGAAGGTATGCTGTAGGGTGATTCCGGTGGGAGAGGGGGACTGGGAAGCCAAAAAGCATAAAAAAGAAACCAGTAAAAGTTAAAATTTTGAATTTCAGTCTTATATCACAAAACCACGTCTAAACAGTACTTACCATATACAAATTTCTCAATGTACTCTATTGCATCCAAACATTCTTAACTTAAGGCGTAAGTACCCACTCTAACATGTTACTGATTTACCTCAAGTTTTCCTTGTTCGAAAAAATACAATTTTGGAACTATCCTTTCCACTTCCAGTCAACGTACATAGATATTAAAGTGATCGTCATTTTTAAATACAGGGATTTCTACCAAGACCCCCTCCAGTTTCAACAAAATACTAAAAATAAAATTCAGTACAGTTTTACCTTGTTCAGAAAAGAGGAACGTGTGCCACATGCTTTCTACCCTTCTACAAAGAAATACATTGAATAAAAATGTTTAATTGAAAAACTTTTTTCCATGGAATTTAATTGGGTTGAAAATTTGTTCTCATAATTTTCAAGAAGCTATACAAAGCTGGTCAAGCATAAAATATAGCTTGACTATGAAGTGTGGGTTAATGACCTCGAGGGATGGCTCTAAAATGAAAAAAAGAGAAGCGGAGAATGAAACTCGAGATATGGATTGACTTACAGGTTTTGAGGTTTCTTAAGTCGATTTGCGGGTAATTTTCACACCTGATCCCCCGAGAAATCACGAAAGGAGGTTGGCATCAAATATTGTTAATTTCGTCGAGATATCACCTCATTATAAGTTTTCAAGATCGCTGAAGCCAATTAATATCCGACTTGTCTGGTGGCCCCAGAAAGGCCTCAAATTAAATTCTATATTTTTCTTTTTTTGAAATTATTGAATAGTAATTAGGACATCTTCTTGATCGACTGATTGTTATTTGCCCTCAAACTCTGAGAAGCTGCATGTAAGAACTACTTTTCAAAGTTGAATTCAGCTACCTGAAAAACCAATTGTACGAGTACGTTCTCGGTCCTCCTGCTCCCTTTCTGAAGCCATCCCCTGGAGCCATTGACCTTGATTGCGGAGCCAAACTATTTTATTTCCGAGTACAGTCCCATAGCCAATTGAAATCAATAAGAACTAATTTTCAACACATTAATACTACGAGTATTAATTTCCGGTTAATTTTCTGGTTATATTAAAAGTGATTAAGGGTGGTAGGATCCCTAGCAAAAATTGAAAAAATAAATTCTCACTACAACTGAAGAAAAACTACCCTAGTAGATATATCAAAAAAAGAAAAACCTTTAACAAAACATTTTAAATTTTGAAAAAAAACAACAATTTCCCATGTAAATTATTTTTGATTATTAAAAATGTTGAAACCAGGCCTTGATTTTCCATGTCTGATGAGGTTTCAGCCTCGGGCGACAGAGGGACGGCAAATTTTGAAAACACGTTGTATTTTTCTTCCGCTCTCACCTTAAGTCTTTAAATGCAAATTCAAATATACGTAAGGGGCACTTTTAAGTACGCAGCGGGTTTTCTCGGCCTGGTAACATTGTAAAAATTTTTGAACGATTTTACCTAATCCATATTTCAAAGACGCATCTTTTGAGGCATCACTCACCATGCTGCCTAAAAAATTACTCTTGCAATCCTAAAAAAACCCTTTGTTTTGCGAATGTCAATTATAATTTCGTGCTCATGAAAAGTTAAGCTGGTAAAAATTCGATTGAAAATCAAGAAATGCTGTTAGAAGAAAGTACCATACATCATTTTATAGAGAATTTTATCCTCTTTCAGAATATTACTACCGTTGACAACTTTTACCGGCTAGAAAATTTTTCATCGCAACTCTTGTGATTTGAAAAAATTATGACTTTTTTCAAGAACAGGGGTTCTTTTTTTTTTATTTTAACTTTAACGAGGTATTTACTGCCCGAGGGCTATGCTGTTCCTGGAGTACGCACCTAATGATATCTTTGGTTTTTTACAGAATGGCTTGCTCTAAACCAGTTATAATCAGTGGAGTAGCATCGAAGAGGGGCACGGAGGCATGTCCCCCCAACATTTTTACATAGTCCTCTAATATCGGCGATTTTGAAAAAATACCTCAATTTTCGACTTTTTCTCTCTTGAAAATCTTATTCCCCCCCCCCTTGGGAAAATTTTGACCACGCCACTGGTTCCAATCAGTGGCGTAGCGTCGAAAGGAAAGGGGGAATGTGCCCTCCCCAATATTTTTACATAGTCCTCTCATATTGGCGATTAAAAAAAACACTCAATTTTCGACTTTTTTCCCTTGAAAATTTTATTTTGTTCCCCCGCCTACGGAAAAATCCTGGCTACGCCACTGATTTCAATTAATAAAAAGTTGGCATTTACTGAAGAATCCAGCAAAAACTTACTTGGAACAAGGATCGAGAACCACAATCGTAGCTGTTTTTTATTCAATTTATAGGGTGCGTACTATTAGGGGACCGTCTGCATACTTTCAGGATACCATTTTTTTTAACTTTTGATTTTGACACTTTCTACTTCAGCTTTTATAATTTGAAAAATTTTGACCAAAACTTCATGAAAATTTCATAAAAGACGTGGGATAAGTGGGGCAGCAACCAATTAAAATTTTAGCTCAATCGGATAATTAGCAGAGGCGCTAGAATTTTTTAAGCACTAAGTGCGTCGTATAAAGAGTCTTTTCCCTAATTGGTGGGAGGCTCCAACATTCTCCTGGGGCATACCACAAGTAGGATGGCAAAAGTATTTCAGTCTCCAGTAGTACGTCTGAGCCTAACCTGGAATTTTTTAACTTCTGAGGTAGGTAGAGAGAAGAATGATAATTTGTGCACAGGAGAAAGTGAGTTGAGAGTCAATCAAAAGGAATCATTTTATATACAAGGAGCACAAAATATTACACATACACCCGAGTCCTAAGGCAAATCTGATTTCTGATTTAGAGAGAATAAAAAAAAATTACTAATCTGACCTATTGTATCGAAAGCAACCCTGAAAATTTAATAACTTTGTTGAGTTGCTGTTCCTTCCATTACCACCCAATCCTGCTGTAGAAAAGTATGGTAAAATGTTATCAATTTAGGACTGTTCTTTTTTTCTGATTTTTTCCATATTAGGTATACGTATATTATCGCACTAAATATTGAATATCTGGTCTGCAGTTCTCTCCCCCACAGCAGAAAACGGGTTTTTTAAAATGTTGTAATCGAGTTTTTACGAACCTTATAATCAACCTTGACGAGTTTTAACGAATCTTAAAATATATCAAAATTAATAAGCAAGAAAATGCACTAAAGAATGTTGGAGGAAGATCTCCCCAAATCTTTTTTTCGGATTTCAAAGTTTAAATTCCTTGATAATTTAGAAAAGTGGCTCAGCAGGTGGAGAAATAGAAGCAAGACGCTGTTGCTACCTGTATTATTTACTTTAATAACTTTTTCTTATTGCTTGTCAAGTTTGAAAGTGTTTATTAGCTGACTAGGTCGAAGTCTGAGTTGTCAAAATTGAAAAAGTGTAAAAAATCTTGATTACATGCTTGTTGGTCTGAATTGTTTCCATCTCGGCGTAATTAAAAACCTGTCACCTCAATTTAGTAAAATTAACCGTTACTTAGAAAAATTGGAAATAAAAATCAGGGCCGGTTTTAAGTACTTTGCCGCCATGGGCTGCAGTATTTTTGCCACCTTATTTCTTACATCCCCCCTACCGCAACTTTGCGGCTTCAAAATTTGGCCGCTCTGGGCGGCAGGCCAGTTAGCCTGTATGGTAAAACCGTCACTACATCCACGAACGGATGAAATGAAATTCTTCATTCAAAAATGTGATCGATGTTGCTGAATAAACTCGAATCAATATAAGGTGGATGTGCGAAACGTGGTAAAAAATCATGGATAAGAAAGAAATGGTCAGTGAACAGTTATGGACCTAGTCAACCACTCCATTACTCTAGTCCATCAGGGATGTTCCCATAGGGGGGGCTACCGGGGCTCAGCCCCGTCTCAAGAATTTTTAGGAAAATCGAGGAAGGGCTCAGCCCCTTCTCGAGAAATTACCTAAAATAAACAAAATTCAGTCTTGTAAAATCAAAAATTCATCAAGATACTAGTCGATGATTAGACTTTGAAAAGTGTAATGCAAAAAAGTCCGACTTCAGCGTTACTATTGGTCCCTGTTGTAATTTTATAGTGTTGTTAATTGTTGCATAATATTTTTTTGCTGTTACATTTTTACGTCTTCTTAACCTACCACACTGATAGTGATAAAAATACTCAGGATTTTTAAAAAAATGTATTTACTAAATAAACCTTTGTACCCACTGTAACGTCTGTAATTATTTTAAATTTTAATCCATTTTGTTGAAAATAAATTTTTTTATACTTTTTATAAATTTATTGCCGTTTTATTGCGAATTTATAAACGGTGACCTATTTTGAAGCGAATATGACCTTTGACTGAGATTTTTTTTTTAATGAGGGAAATTATTCATAATTTAGAGCCCTCCTCAAAAAAATTCATGGGGACATCACTGTATTCCATTCTTTTCGAGATATTTATAGCTTTTATTCGCCGGTGGCCACATCAAGACTTGGGGTCACATTTAGTGTATCCACCGTACCTATTGAAAAAGAAATTATTCTTTTCAAGTGTACATCATAACTATCTATATTTTTACTGTTCCATACTGGTAATGCAACATGTATTTTTTACACTTCTGGTTTCAGGTCGGTTACATCGATCGCGTTAGACGTTTTGACTGGAGTGAATCCCAACAAGGCTATCTCATTGGATGTTTCTTCTGGGGTTACATTTGCACCGAAATACCCGGAGGACGACTAGCAGAAATATACGGCGCCCGTAAAGTGTTTGGTTACGCTACCCTCGGTGCCACGGTGCTCACATTACTGACTCCACTAGCAGCCAAAATCGATTTCATTGTTTTATTAGCATGTCGTGTCCTATTAGGGTTTTGTTTGGTAAGTAAAAATTGAATTTCTAAAATATAACGGAGAAAAATATTTCCAGCTGAATTCTGGCCCAGAGAATGGGTAATAGTACTCATTAACGTACTGAAAGTATCCAAGAATCAGTGTCCTTATCGGCCTACCCAAAATCAGTGTTTCCTACGAATCTCGGAAAATATCGAGTATAAGAAGAAACTTTTAGAACAAAAATTATTTCTCTCTGACTTTTACACAAAATATGTCTCTTATAATTTTTTCATAATTACTCCCAAAATGCCATAAATAGGGGTTTAATATAACCTTTTATTTTGCCGTATATTTTTTCATAGACTTTATGGGGCAAACGTAGATTTTTCGTCATTTTTTGGTTTAACCGACTTTAGAGAACAGGAGAGATGCTGAGCATCTCTGGATCCTTCCTTTACATCCCTATCTACAAATCCCTGTAATGATTCTTTCCCTTCCATCCTGTCTTTCGATACCATACTTTGAAATTTTTGTTTTTCTTTGTGTTTTTCAGTATCAGAAATGATACTAAGAAAAATTATATACTAGAATTCTGGTAAGTCTCTGACGTTCAGAGATTTTATGGGCTTCTTAACGGAAGACTCTGGTAAAAATTACTGTAATTCTACAAAAATTCCGTAGAATTTCAGTAACAGTTACCACAATCTAGTAAAACTGACTAGTGTTTCCAGTTAAAGAATAAATGAAATTGCTGAAGATCATAAATCTATCACAAGTCTCGTAATTATTGCCAGTAGCGAAATTATAGCCCCCCCCCCCCAATAATTTGGCAGTCGGCAAATTTGGAAACAGTTCATTTGAATTTTTCATTTCTTATAAATGTTTCGTTTATTGGTTTTTTTTTTTTTTTTTTCAGTTAAAAATATTTTGATTAAAAGATCGGCAAATTTTTAATTTTTGACAGATTTTGTCAGCGAATTCTTAGTTTTCAAAAAATATTTGTCGGCAGATTTTTCTTCTTCACCTTCCCAAACTGAAACTCAAATTTCGTTTCTGAAAATGGAGTACCCGGGACTCCTGTCAGAGACTAGTCAGTCAGAAGCCGAAGGTTTCAAGCTGAGTATCGAACGTTATCTGAAAGGTTGAAACAAAGCTGAGATGTGGAAGACATTTCGAAAATCTGAAAATCGGCGGTAGCAAACGCTGAATTTCGAATTTTAATGACTATTCTGTTGTTACTAGATTCTCTGTTTGACCTACAGCCTAAAATTTAAGGAAGTTGAACATTTTATTAACATTTAAAAGCAGGCCCGTAGCCTGCCATCTGCGGTAGGCGATGCTGACTGTTTACCAGGGGGGTGGGCTTGTGGATACACATAGTATATAATGTGAAGAGTTCTCCGAGGCAGTGGTATAGCTCGGGGGGCAAAGGAGGCGAATTCCCCCCAAGGTACCTGAAATAGAATGTAAAATATGCAGGAATGAGCAATTTTTTGCTTTAAAACACGTTTTTTCGAAAAATGTTCCCTCGAGTAGTAATTTTACCTTCATTTTCATACAACAATCCTCTAATATCGGCAATCTTCAAAAAATACTTCAATTTTCGACTTTGTCTTCCTTGAAAACCTTACTTTGCCCCCGCCACCGGAAAATCCTAGCTACGCTACTGATAGAATTTGGTCTCAAAATTCATAATCAAAACTGGTGATTCAACTTTTACTGATAAACCATTGAAAAAAAATTGAATAGATCGTGTGAAAAAATTAACTCTTAGAACGATCAAATTTTCGAACTTTTGGAAGTATCCCTAAAAAAACTCCATTTCTGTGAACTTATCAAGTTATCAGTTCTCAAACAGCCATTCAGGCATTTAGTCATCGATATTCAATGTGAACTGGATCGCGAGCCTACCACTGAAACTGCCGGATGGACATTCGGGCCCTTTTCTTGGGACACATCACATAGTATGGAAGGACAAACATACGATTCTTCTATCTTTCAAAGCAAAATCAGTGTTGACAAGTTTATAAACATTAAAATGTAGTGGAACGAAAAGTTTTGAACACAACTAGCGAGAAAAATAGAAGGAATTCCTTATTTTTATCCTGAAATTTGGCCAGGGGAGTCTCCGGCGAGCGTTAGGGGCTGCTCAGGACCCACTTGCACCACTCTGGCTGGGGGCCTGGCGTAATGATGATTTTTTTAAATTGTGGTATCTCTGCCTGGGGGGCTCAAGATACCTTTAGAGTGGGCTCAGCTCCAGCTTGCCCCCCATGGCTACGGGGTTGTCTAAAAGTTGAAAGCAAAAAAGACTTATTTTCCAATGTCATAAGCTGAATCCGACAGCAAATGTTCTGTTATTTACATTACGTGCTTTGGTCCTGGTGAATATAGGAGTGAAATTTAGTCTGGAACAAAATTCAAAACTTCATGTCTTTTTCCCAGAAGGACGAAAGGGAGCTTGTAGCACGGATTCACCTAAATCTATCGACCTAAAACTTGTAAGTTTTTTTTTAAATTTTTTATTATTGATTTCATTGGAACCAATTTAGGAGACGAATCAGAGGAAATTCAGAAAAAAAGATCACCAAGAGTAAATAACAACCACCTTAATGTGTAGAGGAAGTCGTGTGTTCCTCTCAAGTATTCCTAATATCCTTCCAGCTTACCCTCCCAGACTAGGGTATGCTCATGTGCGCATATGGGAGTGCTTGGGAGATAAGGTTCCAATCTGCATTTGCAGGGACGAAACTATTGGGTGGGGGGCGGTGGTGGGGGGTGGGAAAAAACTTAATAATTTAACAGTCGGCAAATTTTGAAACTTTTCATTTGAATTTTTCATTTTCTAAGGTATAATGTTTTTATCAAGCCCTGAAAAAGTCTTGAACAAATTCAGAAGCTCCTTGAAGTCTCAGAGAAGTCTGAAAGAGTCCTAAAAGTTTTACATAAGTTGGAGGAGGAGGTCTTGATGGGTCAAAAGAGTCTTATTATCATAGTATTAAATGCCTCCAAGAAACCTCTTGGATGGTGTATGTTTGCACAAGGGGCAGAGGAAGAAGAATGTCTCAAGCGGCTCACTATAAAAAAGGCGCTTCAAAAATAAGGTAAAAAGAGGAACGAAAAAAGGAAAAAAAAAATAAAGAGGTGAAAAAAGGCAGACTTTTTTTGAAGGTACAAGGACGTTCTCTAAAATTAGTCCCCGGGCCCATATTTTGCTTCTGTTTTATTATTATTATTATCATAATTTTTATTATTTTTTCAATTAAGAAATATTTTGATTGAAAAATCGGCAAATTTTCAAATTTTAAAAATGTTTTGTCGGCGAATTTTTAGTTTTCAAAAAATATTAGTCAGCAAATTTTTAGTTTTCAAAAAATATTTGTTGGCAAATTTTCCTTCTCCATTCCCCCAAACTGAAAGTCAAGTTTCGCTTCTGATTATTGCCATGTATTTTGTTGACTCGCTGTAGTTGCGTTTCTGTCACGCTATTTAGTCAAAACATTCGATTTTTTTCTCTAGTTGGTAACCTATTAGGTTTTTCAATCAGCTAGTTTATTTGCTGTCTGACGGTCTCTCTGTCAAGCTGACTGGATAAGTTTTTTTTTTTTTTTTTTTTTTTAGGAACAGGAAAGGAAGAGGTCTGGTCAAATTTATAGTATACAGGGAGCTTATTTCTGCAGCCGAGAGATATAAGCCAACTAACTGACGGACAAATAGATGGATTGATAACGACAGATAGACGGGCAAGCAAACACACGTAATAAATCAGGGCAGATTTAGAGAATAAGTTTAGGGAGGGGGGGACTTGCTCGAAACTTTCACACATTATTGCGATTATCTCGGTAAATATGCGTTTTAGAGAAAAGTCGTATGAATTCATTTTTACAGGAAATTTAACAGGAAACATTTTATGTTATATGCATTTTGGTCCTGAAGTTGATATATTCCTAGATATTCGCGATTTTTTTTTTGTAAAATCTCAGTATTACACATAACTTTAAGGTCAACGCGGCACGGGTTAATGACCTCAGATTGAGCTCAAATTTCCTATGGCGAGTTTCTAGGTCCATTGGAACAAATTGCAGTGCGACCCTAATCAATTGGCGAGAACTTGTAAAATAAGGGACACCCTAATGTAGAACGCACATAATAACAAGTAGTGTTGTCAGACAAAACGATTTTTTATTAGAGGAACTTTTCATCTTTTTCTTGTCATAAGTTTTGTCATCTTCAGAGTTTGTCATTTTATTTTTTCATGGTTTTGTTACGTCTTGACAAAATTATTTTGTCATTTTGTCTTCTTTTTTATCATGTCGCTCAGCATAGTTTATGGTAAAATGCAATGTAGCTCAGCATAATCTGTAATAAGTTTTATTATTACATCGCTTAGCATAGTTTATCATTTAATCGTTGACAAAATGTTGTAACATATTTTTTTTGTCATTGAATTCATTTTTTATTGTCATTGACAAAGTGGTTCTGACAAAAAATGATTTAAGGTTTTGTCATACGACAAAATGTTGAAAATTCAAGAGTCATTTTGTTTTGTTATGTCTAACAACACTAATAACAAGAATCACATCACTACGTTATCGTCTGTTGGTACAATTTGGATCCTCAACTTTGAATGTTTAGAACAATAACAAAAACATTTCGATTTTCGGTACATCGTTCTAGTTATGGATAGTTGACTACTCGGACCAATAGATAGCGCTGATAAATCAATTTTTTTAAAACTGGAATTAGGGCAGTCTGGAAAACCGCTTTTCAACTGGTCGACTAATATTTTGAATTTTCTTAAATTTTGCAATCCGTAAATTGCAAATATTGAGTAAGAGAAATTAAAATGCATGAATAATGATTGTCCCCATGATTCTAGGGCATATCTGATACGTAGAAGCCAAAAATTTCGAGGAAGTTGGAAATTCCTGAGACTGAGAGAATTTTGGACTACGATACTAATTGTGGTAGTGAAATTATTGTCAATTGGACGCAAAATGGCTGACCTCTAGTGCAAGATAGCAATTATAAAATGAAAAATTAATGGTTCCCATGCGAAATGTACGGATGATGATGCGATATTTCAAAATTCTTAAACATTACAGTTTTTTGAAGAAGGGTATTAACTGAAACCGATTTTACGCATCATGACCTATGAATAAAAATGGCCTCCCAAAAGGAATCGGTGTTCGAATGTTCTAAACAAGAGTGATCGTGACTTCCTAGGTAGAAGAATAGGGAACATTGATACATATTTTTACGTCTTACCCGATGCGCAAAATCCCGCCAGTTACCCGGGTAACTAAAAGGGAACAAGGGCAATCTGAGAGTAACAAATGGGTAACTTTCCCGCCGCGGGTAACTGGAGGGTAACTAATTGCGTAGTATCCCGTCAGTTACCCGGGTAACTAAAGGGGAACAAGGGTAATCTCAGGGTAACCCGAGGGTAATAAATGGGTAGCTTTTCCGCGGGTAACTGGGTAACTAGAGGGTATCTGATTGCGCATCGGGTAATGAATTTTTATGTTTGTTAGTGTGTATGTGACACTCGACTACAGCGCTCCAAGTGAGCGGATTAACTCCCAATGCCGCTACCTGTTCAGCCCCTTTTTGCTGCTGATTGGACAGTGGATACCTGAAACATGGGTGTTCGGAATGTACTTGATTGATGAAAGTATCTTTGCGATCCCATTTCGCCCCTGGTTGGACGATGTGAGACCTGAAACACGAATGCTCTGATGTAATATTGAACATTTCCTTGTGGTCCAATTTTGCTGTTGGTTGGACAGTGTGACATCGGAAACACAAGTGCTCTGATGTGCTTTGTTTAAAATATCCTTGTAGTCCCATTCCGGGTTGGACAGAGTGACACCTGAAATACGAGTGCGAGGAGGTGCTTTGGTTGTTGGAAATTTCCTTGTTTCTGTCTTGCTGGAACGAAAGTGGGTGTATGCTAAAGGTTTCACCAAACTATCTGGTCTTAAACAGGGAAGAGTAAATATTCTCACGTCAGAATTTACTAATAACCGGATGTTTTATCGATCTCGGGAACATTCATAACTGCGTCGAGCCACTTCGCACTTTATACTGGCAAGCATTGTAATCTGCTGCGATACTCGGATATTACGTAACTGACTTCACTTTTTTATAATAAGTAAATGAATAGAAATCAAAAATACGACGTTACACGCGAACTAAATTTATTACTGTTTGTTTTTTGCAATATCGTAATCCGCCGATTAAAAAATTTTTTGACTAGATTGCTACACTGAGGAAAGCTCTTGAGAACAGCGACAGAGTTTCAAGGGTACTTGAAAAAGTTGTTATTGGCGTTGTAAAAATATATATATAGGAGTACTTTCTACAAGCTCTAGAAACACCACCTGCCTGCGTCGACACACGGACCAAGACGAGGAGGTGAGGAGTGAGTGAAGAGAGGCAGCACGTCCGGCCGTGGGGGACCTGAAATTTCCAGGCGAGCGCTCAGGGAGTACGGACCTCGGTCAGTAGGGAACCCCATGGTAGCCCTGGTAGGACGCGCGCACCGTTCCGGCACGTAGAAATGGTGGCTCGGGCCCGGCCCCAAGGCGTCCCTCTGGTCACTGACGCGATACTCGAAAGGGTAGTTCCTGTGGCCGGAGATGCGGTGTCATAGGGGCCACTTTGACATGCGTGCATCGCCATACATCCCACCACACCAAGCTCTAAAAACAATGTATTTTAGCTAAGAATAAACGAATTTATATTCGACCTTCAGACCTTCTGTTTCTCGAAAAATTAGAAAATGAAATCAAATTACAAAGAGAGGTTTTAGTTTGAAAGAGGCGGAGGTTGAAGAATTATTCATTTCCTGCGCCTCTTATTATACAGGAATTTGAGTCAATAGGGGGTGGTTCGGCTGTAAATGGAATGATAATAACAGTTATGTAGAATTTGAAGACCTACGTGTAATTTGAATTCATTATTAATTCAGGGTCCAACTTGGCCGGCAGTGTTACCATTAGCGGGAAACTGGATTCCTCCGGATGAACGTGGAAAATTTTTGTCAAATATGATGGGTGAGTATTTACATAGTCAAAGAAGCAATGACGTTCTCATTTAAACAGATGCCCAGGTTATCAACTTAATCGTGTTGTGATTTTACAGTAAACATGCCTACTCTTTATCTTACACAAAACCCAATTAAACTCAATAGATAACCTCGCGATGAGTTTTTCTGGTTCACTGTATGCGTGCAAATATACATAATTAGATTAAAGAAGCTGAAAATTGAACTCTGGTCGTTATTCTAATCGATTTTCGTTGCTCGAAACAGCGTCCACCCTTGGAGCCGGATTTACGTTGCCGATTTGTGGTTTTATAATCGCCACGTTCAGCTGGGAGTTCGTATTCTACATCACTGGTATGATCTCGCTTCTATGGAGCATAGCGTGGTTCCTGCTCGTCTACGATTCTCCGGCTACTCATCCGCGTATATCGGTCGATGAGAGACGGTATATAGAATCGAAACTGGGTTTGAAGTCGTCGAAACCAGACGTAGAAGAAAGTCAAGTCGTGCAGCGACTGATGACTGGCCGAAAAAATTCAAAAGATGCTAGCGATTCGGATGCAAGTGATACGGACAATCGTAGTCCCAATGGACATAAAGGGGATTACTCGGTAGTGCCACAAAACGACTGTCAGAACTGCGTTAATGGAAAATACAAGAAAAAGAAATACGAGCCGACGTCAGATGGCGAAACGCATGTTCTGCAACCGTTGAACTCGCCTGTGATTCAGATTTGCAATCAGTCGTCCATCAGTCTGTCAAACAAGGGTGAAAAACCTGATAAGAAACAAGTTGGTATCATATTTGATGCATGATTTGTTGTTGCGAGCAATGTTATGAAACTTCAGAATGCCCTCGTATAAACATTCATAACACACCAGAGCTAAGTTATGTTTTTGTTAGACAAGCCAGCCGAGCTAGGCTTCATTTTCGTGATTTGAGGACAAATTCTAAAGGCATAGCTCACGTAGCTCAACTCTGATTAGTTTTTACTAATGTTTGAAAACCTGCTGAGGAAACATAATTTTCTCTGCGATTTAAGCTTACTCAACTCAGCCAAAGAGTGCAAATTCATAGCTCAGTTTGCGTAGCTTCGCTCTGGTGGATAAGTGGCCAGTGT
Organism: Acanthococcus lagerstroemiae; assembly: GCA_031841125.1. Lineage (NCBI taxonomy): Eukaryota > Metazoa > Arthropoda > Insecta > Hemiptera > Eriococcidae > Acanthococcus > Acanthococcus lagerstroemiae. The sequence goes on from CM063107.1 coordinate 34,437,467, forward strand.
CAATGTGTAAAAGTGTGGCAGTGTAGTAAGTTGGTGAACATGAGGACTAGCGAGGAAAACTACCAAATTCTGAGTTAAGTAAAACCTCACGGAGCTAGATATAAACGGAACATTCTAGTATTCTCGCATTCTCGCTGTCAAGTGTTTATTTCTCATCTGTATGTCCCCTATTTTTCTTTTTCTAATCTTTGTTAGTTGTATCGCCTTTTGCGTAAAATTTAAAATTGACGTTTATTCTCAAAGCACATAAGGGTATCACTATGTTATCCCTTACAACCGAGGAGGTAGGCAATTCATCCTCACAATACGTCGATATGTTTGCCTGCTCTCACATTCGAAGGGACAAAGATGTAAAAACATTTGAAGAAATAATGTATAGGTCAATGGAAAATTTCTTCCCAACATTGCCAATAGATAGACTCGTGGAATTTTTTAGTAATAATGGAAGACAGTTACGGCAACTGCTGAAAAAAACCTGTAATCTGTCCAACGAAAGAAGATCGTAAAACACCTGCTACGCGCTGAAGTCATAAAATCAGGAGTCCTCACAAAACACTATACGTTATTAAGAGTTTCATTGGGAAAAAATCGATTTGATTATTCAGCACATTTAAATACACCGGGTGAGTCGGTTTTCCTTCCGCTGTAGGAAAACTAGTTTTTCGCGAAACCAGGTGCACGTTGTTTCTACAGGCAAGCGATCTCTTTGACAAGAATTTCATGGGAATTATTCGGGGAAAACTCCGATGGCTTTTGAAGAATTTTATCAAGAATCTTCAGGAAAAATGTTCTAAATCTCGGAAGAATTTCATCGGAAATCTTCTCAGAAAAAGTCTAGTGTTTTCCAAAGAATTTCCTCGAAAATCTTCGGGAAAATTTTCCGGTAATTTTTAAAGAATTGCGTCGGTAATTTTCGGGCAAAACAACTACGATAATTTCCGAAGAAGCTCATGGAAAATTTGTAGAAAAAATTTCCAAGAAAGTTCATCAGCTTCTTCGATAAAATTTCCTGACAATTTTTGAAGAATTTCATAGGAAATGTTCGGAAAAAATCTCGGATGATTTTCAAGCAATTGTATTGTAAATTTTCGGAAAACATTTCCAATAATTTCGGATATCTTTAGAAAAAATTTCCATTATTTTCCAAAAAATTTCATATGAGTTCTTCGAGAAAATTTCCAGATAATTTTTGAAGAATTTTATCGAAAGCACTCGGGGAATAATACCATCAAGAGTTTTGAAGAATTGTACCGAAAATCTACAGAAAAAACCTTCGATTATTTCCAACGAATTTCATGAAAAATATTCGGGCGGTTCCTTTGATTTTCAAAGATTATGCTACGAACTTAATCGAAAATCTTAAGGGAAGATTTCCGATCATTTTCAATGAATTTTATCAGGCGAATTTTGTCCGAAATTTTAGGAAAAATCTCCAATGATTCCAAACAATTTTATCAATGCTTAGGGAAGTATTTAGCGCATGAAATTTTATGGTAAAATTACACGGTCGTCTGTGACATGCAGGGTCCATGGTAGTTGTAGGTTGTGACTGGGGCGGCGGTTAGGCGCGAGACGGCGACAGTGGGAATAATTTAACTTTTTTTTTCATTTTTCATTTGTGCAATTGTGTTGTTTTTTTCTTTTTCTCATTTACATAGTTAATTATTTTGGTCGGTTTTATTTTTAGTTTATTAGAATAAGCGCGGTCATCCAGTAATTAACCTCTGACAGGCTGTAGGGGACCGAAATAAATAAATGGAGATTGAAACTGAAATTGAAATAATAATCGATCTCTGATGATTTTGGAATAAGGATATCCTTAGAGAAAATGTTCATGCTTTTCAGAGATTTTCGTCAAATATGTCAGGGAAAATCTTTAATGATTTCTAAGGAATTAATCAGAATTCTTGGAAAAAAAAATGTAATGATTTCCGGAGAGTTTCATCGAAAATATTCCGAAAAAAGTCTAGCGTTTTCTATAAAGAATTTCCTCGAAAATCTTCGGGAAAATTTTCCGATAATTTTCAAGGAATTATATCGGAAATTTTCGGAAAACAACTCGAATAATTTCCGAGGAAACTCATCGAAAATTTTTAGAAAAAATTTCCAATATTTTCCGAGAAAGTTGTATCTGAAGAAAACCTTCAAGAATCATCGAATGTACTTCTCAATGATTTCCGATAAAATCCTTTATAATTGCAGTTTTCCTAAAATTTCCCACAAATTTCTCCTGAAATCATCGGATAATATTTTTCAATGATGTCCGATAAAATTTATTGAAAATGATCGGAAATTTACCTTTAATATTTTCGAATATGTTTGTCGGAAATAATCTTTGAAAATCAAAGGAATCGTCCCGAATATTTTTCATGAAATCCCTTGGAAATAATCGAAGGATTTTCCTGAAGATTTTCGGTACAATTCTCCAAACTCTCCGTGTTATTCTCCGAGTGTTTTCGATAAAATTCTCCAAAAATTCTCAGGATATTTCTCGAAGGATTTTTATGAAATTTTTTAAAAAATAATGGAGATTTTTTCTAAAGATTTCCGGAATTATTGGAATTTTTTCCCGAAAATTTACAATGAAATTGCTTAAAAATCATCCGAGATTTTTTTCGTAGATTATCGAACATTTTTCCAAAAAATTTTAGATGAAGTTCATCAAAAACCCTCGGAGTTTTTCACCAAATATTTCCTATGAAATTCTTCAAAAGTTGTCAGGAAATTTTCTCGAAGAATGATGATGAACTTCCTTGGAAAACATTGGAAATTTTTTCTAAAAATTTTCGATGAGTTTGTTCGGAAACTATCGGAGTTGTTTTCCGAAAATTTCCGACACAATTCATTAAAAATTATCGGAGAATTTTCCAGAAGATTTTCGAAAAAATTCTTTGGAAAACACTGGAGTCTTTTCTGAGAAGATTTCCGATGAAATTCTCCGGAAACCATCACATTTTTTCTCCAAGATTTCTGATTAATTCCTTGGAAAACATTGGAGATCTTCCTCGATATTTTTGATGAAAATCTTTGAAACCATAAAAATTTTTTTAAAGGAATTTCTTCCTGTTCAGCAGGGCGAAAATTCTTAAATAACTACTAGTCTTTAGAAAATGAAAGACGACTTTCATTGCTTATGAATTTTGCATCAGTACCATGATTATTACTGTTTGACATTCTAATAAATTTCAGTTACTCAGAGGTGTTAAGAAGTGCCGAATTCTTAGTTCCCAAAGGTGCTAAGTACAAGACTTTAGGTAACGAAGGTGCTAAGTCCACCCTTCTTAATGACTTTTGGGAATATTAATGTTAACAATTTGTGGACCTGCTTTTATTTTATTTAACCCTCTTAACTGTAACATGTTGCTGTCAAATGAGTGTATAAAGTTGGAAAAAATTTCAAAAGGCTCTCCTAAAAATTTTTTGTTTTGCGACTTAGCACCATTGTGCACGAGACCATCGATATAGGCAGGTTTCTGTATGACATAGCAACGGTATAAGATGAAACTGATAGTTCTCTCCTTTTCAAAACTGATTAATTTGGGACTCGATAAATTCACTTTATTTGTTGTGCTTTGGCTAAAACTTCTTTGTATTTTTTTTTACCAGTATTTAAAATTAATTTAGTTCCAATTTGGCATATTTTAATATTAAGAAAAATTAAAATATTGAAAATATTTTGATGTGGAACCCAGAATTACGAATCAAATTTTACGTAAAACCATTATTCATCTTTTAATAGTTCGAGTATACTGCTGGACATCTCGGCCGGTAGGCATCAGTCTTGGTGCTGACTTTTTCGTCTTAGTGCTGACTTTATTTTCTTGTACTGACCGCAATAAGAACCGACGCTTTCATTTTTATTTAGTCCGCAATCGGAAAACTCCTAATATAAGAGCAAGCAAACATATCTACACGCTGTTAGTATGAATTGCTTACTTACCCGATTGAAGGGGTCACGTACCTTTGAGCTATCCTGCATGAACAGACATAAGTTGCTTACTTACCCGGTTGAAGGGGTCACGTACTTTGTACGAACAGACAGAAACTCCTGTGAAAGCAAATAACGCATTTTTCGAAACGCGGTAAGTTTTCCGGAATAATTTTGTTTCGGTGTGCATAAAATTTTTTTTGCCGAGTAACTGTAAAACAAGAATGGGAAACTGCATAAAAGTTTATTCAAATTTCTTTTTGCACGAAAGTCTCGTTGATTGTTCTCCACTTGACTATGTTGCTACTGGCACTTGAAGAGCTTTTGTTATTATACTGTACTTGTAGCATTCATTCTTTGAAAGATAAATGATGAATATCATTTTCAGTATTATCTGCTTTTTCTCCCTTCCATGAACAGCAGAGCGGTTCGGGACACGGGAATGCTCCTTGGCTTCATATTATAACTTCTGTGCCAGTTTGGGCATTCGTACTGACTCACGGTGCCAGTGTGTTTGGCTACTTTACCATTACCAATCAGTTACCAACGTACATGAAGTACATATTGCACTACAATATTAAAGAAGTAAGTGTATTTGAGTTTTCGAGCGATACAAATGGAAAATAACTTCTACAAAGTGTAACTTACATGCAATTTTTTTTTTTTGTAGAATGGTGTTTTATCAGGTCTTCCTTACATTGGGAAATATGTAAGTGCTTTAATAGGCGGTTCTATCGCAGACTACTTACTAAAATCTTCCATCTTATCCAGAGAAGTTGTGAGAAAATTGTTCACATTTATAGGTAATTTTGATATTTAGTGGTTACTGTTTATAAATTTCACTTTGAAATCTACTTAATCACCGAATTACAGAAATTATTCAGTTTAATGCTATTGATCGTTTCAGAAATGACGACACCGTGATGTCACAGCCAAACAACTTGGTAGGAAGTTTAAGCTAGACATACAAGGAGGAATACCGTTTCAATGCATTTTTCTCAAAAATCATGAGTTAAAACGAAAATATTCTCAGAACATCATTTGTAGCATTTTTAATCTTCTTTAATGTGACACGAATCGCAACTAAGTCCGATTAGAACTATTTCTTGCGGGTTATATTCTTATGTAGCTCCTACCAACTTGAATATCGGTGACGTTATTTCTGAAACGATCAGTTAGGAGTATATGAAGTAGTCTAAAATGATGGTCACTAACTCGAAAAATCCGGTCAAGATGTTTCTTGTATCGACTTTTTTCAAGTGAATGCATTCAGTGGCGTAAATGGTTAGGAGTACAGGAATATCCCTCCCCCTTTCCAAGAATTAATGGAAAAAACTTTAAAAAGCGGGTAAAGTAGATGGGTAACATTGTGTCGAGTTAAAATTAAGATAAAAGTGTGACGCGAGACTTGAAATTTTTATATTTTTATTTATTTTTATTAATACATGATATCTTGTAAATTTCAGCATTACGAGATTATGTGGTCACTAGGCACTGTAAATCTCTATAACAAAATGAAAAAGTGTGGGCGAAATATTGTAGATCTGTCACTATTTCACCTATAATTCATTTTTTATTTGTTGAAGTTGAAATTTGAAAATTTTGATCTAAGCATTTTTGGTTGCTCGTCGAGTTTAAATATGGTCGAAAAAAATTCTAAATCTCCCCGCTTTCCTCATCCTTACTAAGACTTCATATTTTACGCTACCTTAATCTCTACAAGAAAATAAAGAAAATAGGTTAGGTATTGAGAAATTTCAATTCACTAGCTCAAAATGTTTTCAACAATGAAGGTTATGACAAAAATTGAAAGGATTAAGGTTTAAACAATCCAAGTTTAACAAAAACGACATTCAATTTTTGCAAATATTACTCACATGTGTTGGAAATTTTACACGTTTATGTCGAAAATTGGAGACAAACTTAACGGTAAAAAGTACGAAATGAAAATCGCAAGCTAGAACCTGGAAATTATGAGAAACGTTAAACTTTCAATGAAAAGTTCTATGTGTATAATGAAGTGGAAGTTTTACAAAAGGTGTAGGTTACCAATGACAACCCCAATAAGCATTCACAAAAGTTTGAATGTGATCCTTTAGCCGTATTCAACTGCAGATTTAGAAGTTAAGCCGCTGTAGGCACTCAACGAAATATCCCCTCACCCCTCCACTCCATGTCCTCCTAATGAGCTACAGGCTGAAAATTGATAATTATTTCCTAGTTGTATTTTCTGCAACTTCCACAATATTTTCCTTTTTTCTCTGTTTCTCTTTTTCCGAATTTCCTTCCTTTTTCCCGCTGTTTTTGTACAAAAATCTGCCGGCCCTCGAAATCTGCCGCCCTAAAGGCACTTGCCTAATGTGCCTCTTGGGAAATCCATCGCTGGCCGTAATTAAGGGAGGGATTTGAAGAATAATTTTTACCTTTCTCCATAATCGTCTAAAATATAAGTTTTTATGAAAATTCTTGGGAGAATTAAACCCCATAGATGAATTTTGGTACCGGGCTTACATGATACTAAAATATTAAAATTTTTCCTGACAAATTTATGGGTCAGTAGTAAATTAACAAAACCAATTTTTGCAAAAATTTAGAATGACAAAGAAAAATTGTTCATAGAAATTCAATGTTACATACAAGGTAACTAAAATTCATTCACAATATGAAATTTATTATAGAATTTCTAATGTATAAAAAATAAATTTTAAATTAACGAATAATAATTGAAGATACGTCATATTATGCTTCCTGCTTTTCTTACGGGAAATAACATAAAACTTTGAAAAATGTTCCCATACAAGTTTTATAAAGTGGTTTGAATATAAAACTGTTTGACTCCAGAGTTTGAATCGATAGTCTATCGAAAAGCTTCAAAATAGGGAGGCGGGTTAGGAGGACTGAAAAATGAAATTCATGATGGTAGTCGATTTTCATAGATTCTACAGGTCGCAGAATTTAATTCTGAGGTTAGTTTCCTGCTCCGATGCGCTGGGGTTCCACAAAGGAAACTGAGGACTATTAATAATAGTTTTTTTAAAGATTTTATTCGATTTATAGAATTTTGAGGTCGCTGAATTTGATTCCATGAATTATTTGTACATCTGACTCTCAAAGATGTCATGGGGGTCTCTTTCTTTAATTTGCTCCCAACCCGAGCTCTGGAATCCGCCCTTTCGAGCATTACTTCAGAGACGTCGGGGAGGCTGAGGGCTGTCTTTTAGCCCTCTTCCCTACTGGCCGAAAAACCGGCCTATGTCGAAATCCGGCGAGTTGCTACGTGGGCTCGAACCCAGGACCACCGAATTCCGATACCGACGTGCTATCCACTCGGACAACTAGACCCCAATGCCATGGGGATAGGCTGAGATTAAATATTAGTAATTTTTCGAGATGGTATTTCATTCATAGGTTTTCTCGAAACTGCGAGTAATTTCGGGATCCGGCTCATTACGTACCACCATTGGGCTTCAAACCCGAATGATAATGTGTAAAATTTACTCATCTAATCAACCTGAAATTTTAATGGAAGGTTTCTAAGGGGCACCCTAGTACACCTACTTAGTATAAGTTGAATTATTTAAAAAGGCTCCTGTGAGCTTCCTTGACTATTAGGAAAACAAAAAAATAGCCCAGTCCGTAGAATTAACAAGATCTGACTTTCTTGGGAGGAAGGGGGAGGCGGAACTTATCAGGATTGTTGCAATTCTCAAGACATTTCGAGGGCAGATATCGAAAAATTGTAAGAGACCATTTATATGTAATATCCACATTAGAGTAATTTTGTTTGAAATATTTTTTGATTAATGTTCAAAAATCAATTTATGGGATACTGTTTCACCTCCTGGAGGATGAAGCTCCAGTGGAATTCCTTGGAATTTTTAGGTCGTTCCTCAGTATGCTATTCTTTTCAGTTTTCGAGGTCGCCCAGCATATTATCTGTTCTGAATTACTGAATAAATTGTCACCATTTTGTTAATGTTTATACGACTTACAATGTACAATTATTTTTCCAATGATTCCAGGAAATTTTTGGTAGTTTCAGAGTCAGTGACCTTTTTCTGCCCGTGTCTCTTGCATTTTCACATTACAGCTTAATCTATTTAAATTAATTAGATTATTGTGACGTAGTAGTACTCGGTACGTAAACTTACTGTTTTTTTTTCTTTTTTTCTTTTAAAGGCGTCATGCTTCCTGGATTTATTATGATAGTACAAGTGTTCCTGGGATCAGATAAAATTCTGTCAATTATAATTTTTGTATTAGCATTGGTTGCAAATGGATTTGTAACAGGAGGATATCTGGGAAATTCGTTGGAATTGGCTCCAAATTACTCAGGTTGATTTGGTGTAACAGTAATCGTGCAATAACTAAAATATTGTTCGTTTGATGTCAAGCTAAAAATAATTTCATATATAATTACAGGAACCATTTTTGGACTTGCGAACATGTTCTCCGGATTTTCTGGTACATTATCGGCATTATTGGTTGGATATTTAACTGATCACAACGTAAGTGTTCTTTTAAATTCGAATGTGAACTTTAAAGGTAGAAACTATAGAATAAAATTTCAGTGATAAAATCGTATGATTATAAGAAATTGTTCTTCACCGTGGTTAAAAAAATATTAATTTATATTGGTTCAGAAAATTTCCAAAAATTTTTGATATATTGCCGTCAAGATTGTAGTGGTGGAGACGTACTCCAATGAGAGAAGGAGAATACTGATGTAGATTTACCGTGCTTCATCAGGGTTTATCTGCCGGAATTTTCCGTCTTCTATATGCCTTTAGTCAAACCTGTCGAGAGGGAGGGGGAAGAGGGAAATACCTCGGGCCCAGACTTTCAGGAGGGCCCGCTATTTTTATAAGACCTGAATTTCAACACTTACGGCTACATCATACTGTACATTAAATCAGCAATCTCTCCTTACACCATGAAAGAAACCTCTTATCCTGTAGCTTATAATTTTTTCCCATCTGACAAAAGGAGAAAATGAACTGGAAGGAGGGGGCCCGTGGAAATTCCCCCAGGCCCTCTTTTTCTCTCTACGGGGCTGCTTTTAGTTCTTCTGTAAGTCCCCTACCATGCCAAGGTAGCACGTTTGATATTTTGGAAACACACAATTTAGCAAAAAGTCACGTTTTATAAACAAGAAGTTCACTCTCATGAGTGTAATATATTGTACTGGCAAAAATCAAATACTGTGCGCTGTGCGGTAAGTATAGAAATTCTTCAGCTATCTTTGGGTGCATTAGAATCTAAAATTACATTTATCCTTTCCGCAAACATTGTATATACCTTCTAAACCCCCTCAATTCGGGGCAAGTTGTCTCATTACAAAAATTGTCAATTAATACGAATTTAGTTACATGTCTTTAGAAAATGTCATGAAAATACGTTCGTAAGACATTTCAGCACGTTTTAGCATGTTTTTAGCACAAGACTTACCCTATATCATGTATGACAACTTACCCGGGTATGGGGTAAGTTCTCACAAAAAAAAATAGCAGCGCTTTAAAATGTTTAGGGCCAACCGTATGAATTTTTTTTATACGCCATTTTGTAGCCAAGGGTTGTAGCTACAATTCAAGCCTAATCTGAAGTTTTCCGGTCCAATAGTTGTTTCAGAATTTTGAAGTTTCTAAAAATTGTGACAATTAACCCTGGTCTCCCCTACTTATAGTAGTATATGGAGAAATTGTCAAAATTCGAAAAAATCAAAAATATTGAATTAGTGATGGTTTTCTACTCAATTTTTCACGCTGAGTTCGAATTTGGTACTCAAATTTGGCGGCGACGCTCCGTTGCCGAGATACACTCGAAAATGTGGTCAAAATGGGACAGGAGTAATTAGCCCCAGCGCCGACGTCGAAGCTTTCCGAAAATTTTTTTGGCTGAAAACAGACATGATGTACTATATTCAAAATTCGAAAAATTCAAAAATTTTCATTTATGGACTGTTTTTGACTCAATTTTTCACGCCGAGTTTAAAATCAGTGTTCAAATTTGATGGCGACGCTTCGTCCCCGAGATACACTCGAAAATGTTGGCGAAATTGGTCAAAAAATGATTTTAGCTCAATTTTGGCGACGGATCTGTTTAGCTCCATTTTAGCGACGGATCTAAATTCGTCTCGAAAAATTGAGTAATTAGCCCCAGCGCTGACGTCAAAGCTTTCCGAAAACTTTTTTGCCCGAAAAAAGACATGATGTATAGTATGGAGAAATTTTCAAAATTCGTAAAAATCAAAACTTTTGATTTAAAGACTGTTTTAGGCTCAATTTTACACGCCGAGTACAAATTCAGCGTTCAAATTTTGCGGCGACGCTCCGTTCCCGAGATACACTCGACAATGTTGGCGAAATTGGTCAAAAAATGACTTCAGCTCAATTTTAACAACGGATTCGAATTCGTCTCAAAAAATTAAGTGATTACCACCAGCGCCGACGCCGAAATTCTCTGAAAATTTTTTCGCCCCACAAAATACATGGCGTAGTATGGAGAAATTTTCAAAATTCGAAAAAATCAAAATTTTTGAATTAATGACTGTTTTCTACTCAATTTTTCACGCTAAGTTCTAGTTCGATGTTCAAATTTGGCGAGATGCTCCATTGCCGAGAAACTTTCAAAAATGTGGTCAGAATGGGCCAAAAAAATAACGCTAGCTCAATTTTAACAACGGATTCGAATTCATCTTGAAACATTGAGTAATTAGCACCAGCGCCGACGCCGAAGCTCCCCGAAAATCTTTTCGACCTTAAAAAGACATGATGCGTATGGAGAAATTTTTAAAATTCGAAAAAATCAAAAATTTTGAACTAAATTACTGATAAATTATGAAATTAAACTCGGAATTTAATTCACATACTCAAAATCCCATTCGATAAGTACAGCTAAAGATTACACTATAAATGCATAGCAGTTTGGAAATTTCCAAGTCATAATCTCCTGTGGAGGCATAGGGGTGGGGGCTACGTTGATATCAAAAACTAATTTGGCAACTAAAAAATACCGCTGAAGTTAGTATTGACTCATCAACAGTAAATTTTCGTGGTAATGGACTTTTGTGGTGTCAGGGATGGAAGTTTTGCAAAAACGGACTCAGTGCCCCAAAGCTTACATTGCTACTCCATTAAAGATATTGTTGCGGCTCCCTGTGGCACCGCAGGGGCAAGAATTACGTTCGAAATTATATAAAAAACGAATTTTACGGCCCGAAGGATCCTTACTTCGATACCACCGAAGGTAAATTTTGCTCATCAACTATTTTTCGGGCCCTAGCCCCCCGTGGTGCCACAGAGATACAGGTTATGCTCAAGGTAGTTTTAAAAATGAATTTTGCTGTCCAGAGAACCCCTGGGGAATGATGTAATTGATGCTAATTTCCAGACTAATACCTAGGTATGTCAAACTTACCGAGTGATGGCCCTGTTGTACCTTCAGGGCAGGGTTCACAGTCAAACTAGCATCAAAACTAAATTTGGAATTTTTAAATACTCTCGATTTTATTTATCTAACGTATGCATGTGATTAGTGATTAATGAAATGCACGTTTGAGCAGGAAACCGCTTTTTGCGAGAAATAAAGCTAGAAAAGGAGATCAACGCGACGCCATTGCATGGAATTGGTCTTACTATGGGGATGAAGTATATAGGAGCTTTCTATGTAGAATTTCAGAAGGAACATTTTTTCCACTGAACTATTTTAAGACAGATCACATATTTTTCGAGAAAAAAAAATTGAGATCTGTAATGCCTTTTTACCCCCATGATAAATTCTTACGATGTGTCAGATCTAGAATATATGAAATAAGGGAGTTACCTGAACAATTGTGCCAAAAGAATTCATTTGTTCGCCAAGAGCAGAGTTCTGATCACTACCTAACGACCGGACTATTGAATCTAAATTTTAACAAACAAACGTATTACCTTTCACTAATTCTAAATGTTGTTAATTTCAGCAAGTGTACGGTCAGTGGCAAAAAGTATTCGCTGTTGTTGCCGGCGTTTATATTTTTGGCGCCACGTTGTTTCTGTTCCTCGGATCGACGAAAACTCAGTCGTGGAATTCTAAAAAAGAATCATCTTCCGTGAAGAAAACGAGAACAAATGGAGCAAATGTATAACAGCAAACTGATGCAATCGTTAAAACATTGCCAAATGTCGATTAAAAATTACTTACCTATATTTGGAAAGCTTAGTGTAAGAAGTCGCTGAGTCCGGTTTCGACTCTGTTCAGAATAGAAAGTTCCGAGGTCCAGACATTAACGCTCTCAGGAGTAAACCGTTGGCTTCCACGATCTTTGGTTGTTTTAAAAGTAACTTTCAAAATGTCAGTGTCCTCATTTTAGGCAGCATGGGATTTTTTGTAATTTGTACTTCGTACTCTCTCAATATCATGATTATATCAATTTCACGATTTCTTGCACAAAGCCCTTCGTTTACTGGTTTGATATTCGAAAATGAAGGATGGCCGTTCATTGAATAAGAGGAAGAGGCGTAGAGAAGCGAATCACATTGGGAAGAAAGGGTAGACGAATTCTCAACCTGAAGGCACCCAAATCTCGCAAGCGGAGGGAAGAGAAGCATTTTGAATTTTTCGGTGATTTAAGTTGTAAGGCAAAAATGGGTATTTTTCGCGGTTTTGGAGTGAAATTTTTCCCAACTCGAACGGGATTTCTCTAACTTTTCCGTGTAGGTCGACTTCACTCGGGAGGCTCCTCCTCCCCAGCCACTACACCCGTGCTGAGAATGTTTACTCTTAGATTAGTTGTATTGGTCATATACTCATGTTTTTAATTTTCGACCAAGAAGTATATGGAAAGACTGGTTGATTGCTAAAATGTGTTCACACTGTGGCGATCTCATGTAGGTTGTGCATTTTTACGAGAGGAACAAAACCAGGGGAATACGGGAAATAACGTCTTCCTTTAATAAAAATATAATACAAGTCAATTCGTTACAGCTTTCCTAGAAAGACTAATCTAGAAAATACAATTTGTTTTTTCTTCTTCTTTTTTCTTGTTCAATTTCCCTGTGTTTTATAAATTCTTCGCGAACTTCGAGTTTAAGCTTACGTGTTAGCCTATGTTAGGTAAATTGTCGTCTAACGAACACCTATTAGGCCTAAATTATTAATTATCCTTTTTGTCTTAAACCCTTCCATTTGAACGCTCAATTTTAATTGTATGTCTGAAGTTACAACGAGATATATAGTCGTTACAGCTATTTATGTACAGTTTTTCTTTGTTTTCTTTATTTTTTAATGAATACCATATTATTTGTTATATTTTATTACCAATAAATAATTAAGCGGTCTTCTTTTACATATCAGAATAAACCCTTACGAGTTCGTAGATTTACGAGCTTCTATAGTGCCGTAGGTTTGACTGAATTTAAAATAATAAGATCTTACCTCCTGTTTATTATTTTAAGATTTCTTAACTTTTTTTGTTTTGTTTTGTAACTTAGAAACAAAATTGGATACGATAAATCCAATCATAATCACGAAAGTTACAGAAAAAATTTGTAATAGAAACTTGAAAGCTGTTAATAATTTGATAAAATGAATCCCAATTGAAATAACGATTGTCAATATTCTGATTTTGACATGGAAAAACTGTTACGACAGTTGCATCTAAAAAATATACCATCGTGAGATAAAAAAATAAATCGATTTAGTATGACGAGAACTATTATTTATTATTTATGACGGTCGTGTCTTTGGGAAATATCTAAATAGAAGAAATTCGTAAACCGATCAAATTTTGAATACGAACGTCGTCTGGTGACATTACCAGTCAGTTTTAAGGGAAAACCCATAGCGGTAACCATTTTTGCTGCTAGGAGTAGAGAGAAGGGGTAAGTGTGTGTGTTTTTGAGTTTATGTCAATAATCTGAAACATAAGAGTCTTACATATTTTAAGTTGGAAGAAAATGTGTGCCATTCCGTACATCTTACTCGATGCGATTTCTCAATCAGAAAACTTAGCAGGGGGTCAAAAGCATTATTTGTATCGCCTGCATGAAACAAATGAAATGATCTGCTCTCACCAACATTTTTGACCGTTTTGCTCTAGCTATCTCCGGTCCAAATATATTTATGTTTTTCCACTTTCGCCCAGAAAATGAGAAATGTTGAAAATTTACAATGGTGCATTTTGTGTTGCATATTCGAAGTGTTGAAGGTATCACCACATTGAAGTTCTGCACTATTGCCAATTTTTGAAAAATGTGGTAACGCCTTCAACGCGCGCTATCGATACCTTCACCTCGTCAGGCTGAGTGCTATAACAGAATGGTAATGCAAAGTCAACAAATAAAATTTAAAAAAAAAAAAAAAAACTGAAGAATCAAAATCAATTACTATCTATTTTTTACTACAGAAATTAAATTTTTTGGTTTATAAGGTAAAATGGTAAGAATTATGAACTAAAAACCAGAATACACAAAGGAACTAACGAGAATAAATTCAATTTTTTTTTTTAAACATGAAAATTTAAATTTTTGGTTTAAAATCACCAGGTCAGATTAAAAATACTAAAAATTAGAATAATAAAACATCTGAAGGAACCAACGAAGAAAATATCACCGATTCAACTTAAATTTACAAAATTGTCATAGCATTAATAAAATGATTATAGTGTCGACACTCCAGTCAAAGTATCGATACTATCACACTTTTTTGACACCACTAGACTGGAGACAGGTAGAGCAAAACAGCTAGAAATTTTGGTGAGAAGAGATAATTTCTGACTAAGTGAAGATAATGAAAAGTTAGAACTCCTATTAGGAAAAGCAAAATTTTTCCAATTTGCTTTGTCACTAAGGGTTCTTGAGAGAAATGAGTTTTTTTTTAGATGAACTGATAGATTTGTCAGAAATAATCTGCTTTCACCACAATTTCAAACCGTTTTGCGTTAGCTATCTCCAGTCCAAATTTATTTTGTGCGTTCCACCACTTCCGCCCAGAAAATAAGAAAATTCGAAAAGGTCTATTGTGTTTTTGGCATTGCATATTCTACGTATTGAAGGCGTTACTACATTTTTCAAAAATGTGCAATAGTGTAGAACTTCAGTGTGGTAACGCCATCAACACATTGAAGAGTTTTGACCAGTGTTGGCATTTCACATGTTGAATGATTTATTTTACATTTTACGTAAAATAAATGTAAAAAATGTAAAAATGCACGTAAAATGTAAAATCGATGAAAATAAAAACAGATTAGTAAATCAACTGACACTTTGCATTGTAGTAGATGGTGATAACTAGAGCTCGGATTTTCATACGCTTAAAAAATGAATTTATTTTCGTCAAAATATGACAAAATATGCACTTATCTAGCAAAAATGCACTTTTATGTAACATCGATAAGGGTATCTTTTGAAAGGATTCTTTAATTCGAAGGTCATTTTTTAAAACAGAAGGCGTTCTGGAATCAGTCACTTTCGTATTGATTTTCAGATTTAAATTGTAGTGCTTTTGATGTATCAGTACGAAAAATTTTTTTCTCAGAATTTCTTGGTTTTTTCAGGCTTGCCATTGTCACTGAAAAAAAATAAAAATATATACAGTGAAAAAAAAAATGTTGGCCAATATTTCCAAAATATGACTGAAAAACGAAAAAAAAAAAGTCAAAATATGACGAATATGCGCTGAAAACGTCTAAAATATGCAAAACATGCATTTATACCCAAAATATGCAAAATATGCACTATTAAATTGGCCCATTTTACTCAGAATGTTATGATTCACAAAGATTCACTCGATATGCGCGATCTTCTCCAATGTAGGAAAACATGACAAATCATAAGAATCCGAACTCTAGTGATAACAAACAGCATCATCTTTTCATCCAGTGGCTACAGCGCTTCTGGCGGAGTTCGAATATGCGAATAAGCTGTTGAAAAATTTGTCTGTTTTCGGCATGATAATATTCTCGCATTTCCAAAGTTCAGCATCCAAATCGAAAAGTAAGTATTTTATGCTAATAATTTCGGACTTTTTGTAATCGTGAGTTCAAAGCATAGACGCATCCTAAAGAACATTTTTCGAATAATCAACAGTCGATTAGGTAGCTATTTATCAAGTGCGGGTCCCGTGAATTGGAGATAGAATCCAGTTGTGGAACTGATTGTATCTCAGTCTTATCATCATGTTTCTTGATTTCAGCAAGATAAATAGCCCATGTGAGAGTTGCAGAACATATTCTGGCAATAATGAAATTCCATACATGGGAGAAAAAAATTTGGCTATTGGTCTAACCAATATTTGGCTTCAACTTTTTTGACCAACGATGGCTAATATTTTCTTTCTTTTATTATCAGTCTGCCGGATGAAATAACGAGGAGCCTTTTTGGCATTTCTATGATTTTTGTATTTTACTTTGATTATAATAGATAAATTGAATTTCATTTTCTTATTTTGATTTTGCTGTTTCCAAATAATCCGATGCGCAAACCGTCAGTTACCCGGGTAACTAAAGGGGAACCAAGGGTAACTGATGAGCTTCTGGGTAATCTGAGGGTAACTGAGGGTTGCAAATGGCTAACCTTTCGCGGATAACTAGAAGCCTAACTCATTGCGCATCGGGAATTTTTTTCACATTGCGCCAAATATTGGTAACCGATAGTTGGAAGATTTTATCATATTTTCAAAAATTTACAGAAAATAGAATTTGAGCTTGACATTGGCGCGTGTAAGTGAAATTTATTCCTGATGGCGTACGCTACGATATGCTATGATTAAAAAAAGAAAATTCTGCAGGCCAATAATTGACAACAGTTGCTAAATTTTGATTTTTTTTTTTTTAACCTTCGTAAAATGCCTATGGATTAATCCAGGGGGACTGATAGCAGCGCCATCTTGTCATATATGTTGCAGAGAAAAGATGAAAGTATCCCTTGATTCAAAAATCAACTCTCCTCCGTGTAATTAGGGCTCGAGATATGACCGACCGAAGAAACCTGACCGATGAGTGGTACTTTACCTAAGTTTTTAAATTGAAATTGATTTTGTGAACACCCTGCTACTTCTATTGTGATAACGTTTCTCAGCAATTGCCGTAACTGTCTTTTGTTTTGACCAAAAAGTTCCACTTGTTTGTCCATTAGCAGTGCTGAATAAGATTTCTGTTATTGCTGTACACAATTTCTTCAAATATCTGTGATCTTGTTCCTTCCGATGTAAGAGCGGAAAGCATATCTACACGCTGTAAGAATGAATTGCTTACTTACCTGGTTGAAAGGGGGTCATGCACTCTGAGATGCCTGCAAAGAAAACGATTTACACTCGAACTATTCTCTAAGATGTATCAGCCCTTCGAAGTACTTTGTGATTATATCGGCCTTTTTTCCAACGCGTGTTGGGAAATGGTAGTTTTTCTAAAGGAGAGCTGCTCGTGTCACAAGATACCTTGTTTAAAATTAAGCGGTTAGGTACTGTTCAGAAGCTACATCGATGAAATCTTATCGAAGAATAGCGGTAATTAGAATTTTTGTGGGTTCGATGGCAATCGTCAACTGCGTTCAAAAATTCTGAATCGATCCACGTTGCAATAAATGATGGTGAAAGAACAAACGGAATGTCGCTGTCTTCGTTCAGTTAAGAAACACTTTCTCTTTCTTTTTGGAAGCTGGAACGAGAAACTTGTATATTGATGTGGTTATTTAGTATTTCAGGAAGTCGTATCAAGAATTCCAATTTTCGTTCGGCTTTGAATTTCTTGACTGTAAATACCGAGAGATATATTGGAATGTTCGAGTTTCGAATACCTAGCCCTGGTTTCGAGCATTTGTCGAAGTTAGTTTTTCAAAGGAATCGCGCCTTTCAGAAATTTTCTTGATGATATTGTTCTGGCCTCTTTTGACGCTTTTCAAAATACTGCCTTTGGGAAAATTAAACTCTAATCGCGTTATTCAGGTAATGCACAAGAATTTCAAATACACGAGGCTCTATAGAAAAAAATAACGCAGAAAATAATTATAGAACATTATATTTTACATTTAATTAAAACAAAATGAAACAGTACCTATCTGCAAATGTATAAAAGAAACACTCGTTGCGCAGAACAGTAAAAATACACAGTCAATAAATTAATATAATCCATTCGATATCGAATTATTCAAAGTCATAGCTAAGGGGGGAAGAGTAAACACCTCGTTAGGGGGTAAAACTCTATTCTTTAGCTTAAACTTGTTAGAAATGAGAAAAAAATGTTCTCATAAACTGTGTTTTCCCACGCCTTTACAAGGTACAAGGTGCTCAAAATATGTGTGGCAGAACGCAGCCTGAGGAAAAGTATTTGGAATTTAGCAAAGTAGGTTTTTCAAGAGCCAAAACGGGCAATAAAGGTAGAAAATACCAAATTTTTGATTTTAATTTTTAATGCCACGAAATAGAGGTAATACATGGTAACTTCCTACTTTATGAGCGAGATCTTGAGTATACGATCCTCATCTCTACAGGGGAACTAGAGTATTCTGATAGCTTTCAAATTTTAAGGAGAAATTGTCGAATTAGGCGTCTCTTGAGTCGCTAATTTTGAGTACATCATCGCAATATTTAGATCCGATCCTGATTCGGATCCCAAATTCACTAACACAAACAACACTGTTTTCTGGAATTCACCTAATTTTGCACCTACGCACACCATGAATTTACAACACTATGACCGTATTATCCGAACTTTTGATTATTCGAAGCATCCAATTCCCTAATTAGTTCGAATAAACGGGGTTGTACTATTTACAATACATTCGATATGTATTGATTTCTGCAAGTGACCAGTAATGCAGGAAGAATCGATCATGGCCAAAATCTCCAAGTACTGTGGTTTTTTTAGATGTAGAAAGAGAAATGGCAGGGTCCTTGTGAACTTGTAGTTGTCCCCCCCCCCTTTAGGCTTCATGACGCATAAAGCATTTATTGTTGGTAAATGACTTGGCTGTGAATCACCATCAGGGCCGGCAACTTCTGTATGGCCTCCTCGCTCAACCACCTCGAAGATCCTCTGGTGGTCCTTTACCCAGGAGATTCCACCACCATGACCACCCCTCCCCCACGAGAACCCTTCCCCTCAAGACCCCCTCCCTGGGACCAGAACCTTCCGCACCACGGCCTTCATTTGCCTTCCCAGCCGCCTCTCTCACTAAGGACTTCTCCTCCACCAGAACCTCTTGGTCACCATTACCCCCTTCCCCACCCAGAGCCATCATCTCTCTCTACAGACCCCTGACCTCGCCCCCGCGACTTTTGGTTATTTTCTCAACTGAAGGCAGCCTACGCGGTCGTCAATTCAACACGAATCAAGAAGTCGCATCACTGCGGCGCAGATGTTTTTCTCCTCCTTACTGGCGGCGGAATACGCGAAAATATTCGATAAATGGCAAGAACGAATGGATGCCTGTATAGCCATGAATGGCGCTTATTTTGAAAAAAGATATTCATGTACTTAATGAAAATGATGCATTTAAAACAAAATTTTGTAGTCGTATGCGTTTTAAAAAAATCTTTAAAAAACCTGTAGGGGTCTACGCATATATGGTTTCTTTCAAATTGGTCTGGAACAGCGAGTTTTTAATCAAATGAGCTTGGCGTGATCTCAATCGATAGCTAATGAACCAAATTATTCCCCTACTGCGTTGAAACGCCGATAGGTAGCGTAGGTGGGCCGTACGAATTTTAGTCTCAGTTACTTAGCGACAACCTATGTATTTACCGCTTACCCGATGGACGGAGGATCACTTGCCCGAAACATCTTGTATTGCCTTTTGGAACCCATATACTGAGATTTATGTATTCACAGGTATAGCCGCAAAACTTGCACTATTACCTGCTACGTCATTCCACTGCCGATTGCATATTATTCTTCATTCTCAGTGACTGAGAAAGTTTAATTATTATAGTCTGCCGCAGCGAATCGAGAAGAAAAGAGCACAGACACGCAGAGATAAACTGTGCAAGTTTTGAAGTTATACAGACTAATGGATTTTGCTTAGATTCCCAAGCTTGAAGGGCTTTAGGTACTTTTACCGAATGTACTGCTAGTATTTTCATTTTTCACTTTCGAAAACACTGCGATAGGCAATTACAAACTTTATCCGCGTTGGAAGTTTGATTAGTTTTGTAATTAATCTTTATCCTTAATTTCAAGACTACACGTGGCGCTGAAGAGTTAAAATTTCAAATCTTCTCGTCAACTTTTATAGTTCAAGTTTAAAAATACTAGTACTGTGTACTTTTAAATTAGGAATTTTTTAAACCTTCGGATAAGGAAACGATGTACTTACACAATATGAAATGACCGAGTCTTATCGCAGCTTTATTAGTACGAGTATACTACAATTTTACATGCAAACGGCCGTACAATAAATTTAAACTTATTAGTAACTGAAGCAAGGTGAAAAAGATGGAGAGTACAAATGTTTTCGGTATCGGCTGAGCTGAACTACACATAGTTACATTGATACTTTTGCAATGCGGAGAATACACTCTCATGTTAGATAATGTGTCAGCGATCCTTGTAATGAACAAAGTCTCCTCCTTCCGACATTTCAGTCTGGTGGTCACCAGTACACAATTAATGTATCCGTGTCGAGCGCTGTGAACAAAGACAGATATGCTAAACTAAGAATAATAAAGAATTTTTTTCTGCATTCAACTGAAACATGGTTGAACATATTGTCAGCTTATTAAATCAGCACAATGTTTTCCAAGTGTCACGTAATCGAAAAATTATTGATTTTCTCGATGGAATGATGGAGCTGATCTCAAAAACAGCAATATTTTTGTACTTTAAATTCATATTCTATCGCTTTTTCAACTCTTTCGCTTCCATGATTCTCCGAATCAGTTTCTTGATGACTCAGTTCGTCTTTTCATCTATTTTTAAAAGATATTATTTAGAACCTTATCGAAAGGGCCGATTGTACACGTTTTATACTTGCATCTCTTATACCCTCGTAAAAGGCACGTTAAGCATTTATTTGCTCCTGATTCTCATTATTTTCTTTGGAGAATTTCCAGCGATGAGAAATTACCGCCATTTCCTAAGTTTCTTCGTGAGATTCGACCTTTTACGTCTTTTATGCTCGGTGCCAAAATACCGATATGGCGGAATGCTATCCCTAAATTTTTGAATTTCTTCGCAATTTATGAGCAGGCATTAATGAGGCATCAATAACCCGTTCGTAACTCATTATGTAAATTAGTTCTGAAAAAAGATACTGGAGGCGGTTCAAGATCTTGTTCACGTTGTTATAATATTACTTCATCACTCAAAAATTTTATCGAGCGTTTTATGGCAGAGGGGGCTGCATTTAAGGAACCACAATAGATGTATTTACATTACTTGCGGAATAATACTCTTGATTATCCTCTCTACAGATTCTCAACTGCAATGA
This sequence comes from Acanthococcus lagerstroemiae, assembly GCA_031841125.1. Classification (NCBI taxonomy): domain Eukaryota; kingdom Metazoa; phylum Arthropoda; class Insecta; order Hemiptera; family Eriococcidae; genus Acanthococcus; species Acanthococcus lagerstroemiae. The sequence continues at coordinate 34,458,797 of CM063107.1, forward strand.
TATTGGAGGGAAATCCAGCAATCTGCTGGACCTGATCATTCACATCCCTACGAAAAAATATTACAACATAAACTCATGATGCTTAAGTACGGAAATGAAAGGTAAGTTCTGCGAAAACAAAAACTAACTCAATAATTTTTACATTTTACCAACTGGCATTAGAAGGGATTTTTCCACATGGTCTAGAAATCCGATGAACTGGTCAAATTTGCTGAAAATTCCGACTCCGAAGACGGAGAAGAGAAGGCAGGGGCGCAACTAGAACTTTTTTGGGGGGTGGAGGGGGCTAAAAACTAGAAAAAAATTGTGCAGGAGTGAAAGCTCAATTTGGTACCTAACTAATTTGATTCCTATCTATTTTCATGAGCTGTAAATTTGTTCGAACCTACGACGCAACATAACCGCATCAGGCCATTGGCATTCATTATTTGTCGTTCAGGAATTGATTTTGAAAAAATTTCGATTTTTTTTTTTGGGGGGGGGGGTATAGTCCTTAGCCCTCTCCTTGGTTGCATACTTGAGAGAAGGCGTTATGCTCCCTCAATTCGTCACTGATTAACTGCCTCAATTGGAAGTTCCAAAATCGACCCCTTCGTTTTGCCCATTTAAAGAAGACACCCTGATTTTGAGTTTCAATTTAAATTTCCTAATTTGCAAATTTTAAAATTGACCTTCCATGGGGAAAATGCCAAAATCTGACCGCCTCATTTAGCAAAGACGCCTTGGTTTTGACAGTTTTAAAATGAAATCCCTCATTTTGAAAACCTTAAAATTGATTTTTCGTATGGAAAATGTTAAAATCTGACCGCCCTATTTGGCAAATTTCTAAATCGACTTCAGACATGAGTATTGGGTAGTTTCGCAAATGTGAAAAAAGTTCCAAGTTCACCTAAAAGAGCGTTCGTTCATGCTCAAATGCACTAAAAGAATCGCTTGTTCTAGTTCAGTTCAAGTTCATACAGTCTTCAATTTAATTCAAATTCATTTTCCTGTGGATGGTGAAAGGGCTAGAGCAGGGGTTCCCAACAAAAAATGTTTAAGGACCCCTGAAAAAATCGCAATAATTTTAAGAACCCCTTTATGTATATAACGTATTTAAATATATGTGCTTCAAATTAGCTAAAACTGTCAAATTCCTGAAGAACGAAACATTTTTGGATCAGCTCGCGGACCCCTGAGGTCCGCGGACTGCCTGTTGAGAACCACTGAGCTAGAGAATATGTTGCCACGTACCAAAGTTAACTTAAAGTAAATGACCAAAAATTTCAAGTTCAGCTCAAGTTCGCTTTTCATTTTCCCATCGTTCGGTTCAGGTTTATCAAAAAACTGGACGAACTCGTGAACCTACAAGTTTTCGAACTGAATTTACCCATGTTTAATCGACTCCCTTCTTTTGCAAATTTGAAAATCGACCCCTTGATTTTGCACATTGTAAAACCGATCCTCTCATATTGCAACTTTAGAAATCAACTTACTGATTTTGAGAATTTAGAAATCTAACTCTCATTTAGCTATTTCTAAAATTGATATCCCAATTCGGTAAATTTTGAAACTGATTTCCTTCATTTTGCACATCTGTAACTTCTCAATTATTGTAATGTTGAAAGATCCACCCCTCAATTGAAGATTCTTTCGACTCACCTTGCTTTGAAAACTTCTTAAAATCGACCTACTGTTCAACAGATTTGAAAGCCGACTCCCTCATATTTTGCTAATTTTAAAATCGATCTATCATAAAACATGCAAATTTCAAAATTGTGTCATTTATATTGCAACAGTCACAATCGACCGCTTCATTTTGCAAATTTTGATGTTAATCTCATGTTTTGCCCACTTTTAAAATTGAAACCCTAATTGTGAAAACAACCACAGTCAGTTTTGGTTTTTTGACTTAAACAACAGACACTGAGCTATATCCATTGCCCAGATGGGTGAACTACCAGCTTTTGTTTTCATTTTCAGATGATGAATAGATAAAATGAGCTGCAACATTTGCTGTGGATATAGCACAGTTTGTCATTCAAGTCAAAAAATCAAAACTAACTGTGGTTGTTTTCACAGTTGGGGTTTCAATTGATTTCTTGTCTCATCCACTTCAAAACCGACTGCCTGGTTTTGAAAGTTTCAATACGAACCCCTTGCATTTCACAGGTTCAAACTTTTAAAGTAACACCCTCATTTTAATGTGCTCGAATTATACTCGCTTATTTTGGAGCTTTTTAAATTCTTTCCACCTCATTTCACCAATTTTAAAATTGACCCTCTCATTTTGCCAATTTTTGAATCGATCCTCTTAATTCACACATTTTGAAACCGACTTCTATCCCTGTTTTGCAAATTTTTACATTCACCCCTCCAATTCGCGAGATTTAAGAACATTTACTCTTCTAATTTTAAAATCGAATTTCTTAATATTCCAAATTTTAACTGAATTTCTCATTTTTCAAATTATGAAAACAATTTTTCAGTTTTACAAATTTCAAATTCGTTTCCCTTATTTTTAATCAATTGAAATCAACTTCCTATTTGGTATAGCTTAAATTCAACCCCCAATTTTGAAAATTTAAAATCGATCATTTCATTTTTGAAGATTGGATATGAACCTCCTTATTTCATTAATTTGAGAAAGGGTTCTACACATTTTGCAAAATTTGGTAATTAACCTCTTCATTTATTAAATTCCAAAATTTACGTTTTCGTTTTGCAAATTTTAAAATACATCTTATTTGGGTATTTTGTTTGCAGATTTCAAATTTAAACCCTCCATTTTGTACTTTTATTTTTCACGCTGAGTTAAAATTCGTTGTTCAAAATTGGCGGCGATGCTCCATTCTCGAGTTAAGCTCGGAAATGTTGGTGAGATTGGTCAAAAAGTGACTGTAGCTCGCTTTTGACGGCGGATTTGATAAAAATTGAATAATTAGCACCACCGCCGACACCGAAGCTCTCGGAAAATTCTTTCGCTCCAAGATAGACATGATGTACACATAGTATGCAGAAATCTTCCGAATTAGAAGGAATCAAAAATTTTGAATTAACGACTATTTTCCACTCAATTTTGAGTACAAGCATTCTTATTTTGTAAGTTTTCGAATTATCTCCCAGATTTTGCTGACTTTAAAATTAATTCCCTCATGTTTCAAGTTGGCTCCCTCATACTGAAAATTTTTTAATTGACCCCCCTTGCTTAACGATTTTATAATCTACCCCTCTCTTACTGCATTAAAGCTTCCAAAACATCGAGTTCGGTCAAATAAATTAGTGGGACCATAAAAATCGTTATTAGTGTAAAGATAGAGTACTGACTGAGAATTTTGAAAAAAGTTAATTTAAAGGTCAATAGCCAATGCTGAATTTGGCGTAATAAGTATACTTTTTGAACTTTGAGCATTACAGATCACAGAAATGAAATGAAAGCATGAATATGATTGACTATTCGGATTTTAGAAACGCTTAATCCATTTATGCAATTGTTTGGTCAAGACCTCCATTCGGAAGGCTCTGCTGAGGGGACAGAACCAAGAAATTAAAACTAACAACCTCATTTTGTAGTTTTTAAAATCGACCCTTTCATTTTGAACGTTATAAGAGTAGCCCCCCCCCCCGTTTTGTAAATTAAAGAAATATCCATTTCAGCCAACTCTCTTATTTGAAATATTTTAAAATCACCCACTTCTTTTAAAAAAGTTTTTTATCTATGTTACGTTATAGGTTTGATGTTCTATGCGTTTTACGTTGAAATTTGTTTCCAAAGTGGCCTATATGTATGCTGCTATTGCAAATGCTGATAACAGTAATACAACTACCTACTTATTTTTACTGTGTTAATGCAAAATATTTCATGCCAATGTGGCCTCAGTCAGGTAGGTCACCAACTGTAACAGACTCACACATTTTAACGAATGGCAGGATGATAATCAGGGCCTGAATTTTTAGGCAAACCCCTTCTTTTTCTTCTTTTTTTTCTAGCCTAGCTTATTCGGTCTCTTGAGGTTTTCTGAACGAATCAGGCAATTCTAAAATCAATGAGCTAACTTTGATACGGCATTTTTTGGACTATTTTCTCTTAGAAATGACATTTTTTGCCTAAAATATTTCGAGTAGAAATCCAGTTTTCGGGACTATTTTTTCAATTTTACATTTTTTGAGAAAAAAGATTTTCAATTTTCAATTTTTCGAGAAAATTTTTTTTGCAAATCCATTTTATTTGGAAAAAAAAATTGTAACAACCTTACTAATTATTGCAATAAAGTATATTTTGATTTAAAATTGTTACGTTGTACATACTTTGGGCGAAATAAAATTATGAAAATTAGGGTCAGTTTTCCAAGACCTTCAATTTGATACCCATGAAGCCATAGTTTTATAGGGAGATTTTGCGACCACTTTTTTTATTTTTTTTTGAGACTATTCCACTTTTATAGTAATTTTTTTGGAACTATTTAAGTCTTGTTAAAAGACTTTTAATAAGGCTTTTTTTTTCACTAAATAATCCGGGTTATGATGATAATTTTGTTCACACTCGATTACTATAACATTTCCACCTTCTTTGTGGGGCTACAAACTGTTTTTATTGATTTTCTCAGAACAGTGAATATTAACTTAGGCCACTTTGTAAAAAAGCTCTTCAATTTTAAAATGGACACCTTACTCCAAAATCGCCCTACATATTATAAATTTCAGATACGATCCCCTTATTTCGCAGATTTTTAAATCAAGTTCTCCTCATTTGGCATATTTTCAAATCGACATTAACTCCATCATTTCGCACATTATAAAATGCCTCCTATCTAATTGGAAATCTGATAATAAATCACCTTATTTAGAAATTTAAAAAACGAAAGGGGAAAAAACTTTATTTTGAATGTTTTAAAATCAAACCCCTCATGTTATAAATCTTAACAATGATCACCTGCGTTCGTTGATTTTAAAATAAGCCTCTTCAGTTGGCATATTTTATGATAGCCTTTTCCATTTTGCAAATCTCAAAATTAAAGTTGATCTCTTCATTTTGTACGTTTCAAAACGATCCCACACTAAAATTTTGAAATGAGCTCTCTCATTGTTGCAACATTCAAAACAGGTCCTTTCATCTTGGAAATTTTGAAACCAACTCTCTCATATCGCTAATCACCACAACGATCCTCCCTAGATTGCAATGTTTATAAAATGAACCGAGTAGTTATGCAAGCTTTAAAATGAACACGTTCATTTTCAAATTCTAGTATTAAAACTTCATTTTGTAAATTTCAAAACTAATCCCCTCATTTTGACATCAAAATTTTATATGTACATGTGCTGTTCAGCGTTTGATGACTAGTAGCTAAAAAAATTCTTAGGGATGGAAAGTGCGATAGTAACGAAAAAGCTTCAAGAGAAATTGAGGTCTCTTCCATTAGTACTGTACTGGGAAATAAAAGAGATTTTTATAAGCCATACTCTTAAATGTATAGGACTTGGATATGAATGTCAAATAGTTGATTTAATACTATTGACTGTAAAGGTGTTGTGCGGTCCTCTTCAAAATTTTCTAGTAGAGATAAGAGAGAATGCAATACAACTATTCTTACTTACAATTTTATGTAATTTAGAATAGTTTTTGTTTCTACTATTTTTTCTTTCCTTCTTTTTTTCTTTCTTTTCTTTTGATGCCAGTGTTACAAAATGAATTATTTCCTGGAAAACTGATTTCCTGCACCTCATTTTTACTACTTATAGAGAAGAAGTTCCTAAGGCCGCAGTTAAGCAAGTTTGTTGAGAAGAGGACAAAGGCCGCGAAATCATATATTCATATATTTTCCAATTGTTGAAAAAAAAATCAAATATTTTTCAACTGTTAGAGAAAAAATAACACTTTTAGAATGAGTGAATTTGCCAGCTGAGCACTTGAAACTGGTAATTTTACAACTATAATTGACGATGGAAGGGCTTCACCCCTCCCCCCCGGTAACACCCCCGAAGCTCTCTCTTCTCTCTCTCTCTCTCTCTCTCTCTCTCTTTCTCTCGAAATAAGTGATTCTTAAATGATAGAAAAACTGAATTTCAAATTCCTACGATCCAGTAATCGATCACCTGAATCATTAAATTTCAATTAAAAATGCCGAACGCTGGAGCTGGAAATTTTTAAAACGCCGTTTCCCATGGTTTTGAAAATGCGAACGCATAAGGAAACTTCAGTTTTGTCTTGTCAACGAAGAAAGTCGCAGGTTCACAAATAGATAAATCATATATGTGTAGTTTATACAACTCGAGTGAAAATTAGCTCTCGGTTGACAAATTATATCTCGATATGATAGATGCTACTATCCATCTACTCTTGAATTTCGAAACGGCAGCCATTATGAAAGCGCCGATACAATAAATTTTCTCAAACTGTTATTGTTACTCGATGCCTACTCGCTCTTCAGCATATACATAGACTTGACAATTGGCACTTGATATCGTTTGACAGGATATTTCTATTACAAAAAAGATTATTTGGGTTCACCAGCAAAGTGCAAAAAGCTCTCGGAATATTCACCATCCCAACGGTTGATATTTTTCCTTTCACAGATTATGGCCTGTCCGGCCATACGACGTATGTGGGATGTGAGTATTGCAAAGGTTGGTGATTATCCCTTCTCCTTTCATGACCTCGACTGTCTGTTTCTACACGCCTTGAGCGAAGTCTTTCTTTTCCTTTACGAGTTTAAACATTTTCATATGTACTTTACAATTACTCACAGTTTGATTAGTTTTCTCAGAAAAACTTAGGTCGTGTAATGAATGAGACAAGGAATAACTTCCGGGAGATTGGGACGAAAGCAAAGAAAGAGATGGGACCAAGTCGGACGAATACCCGCAAATTTCGCTTTGAAGTACCCCACAGATGGGGAACTTCTTCTCCGCGCGAAGATTCATTTCTCATTCAAGAGAGACTGTTTTTAATTATTGGTTATACAATAAGCTTCTTCGCCTTAGTCCTTTTCTTTCCCTTTCTCGAAGTTACAAATTAATTTTGTATTTTCTTCATCAATTTTCTTCCTCAGAATGTTCTAGTCATTAAATTGTGGCCTTAACCGAGATCATGGTTTTGAATATTTCCAAATGTTTCACATTGTTCGCACGTGTAGTTTTGTTTGCATCTGTATTATGAAACTGCGGGTTACTTGAATGTAGAGACACTGATGCCTTATCTTCTGCATAATTTATTACTTAACTTACGAAATATTTTAAAGCGATGATTCTATATACTCTGCTGAAATTATCGAACTACCAGTAAAAATTCTCCGGGTGAGATACAGTTTTAGTTTTCGTTTTGCTATCTTTTGGGAAGAGCAAATATAAATTAATTTATGAAGGAGCGCACATAAATGATTTACCCCAGGTACGTAATTTCTGTACTGAGATAGTTTTCATAAGAAAGATGTTATATCTATATAAATTTAAAATAAAAATATTATTATTATTATTATCCTTAAATTTGCCATCACATAACAAAAGAGGGATGAAGTGAATATTCCCGATGTGTGGATAAGCTGTACATCTCATATATTATTCTTTAAAATATTAATTTTTATCTGAGGAAAGAAAGAAGTGAAAAAAAAGTAAACTGAATCCCGTAAGGAACGTTTGAAAGTCACGTTTCTTCTATGAAAACACTTTTCCCCGGAGACAACTAACTGGAGCGTATCCAAACAATATTTTCAGAGGATTATCATCTCGCTTAATGAATTCTTTTCAACATTAGATACATTTCTCTCATTGTCTGAATAATTTTACGCTTCGAAATTTGAAAATGGAACGCGTATCTTATTGTTAGTTATTTTCAGTTCTTTCGAGCTGTGAATAGCACAGAATCTTGCTATTTATAATTTATTTGATGGATTGTGTGAGGGAAATTTTGCCTCCGCGAGATTTTTACTTGATCAGTAAGATTAGATTGAGCGATCACGAAACCGAGGAGATAGTATATTTTTGATACTATTTGTGTGTTGAAAGTTATAGATATGTAGGAGGGTTCCAAAATACTGCTGCGCTAAGATTTAAAATTTAAAAGTAATTTACAAAAGTACGAGAATTGACATTAACTGTTCTTAGGTAGGCTTTTACAATTTGTACCTACGTAAAATGAGTCCAATATTTGATACCTTAGAGCATATGCCTACAAAAATGTGAAGTACCCTAAATGAATGAAGCGGACCAAATCTGTCTGTGAAATAAGTCTTGAAATCCTAGTAGATGTTTGGTGAAAATTCTGTTCAGTGAACCCCCCCCCCCCCCGCCATAAGGAGTGTCCAGTCAACTTATGGACATTCTAGTAGACTTTCGATGTTCAGTTGATGTTCTATAAACAATGTTTCATACGTCAGGGACATTTTTGACCACATAATTCTGTTAGATTATTTCATTGAAGTTTCTTGTTATTATTTTAACACGGCGGTAGCAAATTTCCAATAATGATAGAAAATGATTAAAATTTTAATGGGGAAAAGGCCACACTCATGTCCGCTGCATTATCCATGATGATTGTGTTCAACGAGATTCTAAACCTAACTTTTTTTATAAAGTACAGAAGTTTGGTAGAAAAAAAATGTTAAAGCTAAATAATTTTCAAATAAATAACTTCAAATCTTTATTTTTTTTTAAACAATTTTAATCAATTTGAGAAATTTGAAGAGAATTTTAGTTGATGTCTTAGTAGATTACTAATTTACCGACTTACTAAGTTTGAACATTTTAATAAATTTTATCGAGTTTCTGAATTAAAAAATTTTCAAGTTTGGTGAATTATGTAGACGATTTTGATATTGTGGTTACAATTTTGTTGCATTATTCTAAACTTTGCGTTGTCACAGTGATCAGATTTTAAATTTTAGCCAAAATCTGGATAAGCTTTATAGTTTTGGTTCGCACAGTATGGAAAATCCTAGTAAAGTAGAAAATTTTTGATGAAATTTTGAACAATTTAGGAATTTTAATTGACTTTACAATTCTAGAGAACGTCTTCTTTTTATCATTTGAAGAGATTTATATTGCCTATTAAATTCCAGTCAAAATTATAAAACTTGACTAAAAATTTAGACATGTCTGTCAACATTTTTAAAGAACTGTTTCAAAATTTTGGATATGTTTCCCAAAGTTTGGATTTTTTTACAGTGTAGTAAATTCATATTAAAATGAAAGTACATTTCAGAATTCATCGAACTTCTGTAAAAATTAATTAATTAAGAAAAACATAAAATATTTCAAAACTTGGAAATTTGTTTAAATTTTTAATTCCAATAAAATTAAAAATTTTGGATTCTGTTAAAATTAAAAGATTTAAATTCAGCTGAAAGTTGAACATTTTACATTCTGCTAGAATTTGAAAGAATTGTAAAACTTGCTAAAATTTGCTGCAATCTAAAAAATTGATAAGAGTATGAAATATACAGAAATATAAACTTGCTCGTATTTAAAAATTCATCAAAGAATAAAACTTTGTTAAAATCAAATAATTTACTAAAATGAAAAAATTTACCTACATTTAAAAATTTATTAAAATTTAAAAGTTGTTACAAGTTTTAAAATTTATTAAAACAAAAGAAGTTGTTAGAATTCAAAATTGGTTTGAATTTAAAAAGTTTTAGGATTACAATTTTTTTGAAATAAAACAATGTTAAGATTTACTCGGATAAACGTAATAAAATTTAGAAAAATTAATGAATTTAAACATTGAATAATATAAAAATTGGCGATTTTAAGAAAAGGGCAAATATCAAAAATTTCCCAGAACAAAATTTTTTTTAAAGTAGAAATTTTTAGTTCTCATAAAATTAAAAATAATTAAATTCCCATACAATTTAAGAATTGTTAATTCTGTTAATCTTAAAAAATTTCAAATACAGCTAGAATTATTTAATATTTTTAATTTTGCTAGAATTTGAATATTTGACAAAATTTGTCGAAACCCAAGAATATTGGTAAAATCTTGAAATATATATAGAAATGAAAAGTGGCTAACATTTAAAAATTCACCATAACAATTTGTTAGAGTCACTAAAATAAAAAAATTTCTTCAAAGTAAAAATGTTAAGCTTCCAAAAATTTGAAAATTTTAGATTTTGCTAAAATTAAAAAATTTTAATTCCCATAAAATTAAAAAATTTTCAATGCTTCTAGAATCTGAAGATTTTCAATTCTGCTACCATTCAATAATTTGATAACATATGCTGAAATCCAAGAACATTGGTAAAAGTTCAAAATATATTATTTACCAAGAAATAAAAAATTGCTACCATTTAAAAACTCATCAAAGAAGAACAAAATTTATTAAAATCAAATAATTAGCTGAAATGAAAAAATTTGTTAGAATTTAAAAATTAACTACAAATTAATAAATTTACGAAAGTTAAAAAAATTACTGAAGTTTAAAAATTTGCCTGAGTCTAAAATTGCGCTACAATTTAAAAATTCGTTAAAATAAAAAAGTTTGTTAACATTTGCTAGAAAATAACAAGCTTGCTAAAATGTAAAAAATTACTAAAATTGCTAAAAGTTGAAAATTTGTAGAAATAAAAAATTTGATTAAATGTAAACATGTTTCAGACTTCAAAAATTTGCTAAAGGTTAAAAGATTTTGCTGAAATTTAAACATTTTCTGGCTCCTTTACCATCTCCCGATGCCGCAATTGAGAACCTGACTTTCGAACGCGCTTAATTCAAAAAAGGAAATGTTGGAAAATGGAAAGAAACCTTCTGACTCGCGAACAATAAGTGGTAACACTGATTCAGTTGTGTGGATGGGAAGAGGAGGGATCAACAGCCTCCGAGCTACGGAGGGAGTGCAGACGTGGGGCAAGTCGTGGACTTAGCTCATTTTGGCAGACCGTATCATACTTGTGAAAGGTCAAAATTCGTGCATCTTGACCTAGAAACTGTCGGAAATCGGAAAATACAGCTTAGAGACGAACATTCCGGTGAACGAGGCGCACGTGAACAATGCCCCCTCTCCCCCGAGCAGGAAAAAGCAAGTATGACTTACAGTCGTAAGAGTCTTATATTCATAAAATTTGAAAAAAAGTAAGTCACTATTATAAAAAAGAACGAAAAAAAGGTTTAGCCAGCTCTAAGTCGTTATAAAATCGTGAAACCAACTCTGAAAGTTGCCTTTTGACTTCCTCCACCAGACTACGCTAAAGACTCGGGCTAAGCGCGTTTTGGAAGTCAGGTCCTCAACTATCGAAAATAGAATCAAAACAATGTAAAAACTAATATCAGGGGGTTGATACTCTTATTTTAAATATCTTTGATTTTGGCCTTCATCCCTGATACCGCAATTTTACATAGAAATTGACATCAAAAATCTATCCGGGAACAATAAGCGATGTGTATAATATTGTATTTCTAATTATTTTCAATTTTGGCTCCTTTCCGTCTCCAAATGCCACAGTTGGGAAAATTAAGTTAAAATTATAATGAATTCAGTCTCCCTTAAAATCCTGTATTTGTGTTGTTCCGAAAGGTCATTTCGACCCTCACTTCCCTTTGTGATGATTCTGCGGTAGAAACGGAAGATTTTTATGGAGAATCTGGCGTGGAACAATCGTTGGTTGATTTTTTAAACGTTTCATAGGATTCGGGATTTAAAAAGGAAAACAATGAATTTTTGAGATTCGAACCCTCTCAAAAGATAAATGGGAAAAATAGGGAAAACCTTCAGTATGTTAGGACCTCAACAATATTTAGTGAGTTCGTACTTGTTACCCTTTTTTCCCTTTAAACCACATGTTTAGATCTAATTTACCTAGTGTCGTGAGGTCGCTGGAGCCTCTCGGGCTTCTGTAGATCGTCGTAGCCGATCGACGTGGATCAGGAGGGTCCACAGCGTGGGCCCCGGTAGCTGTTAGTTAGCAAGCCCCAAATCAACAGTTCTCGGCTCGATAAATGAGTTGGCCGAGTCGAGTTTATATGTACAAGTTTTATTTAGCAAACGATACAATTACAGCATTTCACTTTTTACGTTTAAGTTATTGGTATTACAAATAGCAAAAGGCTTTCAAGAGCGTACGACACGACAATTCAGTGAGTTAATGTTCGAAGTCCCAGATCTGGACGTGTAAAGATGTGGATAGAGTTTCCACCTAACTTTTGATGAGAGCAAGAGACCGACGATTCGGCCCTTGTATTGGGCTTATAAAGCCGAAACTCTGTTTCAGGTTCGGCCCATCGGAGGAATGGGGATTATCCCAACTAAGGTGATTTTGAAACGTCAGAGCTGTGTGCAGTCGTTTGGAAATTCAGACTGTGGATGATTACGGGTGATCGGAGTGAAAGGGAGGCTACCGCACGGACTCAGTGACGTGCTTGAGGGCTTGCCGGTTTGTCGTCGAAAGTTTTTCGATCTAAATTACGATGGCAGGAGGTGCGATCAGTGTCTATGCTTTGTTTTACGCTCGTAGCTCGTGCGGTCGCGGATTCTAGGAATTTTGAAATTGTCGTTGAGGAATAAGGCGCGTGTGTGTGAGTCATCGGATCGAAGAATGAGGTCGATTGATACGTCTGGTACGTCTGAAAGTCTGAGCTACCGACAGTTTTTCTGTACGGTTGCGACATTGTCTGATTTCGAATAATAGGCTGATAGACGGCTAGGTAACACTAGCCGAAATGGCGTGATGAGGAAAAGTCTTCGAAGTTGCAGAATGTGAATTTCTCAACACGACACCTAGATGCACTAAACGGAATTCTTTTGTCTCTTCATGACTCAATAATAATTTAATTTTTTCCACACACTGGGCAAGTTCGGAAACATTGAAAAAAAGTTCACGTTCAAATTCACCAAAAAGAGCACTCGTTAGAGGTCTCTAGAAAAACCGCTCGCTGAAGTCCAGTTCACACGGTCTTTAAGTTCGTTTCCCTGCGATTGTGTGGAATGGCTGCGCATGATGTCGCCGCCAATATTACCGGGTGAACCTGAAGTGAGCAACAGAACAGTGTTCGAGTTCAAAGAAGCCAAGTTGGAGTTCAATGTCACTTTTCATTTTCCGTCACTCAGTACAAGTTCACGAACTGAACTGGCCTACGTCTGATTCATTTAGGTGTACCATTCGTGCCTTAATTCATAATTTTCAGCGTTTCGGAAAACTAGGTAATCGTTAATCGGACGCCGACTGTGAAAAAGCAAATCTGACAAGTCTGCAATGAAGGGTCTAGGTTTTGTGGCTGATTTGAGATCTAGTAATTCTTAAATGTCACGTATGTCACCCCGAGCGTTGAAATCGAGTTATAATTTTCCTCTGAATCGCCGTTCTACACTGCCGTTTTATAATTTTCTTTTCTGCAATTTTCGAAATCGTGGCTGCCCGAATGTCGAGTCGTCTGAGCTAAGCAGATCATAAATTTCAGTATGGTATGCAAAGAAAAATCATGCCCGTCCAAACGAATGATATAAGTATCACCTTAATAACTCTTCGCTATCGCCGAATTTGCGAGTGCCGACGATGTTTTCGTTTGATATTCTTGCAACGCGTTCTCGTTGAAAGCAATTTTTGCACGTTTAATTCGGTAATTTTATTTTTATATTTACATCCATACGCCGCCGTATAGCACCAGTGTAAATATTGGTTCGGTTTTATTATTTTCATTTTATATGGTGAAATAACACCATCTTGGGGTTGCGGGTATTTCGGTATTGGCAGTTTTTCTATTGGTGCTCGAATGTGTGCTGTAAAAATGGCGCGAAATTCGGTAAATCGAATGGTCTCGTAATTAGGAACTTACCAGCACAGCTCCAAGAGTCGCGATGTCGTCGACACGTTAGTTTTAGCGAATTCTTCTTTAACGAGGGATGCAAATTGAGTGGTGCACGCGTTCCAATTGTCTTTAATTCCATTCAAACAGGTCGAGTATTTCAGATACTCTGCGAATTAGAAATGGACGCGTGAGTTACGTGTGCTCGCTTGCTGGTAATTCGAAGCAGGCCTTCTGCATAATCGTAAAAAGCCTTCGCGAGTCATTTGTAGAATACTAACCGGCTTGGAAACGGGCATCGTCGCACAGAAATTTGAAAGTGTATTTGGCTCCCATTACGTTGTTTTCGACACGTTCCTTTTGTTCGTTCGTCAAACACAATTCGGAATAGTCGTCGATGCAGCTCATTCCGACCTTAAAGGCTCTGAAATGACATTAAACGGATTCCCTTTTTCAGCTGTGCACCATAAAAGCGCAATGCTCGAGTGAATAATGAAATAAAAATTGTATCGCGGTGTTGCAAATTGAAATGTATAATATTTCTGGCTCTTAGGAAGCGACGACGAAGTTATTTTCACGGCACCATACGACACTTGTGTTGCAAACGCCCCTTTTTAATGCTCCCATTTTCCAGCCGCTCGTTCTCATACGGTTTTGGGCAATCGTGTTATACACTTGCTCGATCGAGAATTTACTCTAAAAACTCGGAATCGTTTGTCCATGAATTAAAGGCTTCGTCGATTCTTCACGAAGACAGTGGCTATTGAAAGGAAACAGCATTATCAACGATTTTTCTGCTTTAGCTGAATTACAATGCCGGCGAAACACCAACGCCACAGCTTGTCTTCCTTGCCTGTAAACATTTTGCTGACTACAGAAAACAACCAGATAAATCGTAGTTTGCAGCAAAGCACCCAGCCTCGTGGTACATCCCTTTATAACGGGTGGGATTATTTCGGTATAATTGAAAATGAGAGGTCTGTATATACTAAATGGTTCACAAATGAATTCAATTATTTGTACTTTTGACAAGACTGATTGATGGATCCAAGTAGGATTTTCAATAAACTCTTCCCCCCAAAGAGCTCGGAGTATCCATCAGGCACGAAACAAGTTGTTTACGCGAGGCAAACATTTTTGCAGTGTTTTAGTATACCGGGTGTTCCACGAAAGTTACCCCCCCCCCATTTTCTCCGAACCGATCGGCGGATCTTTGCCGCACAAATTGCCATCTTCCTGCGGTAAGGCCTCTAGTTTCTCTAGGGCTTGCAGAATTTTCTCTCCTATTTATGGGGGGCTGTAACGTGCCACCAACTTCGGGATCTTAAAAGGAAAGGTGTGCCTTTATGCACATCGCTGGAGAGGGCATATCCTGCAAAATACGAATCCGTTAAAAAAATTCAAAATTCATGAATTTTGGGGGCAAGGGGTCGAAAGGTGACCAAAATCCATCAAAAATCAAAGTGTCATAACCTAGCAAAAACAAACGATTGAAAGAGAAGTTTTCGAGGTCACGGATTCCGAATACACAATTTAACCCGGTTTAGGGCTTTAACATCCAAATTTTCAACCTAAAATTGGTTCCTATTAACAAATTTTTGACTTTCTGAATGCAGATTATTAAAGTGGCTTCACGCACATCGTTGAATAGGAAACTTCCTCCAGAGTATGAATCCATGAAAAAATTTCAAAATTCATCAAATTTGGGGATAAGGGCCTAGAGACGACCAAAATCCGTCCAAAATTGAAGTATTATGACCTAACAAACAGACTATCGAAAAGGAGGTTTTCGAGGTCGCTGATTCCGAATGTTACACTTTCCTCCCGATTCAACCCGTTCTAGGGCCCTAAAATTCAATTTTAGACTCAAAAGTGATTCTAATTTACAAATTTTTAAGTTTCTGAACGCAAGTTATCAAAATGGCTTCATGCACATCGTTGGATAGGGCAGTTCATCTAAAATACGAATTCGTGAAGAAAAATGGCAAATTCATAAATTTTGGGAGACAGGGTCCAACCCTAGCCAAAACCTATCCAAAATCAGATACCTAAAAGTGCTGCCATTTACAAATTTTTGAATTCTCATTGCAGATTATCCAAATGGCTTTATGCACGTCATTGGAAAGTGAACTTCCCCCAAAAACGAATCTGTGCGAAAATGTTTGGGTTCATCACGTAATATCCTACATCCAGCTCATCCTAGGGCCCCGAAATCTGAAATTTGATTAAGAAATGGGGTCAAGTACAAATTTTTGACATTTTGGGACTTACAAGACATACAGTGTTATTCAGTTTTCGTTGCAACATAGGAAAACCCGCCATGTTGTGTGGTAATATAAATAAGCGGGCATACGACGGCCGTCTATTCAGATTTAAACGCAACATTACTGTGCTCGGTGGCGCCGTGACGGACAACAGAAAATGCAACGATTCGGGGGGAAAACTTCGAAGATTTTTGAAGAATTTTATCGAAACTCGTCAGGAAAAATGTTCGATAATCTCCGGAGAATTTCTTTGGAAACTTCGGGGAAAATCTCGGATGATTTTTAAGGAATTTCATCGGTATTGTTGGGAAAAAATTCCAATAATTTCCAAAGAATTTCTTCGGAAACGTCGGGGAAAATCTCTGATAAATTTTACGGAATTTCATCGGAACTCGGGAAAAATCTCCGATAAATTTCAAGGAAATCCATCGGAAATGGTAGGAAAATCTCCTATAATTTTTAAAAAATTCATCGGAACTCGGGAAAAATCTCCGATCATTTTTAAAGAATTTTTTTGGAAATGGGAAAAGTCTGGGATATGATTATTAGGAAATTTCATCGGAAATCTTTGGAAAAAATTCCGATAATGTCCATAGAATCTCATCGGAAATCTTTAGAAAACTTTCCAATGATTTCCAAAAAAGTTTCTTCAAAATTCTTCAAGAAAATTTTTCGATAATTTTTGAAGTATTTCTGAGAAATACTCAAGAAAAATCTCCGATAATTTTTAGGGAATTTTTTCGGAACTCGGGAAAAATCTCCGATAAATTGCAAGGAATTTCATCAGAAATTGTTGGAAAAGTCTGCGATGATTTTTAAGGAACTTTATCGGAACTCGGGGAAAATCTCCGATAATTTTTAAGGAATTTCAACGGAAATTGTTGGGAAGAATTCCTATAATGTCCGAAGAATCTCATCGGAAACCTTTAGAAAAAATTTCCAATAATTTTCAAAAAAATTCATCAAAATTTTTCGAGGAAGTTCTTCCGATTATTTTTGAAGCTTGTCATAGGAAATATTAGGGGGAATACTCCAATGATTTAATAATTCAAAAATTATCGGGAAATATTCTCGAAGAGTTTAATGAAAAATTTTGGAAATCATTGGAAATTTTTCCTAAAGATTTTCGATGAGATTCTTCGGAAATTATCAGAATTAGTTTCCAACAATTTGTGATAAAATTCCTTAAAATTTATCGGAGATTCTTCCTGAGTTTCCATAAAATTCCTTAAACTTTATCTGAGATTTTTCCTGAGTTCCCATATAATTCCCTAAAATTTATTGGAGATTTTTTCCAACGTTTCCGAAGAAATTCTTTGGAAATTCTTGGAATTTTTTTCAACAATTTCCGATAAAATTCTTTAAAATTTATCGGAGATTCTTCCGGAATCCAATGAAATTCTTTAAAAATTATCAGAGATTTTTCCCGAGTATTTCCCAGAAATACTTCAAAAATTATCAAAAAATTTTCTTGAAGAATTTTGATGAAATCATTGGAAATTTTTTCTAAAGATTTCCAGATGAGATTCTGTGGACATTATCGGAATTTTTTCCAAAGATTTCCGATGAAATTTCTTAATAATCATATCCCAGACTTTTCCCGTTTCCAAAAAAATTCTTTAAAAATGATCGGAGATTTTTCCCGAGTTCCGATGAATTTTTTAAAAATTATAGGAGATTTTCCTACCATTTCCGATGGATTTCCTTGAAATTTATCGGAGATTTTTCCCGAGTTCCGATGAAATTCCGTAAAATTTATCAGAGATTTTCCCCGACGTTTCCGAAGAAATTCTTTGGAAATTATTGGAATTTTTTCCCAACAATACCGATGAAATTCCTTAAAAATCATCCGAGATTTTCCCCGAAGTTTCCAAAGAAATTCTCCGGAGATTATCGAACATTTTTCCTGACGAGTTTCGATAAAATTCTTCAAAAATCTTCGAAGTTTTCCCCCCGAATCGTTGCATTTTCTGTTGGAATTTTTTCCAACAATTTCCGATAAAATTCCCTAAAAATCATCGAATATTTCCACCGACGTTTCCAAAAAAATTCTTTGGAAATTCTTGGAATTTTTTCCCAACAAAATTCCGGTGAAATTCCTTAAAAATCAGCGGAGATTTTTCCGTATGACACTCGGAATCAGCGACCTCGAAAACCCCCTTTTCAATAGTCTGTTTGCTAGGTCATGATATTTCAATTTTGGACGGATTTTGGTCATCCCTAGGCCCCTTCCCCCCAAATTTGATGAATTTTGAATTTTTTTTTCATGAATTCATACTCTGGAGGAAGTTTCCTGTTCAATGATGTGCGTGAAGCCACTTAAATAATCTGCAATCAGAAAGTCAAAAATTTGTGAATATGGAACCAATTTTAGGTTGAAAATTTGGATTTTAAAGCCTTAAACCGGGTTAAGTCGTATATTCGGAATCCGTGACCTCGAACCCCTCTTTCCATCGTTTGTTTGCTAGATTATGACACTTCGATTTTTGATGTACAGGCCTGTACTGGTTGGTGGGACGAAAATCCCAGTTATCTCTGGAGAGCAAGAGGCTACTCTATGTTTTTTTTTTTTTTTTTTTATTCCCCTTTCCAACAGCCAGGTAGGTCAATTATAGGGAAGGGGAGATTAATATCCTGAGAAATTATAAATAAAATTAAGAAGAGAGAAAAAAAATTTTTTTTTTTAATTTTAAAAAATTTAAAAAACTTTTAAATAACAGTTAACTTATTCTGAAAGTAACGAAATAAAAAATAATAGAGATATGGAAAATATGTAGTAATAATTAAAAAGAAAAGTAATAATAATAATAATAATAATAATAATAAAATAATAAACATAAAGAAAAAATAATAATTTAAAAAAATAAATAAGTAAATAAAATAAAGTAAGATGAAAATAAAATTTCTGTGCAATTGTGAAGCCAATCTGGACCAACGGCATTCAGTTATGGGGCTGTGTCAGTAAGTCCAATGTAAAAAACTTCCAACGAGGTCAAACCATAGCTCTACGCCCCATAGTCAGAGCCTACCGGTTTGAATGCAACACCGATATCCATCGCGACCTGAAAATACTGCTGTCCTAGAAGAGATACGCCGGTGCGTCACGCAATGTGAAAGACGACTTCACGACCATGTAAGTCCTACAGCCATCGAGCTATTAGACAATAGCCAAGAGATCCGACGACTGAAGAGATTCAAACCAAATGATTTACCCTTAAGTTGTAAATAAGAGCACCCTTACACTGGTAAGGATGACTCAACATGTGTAAACTATTACCATAATTATTAATAGATGCCGCCGGCAGTCTTAATAGATAAACATGTTTTTTTTTAATCTGATTTTGTTCTTCCAACAATATGATCTGCCAAATATCTAATTTTTTGCTTATAATTTAACCTCCCCCCCTCTGCCCCTCTGAAAATGATTTGATCTGCGTTACTCGTGCCCTGCTCGGTTCCCATTGAATAATCTATTTTAAAGTGTGTCAAATTTGGCGCGTGAAAAAGTACGAAGTGCAGATTTACGGCGAATCACGTATGCAATTCTATTCACTTGAGTGAATACACATTGCCTACCGCGTGTCACCCGTGCTTCCTGCTAATGAGGTTAGAACCATTATTTACATGTTGATTTCTAAAAAGTTCAATAAAGAATAAACCATATTGAGAGGTCTTACGTGCAGAGGGTTTCAACATCCTCTTTGGTGGTCGGTATGCCATGGTCTGTTTGTTTCAAAATTGACGGCAACTGACTTAAGCAATCGTTGAGAAAATCTCTGCGCTTACATTTCTCCAAGATCATTTCACTGTCGGACGTTTCGCTCACGTTGGTAAACTGACTTTGAGCACGTTTCACTGCGACGACAGAATTAATAAAAATACAAGAACAATATACAAAAATGCAAAACGCTGGTACGATCGTCTAAAGAGCACTTTAAGAGAAAATTTGAATTCTGTCCTTCCACAGTATTCGAGTCACATACAGTGCCCACTTGTGACGTAGGATATTACGATAACAACTGTACCGACCATAAATAACCGTAGTTTTACTCATATTCGTCTCAATTGATGTACTATATTATGGTGATGGCGAATTAGGCTACTCTGCAGGAATGCTACCGCAAATGTAATGATTCTTCAGAGATCTCAAATCGTTTTTAAGCCAACAGTGAGACAATAACGCGAATATAAAAATTTTTGTACATAAGAAAGATTTTAAAAGAGCGTACGTGCTGACGACGTTTTATTCGCAATTCGCGTGTTTCTTTTTTCGCACTTTAATGGCGAATTTCCTTATAGCAGTTTGAGCGTGAAATTCTGCTACTAGGCCGTATCTGAGGGAGAAAAAATGCGAGTACCCGCACGTTTTTCATTATAAAAATAAAAGATTAATCCTAAAACTACGGTCTTTGTTTTCTGTTTTCTCGTCTGTCTGTGTGTATCTGTGTAGTGTATTATGCATTAGGGCGCCAGCAAATTTAAAACTTTTGAATTTTATTGAATCAAATTTGTGAAGCCTATGGCGATGCACGCATGCCAAAGTGGCTCCCCAGACACCGCACCCGTGGCCCCGGAACATACCCTTTCGAGTATCTCATCAGTGACCAGAGGGAAATACCGGGCAGATTATTTTTTAAACTGGTGGAGAAGCTAAATCTAAATGCAATCAAATACCTTTATTGGGATTGTTGATATACACACATATAGTTATTAGTTTGGGATGAGTCGTCCCCAAAATAGGGCTCACTAGTTCCGCAGACTCGTATCGAGCAAAAAAGGTTTCATGTAAGCGCTCCCACTCTTTCCTGTGCTTTGTTATAGTTTGAAAATTTTTTATTTTTTTAAAATGTATTCATGTCATCCTCCCATCGCGTAATTTGTTTGCCCCTCCTTCTTTTTACGTCCCACGGCTACCAAAATATTGCTCTCTAGGTCCATCTGTCGTCCACAAGGCAGGAGATATGACCTGCTCAGTTCCATTTATTGTTTCTGATATTATATCTCCTAATTGTATTGAAGTTATTTTTCAGTTTTGTTTTTATCTTTGCTGTATTTATACGGTCTCTCCTGCTTATGTTCAACATTGGCCTTTCCATCGCATTCTGCGCGACTTTAATTTTATTTAGGATTTTTTCTTCTAGAGGCCACGTTTGACATCCGTAGGTTAGGGTGAGTACGACATACATAGGTATTGAATATCTGACTTTTTTGCTTTGTACGAAAGTTGCCTTTGAAAATGTCTTTTAGGGACCAGTATTTGGACCATGTTTTTGTTATTCATTTATTTCTTTTTCAGTTTGGTCTTCGAAAGCTATTTCTTGGCCTAGGTAGATTCCCTCCTTTACTATTTCGATATCTTTTCCGTCAATTGAAATTTTCTTTTGTCCCAATGTATTCGAATGAATTTTGGTTTTTTGGGTATTTATTATAAGTCCTGCGTTTTTTGCTTTGCCTGTTTAGGTCTTTCAATATTTCCTTTAGATCATCTAGTGTTTCTGCAAAAAGAACGATATCTCTACGAATCTTAAATTCGTTAGACAACTACCGTTTAGTGTCCATTTCGGAGTGTGAGTGAACTTGGTAATATTCCATTTGTAGGGTGTGCCAATTCACTTTTCTTCTTCTGTAGTCCAGAGCGCTTTCCCCTGTTATGCCATCATCAGTGGAGTACTCTCAATGAGACTTGTCTCTTGTGGTCCTGTAGTCATAGTCGAGAGTAGTACCGTATGGTGAACCTGTTTAGTCGTGTGCTCCAATTGGTTGTCTGTGATTATGCAGTCTGTCCAATCAGTGAGTGTTATTAGCTGTGTGTTCCTATTGGCTGTCTGTGATTGTGCAGTCTGTCCAATCCGAGGGTATTATGTTATTAGTTGGAATACGTTCTCGCTTGGAAGTTAGTTGTTGTGTTTATTAGGTTGTTTTGTTTTGATTTTGTTTTTATTATTTCTAGTTGTTCTTTTAATTTTTTTTTCTTGTGTTGTTTTCTGTGCGTAGGATTTTGTACTTTTCTGTCAGTTTGTCATTGTTATGTCTCTGGTCATTGCAGTGTTTTCCAAATAGTGATTTGACATCATTTAGTTTCTGTGATTTTTCATGTTCTTTGATTCTGGTTGTGAATTTTCCGCCTGTTTCTCCTATGTAGGTCATGTCAACCCTATGTGTCCCTGACCGCCGTTCTGTTCATTTGTCTGCCTGTTTGGCTGACTGGCTGGTTGATTGTCTGTCTGTCTATTCACAGAGAAGAAAGTAACAGGTATAAGGGGGAGGAAAAGGAGGAGAGGAGAAAAATAAGAAATGAAAAGTAATTTTACCATCTACATATTCTATAACCAGAGAAATTGGTGATTCAGCCGAAATCTCCAGTCGATAGAATACCTATATGATGAAAAATAAACTACACATAGAATTCCCTTGAGACTGTGGGGCGTCGGAAGAGTTATTATTCTTCGCAAGACGTCACTACGCATCGGAAATTTACCTCGGAAGATATTGCCGTAAAATTGTATTAAACATCCGGAATTCGAACTATAATATTTTCATACGTACGTTCTATAAATCGAGTCAAATTCAGGTCATCTTGTCATAAACAGATGCCCCGGTGTATTCGTATCATGTATGCTTACAAAAGCAGCTATAAAATCTTTCATTCATTTGATTCGGGCTTCATTGCATTGCGCGTTTACCGAATTTATATCGAAACTCGAGCGAAACTCAACCCCTTCACGTTTGGAGCGATGAAGTAGATTAATCATTGGCTTAGTTCGAATGTGAAAATGATTCGAAGGTTCAAACTTTTATGATGTAGCGTTTCAGAAAGCGTAAAGCGATCGCTGCACGTGACTCTCCTCTCCGACTGCCACATATATATTGCAGAATTCAGGCAACAAATTCAAATTTCACTCGAGGTTATTAAAAATTCGTTAAAAAGAAACAAAAGGTGGAAAAATTCTCACAAATCAAAAATTATCGCTAGCCTTTATTTTCGCGAAAGAAAATGAATTTGAGTATTTTTGGAGGAGAAAAACAGTTCTAGAATTTTGAATAATAGTGTAGAAAATGCCCCGATACAGCTGGTGAGCACCGAGGGGCATGTAGCCCACCAGTCCCCGACACACTCCGAACCCGAATCCTTAAGTATAGCCAGAGGAAGCCCGCCACAAAATAAAAATAAAAAGTTCAAAAACAAAAACCCTACAAACAGTAAAACAGTAAATAATTTAGATATGGTGTATTTCAACTGCCAAGGCCTGGCCAACGAGGATAAGCTAGTGGAGCTAGAATATGCCTTAAATAAGGTCAACTTTGGAATCATGGGTCTGGCTGAGGTTAAAAGAAATAATGAAAAACCAATTCAAAGGAGGAATGGTAACATTTTCTATAGTTTTGGAGCAACTTGGGAACATAGGGGGTGGGTTTTTATGTACACAAGAAACATGCAAAACAAATAACTGAACTTAAAGGGATTTCGGAACGAACAGCCATGTTCAAGATGAAACTAAAAAATAATAAGAAAAGTCGGCAGATCAAGAAGAAATAAAAGAATTTTGTACATCCTTGGAAAGTAGCTTCTTATCTAAAAGCGAACAGTTTAATATTATGTAGTTATGGGTGATTTAAATTCCAAGGTAGGCAACGAGCACGAAATGGGGAACTGTGTAGGTCCAGCTGCAACTGGACCAACAAACAAAAATGCAGTGAAATTAGCTAAATTCGCAATGAAAAATAACTTAAAAATTGCAGACACCTTTTTTACTAAAAAATTCAGTAGAAGTGGGCGTGGAGATCGCCCGACGGCCGAACTAGAAATGAGATTGACCATATACTAACTAGTGATATGAAAATGGTTGCGGATCTGGGCGCGATCGCCACGTTCCAGTTCTCGTCAGATCACCGACCTGTACGATGCAAAATCAATTTAAGTCGATCAACTTTTTCCCCTCAGAAAGTAGTAGACACCTCGGAAGCGAACAACAGTGGCAACTTGTGGATCCCAGTACACAGGAGGCTAGAAGCTGAGGAAATGCTCAAGGAAAAATTGAGCAAACTGGAAGAAACAGACTCGTCCAATTTTCAGGATAACTATAACTACTTAGAAAAATCAATCAATCTGACTCTCAAAAAAAGTAGGACGACAAAAAACAAATATAAGCAGACGACGTTTTAGCTCTAAACAATTAATTCGGAAGCGAACGGAAATCAAACAAAAAATTAATCTTGTGGTAAGAGAACTAAACGAGTTAATTGAATTAAGGAAGTTGATAAAAAAGGAAATCAGGAAGGATATTGCCCGATTTAAACACGAAATTGCAGAAAATATTATTGAAAGCACATGGTCTACCAAACAAACATATGGAGCCCTTTCTAAATTTATTGTCGTAAGGCAGAATTCTTCTTCCACGACATTCAGTACGCGCTTCGTGCCGCCAAGAAATAACGGTATTTTCATATAAATAAACATCCGAACGACGTCACCTGTGAACTAAATTCCATCGAAAAACCTACCGATCGAAAAATCTAGCACGTCAAGGAATTCGGCAAATCAACATACAAATTACGAAAAACAAACAGTCCACTAGACTCTGGTATGGCAATCTCGACCCAAAAATCCAAAATATCCAAAATGTACCTTTATAAAGGAAAACATCATTAATAGGTCACCACCATTCCTCCGCTTCAGGATCAGCAGATTTTCCAAATATAAACTCGAGCTCAATCCATCCCGAGTCGTCTTTGATCTCGCTCTATTGGCATTGCAACAAGTCGATACCGCGATTCTCTGATTCGTCGCGTGGCGTTAACCTGAAAGCCTAATAAAGTCATTCAACGTTCGCGGTTGTTCTTATTCACTCCGAGAACCGAGCTTACGCCATCCTAGCCAGACGTGACGACGGCCCGAGGGCTTTTGGCCCAGACTTCCGTATCCATCGCTGCTACAACCTCAACTCCAGCCCGAACTACTTGGCCGTAGCGTGACATCTCACGGAACCGGACTCCAAAACTAAAGCAGACGCTTCACTTATCGAGAAGCCACCTCACGTTTGGAAAACTCCTCACGACAGGAACTGGCGCCCGAACTAAAAAAATTTGGGAAAGTTCTGTTCTCCGTCCTGACCCACAAGGCTCAGACCTGGGCCACCACTGAAAAACAGAAAAGAAAGATTCAGACGACCCTGAACTCAATCTTGAGGAGCATTCTCCAAGTGAAACTAAGAGGACACGTAAAAATAAACGAAATAGTTAACAAACCAAAGTCAAAAATATCTGGGTTGCCATCAAGCGGCTAAAGTGGAAATAAGCTGGCCACGTTGTAAGAGAATCCGGACTTAAATGGAACAAGATCCTGACAACATGGGTCCCACACCAAGGCAAAAGGGAAAGAGGCAGACCAGTCAGGAGATGGGCTGACGAACTGGTGCAGGGCGTGGGGCCCTAATGGATATACCTGTCTAGACGTGACGGAGAGCTATACTCAGAAATGGGTAGTCGAAGGAATAATCAGTAAGGGGTGAATTCGCCTACCTACCATAAGTACTCTGTTACATTATTGATTTCTAGGGCTAGGATTTTTATGCGCTAAAAAACCGAAAATATGCGCAATAAATATGCGCTAAAAATGTCAAAATATGCGAAAGTATTCGCTATAAAACCGCACCCTTATGAGTATCGAAATGTAGGGTTTTCGAAGCACTACAATAAGAGCCATTCGTTTTAACGAAAATTTCATTAAATCATCAAAAACACAAAGAATTTTTTCATTTCCAAATAATTGCAATTGCAGTTTGCAGCTTCGCAGTTTAAGGCCTTGAATAATCTTTTATGTAGGAAAAAAAAAAAAGAGCAAACACCCTGTTACTTTTTTCTTCTTCAGAAAATCGTGAAAATTGGGGAAATTTTGTCCATAGAAGTTATTTTTGGCCAGTTTTTGGGAAAATATGCGCTATAACAACCTCAAATATGCAACAAATATGCGGTATTCGGCTATTTTCCAGCAAAAATATGCATTTTTATGCATTTATGACCTAAATATGCAAAAATATGCGCAATAAACTTTTGCATACGGATTCAGAATTTCATGATTCGCCAAGATAATGTGGATATGTGCTATCTAGTATTACGAGAACAAATATGCATTTACAAAAAATCCTAGCCTTATGATTTCAAAAGTGTCTCCTAATTGAGTTCCGCTCCAAAACAAAAAAATTGGAGAAGGTTATTCGAGACGTACCCGGGAAATTCGCATTCAAAACTCAATTATTTGGTATATTGTTTGCAAACGCATTATCATAAAATTTACAGGCTTTTGTTCCTGAATTGGCTAAAAACATTGCGGGACCGCAAACACGGCAAGAACAAAAGCTCGTAATCTTACAGAAAGCACTAATTTGTATGTTTTCTTTTCGAATTTATATATAACTTCGCGGTGTATTCGAACCTCGTTCGATCAGCGAAAGTGGTCCCAATAAAACGTTCACCAGCCTAACAAAGCTTTTCGAAGCCTAGAAAATAAACAAATATTCCGAGCTTACCTAATTACAATTAATTATTCAATTAGACGATTGCTTTGTTCGCTCAGCTTTCAGCTCCGGATGCAATCTAGATGTTGTTTAAACGTACATAATATAGTTTTCTAATTCAAATGCTTCGCTCGTGTTCTGTAATACCTTTTTCGATATTCAAACTGCTCTTGCAAATAGGCCGGCTAAGCACACACGCGGCCATTACGACCTGCGTCTCTATTTCGTTTATTTTGAAAATGGATTTTAACTCGCCTTGTGGAAATCATGACAGTAAAAAAAAAAAAAAAATCGAGGAAGGAAAACCCGCAGTTTCTGGGTGGAAAAGCGATGTTCATTACACGCAGCTAGAATTTCCAAGTTGACAAATTGATGTATTCGGTTGGTGTCGTTCAGGACCACCATGTAAGCGGGGGACTCTCAAATTTCGTTATAAATTTATAGGTACAGATTTTTCAAATGGTTCGGGAAAAACTTAACGAAGGAGACGAAAAGGTACCGGCTGAAAAATATATCAAGAGTAGGGTAGTTGAAGCTTAGCGTATTCCATTGAGAAGTGCTTTTCTAAAACGCTGAAAACGCAGTACTTAGGTTATCCTTTATTTTGCAACTTTCGTATCAGCGTGTATACCACCGATCGAACCCAAGGTCGGCAAAATAGCGGAGGTATCGAAGACGAAACGGGTCGACATCGAGCAGTCCACGTCTCGTATGTGGAAGGACGCACTTGCCCAGTCAGTGGGGGTGAACCCGAGTGCCAATACGCGACCTCGATCAGTGGGCAGGCAGGTCCCATGGGGAACTGAACTTCCACCTGACCTAAGTCCCAAGCGGCCACGGGTGCTTCGTCACTTAAATCGAATGGCAATAGCGCTGAGCCTCGTGTGCAGGCACAGTGATCGAGAGGTGGAGAACAACCCCTGGCACATCTGTTCGAGTGTGAGGCCTGGGAGCAGGAGAGGCACGGAACGGTAAGAATGATCGATCCTGGCAACAACAACGACACCGATGCCAGCGTGATAGACCGTCTCGCGCCGGACACCTTGATTCCAAAAATGCTGAGGAGTAGAAGCGGATAGAACCGAGTATCATGAATACTCGAAAGAGCGGATTCCAAGGATCGGTTTGAGAGTAGATTAGAAAAAGAGGGTAGGGTTAGTGGTTCCAAGATAACACATAAAGTTATTTTTGGGTTTATCTGATCAAGTTTTTTTCCAACACAATGAAATTTTTTTCTAAAAAAAAAAAAAGAGAAAAAAAAGATGTATATTAAAGGAGTGCTTCAGAAAACGCGACCGACAACATCCGGCGTCGGATACAGCGACTGAAGAAGTGCTGAAAAATTATTATATAGCACATATGAAGTACAAAAAATTTCAGCCTTATGGGAAATGGTCCTGAGCCTTCTTTCGGTAATTTTCTTTTGGGATAATATTTACGGTTTTTAAATTTTTCACAAATGTTTGTTACCTCGTCCGTTAGTTACATTAGAAACTCCACTTCCATTGTCGATATTTCTTTTTTAACTGTATTCAAGAATAAAAAGTCACGCCAATCGATGAGGTCATTGCCCCAGTCAACGGGTCTACAACGAGGTGATTTAAAAAGTCGCATCATTTTTTTTATACGTAAGTTTTCTTACTAGCTGAATTCAGTTTTAAGGTTATTTTTGGGTTCGACCTCCTAGTACATTCGGAAGGTTCACTGCTGGAATTGATTCATTTCTTCGACACGGTATTTCATTGGTAGGTTTTCACGCCGCTGTCCAGAGAAGAGGTCATCGATATCAATCAGATGAAAATTTTTACAACTGTCGAAAGGATTTTATTTTGAATTATCGCTACAGTAATTCATCACTGTCGACGTGAACTAGATTATTTTATTATTATCAGTTAGACCATCGTTTGATCTTCGATTATTTTAGACATAATTTTGAATATTCTGAGTTCTGTATTCCATAAAACTAATAAAAGAGGAACGCGTGTTACATTCTATTGATTTAATCAGCAACGTGAAAGGACGAATATTACCGCGTTTTAGATGCCATGCTGCCGTTCACGAATATTTCACAACGGAGAGTTGAAACCCAAAATAGACATTAATCAAATTTAAAATTCGAATAACTTTTTAATTCAGGTTGTAAGATGTTATGATTAATGGAAGTGAAGATTCCTAATGCGCTGTTTTTGTTTAAAAACAAGGAATTTGTCATCCTTGGACTAAATTTGTGGCTTTGTCAAAGATCATGCGTTTCCGCCGGATGAACAAAAGCGTGAAATGAATTCAGAAATTTCCTCCTTTAATTTAGAAGCATAATATACGTTGTTATATCTACCAATTTAATATAGTTTTTAAGTGAACAACAATGCTAGTTATTAGAAAAATGTTATTTTTAACTAGAATAATAACAGACCGGGTACCAGAATTTCTTTGAAGGGTGGATTTCATGGTGTTTGTTTGGAAAAGAAGAAACATTTTTGAATTTTTAGAAGAATTTTGGTAAAAGAAGTCCATTTTAGTTGGTTATGGGGGAGGGATTTTCTCTCAAATCACCCTTTAAAATTGGCTATGTAGAAGGATAAATCTGTAAAGTCTGAGCAGTTGATGCGTTGAAATAAGACTGTAATAAGAATATTAATGTACAGAAGGTTAATGTAAGAGGGTTGAGTATGGAGGAATCCCCTTTCCCAATAATTTTGAAGTCCGACGTTCCCGGTTTTTAGCCAACACCAGTAACCAACCGAATACTGTGTCGGATTAGCCAGACTTAAGGTTCTCGGTAATTAAACCATCAAATCGTGGAAGCCCTCCTTACAATGTTTGATAAGCGCTGGCGGGTCTCCGTCAATTTTCACTGAGCTCAATTTCTGACCAGCCGAGGTGTCAAACCGACATTAGGTCGACATGTAATTGAAAAGTGAGCCCTTTTTCTTGTCTGCGCTCTCCACCTTGAAATTGTATTAAAACATTCGAAAAAATATTCAAAAAATTTCAGCCCAGTCAGATAATATTCGCGCCTCCTTAAACTAGGCAACATGACTGTGAGCCTAAGTAAACTGAGCTTAAATTTCATCTGAAAATATACTGTTTTCGTGAATTCCGCGTACGTATCTAGAGGTTACATGGAAATTAAGCACGCAATATATATAATGTATTTGGTTGTAATCCCAACTACCTTAACCTTGAATAGTAGCCCATTACTCTCCCTCTGTTTCTGGTGCCAGTAGCAGTATTAATATCATCAAATTTGCACTTACACATTCTGACTTCTCAAAATTTTTTCCAACTTAATATCATTCCATTTTACTTGTACCCCTTAACCCTAAAGCTTATTTACTCATTAAGTTCATAAGCGGATGATTTCATTGTCTTAACGCGTTGTCGGATCAATATAGAACCACCAAGGATCTTGAAAATTTTGAGTGCTGAAGTCTAATTTCTTTGGGGTCAAAGAAATTCTGCCTCCAGCCAACGGAGGGCCAGAAAAGAGCAATAAACATGGAACTTTCAAATATATAAATGGAGCTTTCTTGGGACGTTGACTGCGAATGTTCCGTCTGATTTTTGATTCAGTTCAGAGTTGTTTATCAAAATAGAGAATTTACCCTTTGAATGAACGAAATTGTCATAACTTGACAAATTAAATCAAAGCACATCACTGCAAAGTTCGTGTTGCGTAAAATACAAATACTTTGAGAAAATTTGAATTTTTCTCCCAATTAAAGAGGAATTGTAATAGGCAAAATCGACACAAAAATTGAGAATGATTTTGAACGTTTTTCTTTACATTAATTTTAAATATTCCATCAAATTTCTGATCTTACCCCAGATTGAGCCCCCCTCCCCCCCCGAATCAAATTTCAAAATAAAAGTAACGATTTCATAATATTTTTAATAGTCATCTTCACGAACGTCTTTATGAAGCTTGTATGAAGTGGAATTACAAAACCGTTGGGGAAAATTTATTGAGATTCCTTATACTGGATCGAAAAATGGTCGCCGAATGCAATTTGGAATAGACAAATTTAAATATACTAAATAAACTGAAAACGCTATCGACCTAGGGATTATTTTAGTCACTTAACATTTTGATTACTGCATCAAAAGTGTTTGATCCGATCCCGATTTGAGTTTCCAATTCCAACAAATTTTAAACGAGAAGCATTTTCTCAGATTTGAATACCTTAGATGGAGTCTGATGAAAAGATTAATGCAAATTGAGATCAGGAATCATAGAAACACCTTGTTACTTTATCAATTTCTTAAATTGGAAATGTCGATTATCCTGTTTTTTGTCAGTAAATGAACTGCCCCTTATGTAATTTTTCTTTCTCTAGGGAAGTTTTTTTTTTTTTCTTTTTCGTGTAGCGATTTCAATTCACATCAAGTGTTTTAATAAGTTGTGTTAAAGATGCCATTAGAAATGGATCTACCAATTCCAATTTCAATTTTATTCTTCTTAAAAGATAAATAAGTTGTATAAAAATGAACCAACTTTAAATAGAATAGAATTTTTTCATTTGTAAAATTTGAATTTAAAAGTTCCAATTTGAGACTAAACGCAAGAAAAATACCATACATATACATACATACAGTAAGATTGAGCATCTGCGAACAAAATCCATAATTTTGATACACTGTTTTCTCAGTTATCGAATTCGGGTCAATTTCAATCATCTCAAGTTGTAATTCAATTATTGCGAGGCGAAAGGAGAGAGTTTTCAAGTTTTTGCTACGTCTTTGCACCCCGGCTCCCACAAGATTTCTAACAATGTACTGATATAAAGACAAATGTTTCCATTTAGATAATTCAAACAATTGTGAAAACTGTAAAGCGAGGTTTGGATTTTCAAGGTTCAAATCAATGTTCATAACAAAAATTTGATGCAATAACTGAAACTGGTGACCAAAAACCTCTTAAATTTTATTTCTCCATCACGTTTCCAAGTCCAGTCGATTTTGCCTACGTAAATTATCTTCAAATCCACTGCGAGGCAGTGAAGAGGAGGGCATTCAATCTTCTATAGATTAGTACAAATAGGGAAAGCGGCTTTGGTGGATTAGTCCCCCATCCACTGAAAGTCATTCTCCAAAAAATGATTAAAAAATTACACAGGCAGAAGAATTTTCAGAATTTTTTTTTATTCTTGTAAGCTTACTACTCTAGATCGGCTATTTGCGCTTTTGTTTGTATTCTATTTGCCATTCGTTTTCTAACAATGTGTATAAAAATAACTGAATTTAAAATCGAAAATAATTATAATTTTCCATTGCAGTGTTTAAGTTTTGTCCTCTAAAAGACTCGAATGGGATATTCGAACGAAATGGCCTAAATGATCCTATTTTAAAACTTGATTCTCCACGTCAAGTCGCCGGTTTTGCCTCTTATCAAAAGTGAAGTTCCATTTCTGGTTGCTGAAATCCATATTTGATCAACAGTCTAAGCCTATATTTAAGATCGACGACCCAAAAACCTTTATTTCGATATTTTAAAGCCATGTATATTGAGGATGGAGTTCGGATTCAGCAATTTTGATAGGTTGTTCAATAACTTTTCTTTAGAAAGAGGAAAAGTGATAGACCCCCAGACCCAGCTGGGACAGAATGGATTTTTTCATTCTCCAAAAAACGTGAATTTAGCGTTTCGAGATCCTGTTTAGTTCCTATCTCAGCTGCTTACAGTAAAAAAGTACCGTGTATTTTTGCAGAGTGATTATCCCCGATTGGTCTGAAATTTCGATTATACCACTCGGTTTCTAACTCTCACCTCCCCCTTCACTACACGACGTAATTAGAATTGAATTTCCAACAGAGAAGAAGCAAAAGAACAAAAGCAGGCATCAGATTTGTGAATTGCTACTTTTGACGAAAGCAAAATGAATCGAATTTCCTAGAAATACAGAATTCAAATTTTGAAAACAAAGACAATAATGAAGAATAATTCGTAAAATTTTGGCCGAAAGTTCACATCGTAATTATCTAATCACTTACCAACGCACAGCCCCAATATATTTACACTAAAAAAGAAATTATAGATAAACATCGTATACGTTTGAATGCGAACAGAAAATGACGAGTAAGAGCACGTATACTCGACTGGCGCGAAAAAAGGCGCGAACTTTTCACGGGTCCAAATCGAGTTGATCTGCAACCCACGGTGCCACGTTCGGGCGACAATAGCAAGTTAAAACTGAATTTACCATCAGATTTTCCTAATACAGAATAATATTTTCTTCGATGCTCTTTCTAGTAATCAGCAGTCGCACGCGCACACTCTAAAATTTTCAT
Source organism: Acanthococcus lagerstroemiae (assembly GCA_031841125.1). Lineage (NCBI taxonomy): Eukaryota > Metazoa > Arthropoda > Insecta > Hemiptera > Eriococcidae > Acanthococcus > Acanthococcus lagerstroemiae. Next base: position 34,491,573 of record CM063107.1, read on the forward strand.
TTCACGTATTATCGATATAATTTTCGAATCCGCTAAAATAGTACTCGACGATATCGTAATATGCTTTTTCGAAATTGAAATAAGTAAATAACCAGTCGAAAATTAACTAACGCTATATCGTTGAACATGATATAAATGTACTGTAAATATTTGTAATACGCGAGAGTAAAATACGCCGAGGTCTGTACACTGGATTTTTTTCCTTCTGATTTTCTCTACTTGTAAAATCGCTGCTTATATTGCATCTGGCTCGTCATTAAGAGATATTGACAAAATCCCCCCCCCCCCAAAAAAAAAATAGAAGAAAATGTAACTTACTAGGACTAAGAGAAACTATCATTCCTGGGTAGTCGTTTAAACGCAGACAAATGTTTTATTTGAAGATTCAGTGATTTTCATTAAATATCTTTCCCATATAATGCTCCTCGGTATCGCACTCCTCATTAAAAATATAAAATAACCCGGACAACAACCATGAACTATGAAAATAGGCCCACATTAAGGCACAGGCTTAATAGGCTCAGGCCCAGAAACCCCGAGTAAATATAGAAATCCTTTGTGTTCAAAAAAGAATTTAAAGTTATTTAAAAATGTCTCCCTTTTCTTCGAAAAGTCGGTAAAAAAAATACATACCTAAATACACGTACAGATATTTTGTAAGTTCATTAGGGAGGGTGGGGGTCCTTAATTTTGAAATTTTCTGGGATCCGTGCTCGGAATACCTGGAGGATGTTCCAAAAAATCTAAAAAAAGAATCTTAAAAGTATTTTGGACTAGAATGAATAATGTCAACCCATGTGTTATAGGGGTCAAAGTTCAGCTCCTAAGATTAAAAATTTGCTGTTTCACCTAAAAAGTACAAAAAAGTTGAAACATAAGAATAAACGAATTTGTGCGTTACTCTGGAGAGTTATAGTATAAGTCCAGTATAATCATGTGGACTATAAATTTTCTTCCTTTATATTTGCCACTTTTAATTGGACAACACTGGCCTCAAAAGACGACTTCAAAGGATCAAACCTCTTTTTAACTAGTCTAAGTACATACAACCACTTAGGTGTAAAAATGAAAAATGTAATAAAAATAAGTGCGGACGGAATATCCACACAGGGACAGTAATGTAGCCAAGAGGAAGGGAGATTAGGGTAAGAATCCCCCCTTGAGATGAAATTTTTTTATATGCTGGCAGTATCACAGAAAATGCGCGAAATGAAATTGAAATTCAGATGCATAATTATAGTTGAAAAGCACAACATACTGATACGTCAGCGTAAAAAGTAAAAACATACAGTTCATATTAGGTGTACCCCAAAAATTTTGCTCTCTCTCTCTCTCTCTCTCTCTCTCTCACTCTCTCTTTCTCTCTCGTGTTCTGATGAATTACAAAAACCAATGATTTTCTACAACCTTGTTTACAGTGATTAAGATACGATAGGACACCCTGAGATTTGGTCCAGATCAGGAGTTTGTGCATAAGGAGCGGAAAGGTGAGCAATACAGGAGTTGGGAAAATAGTGCGAAAGTACATTTGCTGGAAAATTTTGAAAAGGAAAAGAACTTTTATTTTTTTCACTCCACGTCGATATCAACATTTTTTAAGAGTTGGCAAGATTTCTATTCAAAGTTGGGAAAGTTGACGTATTCTATCTCCACTTTCTCCTCCCACCCCCCGAAAATGTTGAATTTGAGAACAGCTTCGGCTTCAGTCCGAAACTGTAAATTTATCTCCAGCTTCATCCCCGGCTGGGGCAGAAATGTTGAGTTTGGCCTCAGCTCTGGCTCTGATAATAATTGTTCATCTGGCTCAAGGTACACTGCCTTCAACTCTGGTCAAAAAAATAAAAGTAAAATTACGACTCTGAAAAACTGTCTTTTGCTTCAGTTTCTCCGGATAATGTTTGCCTTATTCCCGGCCCGGGGTCAATTCTACACCGAACATGGTGGCTCTCGAGCATTTACTATTGGTTTCGGCCAAGGCCGTAGTTAGAAAATGGTTTTTTGTAGGGGTGATAAGTGCAGAGGTGATTAAAATCTGCTAAGCATTAAAATAAAAATTGTTGAATATGGTTATAGTCCTATAGTTCTGATTCCGGCAAAAATATTGAAATTGTTGCTTCCAGCTTCGGCAAGACTTATTCTGATTGACTCACGTTGTGACTCTTCATACATTTGACCATTTTAAAGCTTAGTCTCCAGCTCTCTTGCAACCAATTTACGGTAAATCCGGGTCTCTGATTTAGACTTCGAAAAACTCAGGTACTTATTTAGATGAACAGAGACTATGTTCGAAGATTCCTATTCGACTGGAAGGAGGATTTCTGTGATTGATTCTATAAGTAATTTGTTCTCATCAGACTACAGACGATACCGTCCATAGTTTCGCGAAGACTATTTGAGAGCTTCTTAATGCTCATTGAGACTGATCAAAATATTGTTCTAGGTTTTGAGAAAAGAAAAGAGATCTTGGCGCTCAGCTTTCTTTTTTTGTATTGGAGTATCTATCATCTTTTTTTCTCTTGGAGTATTGAAGTATTGATGATAGAGATAGAGATTAAGTTTTTGTGTTCTTTATGTGCCTCCTCTCTGATCTGAAGTAATGTGATAAGTAGTAAGTTTTTGACTGAGGAGATAGGAAGAAGGGGCAAATCTTCTTAGTGTGGGAAGTATGAAGAGGAAAAGAAGGAGGCAGAATGAGAGGGAGAAGAGGAAGAAGAGAAATCAGGCAACAATTTCAGTGAATAGATGAACTAACAGAGAGACAAAGATCACATCGTACTTCATTTGAATATTATATAAGTCAGAACTATTTCAAGGAATGGCGGCCTGCAGCGATATACGTAACTAGATAGGGTGTAAAAGTAGTTAACGCTTGAAAATAGTGATTGGTCTTATACTGTATCCTAGCAACTCGAACAACTGTAACATTTGATACAGAGGAATTATAATGTGTAAACAATTATCAACCTACTTTGGTTCTTCGGTTCATCCGGTCTTCTAATGGTGGGCGATGGGTACAACTTTAAGCACTTTTGCGGTTCAACGAATCGCGGATGAAAGCACTCTCACTGTATTTTATCGACCCCCTTTCCACTTTTATGCGTTAGTTTATTAGACAGTAAACTGTGGCGTAATTTTTGAAAGTATTTTATTGTCCACATCATTAAACAGTAAATGCTTCACCAGAACGCGAATGACTGCAATTTCGAAAGAAAATATACGAATTAAAATCTGGAGGTCATCCTTTTTTTTAGTTTGGTTTTACTGTTGTCTTACGTCAATTAGTGGCTGGGTATCTGTTTGTGTTGGTGCAGTTAGTTTTTCAGAATGATACAATGAGAAAATTTTAAAAGAGAAGATTTTCCTTGCGATGCAAGAAGCATTATCAGTGGCGTATATAACAAGATATAGAAATATATACCCCCTCGGAGCCCGCAAAAATCAAACATGAGTGATTTTCCACGTTCACATGGTTGAAAAGTCTAAATAATTTTTGCTCACTCTACCTACGATGATTTTAGGATGATTTTTTGCTTTTAAAAAAGGACTTATTTTAACCTTCTCCAGAACAACTTCCTAGACAGGACTTTTCGTTGTAATGAACACCATTTATTTCGACTTTCGAGATGGAGGTCTTCGAAAAGTACCGATTGTCAAAATATTGAATGAAAGTAGCTTCTTGTCGTTAAAGTTGGCCCAGGCTATTACAACTGAATCTTTAAAATGTCCTCTGTTAAAACAACCGTTGACGATGCTCAGCATGGGTCTGTCTTGATCATCTCGAAGCTAGTAATTATTACGTCACGAACAAATGCCATCTGGTAACGATAAGTAAACCTTTCGGTTGTAAAAGCAAAATAATGCTCATGTAATTTTGAACACTCGAATGCTGTTAACTGAGGCAGAACAAAGGGTGCTATGTAGGTTTAGTACACTAATTTACCTTCGGATCAGGCCTCATTTTAACGCATTCCCTTTGTTTCAGTTACACACTAGCAACAACATTTTTACGAACATTTACATGAATAACATTTCACGTGCTCACGGAGAATACGACGAGAAACAAGGTTTATTTACCCACCAGCTCCTGTAATCAGTTCAACATATTGTGAGTAGTGGTCAAGGTATGTGGAAAACAAGGGTCGAAATGCACTAATTTCCATCGCAGAGATTTTTAAATAATACTAGTCTGCGAACTTGTGCCAAAATAAGGGGAAAATGAGTCAAATATCCACCAGTAAGGGAGGAGAAGGGGAAGGAGCAGGGCCGCACTCAACTTTTTAACGCCTCTGGGCTATGAAATTCTGTACACCACTTTTCCGTAAATTTTTCTCTTTTTTCAGGCGGGTGGGGTTTAGGAGGTTTCAAAGTATACAAAAATGTGGGTGGTGATTAACGTATTTTGGAAATGAAAAATCCCTAATTCCTGGTAATCATTTGTTGAAAAGAAATACCTAATTACACTAATAAATGTAAAACTGCGAAGTCTGCTTCATTTATCATTTTACACGTTTCGAGTGAACTATACGCTTTAAAAAAATCGTCTTTCGTTCGTCGCCCCGGGCAGCCTCCAAAAATCTACTGCCTTGGGCTGAAGCCCCTTCAGCCCATGCCTAAATACGGGCCTGGGAAGGAGCTCAAACGTGTCCCATAATTGTGCTTTAAATTTTCTCTCGAGAACTGTACACGATAGAAAAAATTTATCCGAAATCATCATTGGTCATTTTTGACGTTTGGGACGTTACAGAAATCATCTTCCTTATCATGCTGGCTCCTCAGTTCAGACGGGGGGGGGGGTAATTATAATAATGCAGGAATAGAGGTGTAACACGGGCTTAAATTGTCATATAATAATTACAGATAATAAATTTACTCATACAGTACATTTTCAAAGTTGTTGAATCTTTCTGATATTCTTTTGCCCCTGATTTGAGATTCAAGTGTACTGAGATGGGGCAGATTAAAATTGAACATTGTTCCTAGGCCAATGAAGTCAATTTTAACCATTACTAGGGTATTGGGACCCCTGAACGTTCTGTGACCTAACTCAATTTTTTTTATCATGCTGGCTCCTCAGTTCAGACGGAGTTAGTTGTAAGAATGTAGGAGACAAAGGGTAACATGGGATTAGAAATACACTGTAGGAGCACATGGAATCATAAGTGCACCCAATTTATAATGGCCAGGTGACTATGAACTAGGCTGCTAAAGTGCTAATACCCTTTAGACTTAGACCGAATTGCGGACTTAAATTCACTTCGTTGTCAAGAAAATAATCTTTGGTTTAAATTTACTTGTGTTGATTGATAATATATAATGCTGAATAAAGAGTAGACGTACGTCATGACAAAATTCTGTGTAACGAAATTTTCTCAATAAGTTGACTTGAAAATTTTTGCGAAGCATTTTTTAATAGGAGCAGACTTTTCGGTCACCCCGTATATGACAGAAATCTTTCAAATGGCGTAGTTACTTTTTCTATTTTATTCTTTCTCCATTTTTCTACTTTTCTCATTCCTTTTTTCCTTCACTTGTTTTTTTTTTGTCTGAAAATTCAAAATTTTGCCGCTTTAGGATACTGCCTAAGTTGCCTAACGGTAAAAACGCCTCTGGTCACATGGCTCGGGGGAAGGTAAATAATACATGGGATATAAGTTGACAGTCTGGACACCCTACGACAAGAAGAGACAAAGAGGCCAACCCCAATCCGCTGGCGTCACAAGATCATGGCAGGTGCAGGAACTGGGTGGACAGTGGTTGCTCAGAATAGGAAAGCTTGAAGGAGGGTGGTAGAGATATGCCAAAAAATGGACGGGTTAGTTAGGCGTCAGTTGGCCTTTAACCCAAGTTGAAAATAAAATACATTTTTTATTTTTCATACAGTTTCTGAAAACTGCATTTTCTACATGATTTTAAAACTTTTTAGAGAATACTTTTTTTTTTAAATCTTATGTGTTCTCCTGTCGTTCTATGTGTGTTCTCTTCTTTTTGTCATTCGGTTTTGCCTGTTCCGATTTTTAAACATGTACTAGTCTCATTTACTTTTTCTATAATATCTATTTTGTTCTCTTTTTGATTTTTTTTCTTTCTTTTTTTGTTGTCCTCTTCCCTGTCGACTCATTTTTTCTCTCGCTTTTTTTAATTTTTGTTTTTTCTTCGTCTTTCCAGGCCTTCTACAATGTTCCGCAAGGGTAGATTCAGAATAGGAAGAAATGTTCGACTATCACAAAATTGGCCAAAATGGGCCACTTATTCAATCTTTTGAATAATTTTCAATTTTATGTAGAGTAAACTTAAGCGCGAAGACAGAGGGCGTGGAATGCTCCTCTGACCTTTTGGATCTGTCACTGATTTTCTGTAGATATTTTGTGCTTCTCTTGTTTTCTTCCTCTTCCGTCTTTCAGTCATTTTTTTTTCGTTTTCGTTTTCCCTCATTTTCTGTGTTGTAGCCTTTTTCAATCTTTTCAATATTTCATATTTTTCTCCATTTTCCTGCCATTGCCTATATTTTCTACATCTCACAGTATTCTTTCTTTCCTTCTTTTCCTGTATATGTTTCTTCTGTTTCTTCCTTTTTTAAAGCTGTTTTTGTTTCTTATTTTCTTTCCGTTATTTTCCAACTTTTCTGCCCTCCTTGTGCTTCGTGCCTTCTTGATTTTTTGCCGTCTTTCTTCTTCTTCTTCTTTTTTGGCATCATATTTTGCTTTCTTTTCCTCTGTCTTTTTGTCTACCTGCTCATACTTTTTTTTTTTTTTTTTTCGTATACTTTTTATCTTGAAGTAAATCTGCCCTCGCATTTTTTTTCGGATAACGAAGTCCAGGACCAAGGGTAATAGAATGCACAGATACAGCCGCATACTAAGGGCTTCGCATGCTGACATCGTCAGAGTAATTCACGTGCAAATAATCTCAAGAGGAATTTGCGACTTTTAACGGATTTGCATTATTCTTGACCTACGTTTTTAAGTTATATATGTACAAAATCAAAAATCTAATTCTTAAATCAGCGATCCAAGAAATCTCTATTTTAATTGGTTTGATACAATAGTCGTTTGAAAATCCGAAGTTGATGGAAATTTATGAACATTGTGTTCTGTTGAAAAATATGTATAAGTTCTAAGAACTGAACATAAATTTGCTATGCGCGCAAATACCAATGAGAATCAATAAGAATATTATCTCAGGATAATAAAAAAGTTGTCTAAATTCCTTTGGAATAGATTCAGAAGAGTAGGTATGTTATTACCTTTGATCCAGAATGATTCCTATAAAAATGGTATCACTAACTTTCAAAATTTCACGAATAATAAAAATGTTGCATTCCTGGACCATTCAAATTTTGAGCCACCTCCAACCTCGAGGACAGTATTTTTCCAGTTGGGGTTAACGTGATGTCAATAATGAATTAACCAACTGCACAAAACCGAGAAATTAAATTTTCGTTTTGATATTGTTCTGAATTCTTAGCTTTATAATACAGAACTTACGCAGTTTTCTCGAAAGTCGAGTTCTCTTACGGGACACCCTGTATTACTAACAAAAGATAATTTAAATTTCACCAACGAAACTGAAGCGAGAAGTGAACCTATTTAATGGCATTCATATTCGGCCGCGGGCGTAATGAATAAAAATAGAGAATTGACAGTCGGGAAAATAGCTACTGAAATAACGAATTTTAAAGAGAAAAAGGAATAGCAATTCATTCAATTTTCTTATTTAGCGGAGATGAAAAATCTATTCTAGTCACATCTACCCACAACGTTTTCTTCCAAAAATAAAAATAAAATAAAATGAGAAAAAAAAAAAGTTAGACAAGAACTCTTTGAGTGAAGGTAATTTCTGAAGTGCACTGCATAAAAACATAAGTATATTGATTTTAAAAGTGGATATTTTTGAAATAAGATTTGACAAATTGTTGTTGTACGCTATTAGGTACCATTTACCCCTTTTGTTTTTCGTTTTCTCGCACTAGCCAGCATACAGTATTGCGTTACTATATTCAGGATTGATTTCGGTGAAGAATAAATTCATTTTTTATGTTGAAAGATGGTTACATAGTTGTACGGCTGATCGGAGAAAAGTCATGTTTTCTGTCATGAAAGCATAAAATTTGGTATGTTGGTGCCAAAAAACATAGGTAATGATCAATTTTCAGATTGGAGTCAATCCATTAGATCCCCTCCCAGTCCGCCAGCTGAAAAAAAAGGAGGGTCAAAATTAGCCTTTAGCCAACTAGCTTAGTATGGCACTAAGGCGTAGAATTTAATCGATGATAGAGGAAGGTATAGCGATGCACGCATGCCAAACTGGCCCCGGGACACCGCACCCCCTATCCTGGAAACGCCCCGAATAGATCTGCGTCAGAATAGGGGGACACTGAAACGTAGAATAGTTCATTTAAAAAATTGAAACTCTTTGGATTTCACATATTATTATGTAAAAAAGAAAACTTGCAATTTTTCGTATCCCTCTCCAAAATGCTTCAAAGGGGTTGAAAAATCACCCAATTGTGTTATCCATTAACACACAGGCCTTACGGAGACGGAAACGTAGAATTTACGACATTTTTTCAGTGCCTCCGAGTCTCACGAACAGAAGGGACGGTAAAATTACTATTCGAACCGTTCTCTACATCCCTACATATTTATTTCTGACAATTTTTTGTCACCTCGGATAATTTATGATCTTTTGTGTATTTTTGACTTCATTATGATGCTTGAACTTCGTAGAATTCCCTAAATTTGCTTTTGAAGTTTGAAATTGTGGCATTGAGAGTGGGGGCAGAACATAATTTTGAAAAAACAATTTGCCAATCGAATATAATAGATTTTCAATCACTGAATTTATTTCAGATATCGATTTGCCCCAAAGTTGAAAATGGTGGCACAAGGGGAGGTTGAAAGACAACATTAAAGAAGATCATACCTATCAAATATTAGGTTTCCAAGGTCGTTGAATTCATTTTTGATATCAGTTTAACTATAATGTGGAAACTCTGCCACCGGGGAGGGGGAAGGGAGCACACATTTTAAGAAATACAATATGCATATGAAATAGCTGGTTTTCAAGGTCTCTGAATTCCATGTTGATATCTGTTTGACCCTAAGTTGAAAATTGTGGTATCGGAGGAAAGAACACAGTTCTCGCAAAATACATTATTTATATGAAATATTGGATTTCCATTAAGTATTATTGCAAAAGGGTTGTGTGACTTACTTGTCACTTCATGTGTATCTCCAAATAATTATACTTTCATCTTGTTAGCCTTTTTTCCTTTTCCATAATATTAAGTTTATATGTAGTAGAGAATATTCAACAAGTTTACAGAGCAGGAACATCAAAATTTAGGGAGGGGGACGCATTTTGTCCATGACGATAGACATCTTGTCTATGGCAAAAGCACTATATATCCAGGACTATTGACAAAAAGTTTCAAGAATTTTCTTTTCCATAGAATTTTTTGAAAATTGTGCTATCACATGCGGCAATAACTATTATCTGGCCAAAAGTGTTCGTTGTAAAATCTTCTATGATGTATATAATAATCAAAACTGACACGTGGCCTTGGCAAGTGTCAGCTTTGATTCTCAATGTATCACAGATGATTTTATATCGAATACTTCATTGTTTCTTCGATTTTCTCGTCAATACCATTGACCATCTTGTAGTACTTTTTTTGCCCTATCAGTTAGTGCTCTAACCTTGTTTTTGCAGCTGTCGGTTTTGATTGTGACATCTTAATTTTGTTTTGTTTGATCCATCGTAGTGTGGTATATTTTCGTTCTGAAACGCATTCCATTACTACACTTTTCTTCACTACACATTCACGGTGCAGTAAGTGATATTTCTCATCCACGTACAGTGTTTTGCCTATTTGCACCCTTGGAGTAAAATGGCAAGTATCGGTTTTGATTCTAACCTCCTTAAATATACTTTTCCAATCTTTCTGAATAATAATACCACACTATTGGGAAAAAACAATTCAAAATTTTTTTATAATATGAAAAGTATTGAGACAATGGGTCGCTGTGTGACCAAGTGGTATAGTCTGCCCGCTTCGCAATCCTTGCAACTCTGATTCGAGTCCCTTCGACGCTAGAAAGCTATTGATATTCGAATGCCTGCATTAACATCCTAACGAACACTACGATTACAGTATCAATCGAGGTGGAAAAATAGCGCGTCGTGTAACCCCCGCCAGTTCACACGAACAACGTACTACAATCGCAGGACGTGTTACTACCAGATCAGAAAGGTTGGTACTGTACGTGTGCACGTCGTGGATCGCTTACTCAACGTCGTGAAACACGCGGCTAGGCACAGGGGAGGAAAACTCCAACATAACAAAGCCATGGGGAAAGCCACGGCAAACTACCCCGACTAACCTGCCCAGGAGAATCGCAAGTCAGGAACCACGACTGCCAATGTCCGGCATCGCATATGGCGCCTGAAGAAGAAGACAGACAAAATGGTAACGTCCACGACGGTGGACACCTCTCCTTGTGCTTTTTCTATTCAGGAGATGGTAATAAATAATCGAAAGTTGGGCTTCAAATTTTGCTGGTAAAATATTCTCAGTTTCTGGAGAATGACCCATGCAGTTCTTTTTTGGAGCAGATACGAAAATATTGCAAGGGATCTTTTTTTTTGAGGGAAGTCAAAAGAGCTTCAATTTTTGCATGTACTAATTTATGTTTTAAGCCATACCAGGAGACCTCTATTATGAAACTTTTATCACGATACCACAAATCGTTACAGTGGTAACTTGTACAGTAAACCGTATCATATAAGTTACCACTGTAACGATTTGCGGTATCGTGATAAAAGTTTCATAATAGGTCCCCAGGCTAGTTATAAGCCGAAGGCCGATTTGGACCTATTGCTATTCGACAATTGTGGACCCAGGAGGATCTGACAAATAGGCTCCAATCTTCAAACTGATTTGTATGTCTTTCAGCACCAATACACCAAATTTTATGTTTTTAGCGTAGCATACCTACACAATTGGTATGGAATTTGCCATCAATCAGGCGAACTAATAGAGGGCTTATTTCAGCGAAGTCCCTTCTAGTTTCTTAGAAACGCCAATAATTGCGAATGGTTTCATTTCTAGTCGACGAAACATCGTGTTCGGAAATTTAATGTCAAAAATACAGAACATTCTAGCATTGGCATCTACTTCACGAACAGCGAGCTATACCTACTCTGTAACTACTAACCGTCAATTAATTTCATCAGAACATGAACGCGGAAGATTTTTGTATCTGCATCCATGAACTTCAACCGAATAATAAAACCTTACAGACTGTCGACGATTATTATTATTTTTATTTCTTTGTTGATTAGTGTTTGTAAATATTACATTTTTAATATTGTTCTGTTGTTACTTAATTAAATAAAAAGGGGCACCGAATGTATTTCGTATAGCAATTTCAGAACGCGTGTAATCCGAATATCACTGATATTTTTCTAGTAAAAACGAAGTTTTGCCCAAGTTTATAACCACGTCACGTTTTCGACTAACAATGCAGGTGAACGTGAGGGGATACATTTTTCTAAATTATTTTGTATGCAACATGATGGATACTTTTGATAGAGTCACATTTCGTATATTAAAGAAAATAAGAATTTCGATACGACGTTTCTTACTGGCGATGCAGAAATGCATTTTACCCGGACTACAACATTTATACATAATAAATCAAGTGTTTTTTTTTAAATATTTTATCGCTCGTACGAAGAGAACATGGCTTACGGAAACATCTTATTAGGACGTGAAAAAATAAAATGGGGATAGATTTTATCCGCATTCTCGGAACGCTGCAAATCTATATTCTTCATATTTTTTTTCTTTTTTACAGCAATGAATATTAATCAATTTTATTATCAAAATTGAAAATATTATAACACGACGAGATGGAAGTCCGTTAAAATCTTTTTGTAAAGAAGTAAATTATGGTAAAATGAAGAGAAAAACTGAGCTGCGTGATTAATTCCGAGTTTGAAATTTTCCCCGCGATTCAAAATTTAATTTATAAGACTAATGGCTTATTCATTGTTCTATTTTCTGTTATGTAGATACGTCAGCACCTACTGGAATTTTTTAACAGCTAATAAAAGACTATTCATGTGCGTCTTTATTTCTCGAACTTACGAAAATACAGTTTTCACTTATTTTTCTTATGGAGCGAGTATTATTAGGGTGTTATTATTATTAGCCTTATTACAATGCATGTATATTTTAAATTTAATATATTGCTATCTAACTGATTAGGATTTTGGCAACCAATTACATTGTTTGCCTTAAAGTTGGGCACAGGATTTCCCTCAATCTTGCCTATAATAGAGCGAGTATTACAATGCTGTCCAAGAATAGGTACTGTAATCCTGCATTTGGTACATTTTTAGACTCTTTTAAAAGTGGAGGGACGGGGCTGTCCTTTATTCAGAAAATTAAACGAAAGACTTTCATGAATATCACGTGAAGATAGTTGATTTTAACACGCCATGGAAATTCGTGAATTGACGGTTCAGTAGAATGCTATTATCTGTTCATCCAGTTTTGTCATACGCAGTTGCAAAAAAGCTCAACATCCTGCCACATGTGAGAGAACAGTATTTTCGTAATCAGTTTAGCATATTTTAAAGGTGAATTAATTGTAGCATGAATTACGGATTGTTGCGGAAGTACGTGACGAAGGTCGGATTTATACTGTATCATTTCCTCGACGGATGTCCGGTTGGTCTATGCGCGTAAAAACTTTATCCCCGTATTTTCTCGAAACTAGTAGGTAGGTATATCGGTTTAACTTCACCAATGAAAATTATCGCTAGCTAACGCACATGATTCATATCGGTGTTATTCGTTGTAAATTTTCAGCATCGAGCGAATAGTTCAAACGAGTGCTCAAGTTAAATTTTTCTCTAAATACGTATACTTCACGAGAGGAACGTTCTTATGTTCACTGTTGTATCTAAGCGGTCAAATGAAATCTTATCAAAGTAAGTTTTATCGTTTTTCCACGCTTGAGCAGTTATAGATGAGCCGATCCACCAATTTGAATTTCAACTTTTCATTATGCAATACCAACTCTCTGTTCTAGACAGCACAAGGCTTCAATATTTTTGGTTTGCACCGCTTGCGTATTGCAATACATATATCCAAAGGCGCAACAAGAAAATTATACCGCCTAGGTATAAAGGATCCGCTGCTTAACCCCCCCCCCCATCTCCATTAAAAATTCAGTTTTGTAATTCTTTTTTTAGGAAGAAATCGAGTGAATAAGAAAAAAAAATTGTCACGTTTTAGGAAAAGTTTCGCATGGAGACATATGTCACCCTTTTCCCCCCGAGTTGCGCCAATGGCAATATCTCGCCTTCACTTGCAGCGATTATTTTTATCTAATTAGACCCATCTTCCACTACTTAATAAAACCCGTGGTGGAAGGCGATGAATATGTATTCAAGTGTCTCTTTTTTTTTAAATTTTAATCGTTCACCTTCGAAATTTTTCTTCATAGAAACTGTATCAAATTTTCAGACATTTTGATTGCTTTTATTTAAGGCGGTACCCTGGGGCTTTAAAATTTAACACAGGATTTACATAAAGGATTTCTTGGCAAATACTTCACATCGAAAGAAAGATGAGGCTAAACCAACATGTCCTGAAAGTAGAAGATATTCTGAGCAAAATTAAAAAAAAAGTTCCTATGTTCAAAATTGAATTCTTGGTGTCTGGATTTGAGGGTATTGAAAAAACCAAAAATAGAAATTACCCAAAAATGTAATAAGGGGAATCATTCCTTGACTGATATTTCATGCTAATTCCGAACATATGCCCTTCGAGTGACCCCTCCTATTATCAGTTCACCATATAATTTGTCACTCAAATCTGCAAAAATCATCGCAGTAGAATTATTCAGAATAAAGCTAGAATGATGCTTAGGATCAGGCGCTCTATAATAATGATACATAACCTTCATAAACCTTCATAATAACAATAACTGATAAAGAATGTCAGCAGGTAGAGGGGAGGGGGGCTAAACGGTGAGTAAGGATGTTTGATGTTTGGTAGCGCTCAAATCAAATAACGTACATTCAGTCTTCAGTGCTACGGACTATATAAATAGAGGTAGATAATTACCGTAATCTAATTAAATTACCGGTGAATTGCAGGATAAATTACCTTGTTAGATGCCTTAATGCCTTATATAATTTACTCGGTACTAATTTATCCAGGTAGCCTTATTCTGCAACAATACCTCTTTTTTTTAATGCAAACAGAGCCGCATGAGAGAACCAAGCAGAATCTTGAAATTCTGATAACCTGTGTATCTTGGAGGATTAAAACTGTTCTGTCCCAGGCAGAGGCTGGGGGCCCACCAACGTTCGCTCTCAAGAAAAGCTGTCGAAAAAACTATTGGAATTATTTTTTCTTGCTTCGTTAAATCCGAAAATCGTGTCGGATGGAGATGTTTTTGACACCTCTCCGATTAAAAGCCTTGAAATGAAAATTCCATGCTTCAAATGGGTGACATTGACTCGGTTTGAAAAATCGAACAAAACATCTACATAAAATTTATTGGATCGTTGTTTTCGAGGGCTGTAACAGTTTTTGTATCAGATCCAGATTTCTCAAAGGGAGGCAAAACCGACTTGATTTGGAAAATCAAAGTCAGTTCTTTTGGGTCTTTGTAATTCGAATGTTCCATCAGATTTTGAATTTAGGAGTCTAAAAACTAAATAACTTTTCGCAATGGAAAATCATAATTATTTTGCTTTTAAACATAAATGCAAATAGCAGACTTCGAAAGGGAGGGAGTGAGAAGATCAAAATAATGCTGAAAATCATTTCGCTCGTATAATTTTTCCAGTTTATTTAATGCTTTCAGTGAATTTGAGGTGGAGTTAAGTCTCAAGCCCCATCCCATCCCATATGCGTCCATGCTTTTAAATTCAATGTTATTTTCATATACCTATATCCAGGGATGTACCGATAGGGGGACAGGGGCGCACCCCCTCCTACTAGGAACTTCTTACTCAGCAGTTGGGAAAGTTTACCATTTCAGTCAAGCGAGTTGGAAAAATCCAACAAGTTGAAAGATTTTTTTTTTGATACTTGGGAATTGAGTTGAGAATTTGGGAAAACACAGCACGTCACAAAAGGTTTTTCTTCTTTTGCATTGATACTTGGGAATTTTGAGTGTTGATGAGTCAGTTAAAAACATCCAACAGGTCAAAAGGATTTATTTATTTATTTATTTATTTGCTTTGATACTTGGGAATTCTGAGTTGAATAAGTTAGGACTTTACAATTTTCACCCCCCCCCCTCCCAGAAAAAACAGGAAAAACTCCTTGCATATATCTTCGAGAAGCCAATGTCAAATGGAATACTAATCTATGAAAAGATTTCGCCCATATCACGCCCCCAGTGGCTTCAAAGACAACTTGATTTTTCAGTAGTTTCTTTCTTATTTTTTGGGAGGGAGGGGGGGGGGCTTTCAAAGGATTTTTCGGGAACTAAGCCCCCTCAAGCCACCCCGCAATTTGTGCCTATTCTATCATCTCCTACTGGCTTGACATATTAAGCTGCAACACCTGTATTTTACTTAACACAACCCTGACGATTGCTTTGATACTTTTCATATCATCTTTCATCTTCGTTCATTCAAAGGATAAAATTTCTATTTTGGTATTCAAATCGGACCTGGATCGAAAATCAGACAGAACATTCGCACTAAGCGACCGGAGAAGCCTCCAATGTATAGTCATCATATTTAAAATTTTCATGTTGATAGACTTCTTTCGGACCCTTCGTTGACTGATGATATTAGTTTTAACACGTTAAAAAACTAAACTTCAGCACTTTACGATTTAGGATCTCTTTTCTGATCCTATGTTGATTCAACAACGCGCTTAGGTACCCAATGCGCAATCAGTTACCCGCGGGAAAGTTACCCATTTGCAACCCTCGGTTATCCTCAGATTACCCAGAAACCTGTCAGTTACCCTTGGTTCCCCTCTTTAGTGACCCGGGTAACTGACGGGATTTTGCGCTTGCGCATCGGGTTATTTGAAATTAATGGATGGGGGGGGGGGTCAATAAGGGACACAAGTACAATGGAATGATTGAGTTGGGAAAAAGTTTTTGAGCAATGCAGTTTTGATACTAATATTGTTACTGACATACTAGAACCAGAGGGAGTGAGGGGTCGTCGCTTGAGGTCAAGATAGTCGAAATTACAACAATGCAAATACATGATACACACCTATTGTGTACATAATTTCCAAACAGGATTCAGACCTGCCAACCCCAAACATTTTTCCTTAGATTTAAGGATATTTGGACTCGGTGAGAAAGTTTAAACATTTTTTAAAGGATTTTCGAAATGTTAAGGATTTTTGTTAGGATTCTGAAAAAGGATAAAATGATGTTTGAGGGAGCTGGTATGTAAGATTTTTCAAAGGATTTTTCTAAAGATTTTTTTATTAACTACCTGAGAATTTTTCATTGTGGTTTATTATCGCTCTCACTGATCTTCGAGGTTGGCAAGCCTGATACAGGTGGAATGCACGTAAACAAAATACTATATGCTGAAATTTAACTCAGTTTACTCAATGTTACCGTCATGTTACTAGTACCCCTTTGTCTATTACGCACCTTAATTTACGACAGTAATTAGTTTTTTCAGAAAAGATGGTAATTCCAGTTTTCCCAGAAAAAAATAATTGAATCATTCTCTTTCTCCAATTTGTGGAGAAATGGATGTTCAGCATATTTACCCGATCACATACCATTTCGTACCCAGCCGAACTCTTATCCTTACAGTTTCCTTTTAATGAAACGGGCAAAAGCAAGATGCAGGCCCGTAGCACACTTTGTCAGTTGAGGTAGGGCTGCTCGAATTTTAGGTGCAGTATGTAAGAATTTAACACCTATTATACAAATAGATTTATGCGTATACTGCTAAGAAAAAAAAAAGTTGAAAAAAATAGGTGGGTGCAGAGTTGAGTAAGATCGGGTTAAGCCCGTAGGTCCTACTTCCCTATTCTCCTGCCCTGATGAGTGAAAGCAACTGTGCTCCTACCCCCGGCCCTGGCGCCACTGATTGATCCTCGCAATAAAAGAGATTCTCTGTATCAATAAATACAATGTAGCTCAGACGGTGGATCACGAGACTGTTATCAATGATACGACTATTTTATGCGTGCAAGAGGATGGGTGGGGGGGTCAGCTCATGCCAAGGCTTAGTTGAGTTGGTCAACTTGGAAAGTTTTTCGGTAGATCCGAGAAAATGTTAATGAACGAAGATGAGTACGCATGTTACGATTTACATTTTAAGCATTCCTGCTCTCAACTGTATTCTGTATCTAACCCTTTATAATATCCAGACTATTAAAAACACTATAAACATGAATTTAAGATCTCGCGCCAATATTCATAGATGAGCAAATATTATGACTTCGCATGACTCACTTATACTTTCATTTTAATTACTTTTCAGTCAGTGTAAATGAAATCAATATTATCAGTACTGAATAGAGAGAAAATCAAATCAATGAACGCGCAGCCCTCGACATCCACTGCCGTGGAGGAACTACCTCAGGTTTTCAACGTTCGTTATTTAGGATTTCGCGAAGCAAAAGGTTTATGGGGCATTAAACACACGAGGAAGCCAGTTGATGCAATGGTTGCGTCGGTCAAGGAATCTCAAAGTAATCTACACGTCATAAAACTAATCATCGCAAACGACGGCTGTAAATTGGAATCAGTGTACAATAATAAAATAGAAACCAGGTAAACCTTCAACGATGACTACATATTATACACGTATTGTAAGTAAAAGAGTGTAGGTACTAGGTACGTTATTCTACCTATACGTAGTAAGCATACATCTGCGTTTACTGTCCTCTAAAAATAGCATTCGCTCATGAGTAAGGGTATAACAGAGATTAAAAACTCGAGTTGAAAATGTACATATCCAGAATAACAATGTTTTTCTATAATTAGACGCAGCATTTTTCTCATAATGTTAGTTTTCCAAAGGCTCTGACAGATAAATACTCATACATTTCGTGGAAAGAATTGCCTGTTTATCGATTGCAGAAATTTTTGTTTGCAAAACATCTTGTACGAAATGTTTACTCTATTATACGGAAGAATAGGAATGAAAAAAGATACCGAATGCAGCTATAATAACACTTTTTGTATCTGTATATGGTATTTACTTTCTTAGATAAGTTTTGAAGTGTGTAAGGTTATTTATTTATCTTATTTTTTCGTCTTCCTTTTTCAATAGATATTTTCCAATAGAGACAATATCTTACGGAGTGCAAGATTTAGTGTACACCAGAGTTTTCGCAATTATTATCGTGAAAGAGACGACGGACTTCCCACATCAGAGTCCATTTGAATGTCACGCTTTTGTTTGCGATAGCAGGCAGTCGGCGAGAAAACTGACGTACACCCTAGCGGCAGCTTTTCAAGAATACAGTCGTAAATTACGATCAACCGCTACCAACACGAGTTTAGATCAAAAGAAACGTTTTGCAATCGATCTACGAACTCCAGAAGAAATTGAAACCGAGTTGAGATTACAAGATTCAGAAGCGTAAAACTACCTACCTACTACACACCTGATTCTCGCTTACTTCGAACTTTGGTTTCTAAATGAGCTTATGCTTATAGTATATGCGAATGTACCCACAAAACATGTATCTCTTTGAAATAGAATATTGTCAAAAATGGGTCAAGTCATTTTGGTATATTAAGTAATTTTTTTTTCTTTTTAATGTAGGAACAACGACTTATTTGCTGGAGTGGGCTGGGAGCAGGGTCCAACTTCGACTGCAAAATTATAATTTTGCCCACCAGTAATATTCTGAGATCAATATACAGAAATAAAGAAGAAAATGAACAGTTTCTTGGTGAATAAGCAGGGGGAAATTTGAAACTAGAGGTACCAACCATAATTATTACTGGAGTCTTCATTTTCATAATTCTAAAGTGATACGACCAATTACATCAAATCCAAGCCCTAGTTACTTTATGAGACTACGTCCTACGTAAGTATGAGTCAATGGGTTTTTAACCCCTAAGCCTTAACCATTACTTTAACTCCAACTCTTTGAGTAAGCTAATGAATGTTGACTTGCGATGACACTAAGATGTTGAAACATGATTGCATGATAGGTATCATGATGACTTTTGCTGACACAATTAAAACACGCCATTGCTGTATGAGGTGATATGTGAATGTGATTGGTGATGGCTTAGAGAGCTTACAGATGGTGATATTGTCATTGTTAAGTATATAGCCTTCAGGTTTCACTATCAAAATCAATTGTAGTTTACAGTTCACACAATTTTGTAACTTGTCATTTGTCATTCAATTTCTCCACTGAAATCCTGAACTAGTACGCAGTATAATCATAGTCCTGCCTGGAAATTTCTGGATTCAATAATAAAAACTGAATATCAGAGTTTTAAGAACGTCCTATTGTGAAGTGTAGTTTGAGAAGGCTTACCCATTGACGAATTTTAGTGGCTTCTTCTTCCTCCATTAAATAATTAGCCAAGAAAAAAACTTATTTCAATATTCTTGTTTTTTTTTTTTTAAATTATTTTAAACCTATATAAATCTAATATAGAAGCAAAAAAAAAAAAAAAACAAAAAAAAACAGGAAAGCAAATAGTTATGAAAAATTGTTTTGTCTCCCCCAGAAGAAATATACTGTAGGTACCTATATTGGTAATTATCCATAATCTATGATACACATAGAGAAAACAATTCTAATATCAAATGTGATGTGAGCAGGGATAAAAGACCAAGCAGTGAAGCCACCAAAAATTTTCTTGATTCATTTATGTAAAATTGTCTGGGGAATTAAACTGTGTGTTTGAAATTTTCCTAGCAGCATAACTCACGAAGATATAAGGACCTCAAAAGTTGAAAAACATAAAAATACATAGTTAAATAAGCTCTCTGTAATGTCTAAAATATTGAGAGAATCGACACATCTTGAATTCAGTGGTGTGATAAAGTTCTCCTGAGGTCGGCCTCTTCCACATTTCTAGCTGTTTTTTGTTTTTTTCTCTCGTCACTTTTCGACGCGACTTGTGATGGACCTGGACATGAACTATCCTCATACTTGCTTTCTGAGGTCGGCCTCTGCCACGTTTCATCTGTGGTTCTTCTCACCGCATCATTCTTCAGTACGACTTGTAACGAGCAGAACATGAGTTATCCTTACTTTCTTCACGCTACATAAACGTCTTACGGGTTCAAATTAATAATTTTTTCGCTCATCCGATAACCCAGTAGGAAACAGTTAGTTTAACTGTGGAACTTTCTAGAAAGCAGTAGGATTTTTGAACAAGATATGTTGACTCTAGCGTCATCATATACGATCACCGACGAATTTTATCAAACTGAAAGTGACTGTACTGCATTATACCAACTATAACGGCTTCAATTTCTTTATGTTCTGAAATAACCAACCCAGTCATATATTGGTATAAAAAGTTGTGTTTTGCATACTGGAATCCCTTTTACGTGAAAATCCGGATCCTTTCAGACGTTTGACGAGCATGTAACGCATCAATATATTGCTATAATATACCTATATGATATACCTAAGGATCAGATCAATATTGTAGCAGAATAGGGTTCAGTTTATTAAGACCACCTTCATAGTAGTACAAAGCATACGCGATTCCATAATATTGTTTCGAATTTCGCTTATTTCTCTTAAACTTCTGAACACATATTTTGTTCTTTAAGTACAGAGCACTCATTTTTTGTTTGCATATTCGTAAACAAATATTTCATCTAACCATTTTCTGTTTCTTCTATATTCTATCCTCAGAATGAGGAAGAAGAAAAAAAAACCTGAATTATTCCTCCTTATCACTGTCACAAAAGTAACTATAATAGAAAAAATAACATATATCCTCAAATAAGTATGCCTACCAAATCTAATGGATTCTATTGCCCTCATCTAAATCATCATCAGGATTTTCTGTTTCTAATGAATATAGATAGATTATAATAATGAATCTTCATCAAAATAAGTTCGAATAATATATAAAGTAGAGAAAAAAACTCACTCATGCTAAATCATTGCTGTCATCAATTTCAGTACCAATTTCTCGCTCTTCCTCCAAAGTATCATCCTCAAATTCGCCACCATTGAAACCATAAATATTTTCAATAGTTCCAATTTTGACTTCAATTATTGCAAAACGATCCATATTTTTCATTAACATTTTCTAGACAAAGCATATCATTTACTCACAAGTTTTGTATCACAACATCACAAGGAACACCGAGCACCGAGGTTTATGCAATGGTAATGCTTGGAGTAAAAATAAAAGTGACTCCGAATTCAGTTCTTTGCAGTGTTATTAAGATAAATTCAAAATTTTGAGCCAATAATCTAAATTTTCAACTTTCCTTTTTCATTAGAAAAAAATAAAAATAAAAAAAAATAGAATGAATAAATGGAACCATCATTTGAAGGAACTTTTTCAATTATTTTTAAACCTGTATAACCACTTGGAATGATAAAGCATCAGGGTTGCCAGCACACAAAATTGATGAAAACTAAAAATTGCTAATTTTGTTTGTTTTTGCTGTCCTAAGCTCCTAAAACATTTGCGTTTTCACAATATTAGTCCCACGCTGCTCGTATCGCTTTTATATGTGTTAAAGGAGACATGAATTAGAGGTAGGAGTAAGTGGTTAACTGAATTTCTTTGAGTCTTTCTTGGGCGAATTTTTTTTTTGGAAACCTGCTTGAAAGTTGAAACTGATGAAAACAGAAACGAGTACTCAATTGAAATCTGAATTCGCTATGCTGCACCCTTTGAGCATTATGCTCGAACACTCGAAGCAGGGATGGAAAGTTTAAGCCGATAATCGCTCATCAAGTCAAAACGTAAGCTCATTTTTGAGCGCCTTTCAGGCGCTTAAGAAGCCATTGCCTTCTCTGTTAAGTGCAAAGGAAGTCATCAAAGAAGAGCTGAGTCGCTGATTGGCTCTTCAAAATTTTTCATTTATTTTTATTACTTATCAGTAATTCAGATTTTTCCCATTGCTCAAATGGACGCTGTTAAGTAAAAAGAACTTGAGCGACACAATCTGTTTTCTGAGAAAACGTAATATTAAAAGCCAATGAATAACGCCGGCTTATGGACATCGCGTTTACTGATGAGCTTTTTTCAACGTGGGTACACATTTTTGAATTGGGGGCCCAATTAAAAAAAATTCTACTTTTTACACTCTTTTTAACGATACTAATTAGCTCATTTTGTCAACAAATGTCGCTCAAGTCCTTTTTGCTTAACAGTGTCCGAATGCTCATTGGTCATCTTGAGATTTGGAATTTCGAGTTTTAATCAAAAATGAATAAAATAGTACACCGTCGTCAAAAGAATGAAGCTGGTAGCTGGTAGGTTAGGCGTTAGCTGAAATTTAATTTAGAAATATTGAAGAGCAGTAGAACTTCACTGATGATAAAATACCGTAAAATCTCGAATATAATACGCGCTTTTTTCCCAAAAAATTTTGTCCTCAAAATCAAAATTTAAGGTGCGTATTATACACTTTTTTTTTTTTTTTTTTTAAATGAAAAATGATACATTACACAGAATGAATAACTGTTAAATTCTGGTGCATGCACGAACCAAAATGTTGTATTTCCAGTAATTTAGATATTTAGATGGATCTTTGGATGATATCATATGGAAAGAAGAAAGCGATGACGATGACGACACTGACGACGAATGCCTATATTATAATGGGCCAGATACTGTTATTACTTAATTGAAAGTGATGAAGGTTAAGTATTTTTTGAATTTTTGGACGTGCTTGTGCCAATTTTTTTAATATTCTGCCTTTGTAAATCTTGATGCGTATTATACACAAATTTAACTTTTTTTTGAAAAATGTCTTGAAAATCTGGGGTGCGTATTATATTCGAGATTTTACAGTAATGTGAATTCTGCGGTCGATTTTATATCAGGGCTGACAAGCCAATCATCATTGGCTTAAACTTCACGATTGGCTTATAAGCCAATGGCCGATTTTGATTAGCTTGGGAATGGCTTTTTCATAATTTCATCAACTGCTTCCAGCCGTTCATGATGTAGTCGCCCGGTCGAGCACGATCCACGATGCACCATGCACGAGCCGTTTTCTTGAAGGAAAAAAAAAAAAAAAAAAATTCATTGGCTTGTGCTACTTCGATAAATTGATCGGCTTTTTATTGGCTTAATGCTTTTTGAAGGATTGGCTTTTGATTAGCTTCACAAGCCAATCAAATACGGCTTCTTCTTCTGCTAAGCCAATCATTCGCTTTAGCTTGTCAGCCCTGTTTTATATTGCATTGACTCGAGTGAAATTACCGACTTATTGAGAAAAAAATAAAAATAGTCGATAGCGAAGCGCTGAAAAGTTAATGATAAGAACAAAAAGCCAAAGCTAAGCTGATGAAATATTCTGACATTTTGTGAAACCAGCTGAAGCCAAAAAAAGCGCATCGCGATTCATTTTCCATCCTTGGCTCGAACCTTGTTGAAGATTGCACCCTACAGTCTCTGTACACCCTACGTGCTGAAACGCAAAGTTTGTGCCCAGGGACTGAAAGCTAGCCGAAAGCCGAACGATTTCGGCATGAAAGCCAAAGCTAAAAGTCGGAAGCCGATTGGGTTCGAAATCGAAAGCCGAATCTTTTTCGGCATTTTTCGATTTTTCCAGAGGTGCTTAGCCAATCAGATTGGCTAAAACTAACAGCTAAAACTAATTTTTTTATTAATTGGCTTCGGCTAACGGCTAATGGCTACAGGGCGCTGATTGGCTAGCTAACGGCTGAAGACTAATCCACATTTTCGGTAAAAATAAAATAGGTGAAGTGGTAACTTGGTTCCAGTTATTTTTCTTTCCCGCAATTCTGAGTCTGAGTTTGACCGAGTTTGCAGTTTCTATCCAAAAAACGCAAATCCATCGAAAAGGAATAGGAAAAAAATTCAGTTTGAATCTAGTCAAAAGGGAAAAGGCAAGAAATTAGCAACATGAAATCAGCCGTTAGCTTCCGAGTTTTCATTGGCTTATGGCTAGCTAATGGCTAAAAAATTTTCAATCGGCTAGCTAACGGCTGGCTAAAAATCTCCCAAAAACTGCAAGCTAACGGCTAACAGCTAATGGCTAATGGCTAGCTAAGCACCTCTGATTTTTTCCCCAAAAACCAAAAAGTGTAGACTACTACTACTGATAATGAGAATTGCCAAAAATCAACTCCTCAGAGTCCAAGACTCCCTAAAGACACATAGACACCGAAGTGCTAACAGGGGGGGGGGGGACGAGTAATAGTATTGTAAAAACTGCCCGAAAATCCGAAAGTTAAAAGCTGGAAAGTCGAAAGCCGCACGATTTTGGCATGAAAGCTCAAACCAAAAGTCAAAAGCTGATTGAGTTCAAAGCCGAAAGCCGAAAGTGGAAGCCGTATTTTTGAAAGTCAAAAGCTAAAACTGAAAGCGAAAGCTTTATGGTTTGGCTTTCAGTCATTAGTCCCTTCCCGCTTCCCTGTTTGTGCCCATATTTCCAACAGTGCTCTGAAGACTTAATAGCAATCAAAAGGGATCGTGAGTCCGTTGAATTTGCACCTCCTAAGGTCTGTTTTAATATTCTGATTCTCTTCCCAGCTGTCAGACTAAATTATCACATTACGTCATAGACCTTCATTCTGTTTTTTCTTATCAAAAATTTATCAAACATCAATCAAATAACAGTAGTACTAATTTTGAAAAAGTGAAAATTCCTCGATGTGATGCAGTTCATTATATTTTACAGTATAAAACATGAATGAATGAAAGAGTGAAACAGAAATGTTAAAGAATGTTTTTAGTTATAATGAATGCTCGAAACTGTACGTCCGAATTCATTCGGAAGAATCGCTGATCACTATATGCCGATATTGTTATGGCCCAGGAAACGCCGCAGGAAGTACTACTACAATTAGAAAATCAGAAAGATGTTTTTTGTTCACCCATAAAACGTAGTGAACGAATTAAGGTTAGCAAAATTCGAATCATACGCGTACTCCATGATTTTATTTCTTGAATCATTTCGATGCTCTATGCTCACCCGTTCTTGCGTATTTTAATTCTGTATTCTACATTTTGCAGTATACCTGTTTTACAGTTTCCAAAAATTATGTCATTTTTGGTGCTACTAGTGGAGGATTATACACCTTCAAAAGAAATCCATACTCGTTTTGGCAACTTATTCCTAGCAAAGTACGTATCGTATCATCTATTCCTGTTCCATCAGTAGTTTTGTCTCGTAATTATTTCAGAATTTTAGATATTTGAGAATTGATGCCTTCTCTAAGAATTAAAGAATTCGTGGAAACCATCTGATTGGTTTAGCTGTCTATACTTACTGTATTCAACATATCCATTTATTAAAAACTTTTTTTATGGTCAGTGTATTATTTATAGAAGTCAGTTATTTGAGATTTGTATGTTATTGTTTTTCAGGAAAATTCGGTGACTTTCGTTTCAATTTCATCGGCTGAAAACTTCATTGCTTTTGCTACCAATAAAAGTATAATATGTGTATTAGAACTGAACGAATATTCGAATGGCAAAATGGTGATGCGGGCTGACGACCTCTCTGACTCTGAGATTACGGCATTATGTTGGAGCGACGATTTCAGCAAGCCAACTCTGTACATCGGCGACAGCAATGGAAGAGTTTCTCTTTTAAAACTGTCATTTCTGGTATGTTCTTCTACTCTTCTAATGGAATTTCCCATATCTTAATTTATAATCTTGCCATTGAACGAATTCAATTTCAAAATTGCAATCAAATTGAAGACAACCAAAAGCAGCAAACTAGCTGAATACTAGTTCCAATCTGCAGATATTGGCAGTTTTTAACCGGTACTAAAATAATGCTTGGAAAGGTATGTAGCCATTGTGGCTAGAGCTAATGCCCCGTAATTGGCCCTAACTTATTTTGGGAAGATCACCATTCAGTTCATGATAAACTCATTTTTGAAAAGAGCTTACTCCGAAATGCTTAGCCACGCCGAAGGATCCGGCATTTATTTTTCGAGAAAATGTAAAATACTAAGTATTTGTATTTTGAACAAATGTTCAATCAGTGCCTGAAATGCTATGGTATTTCAAAGACAGCTTTCACGTTATTACTATTTTAGTATCATTGTACTACATCGGCTCAGCCGATGAAGCCAGTCAGCAAAGCTCTGTGGCCGAATTAACGACGTTTTAAGATTCTTATCGAACTAAACGTGACAAGTCATCTCATCTTACTTTATTTCGCTAATTCATGTATTAATGTCACTGTGGAACGTTTCAGAGCAAAAATATTCTCCATCTTCCAACCACGGTATTCATGACTTTAGACTCGAGAGTCATTCAACTGTGCTGGCAAAACGAATACCTACTGGCGTCGACCTTAACTAGGTGTTATTTGTGTGACACAATCAAGGAGCAATTCCGACAAATTGGACAGCAACTGAGAGACGGGTTTTACGGAGCTACCTTCTTGAAATGCGGTACCAATGTTCGTGTTTTTTGCGCCCGACCAGGTTCGAGACTATGGGAAGTGGATTTGGATTCTGTTGTTCACAGTACTCATCAGTTTAAGCGACAACTCGCCGTTCCACCGTCGACGTTTATCAGCATTTTCGAAGAACCAAAGGTGGTTGAGGCGAAACCGAGCGAGATTGAATGGTCACAGCAGTCATTCAACTTCATCAAATTGTATGATCTGCTTGGAAGGTACATAGTGACGTATAGAAAAGACGCCTTATATATTTTAAATATCGATACAGTAGGTGTCTTGTTTTGGAATAACTCTTTCGGCGAGATTGTCGATGTCCAGTGTATTATGAACACGATATTTGTGTGGAATACAAACGGAGACTTACACGAATTGGTGCTCCTTCCGATAGAAAAGTGCCTTTTAACACTGTATTTCAAAAAGTGTTCCAGGTTATGTGTCGAAGTCATTTGCCGTTATTTTGATACACTGACGTCGAACAGAGCGCTGTCGGAATTGAGCCCGCTGTGTGATCTAGACAACTCGGAGCTAAGTAGTGAAGAAGCTGATTTACTAGCTAAATTCAAAGAAAAAGTGAATCGGAGTACCTTTAAAGACGTCGAGTTGGGTTCTGGCATCCACATAGTTAATAACAGGCATTTTTCGTCCTTGTTATTGGATGATAGTAAATTAATCGCGTCTCGTAAGCACCGATCATTATTGAGAAGTGATTCGGAAGAAGGGCGCAAACGATCTCACAGTTTACCCTCGAATTTGAAGAAAGATAAATCAGAGAATACGAATTCGACTGACGGCTGGAAAGAAGATAATGAGCAGAGTAATTTCTCAATGCATAATGGAACTGATAATTTGTACTTGGAAATGGGACTGTATAATTCGCCGCTCATGACGTTAGCTTCTTACGAGATACTGGAGGACGGTCTGTTGGAATTGGGTGCTAGTGTTTCTGAGAAGTTCAACGAAAGCTCGAAGAACCTAAAAGAAAAATGGCAACTGCTGGAAAATAAGCTGACATTTCTCCGGAATAAAAAACCGAATGAGAAACTGGTGACTGTACCTCGTGATAATCATTTTGATGCCTATGGTGACATGGAAATTGAAGCTGAAGAGATTGCAGAGCCGGTTGTCAATTCCAAAAAAAAGAAATCAGGAGTTGATGTTGATTACTCGAAAATGATCGAACTGTGTGACCGGGACGATGTTGATGTTTTTGAACTAATGAATGTCGTGGTTCGCGAGTATCAACGTCTGGCTGAGCAGTACGGAATCGCGAAATACGAACAGTTTCCTTTCAACATGTCTGAAAAATCAGTTGTCAAAGTGAAGAAACTGTTCAAGTCTTTCTTCGCCAAAGACACGCTCCTGAAATGGTTCGTACACGAGGCGTTTCCGATCAACGAAGATGCGAATGTCTCTGAACTCTACCCACCATTACTGCTGGAAATATATTCGCGTGACGAATTGAAACAAGACTTCTTGCTGTGCAAAGTACTCGTTATATTTTCGGAATTGATAAGCGCGTCCACAATCCTAGAGACTGTTAAATCGTTCGAATTTCCATGTTATTACATGTCATTCTGCTACATTATGAAGTACTTTCAGAATGGAGAGGTGTTAGAACGCAATAACTGTACTAAAGGTGACTGCACTCATTGGCCGTTACCTGTGTACCTCAACACTATGCTACTAATGGTCAGCCTGGATCAGATCGACGTATTCTGCGAAATGGGTTTGAAGAAAAACATCGACGTCAGTGACGTGGTCTACATGATGTTACATTTAGAGCATTCAGAAAAAACCATCTCCGAGAACAAGGAGAAGTACAAAACAATATGGTTGATGTACTTGCAAAAGCACTGCGCGCGAAATCCTTCTAGTCTCAATAACCCATACACTACGAGTCTGGCGGTGAAAATATTCACGATGGTGAACGAAAAAAGCGAATCTTGTTGCGTTACGTGTTGGTTCCTGTTACCAGAACCGCAGTCAGCTAAAATAAAATTTTTGGGACTCGGGCATTCGTTACTCGCTCATTTTTGGCACATTTTCCAGTCGGCTTGCGTTGGCGATTGTTCCTACTCTCACGAAGCACTAATGTTAATCAGACGGTCAGTAAGTGATACCAGCGAGTACGAAAATTACGCCCATTGCTGCTATAAGAATTTGGAGTCCTGTAAACACGGAATTTGTCAGAAGTTCCAGAAGCAGCTTTCATCAAAACCAACTGCCTTCTTGCTGTTATCATTTAACATCATATGTAGTTTTTGCTATCGGATACCAGAACTGTGGAAGTATTTGTCAACGCTTCAGAGGGACAGCATGTATAAAATCTTGCATCCGGAACATTTTATCCAGTTGGGTAATATTGGTGAAGTGGAATCAGTGCTCCAGGAATTGACTAACGACGACGCTCGTAGACTTTTGCAATGGAAAACGACATTAGTGGACGGCTTTTGTTTGAACTGTGAAAGTAAGATACCCGTGAATCGAGAGGACACTTCGTGGAACGAATTGGCACTTCTAGTTTTGCGTCGCTTGGGAGCCCAACATAGTCTACATATTCTTGACGAATTCTCCGAGCATATTAAATTGGAAAAAAGGTAAATTTTGTAGTATGTGTTATTTGACAAGTATATGAAAGTGGTTATAAATCAGATCTGATGTATGTACTGCTTTTATCTATAAGAAGGCAAGAAGCAACGTTGCGCTTTTGCACGACGAATCAAATAGGCATTTAAAATGATAGGTTTGTGGGATCGTCCACCTAATTATGAAAAACAATTTAAATCAAATGAAACGAGAGTTGAAATACTGTAAAATCTAACAGATGTCTGGTAAAAGGTTTGTTCAAAACCCCACGTTGAGTATGATGGTATTGTTTTAAACTTATCCCATGGTTTTTCATTTGGAGTCATAAACTTGCGTGAAACTTGAATAGTTCGTTCATTACTTTTCAAGTGTCAACCTTAACTGCCCCCTTCATTGTTGGTTTGGTAAGGATATGATGATCACTGGAGAAAGAAGAAAGGAAAAGAATTATCTGATCAAGTTAGAAATGACCATCAAATATACCGATTTTAATACGTTAACCATTAGGCATACTTTTGTACCTCTGACAGCTCATGTGGGTTACGAAAGCTTTAATTTTTAACGATTTTCTACTAACAAGTACAGCGTTATAAAGTCGGAATCTTATGGTCTATATCTCTATATTGCAGTGACACCCATTGCATCGTTAAATAAATCCGTTATTTCTCCCAAAGTTATTTCTTGGTCAGAAATACATAGGAGGGCTGAGAGCATGAAGTGGTTAGGCCCATGTTTTTAAAGTGGCAGTTTATATTAACTGAGATTATGTTGAATGTTGGTTGACATTATCTCCACTTCTTGCACGTAGTCTTCCAATAGTGATTGACCGAGGCCAAGCCTTATCATGAAGCACGCACCATCTAACACTAAATGCTTTTTCCCCATTGACCAACGATCTTTTCGCTCTGCTATCACAAGCGGCTTACATTCGTTTCGAGAGATGATTACCAGGAAACCTGATACATTAATCTACATGAATGCAAAAAGTCGTATGTATATCAGTTAGTGGATAATACTATTTTGACATGTGATAGCAATAAAAATCGTGTATATGTATTTGTAATCTTATCTTATTTATTACTATCAGCCTAATACTATTTGTCTATTTTTTTTTTTTTTTTTTTTTGTTTTCCGCTGATTGTCTGTTTTATGGGCTATGGCGATTAATAAATTCTGATGACTTCGAATTGTTTGCAGTTTTTATCGATCAGTAATATTGACATCGATTCCTCGGCTGAAACCCGATTGGATGGAAACGGTTATATCGGCTGTATCTAGTCATTACAACGTAGCACCTGCATCTGCAAGTGTAAGTAAAACTATTACTTAATCTGCTGACAAACTCATTTTTTGTTTTTTCGTTACATAAAAGAATTTTTGAGAAATGGGTGTTTCAAATTTCAGTTAACTGCTTAAGAGCAGACTGCTAACTCGAGCTCCTGACAAACCCGGATACAAAAATTTCGTAGATTTTCTGGTTAATTTTTTTGTACTGGGTTAACAAAGTTGATAATTCTTGGTAATTTCTATGTGAATTTTTTTATTCTAATATATTTTTGTGTCTGTTTATGCCACTTTTGTAAGATCAAAACCATTTTCTAGAAGCCCTGCTTAAAAGTGACTGTACCCACCATAAGAGGCTCGCATTTTCGAAATGGCTCAATTAAAGACAGTTTCCTCTATTGAATTCAGTTTCTGAATGTAATATTTCTGGCTATGGAAGTGAAAATTATGCACGATTTGGAATATAGGTATCTATGTTTTGATATTCGTTCATTCTTTGCTTTTTGTTTCGTCGTTTGCAGACTGCTGAGCAAATAAGCCACAGACTGAAACTCGATAGACCGGACAAAGAATTCGAAGCGAGGACATCAGATTCTCATCACTGGGGTATCGCCGTTAATTTAGAAGATGGCAATCAGACAATATGTTACTGTTGCTCGTTACCTTTATTTTCCAAATCTTTGATAAAGGAAGATAATGGAGGTATAATGGTATTTTCATGTGGTCATACGTATCACACAGTTTGCCTGAAGAATAAAAATTGCACTGCCACTTGTTTAGTATGTGATCGATTTTTAAGATAGTAATCATACACTCTGGTTATCATTAAGTTTTTAATATCAATCATGAAAATCAGATCCTCTGTAAGTGTATTAATCCTATATTTTAGGCTGATGCAGTGTTGCCAACTCTCTTGAAATTTCAGGAGGTTTTCTGAAATGTTGAGTAATTTTCTGTAAAGTTTTTTATATGTACTCGAGAATTTGCTTAAAATTCACGGAAAGGCGTATTTTCCTGATTGCCTACAATTTTCAACCGATTTCTCCTATACGTTTGACACATTTCCAAAATTTCTTTTCACATTTTTTTTTATTTTTTTTTTATTTTTTTTTTAGAAAATTAAAATGTTTTTGGATTTTTTGAATTATATTGAAAATCTTGCCCTTCCTGAAATTTCGGACCATCAGTATCGCTGTACGGGTGGTTGAGGAATGACAATGTCCATTTTTGTCGTTTCTAAGTTAAATTAATGGGGTCTAGGAAATAATAAGAAATAAAAAAAAGTTTTGTTGTAGCCGTCATTTTTCACTATACTAATTTATTGCATCTGTGAGCGACGTGTATTTGCTGAATTTCCATCAGATTTTCTTTGAAACTCGAAAAATGGACTTTGACCTTCTTGACCCGAAGGTACCGAACTATCACTAAGGTTATTGTAAATTATACAGTGCATAAAAACATCCATCGAGTGAATGCTTAACTATATTTTTGTATTTTGTAAAAAAGAAAAGAAAAAAAAAGTTCACATACCTTCTGTTCACTTTCTCTATGTCTTATAAGGTACATGATGGAATCTTATAACTACGTATTTATTTAAACCTAAGTTCTCAAAATATGCTCGTTACCTGTGTAAGATTTATGTTCATGTACCTACTCATTTAGACTTTTTATTGTTGTGTGTTAATTGATGAAATTCTTTTCTAAGTAAACATTTTCGTTAAATTCCTTTCAAAATTAATCCTCCTAGTTTTGAGAGGTAAGTATGTATTTTTGTTGGTTATATTTTTGTAACGTTTGGTTTTGAGCCGTTTTCTACACGGGAGATGAAAACTACATTATTGAAATTATATTAAGAGTTAAGACTGATGCAAAAGTCTCTCACCTATTTTGATAACAACCAAAAAGTTGACGCTTAGAAATGTATTTGGCAGCTAGATTGATGCCGTATATGTTGACCAGTGAGGTATAAAATAGGAAGAAATCGATTAATTTTCGTCCATTGCTCGGCAGGGCCGGTGCGAGGGGGGAGGTGTCACACCTCCAATCATTTTTCATTCGGCAATTTTGGCAAAATTTGGTTCAATTCGGCAAAATTTTGAAACTAATATTTCTTTTACACGCCGATTTCACAATTTTTTCTAAATACCAAATGAAAAAGTTGGAAAAATTCAACAAATCGGAAGTTTTTTGGATTTTTTTTTGCTTTCACGACTTATTTGGCAGCTCAGGCGGGAATTTTCTGTTACGAAGTTGGAAAAATCCAAAAAGTCGAAGTTTTTTTTTTTTTTGCTTTGACGGTTCATATGGTCTGAAAAATGTGAATGAAACTAAAATTTCTATTTGGCAAAAATTGCTCAGACCGGCCCTATTGCCCGGGTACAAACATTTCCAGTTTTTTTCGCCCTTTAATTGGAAATAAATTTAATAATTTCCTCCACTTTTTAACCAACGGTGAAAACTTGTACATCTCTGGTAGTAGTCGATTCGAAGGAATTAGCATTTCGTGTAGATCGATTCTGTTTTCATTTTCGCGTTGTCATCCGAGTCATCCAATGTGAATGAGTCGATGTTATTTTTTACTTTTGGTGACTTGCGGCCGGAAAGAGACAAATCAAACATCAATCTTTAAATTAAGAAAATTGCAAAAAAAAAAAATGAAACAGCGTACTTATCCATTTACATACGTCGAAATGCAAATGACGTCAAATGCCTTTGAAAACTTTAATTTTGGCGACTTAAAGATTCCAATGATTTTCTATTTTGCATATCTACCTCTTCTGTTACCCCGAACATGAGGTACATGACCAGGGAACTCATCGTCGGTCATTTTTGCTTCCGAAATGGCGGTTTCCCATGCCCTCTTTATGGGATCCTAGCCAAACTTAACAAGAGTGGCAGATCGTGTAATCTGGTAGCTCAAGTGCAGATTCAATGAATAGATTTTATCCATGAACAGAAACTAAAATAATCTGAATCTGATTCGGATGAAATAAATCGAACGCATAAAAAAACAAATATTTAATCTTCTTTCAATGATATTTGAAATGTACACATACAGCGGTAAGTAATTCCCCAGAAACAGCTAATTCCTTGCAATACTGTAGTAATTCCGAAAAAAATTTAATCATAACAACTTACTACTGGAGACGAAGTTAGTGAGATCGGTAACAAGGGGAATTAAATATGTAATCATCTACGAGAAACAACTTTTATGTATCAACGATAGTGATTCAAATTTAATGCAATTAGAAATAACTCTGAATTTAAGCAGCATTAATTAGGAATTGCCCATTTTATGCTAAAAAAAAAAGAAGAAAAAAAAAAGGATATTAGTCGGTTGAAATATATGTGAAAAATTCCGAACACCAGCTGACACCTCAGTAACTTCAGGTATTCTGCTTCTAAGAATGATTTTTAACATCGGTGGAACTTATCGGATAATAAATAATTGATCGGTAGTCGTAAAACTTCTCTGAAATAGTTAAGTAACGTAGCTTTAAAAAAGTACATTAAAAATTGTTTACATTAAACAAAAATATTAAAAAGTATTCAACATAAATCCGTAATAAATGAATAAAAAAACAGTTATGTACGTTTGATTCAACAATATTTTCAACATTTTTGTTAAATCAGTTTTCCAATCCCGCCACCAATTTAATAAAAGTTCTATCATATAAATATATTATATACAAATGTAAAATTGAAACAAAATAAGCGACGTAAACACAAAACAAGGGGAAAAAAGAATTAGTCGTACCCATTTACATTTTTTACAAAAATATTCAGAATTAACTAAAAACTTAACATAGCAATAGCAATGTATTGTAATGATAATAATAGTACAATAATAATCATTGACATTAATAATAAAAATAAAAATAATTCCTCGATACACATGTAACAACTTCTTAAAAGTGTTAATATTCACAAACTGAAAGGTCGTATTTACTTTAAACTATCGTACATGGTATATTAATATTAACAATAATACCTTAACATTAATAAATAAAATAGTGTTTCATTATGACACTTACAAGGTTCAAACAAGTTTATTCGGTTTTCTGGGAACAATAAAGTTCTTTCAAAGACTTTAATTCGTCTATTAAGGCTTTATTTTGAGCTTCCAAAACTGCTACTCTGTTTTCTAAACACTTGATGTATTCTTTTTTCTTTCTTCGACATTCCCGGGCTGCTTCTCTATTTTTTAATAATCTTATCTCTCGTTTTTTAGCTTGGTCTTCTGGTACGCCGCTATTACCCGCATCGTTATTGGTATTTTGCATGACTACGATTTCTCCGGGCACGAAGAACTGACCATCTTGGCCAGCATAATGTAAAATGGTACCGCCGGTAGTGGTACCTGCAGTGGTCATTGTAATGGTAGGTAAACCCTGAACATCTTCACTCTGACTAGGCAAATGTAATGTTTCATTTGGTAAAACAGACTGGTAATGGCTAGATACTGACATTGAGTGTGAAGATAATTCACTGTCTAAATTCGAATCGCAATCAGAACCGGACGACTCGATTTTGGGAAAGATTTCTCCACCTCCTAAACTATTTTCAAGCTTTCTTCGCGATGGACTGTGTGACATAATGTCTCTTCTCTTCTTGTTATTAGATCGAGGCGACATGCTTTCTTCATCATCGCTGCCGTGAGTTTCAACAACCACTTGCAGAGTTTGAAGACTTCCTTGGGGAGTTTGAATAACAGAATTTGGTTTACTAACTAATATAACATTTCCTTTCGTCAGTACTGTTGGTTGAATGTTCGCGGTAGCACTTTGGATAACTGACTGTTGATTCGGTTGAATTACTGATTGAACGCACGTCACTGCGATACTTTTTGGGCCGGTGGGCGACTCGAGTGGATCAGTTTCGTGGTTTCCATTTTCTTCGACCATTTCGTCCATCTCCTAAAATGAAAACGGGATGAAATATCACACTTTTGACAGATGTCATAAAATACGCGTACGTAAGTATCGTGTAGCTCAGTCGGTATCAACGAATAAGTATTTCGAAAATGTGTGCATCGTGAATGGGAACGATACATAGACACCACAGGGAAGAAACATGGGACTGTGAGTTCGTCTGGTAATGCTGCATGTATTTTACATCAGTTTCATATGCTAGTAAATGTTTGGTATGCAGTTAACTAAAAACAGACAGCGAATTGCAACGCTCGCAAGGTTTAAGAGGAGTGAAATGGTCCTAGATATACTCGTTCCATCACGATAAGAAGTAGTTTAACGTAATGTAAAATGAAAATATGATAGAAATCGTGTACCAACTAACCTTGGTTGTAAATCTCATTTTTACGATGCGTTACTATGATGATAGAGAAACCATTACGAGGAAAATTGGGATATATACAGGAGAAAATAACTGCTGTCTGATTAGAAACAGAATCGTTTAATTTTAAAACTGAAAAAATATACAAGAGAAAAAAACAATCGTATGTGTATTATGACGAATAACAACAAACTTTGCAACACGAAAAAAAAGAAGAAATGATTACCTCATTGACGGCGTGAATACGTACAGCCAGTAAACGGCCGACCTTGTAACGTTTTGTAGGTTGATTTTAGTGTTAAAATATTTCTGTAGGGTGTGGTAAAGTCGTAAGTTACACCGTAACACTCTGTTGTTCAGTTTTTGCCAGAAATTGTTGAGAACACATGAAATGGATGGAATGGAACCTGAACTGATAATTTTCACTAAACGGAATGAGAATGGAAACCAAACATCAGAAAAAATTCCTTGTTTAATGCCTGTTCCCTATTTATATTACAATATTTATGATGAAAACTTGTTAGTCTTTCATCCATCCACCCAAAATATTATTTACAAACGAAAACTCAGAAAACCAAAGTCGCCCCCTCCCAGTGGAAATGTTCTGAGAAACGTCTGATATTATCCGGGAATTGGCAATTGGGAATTACTTTTTCAAACCGCATATTTTTTTGAAAAATGGGAATTCTCATTATTGAATATAAAATGATAGATTATTACGTACAATGTTTGGTGATGCGGAAAACATAGTCGGTTAGCATACCCTGTTACTTGATTGTTTATTTCTGGGTTTCCCGATTGTTTTTAATTAAAAATTTAAACATTTTTCTCGAGAAAATAGGAATCGGGACTTCTTGAAACAAATTGTTTTGTGAAAACTAAAATATTCTCTATTGAAAATATTCAAAATATCGGGAAATGAGAAACTAGAATTTTTTGGGGGGAAATATGCCAGCATCTACCTATCAAATTTGCAGTGCTTATGCCACAGACTCCTCAAGGTGACAAATTTACTTTTGGTACACTTTTTACTTCACCTTGAAACTCGTGGCATCGGGGGCAGAGATAAAAATGTGTCAAAGTACAATATATAGATATGGAACATGTGGGTCATTTCATAGGAAATTAGAAAAAACCGAACACATTTTTGACTTACTATTTTTTCTTTTACTTCAAACGTTTTTTACGTGTGGAGGCTATTGCTTGAATAACTTTTCATAAATGTACCGCTGAGAAAACAAAAAATTGATTGGAAACAGTGGTATTCGGTATTGTAATCAAACAGACCGTACATTTACCTTTTCCTCGATGCACAGTCAGTTACTCTGTAGTTACCCATTTATTACCCTCAGGTTACCCTCAGGTTACCCTTGTTCCCCTTTAGTTACCCGGGCAACTGACGAGATACTACGCAATTAGTTACCCTCTAGTTACCCGCGGCGGAAAAGTTACCCGTTTAACCTCAGATTACCCTTGTTCCCCTTTAGTTACCCGGATAACATGTGCGATTTTTTGCACACCGGGTCGAGCTTAAACATAATGGTAAAGTGCCATTTATTGGTCAGATTTGTTGGACGGTCATATCTCGAGCTCTAATTACATGGGGTGAAGTTATTTTAGAATCTATGGATACTTTCATCCTTTCTCTACAACATATATGACAAAATGGCGCTGCTATATCAGCCCTTGGATTAATCCACAGGCATCCTACGAAGGGTCCAAAAACCACATTTTGGTAACTGTTGCCAGTTATTGGTCTGCAAAATTTTCTATTTTTAATGATAGGGGAAAGTAGCCTATAATATGGAAGGGCATCTTTGAAATTGCCGTAGTTCAGCCCCTAATGAAGTTAGGGAAGTCGTTTTTGCGCCAAAACGTGTGTAAGGAATCAAATTTCATCATACCTTCTAGAAGCTCATTATGTTGAAATCATTCTGTGTCTTACAATCAGCAAAAAACAAAAACATCAAAATTAAAAATTAAAAAAAAAGTTCCTAATATGGGATGATAAATTTATTCGAAAAAACACATAGATTATTCATGTACAAAATTCGCAAGTTTTGGTGCTTTTCAACTCATGAGCACTCCTTGTGGCGCCATCGTTGGCATTTTCCACCTTTACCAACTTCATTGCCTTTCCCATAGCATCTTCGCTGTACAGTTTGCGCTTTTTCGCCATCTAAAACCAAAAATTTATGTAAACAATCGAATTCCATATTAGGCAACCTTGTTTTTTTTTTCAACGCAAACTTTGAAGTGGAGCATTTGTATGAACTTTTAGGTGAAAATTGAATAGAGAAAGTGAAAGTACTTACTTTGAGCTTTATTTTGATATAAAATTTATTAAGGTTTCATCGCTTATAACCCCTTCAATTTTAATTTCAAAATAAAAACACATGTGTGAAAAAAATTATCAAAAACACAAACTTGTTGATAACTTTACGAGAAACGATCGGATCACCTTGAATTTTGGTATGGAGCCTGGTTACACACCACTACATTTAGTTCCGTACTCGTGTAGAACGCACGGTAGAGGCAGGAAGGGACCGCAAGCGAGTTGCGATCATTCTCCTCCTTTTTTTTAATAGAAAAAACAACAGATTTTTCAATGAAATGGCAAAGAACCCCACACTGACAACTGAATGAGTTACTATATTTACTTGAAAATGAATTTCTGATTTTATCCTTTCTTCTTACATTGAAAATTTTCCTTACCATATAACTCTGTTTTCCCTCAAACTTGTTCATTTGCGTTCTGATCGGAACCCATGTTTGCGTGCTTCGTAGATTAATACTGGCAACATGCATGTCTCGAAGGTTTCAAATTTCATCCTTGTCCTCAGCTTGTCATATTATACCTATGTTATTATATAATTCTTTTCTGGGACCCAGAAGCTTCTTCATGCCTAATTTCTTCGTTGATCCATTTCTTATTCCATTTTGTTTTTTGTTTAAATGTTGTTATTTGGCCAAGATACCAGAATGTCCCTTTACCTTCTCTATTTCCATGTTATTTAAATGTAGCCTGCACTTTGTATGTCCCCGTCATGTATTTGATTTTGTTCATATTTTATTTACTTCCAAGCCTACTTCTCTAAAGTATTGCATTTTCTAAATTTTAAGCTTGAAATTTCCTTAAGATAAGTAAGAGTAAGGTCAGGAAATATTTTTGAACCGTAAGAAGGAGAAAATTATTTGCCGCGGAAAAATCGCTGGACTGCGAGGACAATTTTTATAGCAAATAGAAGAAATACCTGCAATAAAATTTTTGAGCATAATTTTCAATCAAAACCATGGACACCTTGTAGACCCAATTATGGTAATTAGTTTCCATAACTGTCTTCTACTTTTTTCAAGCAGTTCCACTAATCTATCAGTTATTAGCAATGCTAAGGATAGAATTTTCTATTAAATTTATACGAAATTTCTTCAAATGTCTGTGTGTCTTTGCCCTTTAAAATCTAAGAGCAGGCAAACCTATCTACATACGAGTACATGCTACCAATTCCCGATGTGCAAAATCCCACCAGTTACCCAGGTAACTAAAGGGGAACAAGGGTAATCTGAGGGTAACCCAGTGTAACAAATGGGTATAACTTTTCCGCCACGGGTAACTTAGAGAGTAACTAATTGCGTAGTATCCCGCCAGTTACCCGGGTAACTAAAGGGGGAAAAGGGTAATCTGACCTGAGGGTAACCCGAGGGTAACAAATGGGTAACTTTTCCGTGGATAACTGGGTTACTACTAGCGGATAACTGATTGCGCATTGGGAAGATGAGTTGCCTACTTACCCGCTTAAAGGGAAATCGCATATTGAAACACCCTCTCAATCAACATTAATCGCCTCGTTGGGATAAAAGTTCTGGTTAGTTCATCACTATTTTTTTTTAGGTAGAATTAAGTAGTCTATTTATAACAATTGTAATTTTAAACGATTAAATGTGGCGTTACCTACTGATCTAAAAAAACTTTCAAAATTGTGTTCCATGTGAGTTCAAACTTCCTAGCTGTGGTTCTATAAGAAGAGAAGAAAAGCCAATTGCAGCGTTGCAAAATTTTGGGTCAATATCAGCTAAAAATCTTGCTTAGGTATGTGATGTATTATCCGACTTTGCAATGAGCGCCTTTTCCCTGTACCTGTACCTGTAGGAAAGTTATGAAATCATCGTTGAAGGAAAGCAAAAGTTTGGAAAACGTTTCAGATATTTTCCCCAAAGAATTTCCATGAATGAAAAGCGCTCAGGAAGTTTTAATTTTTTTTTCTTTTTTTTTTTTCTATCTGATACCGACCCTCATCCACTATTGTGGAATCGTCAGTTTCATAATTATAAAGCGCGGATTTCAATATGAGACGTCACACCCTTCTCGATTTTAGCGCCCCGAGATCAACCACTTGAGTCACCCTTCGTGCAACGGTAAAACGAGTAGAGCCGGTAGGATCAAAGATGTACCGTACTTCTTTACGTCGTCAAGTTTTTGAGAGTTCCTTTTTTAATTCGTCTTTGATCCCAGGTCTTTTCAAAGTTACCCACACGGAGAATACGATGTCGATAATGGGCGTTGTTTACAAGATTCTACTGTCTAATTCGGGGTTGTGAAGTCTTGTTCAAATACAATTAGCAAACGTCTGAAAAGAATCGGCTACGAATTTTGTGAAAGAGAAGCCATCAGCCTTCCACGTCTTGTGTGAATGTTTGTCCTTTCCAGATTGGGATGGCGTTCAGTTGTTCTTGGTTCAGACGTGGTCTTCAAATACCAGCCACTTATACCACTGTAGGGAGATGCGAGTACTCGTAATATGAATTCCAGCATTATTGGTTGTAGCGTTTTGTAATTGGGTTTGGATTATAGGTATAATTTTTTTTTTTTATTATTATTATTATTATTATTATTATTACCTAACTTTATTCCGTCGGAAATGGAAATGTGTTTTTGCTCATCTAGCTTCTCGCTTCTAGCTTCCAGCCTCAGTATAAATAAAGAATAATAATCTATTATATAAATTGAAACGTCAGTTCCATCCTGTCCGCATCACGCTCTTTCTGCACGGTCGATTTTCGTGAAATTTGTTTTGACATATTGGCTTTTACCCATGGATGGTTTATAGCAAAGAAAAACTTCAAACAGTTCTTTGGTTGAGCTGTATTCAAGCTCCAAAGTCATCAAAAAGTGACGACTTCTATGGACATTTAGGTGTAGTAATTGAACAGGGATGAGACGAGGTTCGTTTTCGTTTTGAAGCGAACAGCACTGTTGAGGCTAGTACATGTATAAATTTCTAACTTTCAATTTTTTCGGCTTCCGTCTTCTAGTTTCTAGCTTCTTTTACTTATTCTCACCATTTCACTTTTACTAACCTTTTTTTTCTTCTCTTTTTATTTCCTTAGATAAAAAAACATAAAAAACAATTTTCTCATAAAATTGTACGTAAGAAGCCGATTGAAAGCTGAAAAACTTTTAGCTTCCGCTTCCGACTTCCAGCTTTTAACTCATTCAGCTTGCAACTTCTGGCTTCTCAAAATTATTATCCTAAAACTGCAAAAACTGCCGGCTTCTGATTTCCAGCTACCAGCTTTTCCGCATCCCTATTTTCCAATGTACCGACGTGTGGTAAAGATGTTAGAAATATATTCGTTGAAAATTCGTCCACCCTGAGAGTACTACTTAATGAAGCTGAAAAATTACTGATTTTGATGATGACAATTACAGCATCCGCGGCAACGGTCATTCACTACTCTGAGGTGACTAAAAACTTACCTCCGAGCCACCGTAATAACTCAGAAACGCTTAACTCATGTGCTAATATTGCACATTCATGAAGATTTAACGAAAAAATTGAATTTAGTAGACATATAGCTCGAGAATTTGTACCTGGATCATATTCATACATTAAATTAAGTCATCAAAAAAGTAACGAGTACGACATGGAAATATAATTACCTCCTATTCATTGATTTCCGTAAGGCATTCGATTCGCTGAAGCACGCGAGCATATATGGTCAACGTTAGCGAAACAAGGAATACCTATGAAAAAATTTAGAATCCTTCAGGAACCATACGAAAATGCTGAGGCGTATGTGGTCCTGGACAAAAAAAAACCCGGTCTTCCCCATTAACAAAGGAGTTAAATAAGAAGATTCCTTGTCCCCTAATACTTTCAACGCAGTATTGCAAAATATTTTTTAAAATCTAAAGTAGGAAAACAAGGGGTTTAAAATCGATGGATGGTAATGTTGAATAGCTTGCGATTTGCGGACGACCTGTTACTGATAGCCTCAAACTTGGGCGAATTAACACATACGGACGCTGTTACGCGTAAGGGAACCAACCAGCAAAATCGGTTTTTTGAGAACATGTGATTCGAAGTTCAAGAGCCATGTAGAAATTACATATATGACATAGCGTTTACTGATAAGCTTTTTTCAACGTGAGTACACATTTTTGAATCAGAGGCCCAATTTTGAAAACTTCTACTTTTTACGCTCTATCCAACGATACTAATAACTTATTTTGTTTACAAATATAAGTTGGTTCCCTTACGCTCAACAGCGTCCATATGGCCTGGGAATGAAAAATGAATGCGAGAAAGTAGGATTGGAAATAAACGAAACCAAATCGAAATTAATGACGGGAACAGAGAATGTAACAGGTCTAACTATCGGGGATTCCAAAATAGAAAATGTAAAGAACGTATAAGTCTACATATAAGTATTTAGGGCAACCACTGTCATTTACAAAAAGATTGGGAAAAGAACTAGAGATAAGGCCCTGGATGTTAGAAAGAAGGATAAAACCGGAAACCTCGAAATAAAGATAAGAGATATAGGATATACAATAAAGAAATAAAAAACTAAATACGCAGGACACATAGCGAGGGAAGGGGCAAAAAAATGGAACAAAAAAGTAACCTTTTGGACTCCATTCGATAAAAAGAGGAAGAAAGGCACACCCAAGACCAGATGGATGGACGAACTTAGGAAAGGATTCTCGGTGAAATGGTTATGTTAACAAGATCATTAACGTAAATAGGAAACAGGAGGAGACCCAATGTACTCCCCTGCGGAACGCCACTTTTGATACACATTCTGTCTCTGAGCGTGTTATTTAATTTCACAATTTGATAACGGGTTTTCAGGTAAGTTGTAAACCAGTTTAGGATATCTCCCCTAAACCCGCATTTCTATATGTAATAATAGGATAATAATAATAATTTGACAGATAAGCTGTGTTTGGTAAAATTTAAAAATTATTATCAAATAAAAATTCGAATTTTTTTTTACAGCGGAATCAGCCCCCCCTTAGTAACATGCCCTTTTGTTCATATAAAAAGTCTGCCTCCCCCCTGCCCCGGGAAAAATTATGTAGTGATGCGCCTGATACTAATAAATATCCAAAAATTGATTAACCGCCATCATCAGTAATGACTAACGGCCTAAAACGAAAAACTGCTCAAGGAGAAGCCCAACCACGGGTACGTTTTCTGAAAACTTTTCTTTCACTAGAAGCTCGATGCGATGGGAACTTTTGTCGATCAAAGCTAATTGAAACTGTACAAAACTGGTGTAGGTTTGTTTTGGTTCCTTCATTCGAAAATGAAGACCGCACCTAGAATAATTAAAATATTTCCAAAACACAATATTTTACGAGCGTATAATAAAGATTGAAATTCATTCCTCCAACTATTATGAAATTAATTAGCGTCTTTTTGTAATTTAAGCTTCTTTTGTGGGCAAAAGTTCGACGTTTAAAGATACAGACGGTAAAAACAGATTCCACAAAATTGGCGAAATTCTTCCGCTATCGCGAAGAAGTAACTTTATAGATTTCTCGATTGTTCGTTCGGATTTTAATAAAATATTCATCGACTCGAGAACTTCTATTCCTCCTTTGTTTTACAAGTTATTAATTTTTCGCTGAAAAGTCGAAATGTTTTTGAAGAGAACTCGAATTTCTTGTACTTCTTGTTGCCAAACAAGCGTTTTTAATTAAACCGTCCCGAGTAAATACGTCCGATATTTTTCCCAAGCTTAATTAGATGAATCATCGAATAGCTGGAAATCTTTAATACAAGATGGTTCATTTAACCGGGGGCACAGTCGAGTGTACTCTGCGT
The DNA here is from genome assembly GCA_031841125.1 of Acanthococcus lagerstroemiae. Taxonomy (NCBI): domain Eukaryota; kingdom Metazoa; phylum Arthropoda; class Insecta; order Hemiptera; family Eriococcidae; genus Acanthococcus; species Acanthococcus lagerstroemiae. Next base: position 34,535,441 of record CM063107.1, read on the forward strand.
ATCGATGGCGAGTAAAAAGTTATACATTAGAAGATAAATTGGATTAGGCATCGTCGCAAAGTTTACCCAAAAATCCTTTCAATTAAAAATTCTCTCGATTTGTTCATTTAACGTCCATTAAAAAGACGCGCTTAATTAGTTTATTTGCTTTTTTTTTTCCTCTCTCTCTCTCTCTCTCTCTCTCCTCTGTCCACTTCGGTGGCGCAGACGACCACCCTCTTCTCTAGAAACGTGCGCGAAGACACGTGTTTCCTGGCGGCTTACGTTTCCTGCTCAGAGAGAGCGCTTGTGTGAAAAAGGAAAACTTATCCCTGAATTTTACCGAAACTTTAGTGTTAATTCCGGTCGAGACGTTGGGAGGTCGTCCGCTTGAACGTTCGTCGTGAAACGAAGTAATGATCGTGTTTACGTACGCATTCGTATCGCGAATTGTCTTCAGTTTTTGATACAAGTTCGTTCCAGTTTTCGTTTTCGATCGCCTTTCGAATATGATTAGTGTGCGTAGTGATCTGTTCTTCATCATTTCCGTTGCATGGTGCATCTTATTCTTCCTGTCGGGTAAGTGGAAAAGCCTTAGACAGTTATAGTTATCGTCTGATTTCCGGCGAAACATAATTGCGAAACGATTTGACCAAATGGGACTGCATCGATATTGAAACTGATTTTAATATTTTTCGCGAATAATGATAGGAAGAACTGCAGTGCGTATGAGACTCGGGCTAAGAGAAACAAATGCACAAGAACCTAAAGAAAAAATCTGGTCGTAGTATCGTGATGCGGCGACCAGGTCTTACTGGGGTGCAGATACAGGAGGTTAGGTTCCAAGTTAGAAACGATTGCTCTTCTCAGAAATAAATACCTACTGGAACACAACATGAGACAAGAAGGTAGGGATGTGAAGTGATAGTAACTGGCTGTTTTACTCTGACGTCACTATAAGCTTGCTTCTCGACGTGTATTTGGCGTTATCGTGAAAAAGGTGTTTCTGATAACAATACCTAGTCATTTTGCGCAGTAAGAGTAGAATAAAGTGAATTGAGATATTGAAATACCATATTTTGAGAATCCCGTCATCTCATAGAATGAACATTTTCAACCCGGTTTCCCGAAAATATCACGTACGCGATAGACTTTGCATGTAATGAGAGCAACTTGTTGCACTACCGGATTCATATCAATCGAATTATCTATGTTATTAATATTAATTTATAATCAAAGCTACAGAAATCCTAGACGATTTAAAATATTTATTCAAGTCCGTAAATTATGGAAAACAGGCTTTGATTCCTTATTTGTTCCGCATTTTCGATTTTCGAGCAAGTGAACCCCCTCTTTGGTGCGAAAAATCGCTTTCCGTAGATGACATATCATTCACTTCACAAGTGATATTTCTGGAAATATGATTTAATTATTTCCATCCATGTGTTACAAGATTTCTAAAAGTAAGTATGCAATTTTAATCTCAATTTGCTCTATTTGTACCGTTGCAATATGGCTGGAAGACGACTACCTTCATCGGTAAATGGCTTAGATATCAGTTGAAACTAAAAAGGCGTTCTGGTTCCCATTTTTGCAGGCTGCATAGATCATACTCGTTATAGAGGAAAATACTCTTTTGATAATATAAAAAAATAGAACTCTATCTTTTCTCCAATAATGTCAATGAGTCGGTACTCTTTTATTGTGCTGAACAGACTGCTAGCCAGCCGATAGCCGATAGCTTTTAGCCGCTAGCCAGACATTTCCCCAGAAATTCTAGCTTAGCGAATAGACTAATACTCAGTACATAGCGATTAGCGAAGCCAATAGCCGATTCTTTTCGGCGGTTTTTTCTTTTTTGTATTTTGTTCTCTTTTTTTCCTCCGCAGATTTCTACATACAATTCTGTGTTTATCAGTCTTTGTTGTTTCATGATCTTTTCTGAACGATGTAGTTCAGCAAGAATTAACAAATCTTTTCAATCACAAAAATGCATATAGACACTTCGTAAATTGACTGAAATCTTGCATGTTGGTGTATAGTGATAAGATACACCTTCACCTTCTTAGTTCTGATGTGAGCCCCTTTAACAGAGCTTCCAAAAGTAAATTAGCTTATAGCGTTAGCTTTTAGCCATTGGCTGTTATCGATTAAGAGGTGTTAGCTCGTCAGGTAGCCCGAAGCTTTATATTTCAAGTTCATGTAGCTGTAGTCGATAGCTTAGCTTTTTTAATTGGCTTGCAGTCCCTGGTGCTGGAGCTGATATAAAAGATAACTATATATGGACGCTGCTAAGCGTAACAGAACCAACCGACATTTTTTGACGAGATGAGTTATTAGTATTGTTATTGGAAAGAGCGCAAAAAGTAGAATTTTTCAAAATTGGACCCCCAATTCAAAAATGTGTACTCACGTTGAAAAAAGCTTATTAGTAAAACGCTATGTCATATAGTTTCTACATGCCTCTTGAACTTCGAATCACGTGTTCTCAAAAAACAGATTTTGTTGGTTGGTTCATTTATTTGGTATCAACGTCCTTCCTGTTATAGGTACACGTTGTCATTCAGACTCTATATGATATGTGCAAAGATGGAATACAAACTAGCTGCCGAAATATCTATTTCAAGATTATCGCGAAAAGATTAAACCAAATGAAACTAAGCGTAAACATTTTTCCAGCTCATTTTCTTTTTCAACAATACTTGACTCGATCCAGGAAGAGAAAAAAGGAAAAGTGGGAAGAGTAGTTGAGAATTATTTATAACATAGGCCAGAAAGGTTCCTGAAGGGAGATGTGAGTTTACCAGAAGAATGTTTGAATGACCTGTAGTACTCTTTTCTATTAAAAATATCCGGATAGCCTGCATTTTTGGTATAATAACTCATCAGTAAAACGGCTTATTGATAGTATTTCGGTAGTCTCTTGTGAAATAAGTCTTATTAGTAGGGATGCGGAGAACCCGGTAGCTGGAAGTCAGAAACCAGAAGTTTGTACAGTTATAGGATAATTTTGAGAAGCCAGAAGTTGGAAACTGAATGAGTTGAAAGCCGGAAGCGGAAGCTGGCGGCTTCTTACAATTTTATGAAAATTGTTTTTTATGTTCTTCCATCTAAAAAAGTAGAAGAAAAAGAGAGAAAAAAAGTTTAGTGAAAGTGAAATGGTGAGAATAAGTAGAAGCTGAAAGCTGGAAACTGGAAGCCGGAAACCAGCAAAAAAATTGGAAGTTAGAAGTTCATTTACTGAAGCTGGAATCTAGAAGTGAGAAGCTGGATGAGAATTGGAGGCTGGAAGCCGGCAGCGGAAGCTGTATTGTTCGACTTCCGCATCCTTGCTTATTAGCTTGTTATGGTTTAGCGGGTATTCTAATCAAACCCCTTCCTGTTGTCCCGCTGGAGGACAAGATTTGCAAGAATCACTGATAATTCTGCCGGCTTCCTTTTTATTTCCTAGCTTGTCTTTTCTTGTTTTGATTTCGATAAGTAAAAATGGTGAATATTTGCTGTGTTTGTTTTAAAAACAGTAGGAGAAACCCAAGTTGAGATTCTTCTGTTTCCCAACAATAATTACTTTGCTGTTGGATCTTGCGAAGTCCGAATGGTAGCCCTGAATTCGTGGTGTTTTATTCAGCTGTTCAGTTCCCTGTGATGCTTATTTTGGACTGCTCGGTACTAGACGTCATGAAAAAATAAATATTTGTCCCTTATGTTTCCACATTTCCACATTTCAGAATTGCGAAGGCAAACTCCATCGCGCTTTTGTAATGCCAGTAGGAAGCCAACAATATCTTGTTGAAAAGTTAAAATAATTAATCTCCCCTGTGTGTTCGTCTCATCGCTGATTTTTTTTTTAGTCACAATCAATTACTACACTAATATGGCATAGTTATGATAGGCGATAATGCCTCTGTAATGCAAATAGAAACAATCACTCTGATATAATTTGGCTGGTTCTTTAACAGACGTTTGATATTATCAAATGTTATCATGGTAAATGCGTTTTCGATAGTCATTCTGTTTATAAAATAATTAATGCAAATTGAAATAGGAATTGCATATTCTCAGAATCCTTATAACTGGAAGATTTCATGAATTCAATTGAATTTTATGAAAATGCCACTTGTACAAAGAAATAATACCTATATCCTTCTAGGAGACAAACTTGAACAGTAGATTCATTAAAACCATTTGGTTATGTTATTATCAGAGTTACAGATGGGTCTTGGAGGGCTCTAAATATTTATAGGCGTTCGTGAATTACTGAAATTGGGCTTTCATACTTATTTTTTCTTATTTATGATCTTCGAGCATTAAAAGTCAACCTACGTACATTAAGAACAAAAAAAAAAAAAAATCACTTTACTCTCAAGATGTACGTATATATTTCTATTTGTAAATAATATTTTCGCGAAACATGGCCGAGCTTATTATTGATGTGCATAACAGTCAAAAACACGTGCAAGATGAGAACGAATGTATATTACAATCTACAACGAACTGACGAACTTTACAGTACAAGCCATGACAAACTCGTTGATATGCGTAATCCCCACCTACGGTATGCATCTGCGCGTATGTTATACATCTATATACCCCCCCTTTTATAATTAAAACAAATCAACACAATTCTAACAAAGACAATATGAAATTACAATTCACTACATATAAATAAAACAAATTGTTAAAATGGTACACATTTACGTTTACACAGATCAGTGATTAGATACACATTTGTCATAAAATAATATCAACATAACATATTGCGATGTTTGCAAAATAAAGTTTTTCCAAGGGGTTTTGTATAAGCTTGCTTCTCGACGTGTATTTGGCGTTATCGTGAAAAAGGTGTTTCTGATAACAATACCTAGTCATTTTGCGCAGTAAGAGTAGAATAAAGTGAATTGATATATTGAAATACCATATTTTGAGAATCCCGTCATCTCATAGAATGAACATTTTCAACCCGGTTTCCCGAAAATATCACGTACACGATAGACTTTGCATGTAATGAGAGCAACTTGTTGCACTACCGGATTCATATCAATCGAATTATCTATGTTATTAATATTAATTTATAATCAAAGCTACAGAAATCCTAGACGATTTAAAATATCTGTTCAAGTCCGTAAATTATGGAAAACAGGCTTTGATTCCTTATTTGTTCCGCATTTTCGATTTTCGAGCAAGTGAAAACCCTCTTTGGTGCGAAAAATCGCTTTCCGTAGATGACATATCATTCACTTCACAAGTGATATTTCTGGAAATATGATGGGGTTTTGTTAGAATGTCAGCGATTTGGGAATTCGATTCGACATAAACAATAGAGATATTACCATTTTGAACTTGATCATTAACAAATCTATAGCGTACATCAATATGTTTAGTTCTACGATTATTATCATTGTTGTTACAATATGATATGGTATTTTTATTATCTTCGTATAAAGTGAAGTTCTTTATTTCTATATTAATGTCACATAATAGACGTTGTAGCCAAAGACCCTCCTGAGCAGCTGCAGATAAAGCTACATACTCTGCCTCGGAGGTAGATAACGTTACAATACTTTGTTTTGTACTAGACCAACTAACGACATTATTACCGAGCATAAAAAAGAAGCCAGATCGTGACTTAAGGTCAGTTACGTCCCCTGCAAAGTCTGCATCCACATAACCAACTAAATTTAATTTTCCAGACTTCTTATACGTTAAACATCGATCGATAGTACCTTTTAAATATCTTAAAATGCGTTTAGCATAGGAAAACATTTCATCAGTTGGCTTTTCTTGAAATTGACTTAAATAATTTATTGCAAAACATATATCGGGTCGTGTCATATTCGCGACATAGTTTAAACAACCCAACAATTGACGAAATGGTTTCTTGGTGACATTGTTGGTTTCATTACATTTTAATTTCAGACGTTCCTCCATTGGAGTATCACAAGGGTTACATTCGGTCATTCGAAACTTCTTTAACAGTAATTCAATATATTTACTTTGAGATAAACAAACTGTTCCATTTTCATAATTCCAAATAAAATCAACGCCAAGAAATTTATTCGCATTTGAAAAATCTGAAACCTTGAAACTTTTTACTAATTGAAATTTTAATTCGTTAAGATCGTCATCATTATTTGATACAATAAAAATGTCATCTACATATAATAGTAAGTAAATTATAGCATTTTTCCGATGCCGTATGTAAAGACAAAAATCAAACTTTGATCGTTCAAATCCCTGAGAAAATAAAAATTCGTGGATACATTTATTCCATTGTTTCGAGGACTTACGTAAGCCGTAAATAGATTTTACAAGTTTGCAAACTTTATGCGGAACCTCATATCCCGGTGGTTGCTGCATGAAGACAGAATCTCCGGCCTCTAATTTCCCATATAAAAACGCTGTTCTTACGTCCATAACACTAACACGCATACCAAATTCATTTGCTAAACACGTCACCGTTCTTAATGTGGTAGATTTGGCTACAGGCGAAAAATAGTCCTCATCATTCTCATCTTGCAAAAACCCACGTGCAACTAATCTCGCCTTGTAAGTCTTTTTACCATATTTTTCCTTGAAAGTGTAAACCCAACGACACGACACATATTCCCCTTCATTACTTTTTGCTTTGTCAACCAGGTTCCACACTCCATTTTCTTTCATAGACTTCATCTCCTGGTCCATTGCTGCAACCCAATGTATAGCATCTTTGCACGTAACAGCCTCCTTATATTTAGGAATACGACTGTCAACCAAAACTAAAAAGGAAGAAACTTCATAATCGTTGAAACGTTTTGGCCTTCTTATCTCTCTCTTAGGCCTACCCTCAAGTACATCATCTTCGTTCTCACTCATGTCCTCCTCATCACGCACACTGGTGATCACGTCCTCATTTGCACTATTCATATTTTCAAGCATAAAAACGTTATCTGAATTTTCGGGTTCTTCAGAGCCATTCGACACATTATTGTTCGTATTCGGAGTTACAATGTCCGTAGTGACTGCGACGTCAGGGGTAACAATAACACCCTTATTAATAGTTGAAGTAGAACTTACGTATGTACCGTTATTATCACTATCTATGCTCTTATTGAGAACATCATCCTCGACACTAAAGGAAACTTGATCGATATTAGTTTCATTTTCAACGTCATTATCATCCCAATCTTTCACAGTTTTATTTTCGTCAAAAACTACATTTCTCGAATATTTCACTGTTTTAGTACTCGGACACCAAATTTTATATCCTGTCGTTGTATATCCAATAAAGATACCTTTCTTACTTTTTGGATCAAATTTACCTCGGAATTGCTTCGGAATGTGCATAAATGCAATACTACCAAATACTTTTAAACGGTTAACATTAGGTACTTTATTGAAGAAACATTCGGCAGGTGTGACAGATTTACCTGTCACCGGACAACGATTTAAAATATACACTGCCGTTTCAATTGCATTGGGCCAAAAATTAACGTTTAGGTTCGAATCAATTAAAATTGCTCTGGCCCGTTCTACGATAGTACGGTTGTTACGTTCCGCGCAAGAATTAAGTTGAGGTGTGGCAGGGCAAACGTATTCAATGAGAATATTATTATCTCTACAAAATGTTACGAACTTTCCATCAGTATATTCACCTCCATTGTCGCATCTAATACGTTGAATTTTGTAATTAGTATATGAATGAGCGAAATTTAAAAAATCTTTGAAAAATTCTAATGTGTCACTTTTATTTTTCATGCAGTAAGCCGCTTTAAATCCACTAAAATCGTCAATAAATGTTTAAATAAATTTCTCTCCGTGCCTGCCTTTTACGTTAACTACAATTATATCTGTATGTATTAATTGCAATGGGCGAGAGCTACGAGAATCATTACGTTCTGGAAAAGGTAGAACGGCTTGCTTTCACAATACATGTTTCACATTTGTCGAAAGTATGAAATTTTGACCTGTCAATTTTATCAATCTCTAAACCATTCACCATTTTATCTGACACTAATTTACTTAAACTTTGATAATTCACATGACCGAAACGTTTATGCCACAACTGAATCTTTTTATCCTCATATTCGATAAAACAATTATTCGTCTGCCGTTGACTCAAAATATCCGGTAATTTAAAAATAATCGAATATAAATTTCCTTTCCTTCGTCCAAAAAACATGCGTCTCACCTGTTGCGCCGTCGATTACAGAGACCTTGTCATCCGAAAATGCCACATGACATCCGTTATTCGTTAATCTAGTGACTGATAACAAATTACTATGTAAATCATCTACTACAATTACATTTTTCATGACAAATTCGTTATCTTGAAATTTTACATCCAAGTCCCCATATGAATTACTAATTAATTTTATTTCCCGTTTCGAACAACTATAACTTCTAAAGGCGTGTCGAAATTTTCAATATTCATCATAAACGGAAGAAATTGTTTCCCAATCATATGGTCACTAGCTCCGCTATCAAGATAAAATAGACACTCATTTTCAGATAACTCTTCGTTTGCTGTCATTAAAGCAACAGCAAAGAAAGCTCTCTTCAAATTAGTATAACTACCACTTTTATTTTCCGACTTGTTCCTATTCCGACAGAAACGAGCAATATGGCCCTCTTTGTCACAAATAAAACATTTCATCTTAGGTCTATTATCGTCGAAGTTCGTTATATTATTACTAACACTAGCATTACGACTGTTACCTTTAGAATAACATCTGTTGGCACTATGACCAACCTTGTTACATTTGTAACATACAACCTGTTTACTACTGTGTGCAGACTGCTCGGCAACAGGCGACATTGAAATCTGGGTAGGATCCCCGGATCCATATGAATGGACAGCAAGGAGGAGGTTACTATCAGGTTTAACTTGTAGACGTTTTAATACATTACAATGGATATAGGAAGCATCACTCCCTCCATCTAATACACCGCGGACAACAGTAGAACGATTCCCTATTACAATATCAGTAATAAAGGTTTCTAAAAACGTACCTGCAGATTCATTGGAATTACCAGTACTTTTAGCGGTTGAAGCGCGTCGAGCCGAACTCTCCTTTGTAGAAGATGATTTCTTGTTTCCAAACTTCCGCTTCATGGAAGAATTGGAAGCGTTCTCCGATAGTTGATCTTCAAGTCGTCGAATAGCCGTCATACATAATGGTGAAGAATGGCCGGGTTTTTTTACAAGTCCGACACAATCTTTTACGGTGATGACACGCGTTGGCAAGGTGACCCGTAGAAACACAGACAGTGCACCTTTTTAACTGAATGAGTCGATCCTTTCTTTCAGCAAATGACAGAAATTTTCGGCAATCAGTAGAATAATGACGACCATTGCAAAACAAGCAGTTATTGGCAACGGTATTAGTAGAATTATTCTTGGACACCAAGGACTTAGTACTATGGGCAAGAGTAGTTGTTTTCACAGGAGGCTCGTCATTGGGAGGCGACTCCTTAGTGACGCTAACGGCACGAAGGTCAATAATTTCGTCAATGTAGACACTGTGCTCCAGTGCCTTGACCAGGTCATCCACTTCAAAACAAAGTTTTGGGAAGGATGACGACAAGCGAATGAAAGATTCCCTTATACGACGGCGGGAAATCTTGCGTAAGATCCATCCCTGTGTAAGTTCGGTATCAAAATTACCGGTAGAGCGTAGACCGAGCAAAATAGTCTTTATTTTATCCAAGTTGGATCTATCCATGAAAAGACTTTGGAAATGTTCTGAAATATTCCTCAGTAGTTTGTAACCAGGCAGCAATTTGGAAGTTGAAGAGCTCATTTCAGAAGGCTCTACTTCAATACTGGCTGCAACTGTACTCAGAGGTCTTAAGAAAGAGTTGGGTGAAAGTATTTCTGTAATTTCATCTGGTGATGAATAAGTCAATGGCCTACTGTTGACAAAATCTTCGGCCTGACACAAAGCGGTAGTCAAGGTAGTAAGGTCTACAACTCGACTGCCAATTACTTGTAGAAGAGCACTTTTTACAAGGCCTATCATCCGCTCATATACCCCTCCTTGCCAAGGGCAGTAAGCGGGAATGAAGTGCCAGTTAATGCCCTTGTTGGTAATGAAATCGTTGAGTTGTGGATCATTGAGTTCAACTTGATGGCCAAGGAGAGGTTGTATAAAGGTGAAGTTACGCCCATTGTCAGAGACAATAAACTGGGGCGTACCTCTACGACTAGAGAACCGTATTAGGGCTAGAAGAAACTGTTCTCCCGACAGATCTTCAGCTACCTCAACATGTATTGCTCTAGTAACAAGACAGGTGAAAAGTACTCCATATACCTTTCGTACAGAGGGAGTTGTCAGATCTGAATTACGAACATAAAGGGGACCAAAGTTGTCTAGTCCTACATTTATGAACGGGACTACAGGTGTAGTACGAGCTACTGGTAAGGGAGGAGGAGGCGGTAACCTGTACGGACCACCCTTCCAGCGGCGACATAGGTTGCATCTATGGATTACAGACCTAACTAAAGCCCTACTCTTAGTGATCCAGAAACGTGCCCGGAAATTCACTAGAGTAGTTTCAACGCCTGCATGTCCGCTAGACTTATGTACAGTATAAATTAAGGTACGTACTAACGGGCTCTCACGAGGTAAATAAATGGGATTTGCCATGTCCCAAGCTAATGGAGCAGTCTCATAGCGTCCACTACAGCGAATAATACCATCAGGATGAGCGAAAAGTCTCAAATCAGAAGATATCTTAGTACCCTTTCTGATGAGATCTAGCTCTACTGCAAAGTACTTTAGTTGTAAGAGACGAATCAGGAGTAGTTCGGCTCTCTTTAAAGCCTCCGATGAGGTTAATCTGGATTTGGTGCACCACCACCATTTCAGTGGCCAGATGCGTAGAATCTTTTTTAAATAAATGTTCCAACAGGAATATCGTTGTTCAAAATTGTCAGTCAACAAGGGGGTAAGGACCTTTTTATGATGTGAACTCAACGTCACTACATGTGTAGTTGACGTATTGAATTCAGAAGTGTTAGGTGGAGCAGTAGGCCAGAGTCGTTCTTGCACCAACCAACTGGGCCCATGCCACCATAATTCGTTACCTTTTAATACCGAGGCCCGTTGGCCCCGGGAAAGGATATCAGCGGGATTATCTTTAGTTGGAGTGTAGCGAACAGTAATATTATTTGCATTCCGGAGCTCCGTTAGGCGATTTTGCACAAACTGGGGCTGGATTGCTGTAGAGTGAAGCCACTGCATAACGGTGGTAGCATCAGTCCATAAATGTGTATGGCTGATTTTTAGATCTAAAGAGTCACGGAGAAAGGAAACAGATCGTTTGCCTACCAGAGCAGCAAGAAGTTCCAATTGCGGTATGGAACGTCCTTGCAAAGGGGCAGTACGAACCTTGGCGAATATTAGTTGAGCCTCATTTTTAGAAGGAGTAAGGTGTACCAAATATATGGCGCAACCATACGCCAATTTAGATGCATTGCAGAATGCATGGAGGTCATATGAGCCTCTAAGGGAGGACGTACTCCACAGATAGCGCGGAAAGCTGAGACACTTAATCTCATTTCTTTCCAAAATCAGTTTACGGAACTGAGTTTCCAAGAGAGATGGTAGCGGGTCATCCCAAGTAGCTTTCGTTTTCCAGCAATTCTGGATAAATAATTTGAGGTCGACTAAACAAGGGGAACAAAGTCCCAAAGGGTCGAAAACTGACGCTAGAGCACGAAGAGCATTGCGTAAGGTCACTACTGTTGGTAAGTCTTCCTCTTTAAAACGGAAGGATAGAGAATCGTCGCACCTATTCCAATTTATTCCAAGAATGGAAATATCACCCTCCGTTGCTGCAAATTGTGTCTGGACAGAAACGCGGCCGGCTCTTCATCTCGATGTTTATCGGACCCTCCGTTCCTGTTTTTTCTTGTTGTCGCCTCTTGAATGAATCTGCTTCTCAAGTTTGAATAGGTTCGTTCTGCCGTAGGTAATGCATCAAAATACGAAATGACGGAATCAAAATTTTCTTGAAATGTGACAATTAAACATTCGATTTTGGCCTCTTCCGACATAGTTTTTCCCGACGATCCCAGCTGATTAACCAAGCTTTCAAAATCGGCAATATGGTGGATAACATCCCGACTTGAATCATACCGCATATTCAGCATCTGTATTTTTAACTGCGTATGATTCCTCGTATTGTCTCGACAATAAACGCTTTTTAATTCATCGATAATCTCTCTGGCCGTGAACACGTTTAAAATCAAATCTAACGGACGACCTTTCAAGTGCGCAGTAATAAACATGCGCGCTTTTGAATCACCTTTACGCCACTCGGCCGTTTTCTCTGCAGGAACTGGTTTATCAATGTAATCCAAGAGTTCTTTACCTTCTAACAACGTCCGAATTTGGTACAACCAATGATGAAAATTTGTACTTCCATCAAATCTATCGTAGGACGGCGTGCCGTTACTGCTACTACCTGCCGCATGCTGCATTGTGAACGATCTTGTTACGTCACCACAAAAAACGAAATCAAAGTTTCGAAAATAATACGTACGTCAAAAAGAACTTGATCTCCGAACACATATTAGGGGTGCTCGAATGATACAAAACAAATCTCGGGAGTCAACTCATCTAAAAATTCATAAACCACGTTCTGCTACCATATTGATGTGCATAACAGTCAAAAACACGTGCAAGATGAGAACGAATGTATATTACAATCTACAACGAACTGACGAACTTTACAGTACAAGCCATATTGCATCATTGTGTTACTAGGGTTAGGTGTATCGTAGAAATATGAAGTTTCAATCTTAATTCCCTTTAACTTTACAGATACGATTTCTAAAGGAGGACCATCATTATCAATAACTTATTTCTTTCATTGTTTAGATCCTAAAGGCGTGTTCATTTTCAAACTCTTTCTTTTAATGACGTCTGCAATGCTTGCTGCTAAGCAATAAATGAATTAAAATTGCTTCAAAAATAGTTGACTAGTTACAAAATTCTATAAATGAAAGTCATTCGGACGGTAGCAGTTTACTTATATTAGCTCTCTACTTCGCTATACATTAAGAATTTATTCGTCTTCACCTCCTATCAAAGTACTGATCAGAGGTGAGATCGAATAATTGAAATAATTTAGGTACATACTTATATTTGCTCTCATTATTCCGCGTTAAGTCACCCTAAAACTGACTTAGGTCCTCAGATTTCTTCAAAATTTGAGGATTCGACAGGCTTGCATCAGAACCTCAAAAGATCTCTTCCATTTGCTCCTACCTAAATTTATGGTGGAAGGGGAGCTGGCTGAAGTTTTCACCCTTCTGAAGATTTTTCAATCGTGAAACCTTATATCAACGAACTCTAAGATTTTCGTAAGTCGCAGGGATCGTGTTTTTTAAATCCTAATCCCCTTCCGAACCGGCTTTTGAATTGGCAATATCTTATACCAAATATTAGCCACAAGAACTTGTTTTGTATTTATTTATTTATTATTATTACAGTGAAACCTGTCTATAGTGGAAACTCAACGGACCACTCCAAAAATGTCCATAGTGACAGGTTTTCCACATTACCCAGGTGAATCCCCCCTCCCCCCCCCAAAAAAGTTTATACATTATTGTATTAGTAATGCATTGTTGTACTGTACATCTGAACACTACTGGCGAGGATGATACAGTTCACTTATATGAGCAAAGTATTTTGTGCAGTGCATTATGGCAGATAATGGAACAAAATTATTGTACCTTGCGAAGAAACCTGTGTTAGCATGGAAAAATCATGGAAAAAAATCAATAAAATACGTGTGCTAATTTCCAGTTTACACAGTTTTTGTACATTGTTAGTTTCCACTTCCACGTTAGACAGGTTTTCCAGATTCTACATGAAATATACAGATTTTCTCAACGGACCATATGTTTTTTTCCACAGTGACAGGTTTTCCAGATTAGACGAGTGCTTTATAGACAGTTTTCACTGTATTTTCTAGAGCAAAAAGGTAAACCTTAGCAGGAAATGGCTTTACATCCCATCCCCCTTTGTAGTACCACCTGAGAATTCTGTTAAATGAATATTAAAACAGATTGAGAAGAAAGATATGGTTACATTTTCAAGACAGTTCTCAGTGTATTCAGGATTCTTGAAATCTGAAGCGAAGTTTTAGATTCCGTAAGATTTCTTATGATGTCTTAAGAGTCCTGAACACTCTTCTGAACTAGGTCAGGACCAGTGGTGTCGAAACGGGGGTACAGAGGTACATGGTGTCATTTGTACCTCCCCCCCCCCCAAGAATTGGGAAAAACTTGAAAAATAAAACAGCGCCTTGAGAAATTATGGAGACGAGACTTGCGAGATTTTCGGAAATTTACAAGATGTTTTGCTTATTGTCTTCTGTTTTCAGAGATAAGAGAACCTTTTTATTTTTATTTATTGCTTATCGACTTCAAACTTTAAGTTTTGTATCCTTCGAAAAAAACTTGCGACGTTGCTGATGAAGACTTTCTCAGACCTGACTGGAACTTTTCTAAAACCTTCCGATTTTCTTTTTGAAATTCCTCGAGGTATTCAAGATTTTTTTAGACTCTGTGAACTGTTTAGTTGTTACCTATCTAAGACACTTTTAGATTGACTTTAGACTTTCGGAAACTTATCCAGATGGGTTTACGATTACTAGTTCCAGATGTACGAGACTTCAAAATTGAATATACTTTATATGCATGAAAATTTTAACATCCCTCTCTACCAACAAATTTAGGGTAAATGACAGAGGGCTTTCGAGGTTTGGATAAAAGAATCAGTGCTCAAAATTTCAGGGAAATCTGGAGACATGAAGGTCAAAAGTAGGGCAATTCATATAGAGTGACCCTCCTGATTGAGGAATAGCAAGAATCTTTCATTCGATTTTTCTGAATAATTCATTCGTTTCCCAAAAACTCTTCTTACATTAAAAATTTTCAGCTGATCTCTAGATATTTTTATCTTCCAAAACATGCCATAAGACAGTCGACTTATTGTAAAAAAAAAGAAAAAAAGAAAACTGATCTTGTTGAAACTGGGTAAGTAAGTGCCAAATTAAAAAATTATTTAACAACGTCTTCTGAAGAAGGAAAAAAAAGTGCTAATAACTCAGAAAAGTTGCCAAATTGGCAACATTCGACCGTAAGACCGACTAAGTACATATCGAGAGCTATCACCTGTTCAAGCCCCCCTTCCCCAGTGTGTTAAAGAGAATTTTTGGAGATCTGAAGGAAGGTGCGTGAATTGAGAATAATAATTTTTTCTCTGTACAACTCTGAAAACTAAGCTTTCTCCACCTTCCTTCCGGCGCGAATAAATTTAAAAAGTTGCGTGATAGGGGTAGATCTATACTTCAAGGTCTAGTCAGACCATCAAGAGATAATCAGCCAGATATTTAGCTCTTCATTAGATGAATAGCAAGTGCGAATATAGGCTAATAGATAAATAAAGATAGTCAAAAGGACGGAGCCATGATCCCTGTAGTTTCTGAATCCCAATAATATGTTTTTATCTTTCTGCTCGACGAACGTGGATCCGACAGTCAAGGTCCATATCCCTCCAAGTCTGTAAATCCTTTATATTATGTGTCATTCTACACTTACCGGGCCCATTTGGCCGAAATGGAGTCAAGACTAGTTTCATACTGTACTATATAAAACTACATCCATTTCGAGCACATTCGGCGCTCCGTAACTTTAAAACTCACCGAGAAAACTCGATTTGAAGTTTAAACTTAAAAAAAAAAGAGAAAAAAAAAGAGTTTACAGAAAAATGACTTTAAAAAGAAGAATAAACAGGAATATGAGCGGGTTATACTTTAACTTCATGACGGCATACCTCGACAATGTAAATAGATATTTGATGCGGTTAGTGAGTTTCAGTAGAGAAATGTTTGCGTCTATTGGAATTTAAAAATCTTTTAATTTGGCTTTTAAATAGGAAGTAAGCTTAAAATGACCAACTAGACTCTACGTGCCGAATGACAATGGCACATATTAAATGCATGTCTTCGTCTGTCCAGTTAATTTTATATATCTGTCTCTGTCTTCTGGTTGTCATTCTAATGATTAAGTCTAGGTATATGAGAACAAAGGTACGTCAAAATTATTCATTTCTACCAATTTTCTTTTTCACAAAATTAACGAGTCCTATTCTAAGGGCTCTATGGTAAAGAAAAATGTCAAGTAAATCGGATCAAAATGGTGATCTGTAGAAAACATACAGAACGCCTTCCACTTGTCTACCCATCCATCCGTTAACTTAACAACTGTGTGCGTATTACTTTTTTTTTTTTTTAATACGCTAAGAATCCCCTGGAAGAACTCGAATTTTCGTTGTGCTTCATTGAGCATCTGATCTGTATAGAGCCCACCCAATCCCCAATTTTTGGTTAGGGTCGTCAGTTTATTGTTAACTGTACGTTGTATTACGAAAAATGTTATATTATAGACATCCTTCTATGAAGTCTTTCATTATCCACTTTTTCAATGAACGCCTTCTTTGTAATGTTATTGACACTGCTCGATTTCAAAGTAACCCTTGGCTCAAAGGCCACTGCTCTAATTATTGTCTTTTTGTTCGCCGGTGAATTCGACAATGAATCTGTTGAAGGTCGGCTGTATTCTCGTAACGAAATTCAATATCCGGCCGGGCAAAATTAAATTATTCGTCGGCGAAAGTGATCGCCGATTCATTAATTAAGATCCGACAGTAGTGGGCTCGAGTTGAAAAAGTCGACGAAGGTGTAAATTTACATTCTACGGAACGAGTGAGAAAGAGAGGCAATTTGGTAAATACATTCAGACTTTGCACCCGCAAGTAGCAATAAAAAGGACACGACGAGGTGGCGGAGGAGAAGGAAACAAAAAAAAATTACAGCCCCGAATTACGTGTAACGATTTGCGAGCGAAAGTTCGCCGAGTTTTCTAAACTTCTATACGTAAGAAGTTTTTACTCTTTTTTTCCCTTTTCATTTTTGAACTTTAAAAAAACTGTCGCCGCAAATTATCAGAACTATTTCGGCAATAAATTATTTGTAACAAGCTTTTATGCGGTGACGGTGTGCGAAACCCCTACAAAAATGTCGGTTTAATATATCAAATAGTCGATTTCTTTTTCGTCGAGAGTATAATAATAATAAGAAAAAAAAACTGCGCGAAAAATATGGTAATGGAAACTTTTTTCTAGGTCCATTGTAACTTTTCGCTAGTGATACTTCCTTATTATAAGGCCTGAATTTTGATTAGTTGTGGAAATAGTATCACGCTCGAAGATTACCAACAGCATTCCCCTTGACTAATAACACCGGAGTTGGTTAATAGACTACGATGAAAATTTGCAAGAAAAGTTACGTAATTTACTCGACTCGTCGACTCGCGTAGGAATTTTATGACCGAGGGAATATCTCTACTTTTAAACATTAACCGAAAAGGAGGGCGGTTATCGACATTTGATGGAGAAACTTGGGAAATAATTGAAATATTGGTTTATTTACAAGAACACTGAAGTAGGGCAGACCTGACAAATAAATCTGTGACCACCAGGAGCTGGTTTCCTAAATTCAAAAGAGAATTAAAAATTCAGTAAATCATGTGGTGATACTGTTTATATTTCATTCCATTCTCCGAATCCTGCTGATTTAAGAAATATCTAAGTTGCCAAATTTCAAATTATTGAGAACTGAAACTTATGTAAATGAGTAGTTCAATTTTTGATGATGATATTACCCTCGTGTGAACGTGGGGTCATTTGGCGTGGGAGGGGCTTAAAAGTGGAAATGTCGATGTGTGTAATATGGATATCATGTCTGTGGATTCCTGCTGCCAAATTAAAAAAATAACATTTTGTAAAATTATTATTATTATTATTATTATTATTATTATTATTATTATTATTTGTGTTCTCCCCGACAGGTGTCCGAAGGTCCCAATAGTGGTGAGGGACAGACAGATTTTACAGTTTTACAGAATGAAGAAATTAAAATAAAAAATAAAAATACATATAAAAAATAAAAACTAAAACTAAAATATAGAGGGGGAGAGGTTGGCACAGGAACAGACATATGGAATCGGCTTCGGAGAGGGTCTAAGGTCACCACCTGGGGCCCAGAAACTGAGGGGCTTAATAGCCAAGGGGTGTACGAGTATACCAGATAACCTTAAATGCGCATGGGAGCACCACAAAAGAAACGGACCTTCATCCTACATCTGTTGCAGTACCCTGCTAACAGAGCCGATGTACTGGCTTCTAGATATGTAAAATAAGTCAATCGTAGGGTCACTATGACTAACATTATTTATTTTATTTTGTTTATTTATTACAAGCTTCACACGGCCATATTTACGGGAGACGGAGGAACACAAAAGTAGGGGGAAACTACTGACTACTTAAAAATAATAAAATAAAAACTAAATAAGAGAGAGACAGACAGACAGACACGGGAGGGGGAGAGGGGAAGGAGGGGGTTTGGGGAGATGATGGATAAGAAGAAGGGTGGGATAAAAGCAATATGGTAGGTAGTGGTGTGAAGGGAGAACATCAGGTGAGTTATGTTATAGAAAGACAGGTAACTGGGGCAGTATTTTTCTGCGGAATTCTGTATTTCTTAGACAAAAGATATCAATTTCTGGAGACTGTAGTGCTAATTTATTATATAGACGAAGAAATGAGTTCAATTCACTTGAACGGTAACTTTCAGTTCAGGCGGTAATAAAATGAAATAGCTCTCCTGTCTTGTTCGGGTGGGATGGTACTTTTAATGCCTATTCGACTTAGTGAGAGGAGAGCGTCTATTTTGCTATGAAGGAGTTTGTGTACATATAGTAACGAAAATAGCTGGTGCCTTACCAGCAGAGTGTCCATTTCGAAATTGGAGGGTGATGGTATCGAACTCACTAACACCAAATCACTTTAGCCAACTTACGTACGTTTACTGTCTAGACAACCCGCGAAGTGGGTCAGCTAGTAACTTTATAAAAATCCAAAAATCATAGCCCCCTCCCATAAAAAAATAACTATAAAAATAGATTTTTTTTCTGTAATACTTCCTTTGTAAAGAAAGAAAAATAAAAGAAAGCACAAAATAACAAACTATAATAGCGCTACTCGTATAGTTTTACATTTTTCATTAAGGGGGGCTTAGCGCCCCCAGCCTCCCTCTATTTCCGCCCCGCCCCAGATTGTTCCATATCCACATTATGGTGAAATCACTATCGAAAATGAGTTGCATGACCTTTCACACCCTTTTCAGAAAATTTCCAAGGGTATATTTTAAATTGTAGGATCTTTTCCATGTATTTCACAGTTTTGTAGTTATTTGGATAAATCTAACAGAAGCACATTCAGCGCTTTGTAGAGATATTTTAAGCTGTAAGGGGAGGGTTTTATGTTGTTGTTTCACAGGACCTGATCAAATAATAATTCGCTCTTTGAGAGCAATTTTGTACTTTTTAACCTCTAGTTTCAACTTTTTTACTAGGGTATACTATACATAGTTACAATGTCATACGATTTAAAGTTGATAAAGTTTATATTACTCCACAAGATGGAATTTCTTGCCTGTACGCATTTCTTTATAATTTCCAATCCTATATTCTCCGATCCTTTCACTCGATTATTTTTATTTGTGTCCCACTTCCTCGCTGTGTATACCTTCGTATATGAGTGCATTTTCATTCAGCTTCAATGTTTTTCATTTCTTTTATCCCACGTTCATCAGTCTATTTCGGTTTCCAAATTGAATAGGTAGGCAAGAAAATATAATGTTTCCACAGAATGTCACTTCATATCAGCAGTTCTTTCCGAATTTCGACAACGAAAATTTTCCAAAACACGTGGGTATACACGGTCCGCTAAGATTAATAAAATAAAAGGTACGATATATTTTATTTGAGATATATGACTGTCAAATACGGGTATACGGGAATTGGGGCAACCGCCCTTCCCAAAGAGAGAAATTGAAATCAAAAATGATTCACGAATGGTAAAGTCTTACCATGTATCAAACGAGCCTACCATATCATACAGTATGTAAAGTCGTAAACGAGTTTTCAAGACTTGGGGCGAGTTTTAGACAAGTTTAGAAGAATCTTATAGAGTCTTAAAGCATCTTTTCAAAATTTTAAATTGACATTGAAAAATCTTACTGAGTACTGAGGAATTCTAATGGGTCATGATCGAGGCTTAAAGAGTTCTGATCAAGTATGGCAATCCGAAAGAATCTTTTGCAAGTCTGGGAGAGCCATAAAAATTCTTGAACTGTTCTTAGGTAGTCTTATCGAGGGTTAAATAAGTTTGGCAAAGCTATTTAAAGAGCGTTTACTTGTTTTAAACAAGCGTGGAACAATTTTTATTAGTCATAACTCAGTTTTGACGAGTCTTATTAAAGTCTGGAAGATCCATAAAACGTCTTTAAAGAATCTTATACAACAGCCTTGAAACTAAGAAAGGCTTGAAGATAGTTCAATGAGGTCCTAGAGCTTGTATACGTTCGCCTGTTATCCTGGTATCTCCATTTCTCCCAATTTTTTTAGCCAAAATCTTCAGGTTTTCTTCTTATGATCAAATTCCTTCCAGCAAAGGGCGTCTGCCAGAGATGAGGATGTTCCGGCAAGAAATCAAGCTTCGGGGTTCATTTTTTGTTCATGCTGCGTGGTATAGTGCTCATAATGTGTTAAAAAAAAAATTTTATCGAATTACATTCGACGAAGAAAACGCTTGAAAAGTTTTAATTTTCATTCTTATCTTTTACAAGTCTTTTTCAGCAAGGAAGTCTTAAAATCTTGAAGGAGCATTAGAATGTCTTAGCTAGTTTTAAGAAGTCTTAGAGTCTTGTATGGGTATAAAAGGGTCTAAAAAGATTACGGGAAAATTTTTAAAAGTTTTGACCATGTCCTGAAAAATCTTAATAAAGTCTGGAAAGTCATAAAAAAAGAGTTAAAAGTTTATTCCACTCTTTGGAATGTATTTTCATTTTAATTTATTGGGGGAAAAAAAGAAAAAGAAAAAAAAAGAACACAGATTGTTTAAAACTTTAAAAGTACTGTTCTCCCCTTTCCTATTCATTCACAATATTAATGGCTTAATCTAGATTGCATTGATTAATTTTGAAATATTTGAACTGGTCTACGACATCTGCTTGCTTTTCTAAAACAAGGCAAAAATTCAGAAAAAATTCTGTATGGAAGGCTTAGAAAAGCTGAGCTCTCGCGCCTTCGAGCCTCTCTCAAACACAGATTCGGGTTTTCAATGTTAGAAGCCGTAGTCTGTGCATTAGGGTGTTCCTTTTTTTAAATTTTCGAAAGATGATCGGGAGACCTTTGAAATTCTCCCCTACCACGTGTAATATCAAAATTTTCTCAAATGTTTTTGAATAATATTAACCTTTACCGCTAGGATATGAAAGTCAGCATCGGAATTAAATAACATAAGAAGTTTACAGAAATAGCTTTAATTTTAAAAAATTAGACAATACTAACGGGTTTCAAAACGAGATGGAATTCCTAACATTCTAAAAAAATAATTGATTTCTTAGAAAATTTTTGAAATTGATGTATCAAAAAACTCAGTGTTGAATAGATTGAACTTTATGTTCAGAAAAACTTATTTCGGCAAAAAGTTAAAGGGTTCGGGTCAGATTTTCCTGCTACGTCCAAATCTGTGTTTTATTTCTGAATATTCCTATAAAATTTTGATGAAAATTTTTGTACGCAGCTATTAGTCTGTAGACGAATAAAAAGTATATTATATTTCAGAAATAACGAATTCGAGAACAAAACGAATGTATCTAGATCAGTTTTCGTTGCTTTGGCGTTTGACCTTAAAATTCTACCCCCCCTCCCCCATACAAAACAGTTTTATGATGGATTTTGATAGCTTTGTGGGCCAATTAAAAAAAAAAGGATGGAAAAGAGGAACGAGAAGAGTCTGTTAAGGTCTATTAAATACAGTCTTTAAATTAGCACAAAAACAGTCGATTCTTTCAGATTTCTAAGACTCTTTCAGACATGACTGAAATCTTCTGAGATTATTCTGTGGTTCATTTAGACTTCTGAGATAATTCCAGTCTTGTTCAGTATCTTTCAACATTCATACAGTCAGTGGCGGAACTACGATTTTTTTCGGGTGGGCACGGAAGGGCCGGATTGTTAAGGACAGGGATTTTTTTAATAAAACGCCGGCTTGAATGAAACTATGTACTTGTTATAAAAATTTGTATATGTATGTACTTACATAATATTAACAATTAATATAAAAGAATACGACTATTTTTATGATGAAGAGCAAAATTCTCTACAACATTATCTAAATTTAAACTTTTGGCAAATCGATTATAAGTATTTTATTTTTGAATTCTTTTCGTCTATTGTAAGTGAGTTATTTTTCATTAAAAATTTTCAGATCGTTCAAAAAAAATTTTGGAAGGGCCTGGCCTACCCAGGCCCGCCCTTGGTTCCGCCACTGCATACAGTTGATTTCGTACACTCTTTAAAATTCTTTAAAGTTTTTCTGTACCTGTTTATATCTCTTAGTCTTGTTTTAATTTCTAAACGAGTCTTGAAGAGTTTTGACTAGATCTGAAAAAAATGCAATGGATCTTAAATGGCCTCGAGAAAGTCTAGAAGATTCTGATGAAGTTTCTGTAGAGCGTAAAATAAGAACCTGAACAAGTCTGAAGAAGCTTCAAAGATAGATAGGGGAGAGTAGTGTACCCGGACCGCTTTTTTTGAGGGGGCTATGGGGACGTCGAATTTGAAGATAAGGGACTGAAATTTTTATCTAGTGAAGAGACAACCTTTGGCTATAATATACACGTACTGTGAAAATTTTAGCTCAAAATGTTGACCTCAACCGGCGCTATGAGCAATTTTCTGACTCAAAATTTTTCCTCTGTTGTACCTCAGACCACCACATGTTTGTACCTTGGACCGCCCCAAAAAAAAGATTTTAAAAATGAATATTCTTTGATAAAAATATAAATAAATCAAAAATCGAACTTTTATTTCAAAATTTAAGCTTACCGACAAAAATCACAAACGAATTTCTGTGGGTTATCCACATCAGTGCAACTTTTGTGGGCCCACAGCGAACATTCTTTTTATGTCCGGTGGATGCCGTTTTACACGTTTCTGACTTCTCGGTATTATAATATCTACACGACACCGAATCATAACTAACGAAAAAGTACGAAAGTATGAAGTCTCTAGTATACGGGCAAAAAACTTTGTTGTGGTTTTCAGATTATTCACCATACGTAAAAGTACAGTAATTTTCGCGAAGTTTCCAATAGTGGTATTTGTAATAGAGGTAATAAGTACTTACTATTTTCAAACAGAATTGAAATCTGCCGATTAGAACTACTGTAATTTTAATTTAATTTATTTTTTTTAACTTTCTTTGACATCTCAAAACACATTTTCATCAATAAAATCCAAACACGCGCAAACAGAGTGTTCCAAATCCAGCAATATGTGGAACGGTATTACGTGTAGATACAAGTTCAGTTCAAGTTTTACACAAATCGGTCAACAGAGGGCGTAGTTATGCCCAGCAGTCCACGGTACGACATTGTCCAAGGTACACTACTCTCCCCTAGTTTGAATAGTTCTAGAGTAGAAGACTGAAAGATTTTTAAGGAATTATAAGGATACATTCCCCTAGCCAGAAAGAATTGAAAATTACTCATTTTTATTGTTCATTGTAACGAGTCCTAAAGAAATAAATAAGTTGGAAGTTACTTAAATCTTTAGAAAAAAAAAAAAATTTAACTACTCCGCTTGCGACTACAGCTGTGCTCTTCCTAAATGTAATAAGTCAATTTTGTTCTGTTCTGTTCTGTTCTTTTGAGACTCGAGTGATGAAATCCGCTTCACTTACTCATCAATATCTCTGTCAAATTGCAGAAGTATCATTTCAAATAAAAATGTTCATCTCTCCCTCCTCCTCAAAAAGAAACCGCAGTAGATGCATTTTTTGGATTTGCATGCTTTGTTGAATTACAAAAAATCGTTTTTCTTTTTGTTATCACATTTTCTAATGAAATATTTTTAATTTTCAAAACGCAATATGTCCTACGTCATCCCTTTCCAGAATGCAATAAATCAAGTTTTGGGAATTTCCTTCAGCTTATATTTTTGCTAATGTATTAATTCTTTCTGGGCTAAGCTCTCATTCGGGAACCACAGAAATTGATTTCCTCAAATATGTCTAACGTTTGTGCTAAGGGTCAATAAAATGTCACCTACCATTATTAGTTGCAGGGAAAAAATTGAAGATTCTAATAAATGGCCCGATCTTTCCATGCTTGCTTACCGATCATAAACTATCCCTCACTTTAAAAATAAAATCAAAGATTGGCAACATCAGACTTGATAAAAAAATCCAGTTTTTTATAACTTTTTCCGGTGGTGAAGGGGCGAGGTATTGGCCCCCTCTGACTTCATGGACCTGTGCTATCGTCAGTGAAAAGGAATGACGCGTTAATATCACATTTCATCAAGAAAACTGAATACTAATTGCCACACAATCGAATTAAATCGAATGATGCCCTACTATCGAACTTTCATTCTCCAACATGTTACCGAGTTCATAAAAAACTTACCAAAATGGCAGTCGACAATGACTATTGTTTTCAATTTTCGGGAGAAAATTCAACGTTATAGTCGGTTCAACGATTACTTAATTGATTTTCCGAGTATCTCGAAGATGTTTAACGACCATTTAATCTCGAAAGTTTTATTCGTAAATTACAATTAGTCTAACTTTAATTCAAACAGACGTTCTGGTGGCTAAAATTCGACGATTTTATTGGACACTATTAATTATAACTCACCGCTGCACCTGCTACAAATTACCGTCGTACGAAGTGCCTAACTAGTTTTACATTATTCGGGTGGGCTGAATTTGTCAAGGGATTATCCGACGGATATTTAGATGTTCGTCCATTAGGCTTGTTTGCAGTTTTCATTTTGTGCTGTTTATACGGCCTATCACGGGTATCAAATACATACACTTATATTTAGAGAGACTAATACCGAGAGTAAAATAGCTAACCAAGACAAAGAATCTCCCTCTCGAAACATAAACACTTTATTGAGTCACAACTTTCTTCGTCTTACTCCGATGTTATACTTAGTGTTAGTTTTCGGCGCTGAATACGAGAGTATTATGTAAAACCTTATCTTGTAAAATACGGTTTACACATCAGTGCCTCTTTAATACAGCATCTTATTATAATCACGGTGTACGGTGCACGCAGTATCTCAATTATGTACTATACATAATTATAATAAGTGCATTAAAATAGAGCTATACGATGGGCTGCATCCATTATACTACGTAGCTACAATTGATAAGGAGGGAGCATTGAAAATTAAGATATGCGCTTTTCGCTTACTCGAAAACTGAAAATTAGCTGGTATAGGATTTCAGAGGGATCACATGCCTATGGAGGAATATTTCAGTGTTGCGGAAAACCGCAAAATAGAATGAATTTTCCTGCAGACGCGTACCCAACGGAGAGGCTCCCACCAAACACTTTTTATCAGCTGTGAAAATCGGCTTCAGTGAGTATTTAAAATAACCGAGGTCATTAACAGGCAGATTTTGAAGAGCGAAGAGAGAAGGCTTATAGTTTTTCCTGTCAATTTCAAAATGTTTCATTAGTTATAGACTAATACAAATAGATGCATGGAGGAAACAATTCGGACTGAGACCGCGAAAGAGTCGCGCTCTACAATTTCAATAGCGTGAACAAGATGCACTGCTATAAAAGTGATCATTTTAGAAAATTGCTCTGATTGAAATGAAAATGGACTTATCTAAAAAGAAATTTCAACTTCTATCAATTTGGTCCTCTTCATTTTTTTTGAAAAACTCTTTCATTTTTGAGATATTTCCTGAAAATTAAGTACGTATGTTAATGTGATATTCTTTCATGATCACTACTACACGTTGGCGATGACAGCACGCCACCACCTGGACCAGCCCGAATTCTCGGGAAGCTGAATTTTGGCAGAGAAGGCTGAATGATAATGCTGAATAAGGTGCTTATTGATTCGAGCGTCCCAGTTCCGCTAGTGGGATGAACGTTCCCTCAACATAAGTTTGTTCTTCTTAAGAATTTTGAAAAACATCAACGACAAGAAAAAATGTTCAAAAAAAATTGTTCGTCATAAAATTACAAGGTACATGGAAGAACGTGATCCCCCTTCCCCTTCAACTGGATTTAAAAAATTTATTTTATTACTATCAAGCCACGGAGCTACACTCTCGAACTATGGGCTCGGAAAAGGTTGTTGTTTATAAGTCCTATAAGTCACAGAGGTATCCAGCAGCGGAAAGGTAGGTGAGGGTGTTGTTTATGTGCTTGTGGGAGTTGGAGAGGGCCAAAATTCGAGTATGGGGATGTGGGGAGAGTTACGAAGGCAGGTGAGGAAGGAGTATGAGAAAAGGTGGTCCACGGTGAGAGAGCCTTCATCTTCACAGTGTGGGCAGTTGAGAGGATAAAGGTCAGTGAGTAGATGCGTATGTGTGAGGCATGTTTGTCCAACCCTTAGGTGGGTGATGATAGCTTCCTCGCGACAGGAGGAACGTTGGGACGTTGACCAGGGGTCAGGTGTAAGCTTAATTTGTGCGAGTTTGTTGTGCCGAAAGGCTTGAAGTCGCCACTCTTTAAACCACTTACGCAAAATGGTCTGGCGAATGGCGGAAGTGAGATCTGTTAAGATAGGGAGGTGACGATTGATATATGGGAGCTATGTAGCTTGCTGTGTTGCTTGATCAACTGTCTCATTTCCTGGAATACCAATATATGGCTTGGGATCCAGATGAGTGAAATGCTCTTGGTGGTGAAGGAAATGAGATGGAGAATGAGATGGATGCGTTGGAGGAGAGCGTACGTTGAAAGGCGATCAGAAATAGACCTTAAGGAGGAAAGTGAATCTGTGAGGACCAGATAGTGGGTGGGGGTGGGGTGTTCGAGCGAGGAGATCGTGACTAGACACTGTAGGATGGCATGGAGTTCGGCTGTGTTGATGGGAGCTGTATTTTTAAGTCAGAAGGAGTGTAGTAGACTATCTATGGAGTAGGTGTAAGCGGTGCGTCGGTTTTACTTCGAACCATCAGTGAAGCATAGGATACGGTCAAGAAAGTGGTCCAGAATTTCTTGCCAATGTGTCCGATAAACTGGGGAGGGGGGCTAGATTTTTAAAGGAATTCTGTAAGTTTAAAATTGCATGGGGGAAGGTTCAACAAACAGGGTGGGAGTGATGTATGGATTGTTGGTAGTGAATTGTAGGAAAAGATACAGGACAGTGTCTCTTCAATGTGTGAACGTAAGAGCAGTGAGGATTTAGGAACAGGGGTGTAGTTTGACGGGTCAAAGAGATACTCAAGATTTTCTCCCACACGTACTCTTATGAAACGGTTTTGCAAGAAGCTTTGTAGGATTAGATGTAGGTGTTCGTGTAAACCGTATTCATGAAGCAGAGAACAGATGTGATACCTCCATACTCTATCGAAGGCCTTTTCCATATCGAAGAATACTGAGAACAGATGATTTCCGGTTGAAAATCCATCGCAAATTTGTGCCTGCAGATCAGCCAGGGCGACGAGTGTTGATCGAGATTTACGAAAACTGTACTGTGACGCCGAAAGTCTATTATTAGATTCCAGGTACCAGACTAGACTTTTGTTAATGACTTTTTTAAACTTTAGTAAGAGAAATGGGACGATATAATTCGGGTAGAGAGGCGTCTGAGGAGCGTTTTAGGATTGGTATGACAATTGCTGTTTTCCAATTAGGTGGGTAGGAACCTGATTGTAGTATTTTATTAAATAGCGATGTTAAGTGAGAGATGCCATTAGAGTGGAGATGCTTGAGCATGGCTGGTACGATGCGATCAGTGCCAGGGGCGGAGTTTTCAAAACATTGATGGATGGTGGCTGTGACTTCCGCTTCTGTGATGGGTTAGTTGTAAGGTAGATCTTGAATCTTGGTGGAAAATTCGAGGTGGCTTACTTCTACTTGTTTTTTGTAGGTTGGGAATTGAGGGTCATGAGCTGAATCAGACGATGCTACTGCGTAGTCATTGGCTACGGCTTCAAAGATATCGGGTGGGTTGGAAATGAATTGGTGATTGACGGTCAAGAACGGGATGTTGAAGCTCTTTTTCATCCCTGTTATCCTTTTAATATTACTCTACATGGTGGAGCAAGAAACAGGATGGTTGATACTGGAGACGAAGTTAATACTCAACTCATAGCTATAGCTGGCAGAGATATATTTGCCTGTTCCTACGTTTGAAGAAGCAACAATATGAATTAATGGAAGATTTTTTCTCAACATTGTTCGGAAATAAACAAATGGAACTGTTGGGTGGTAACAAAAAACAGTAGTGACAACTACTTTAAGCAAATTACCGCAATAGGATCCACAGAGTGTTTACAAAATCGATTTTGGTTAAAGATTACGTACAAAAATTGTCATATGGTTTCGATTTTCCTTATAAATTATCCTCTGGACCAAGCGGTTATTTTGCTTCTTCCAAAAATACTCGTTAGTCTCGCTCATACCTATTTTAGGTTTCGAGTTTAAAAATGTTGGTAAATGTAATTGAAATGTGGGCTTTAAACAATCGTACTAAAAAAATACAATGTGTAAGTTCCTTCTCCATCTCAGTTTCTTTATTATGAGTAGGAAATTTCGATAGGACTCAACAAAGTGACCAGTAAGTACAATTCCCTGGTCTCCGTGATTAGGCTTGATGCTTATTACAAACCAGCATGTTACAAAGGGAAATCATAAGGGGGGATTATATACTGCGAAAATATAACTGGAAAATTGAAAAAATATGAAAAGTTTTTTACATAGTTTTTAACCAACGCTGATTTTGTGAACCCCCTGTTGATCCGATTCTATTATTCCTCCTCCCCCCATCTTTAGTAGTTGCCATGATTGTCGTCTATTATTACCAAAACGTTCCATCCGTCTATCTAATAGCATAGTTGTGAAAAACATTTCCATGAATGTCCGGACTTTCGCCCCGCCACGTGTACGATCAGGCAAACGTATCTACACATTGTCAGAATAAGTTGCCTACTTACTTGGTCGAAGGGGGATGGGTCATACGCCTTGATACATCCTGTGAATACGAAAAAAATGTTTTATAAATTTTCAAGGAGGTTCAATGTACTTTACCCTTTATTTTGCCCTACAAGGAAAAATGTCAAATTTTCTTCAGATATGACTCTCAGTGACTTTAGTGTAGAGGGTATGCAAACCACCCCTGCAGGGGGTGTAGAAAGCCCTATCTTCAAGGGGAGAGGGTGGAAATAAGTCGAAAATGTTGACTAATGCAAAAATTTCCCTTGTAAGTCAGTAGAAAATAAATAATATTGAATGAAAAAGAAAAAAAGCTCAAAGATTTCCACATATTGGCGACTAATGTTCAAAACCCCGATTACATGAGCTGAATCCAAACAAACACCTCGATGCCAGAATTGTCTGTCTAAGCTGAAAAATAAATAAATAAACCAAATAAACTTAGCCATTTTTACATTTTGCTGACTCACGTTAGAAATATATCTACTCTGCGATAGATTCAAAAATTTATTATCAAGTATTAAAAGACGGCCAGGGGAGGGGAAAAAACAATAAGTTTAGCTATTCTAACAGTTAGTTGACTGACGTTGAAAATGGCGACTCAGTGATACAAAAATATTTCATCCTAGCCAAGTATAAAACCAGAATTAAAAGTGTTTGTTGATTTGCTGATTATTTAGTCCAAGATGCCCACTAAACGGTCAAACTTTCTGAGGAATTCCGGCTCCGAAAGTTAGTGGGGATGTCATAAGCCCCTCGCTTCGCTACTGTACCACTGGACCCGTTTCTCTACTGCCTATTGCCAATCCCTGAGGTATTGCCTTCTTCCCACTTCTATCCTTCGAAACCATTCTGAAATTTGTGGTTTTCTCTGTATTCTTCAGTATCAGAGCGGAAAAATGAAATTCAAGATAGGAGTCAATTCGTAGGATTTTTTGGTGGCTCAATTAAATTCTGAGGTGTGTTTCTCAAACTGACCCCTTGAGGAACTACCGAAGTAGGGTTGAACAGTCTAGTTATATTTTTAGATTCTACTCGATGTATAAGTTTCCGCGGTCACTGAGTTCCATTTCGAGAGCAATATTCACATATAATCATCATTTGGGTTTGACCTCCTGTGATGGCGTGTGATGAACCAGATCTCAAAAATTACTCGCTGATAAGAGTAGTAATCTTGAAAACCTACAAATGAAATACCATCTCGAAAAAATTATAATATTTTATTATAACTAGCCTTCGGTGGCATTTTTGTGGATCGGATGTACAAACTATCCTCGGAATGGAATTCAAACGACTTTGAAAACTCATTAATTGAATGCAGTCTCGCTCGGAAAACAACTATTAATGGGCTTTAGTGTCCTCCTTACTAATCTCAGAAGCAAATTCAGCGACGTGAAAAACCTGTGAATGGACAAGGATTTACACTTTGTATAGTTCATTATCTGCTCTTCAAAGTTCATTCTGTGCCTTATTCCTGTCAAGTTCTTTCTCTCAACCATTCTCTTAAGCAGTAATAACAATATCTCTGAATGTCTTATACATATATTATATTCAAACTTATACAAAACTTATAGGTATGCGGATAATTTTAGTGTTATTAGAGGAAAAAGAAAATAAAAAACAACAACAACAAAACACAAAATTAAAACAAAAATGAACAACTGGTTACAGAGACAAACTGCATGTTATTTCGCATAAGAAGGGTGGGAGATTTGTGCGTCATGTTCTTCTTATCTGATCTCCTTGAAGTTTTAATAGTGGGTTTTTCTTTTTCCTTGGCACTTATCGGCTTGCAAATTTGTAATTGTAGCGCGTATCAGACGGCCGATTGTTCCATTGTTCCATTAGTGAAGCAGTGAACCTTTGAAAACTTCGGCTTAGTCGGACAGTATCAACATATAGCACGTCAGCCCCCCTCCCTGTTCCTAATGTAGAAATATATTCGGTTTTGACCTTCAAAAAAAAAAAAAAATCTCGACCGTCAAAGATTGGAGTCCCACTAAAGAGAGATTGGGTTAAGTCACGGGTGATTATTTTGAGATTGTATTATTTTCGTAGATGTTTGCGGTTGCTGAATACAACTTGCAAGGAAATTATGGGTTAATACTGTGATGTGTCATCAAATGAGGCAAAAATCAGTTCTCCGTCGGAGTTTCATACACGTCAGGAAAGAGCCTAAAATATATCTGGAAGCGTCCTAAAGAAGATCTGAGTCTTGATCAATCACTAAAAAACCTTAAAATATTTCAGCCACGTGGCAACCTGAAGTCAGGGAAGACAGCTTGAGGCAATATTTAATTTCAACCTCCCAGTTCGAGCGATCGAACGCAGAAGAAAGTTCTTCATCTCGATTTTGCCCTCAAATTTGTGAAATAAGGTATTCCGGAGGGCAAACCGAATGCCCCCATTCTTACCCGTGAAAATGTTTCAAAACTAATGATATATTCTCTCTAAAGCACATTTGATGAGCGCACAACTTCATCATCAAATATCGTTGATTTGCTATTTCCTTTTGCACCGGGGCTCTTTATCTGTAAGTCTATAACGTCTGGCGATGTATAAAGAGACTTTACTGTCGAGTATTATTGTCTCCGGCTAGTATAGAAGTTTCGAATTTACTAACAGTATAACACGAAAAATTCGTGTTCATATGGTGAATTTCAAACGGGAAAAGTCAAAAAGGTTTCGTGATAGAAGAGCGAACTTGGAGTGCCAATTTCTCGCTAACAAGCTTGTTGTGTACTCTTTTTCCCGGTCGTTACAAGAATCAAAAAATAATTAACGATACATTTACCCACCCATATAAGCTTTTTCAAGCTTTTCACTGCTCGAAAACCGGCTAATGAACTAACCTGCATGGTATGCGTTCGAAACAGGAGAAAGCGCGTTGCGAGGGGCAAAAAAAGAGCGAGAAAATGAAAAAAAAAAAGGCCCAACGTGGAACAAAATTAATAGTGTTTTTTTGTTTTGTTCATATTTACGAACCGTGTACGCTGTATATGGTGTTTCAGTGGTGGCGTAATGCAAGAATTCGTATACACAGATAACGATGATAACGAAAAAAGGTGTAAACTGTGTGGTTTCGCCATGCGGTTTTATTTATCGCCCCTTTTCATTATTGCCGGAAAAGCTTCATAATTTATATTTTTACGTTTCGGTATCAAAGCAATACGGCTCTAGTGACAACATAGGCGTTCTTATCAACCGGCCGAAACGAGGGCGAATTTATTAATCCGTGATAACATTTAATAAATTTTTCACCTCCGATTAATTTGTCCGGTGGATGCCGGTTTGAGGTCGATTTTGACAGGCTCGTAGTAACTAATATCGTGCTGCATAAAACTCCTTATTACGTATGCTCAGTGGTGCTAGAGTCGGGGGACAGTAGTATCACTTTGTCTCTCCTCCCCCCAGTTTCACAGTTTCAACAAAAAGGAAATTGTAAGAACGAGAGCTCGCTTACACGAAACGGTACTATATCACCGGGCAAATACGTTGGACGCCCATTTTTCTTCAAACCGGCAGGTGAAAAATGACTCGTTTTCTTCAGAAAATACCTCAACCTCAGTTACCTACCATCAGAACTAAAACTTCTGTATAGCCAATTCACAATTTCTTCTTCTGTAGTCCAGAGCGCTTTCGGCTGTTGTGCCATCTTCAGTGGAGTATCCTAACACTTCAGAAACGAAGCAAGAACACAAATTGGAAACATACTGCTGACCATAAAGAAAAGAAAAGTGAACAAACACAAGGAAAATATACAAAAGACAGCCATACAACTCAAAAAGAAAATAAAAGAAAGTGTGTAACCGTATGGTAAACCTATATTTGGTGGGTTCCTATTGGTCGACTGCGGTTGTGTGGTTTGTCCAATCGGTGTGTTTTATGTTATTAATTGGAATACGTGCTCGCTTTGGCAGTTAGTTGTTGTGTTTATTAAGTTTTGTTTTGTTTTGTTTTTGCCCTCATTATCTGAAGTTCTTTTAATTTTTTTTTCTTGTGCTATTTTCTATGTACGTAGAGGATTTTGTATTTTCATGTCAACTTATGGTTGTTGTGTCTCTGGTCGTTGCAGTGTTTTTCAAAGAGTGATTTGTCATCCTTTAGCTTCTGTGTTTTTTCATGTTCTTTTATTTTAGTTGTGAATTTTCTGCCTGTTTCTCCTATGTAGGCCATGTCACAGTGTTCGCAGTCCAGTCTGTATACTCCGTTGCTTTTGTTCCTGCCCTTTGTTTCTGTTTTGTCATTGCTTAGTTGTTTGATCAGAGGTGGTCATCTGTTTCTGATTCCGAGTTTTATGTTGTATTGGTTGAATATTTTCTGTATTTTGTACGTATGTGTATATGTCCCTATCAATGGTATTACTCCTGCGTATTAGTCTGTTTTTGTGATTGTTGGTTCAGTGTCTGTTCTTTTTTGTTGTATTAATTTGTTAATTATTCTGTTTACAGTTTGTGGTTGGTATTTGTTAATAATGGCTATTTGTTGATTTTGTTAATTTCTGTTGTTCTGTGGTTGTCGTTTTATATGTTGATTGCTCTGTTACAGTATAGTTGGGTAGTGCTGCCATTTTGTGTTTTTGATGGTGAAATGAGTCATTGGGTATTATTGCGTTCGTGTGGGTGGGTTTTCTATAAATGGTGTACTGTATCTTGTTGATCTTGTTGTTTTTTATTTGTATTGTCAGGTCGAGGTAGTTTATGGTCTTATTGCCCTTTTCCATTGTGAACTTCATGTTGTTATTTATCTTGTTTGTCTCCGTGAGAAATTGGTCCAGTTGTCTGTCTGTTCCTGTCCAGATAATTAAGATGTCGTCTACACATGTTATCCATAGCTTTATGTTTCTCTTGTGTTTGCTGTTGTTTAGTGGGTCATTTTCAAAGTTGTTCATGTATATGTTACGCCAAATTCATCAAATTGACGATTTCAATTTGCCGAATTTGTAAAGGGGAATATTAAACTGCACGGAAGGTAAAAGGCGTTTGAACGAAAAGTTGAAGAACGAAAAAGTAATTCAAAATAACGAAATTGTCAGTAGAGTTAACGAAACCATCTTGCACGAAATGTTTAATGTTTTTGAACGAAAAAAAAAGAACTATGACAAATTGTACGATAGACATGATGCCAGACAAACAGAGAAATTGACAAGAAAGCGAGACATGAAGCACCAGGGCGGCTGAAACGACCTCTCCTTTTTGATCTAAGAAGCAATTCATGCTGTAAACTACCACTTGTGAATTACTTTTAAGTAGACCAGTTTTCTGACTTCCAGTTTACATGCAATGGAATTAAAGGATTGGTAAATTCAAAGCCTCCAGAGGGCAGTGCAAATCCAAGGTCTTTTGAAGGCTGCCACCTTTCCCTTGCGAGGAGCATCCGTTATTCATCTCCCACTGTAATCCGGCATGATTTCTCAATTTCGAATTGCAAAGATCAACATTAGACTGACCGAACTCCCTCGATTAAGAAGGCTCATAGTCACTGCAATGCCATTTCATGCAATAGAATGAAAGAATTAGCAAATCCAAATCTTCCAGAGGGCACTGCAAATTTAAAGCCTCTAGAAGACGCTGTCATTAAATAAGCTAACATTTTCGCAACTATCAAAACTAACACAGACTCAAACTGGTTTATTTTTAGTTCACCTAAACATTGCTAATTCAATAATTTTTCCTGTTTTTTCCGTTCGATGTTGTATTATTTCGTGATTCTTTTATTTTTTTGTTAAAAAGTTTTTCTTAGTACCTATTCATGTTCTATTTTTTTCTGTTCCCTTTATTTTGTATTTCGTGAAATGATTATTAACCGTTCAATGTCATTTTTTCGTGATTTCTGACTTTCCTTTTCGTGCTAAAAAATCACACTCATTTTCAAAATCGACAGGTTCTGCTGATTTTATGAAATAAGCAATACATTTCTACCAAATTTATAAAATCAGCAGGTATAGAGTCCCTTGGGGCAAAACGTGAACACCCAGTTCTCAGGGTAATAAATGAACACAGTCCAGCTTTCTTTAGAAAGAGTTTCAAAAGGAATTTTGAACGACAATGTGTAGGGAAATTCTTCTTCTATGATTGTGAGAAATAATCTGACGTATTCTCATTTAGAATTAAAGAAGGAAAACAAAAATAGCGCAAAACTTCCCTTTTTCAAGGAAAAAATGATCTTGCAATTTAAAAAAAAAAAAAAAAAAAAAGTAGATTGCTTATGATGTAATCATTATTTCCTCGATTGTTCAAAAAGAATAAGCTTTCTTTGAGTATACTCTCAAAAAACCAGTAAGTCTTAACCAGTCAATACCCAGGGGCAAAAAAAGAAACACTGTTGGGGCAAAAAGTGGACGTATTATTCTGATTGATTTGAGAGAATGTTTTGCACGTGATTGTATAGTTGGTAATTTTGCTGTGGAACCGCTTGCACTCTACGCCTTCAACATCTTTCAAAATTTACACAGCTTCCGCCTCTTTTTCACAAGTCCATTTATCTTGATCCATTAGATCAAACTCAAAATCTGAGTCATAAATAACTTCACTGGCACTTGTTGCAAACAAATATTGAAGCGCATTTTCGAAGGTACAGATGTAGTTTATGTCTCATTTTATCAGTAAAGAAGTCATGATTTAACAAGTCAATGACATTATTCGAATTATGAGTAGTACTCGTCCTCATTTTATCTTATCATAGATTTTGCTTTCTAGTAAGCATGTAAATTTCTTCATAGATTTTGGTCTCCATTTGATATTTGAATTACCTAAAAGCAAAAATAATCGTAATATTCTATTGCGAAGCTTGAGTTTTAGGCCCTTGAATGGAAAAGATCCCTATTTTGACACTTCGACTTTCCACATATTCTAGATTTTGTCTCCTTTCAAAAATAAATTTTCAATGGAGACAAAAATTAAGATCTGATCAAAAATCTGTAGAAATATTCGAAATCAAGGGCCTAAAACACTTTATTTCGATGCTTTGTTCGATTTCTTCAATCATCCATCAGCCACTTCCGCTTATTCGGAATTTTGAATCCTAAATAGGGATGGAACAAACGATTCTATTTCATAGGCAGGCAATCAACTAATAATTTCGATTGGTCTTCGATGTGTGTTTTCCTGGGAGAGGGTAAAAAAGTGGTAGACCTCCAGATTCTGTTTGGGAGAACAAATTTTTTAACCCTGTCAAGAAATAGGATTTTAGCATTTCAAGACTCTGCTTTAGAAAATACAGTGTATTTTTGTAGAATCTGGTTATCTTTGATTATTGTTAAATTTCGATTGTGCTGCTGTATCGTCTCGGGGCCTGGCCTGCCCTTACTTGATGATCTCACCGAGGTGGGTCGTTCGTGTTCCATAATATACACGCACTGCCTTTGAGGGATCAGAACATAAACATAGAGCCAAAACCCTCAACAATCTCTTGGTTTTCAACTTTCACACCCACGTGTTCTTCGATTACGATTTGATTTTCAACAGAAAAGAGCCAAAAGAAAAGTCGGTCACCGCAGATTTTTGAACTGCCTCCTCCCTCACTCATGATTCCTTTCCAGCGCCTCTGCCTATTCTTTCGGGCTGGAAAACGAGTAGGAGGTGTCACTTGGAAATACGAAATAACGAGGCAAGCTCATTGTCACCGCCCAACTTTCAACTTAGCTTTTGACGCCATGTTTACGACTCGGCGGCTATTTGCACTACACAGCATTATTGCGTTTCACTGGAATCGGTAATCAGGAATATAAAAGCCGCAGCCGTGGCGGAGATGACATTCATCATTTCAATA
Organism: Acanthococcus lagerstroemiae; assembly: GCA_031841125.1. NCBI lineage: Eukaryota > Metazoa > Arthropoda > Insecta > Hemiptera > Eriococcidae > Acanthococcus > Acanthococcus lagerstroemiae. Next base: position 34,572,281 of record CM063107.1, read on the forward strand.
AATGTTAGCGCAGAAAAGCAGAAAACGTCGAGCTCGAGACTGATACACGAAAGGTGCTGCAGCATTTGCTCTGGGAAATTCTAACAAGCTACCGATGCTCGTCAGAAACAGCTTTCTTGAACTTGTCGATGCTCGAATCTAATAACGTGTTACTAAATTAATTTACTCTATATGAACTCCTTTTAGTGCATTCGAACGATTGCCGTTTTATTTGATTACACTTTTGTGTAAGTTAGACGTACCGAACGTAATTAATGGTATGGAATGCTCGTTAAGAGTTGTCAGTTAAGCCGAGTCGAAGAGCAGCACTTTCCTATACGTCATTATTACCGAATTGAGCTGCTGTAATCAGTCATTTACCATTTCTGAAATGTGAAGTGAACCGCCAAATATTCTACATGAGCTTACGAATGCACAGACACATCTTGTTAGATCCTGGTTCGATAAAACTGAGTGAGCGATGCAGGGAGCAGTGCTGGGAGAGACAATTCAAAATGCGAAAGAATTATACTTGTGACCCCTTCCTCTCAGAACCTCGATCATTCTTCCGCCCCCTCTCCCGTGGACAGTGATGGTATTCACGGGTAGAATTTAATATTCTATATTTTGATGTAGAATATATAGAATAAACAAACATTGCTGTCATGGTTAAGTACGATAATGTGATCTGACAACAATGTTCATTTAGGAATGGGCAAAATCAAAGAGCAAATAATTGAAAATCATTATTCTAAAATCATTCTACATTTTTCAAAAAACACGATTTGAAAATCAAAAAATCATTTTCCGTAAAATTATTAAATACCATAATGAAAATAATTTTGTATATGATTTTTGTGATTTTAGGATTAAAAGATCATTTTCGAGGGAAGGATGAGGGAAGGGGGTACGGATGAAAAGAAGTACTTTTGAAATTTGACTTCCTGCGCTCAGTTTTATTCTTTTCATTCTATGTTTGTTGGAGCGGAATTAGGGAATCACTATTGAAATGTTTTGCATGGTTTTTGCTATTTTTTACCCGATTTTCGTTGTTGTGATTCCTTTTTTTAGATGGGGGGGGGGGTAGGGTAAATTAGTTATAGTTTCACGATTTGTTTCGCTATTTCTTGTGGGAGAGAGGACAGATGGTAGAATTGCTTGTAATTATTTCACCCATGAAAATTAAAATAGATTAAGTCAAAAATATTCTGTTAATTGAAGAAAAAAATCAATGAAGAACAACTAATAAAGTAATCAAAATAGTCAGCTTATTTAAAATATAGTTTTTTTTTTTTTTAATATACATTTGGTAAGACTATTCCAGAATCATGTAAAATTTTTCATGACAGTCTTGATTATGTCTCAAAGAGCCATAATCAAGCTCAGAAGAGTTACACGGTGTCACAAATAAGTGTTGGACCATTTTAGTGAGTTTTAAGGAAGTCAAGTGAAACCTTGAGGAGTTTGAAGAGTAAAAGATTCTCATATGACCATGGAAAATTGAATGATTTACCTAAGCTAGTTTTGAGAATTCTCTCATTTCCTCGGTTCCTCGATGAAGGAAAAAAATTAGATGATAATATGATTAGCGTCGAAAATTATGTGACAATCGTCGCCCAGTCAAGAATTCTGTGAGTTAAAAAAAAAATTGAGTCACGCTTTAGAGGCATTTTTACTTTCCACAAGCTATACAAATCGTTCGGAAGTGTAAGTACTTCCCTCTTACCTACTCGTTCAATTACCATCGCGAAGGCGACAAACTTGTCTAATACTCGGGAAGGGGTTTGATAAATGTATAAATTTTCTTGAATTATCCCTCTCAGGATAGATTCTTGAATCCACTATTGGAGGCATTAATAGATACTCCTACGTTGAACAGAAAATTGGAAACGGAAGAGGAAGTTGATGAAATGGGCCTTGGGAGTATAAACCAAGGGAAAATTATGAAAATATACGTTAATTTTTCTGAACTGTGAAAGTTGTTCAACTTTTGCGACTCTTCGTATGTGATGCGTTACATACATGTGTAGCCGGACTACCAGCAGTCGAATTAAAATTTTAGTACCGTGAAAAATAAATGGTAATTGGATGACAACATCTATGTGTGACTTAATAACATTCAACGTCCTGAACACAAAATAGGACCAACTAGCGGTAATAAAAATTAACGCAACATTCGTACTCTCGTATTACGAATGAAGACGTATCGTGTACAGAACGGTAATTTATTGTATGTTCTCCACATACGTTAGAACTGAAAATCAGACAACCAGACAACCACAGACGAGTGCAAGAACTTTTCAGGACAGTTTGGTTAAGGACCTATCAACGGCTTAACGCAACTCAAATGAAATGAATATCGTCATTAAAAAAGAAAGAAAGACAAAAAACTACCTCAGACGAGCCCGAAGAGTCTATATAGGATCTGCATTATCCATTTCGAAAAAAAAGGCGGAAACCCCGTCTTTGCGTTAATTATAAACTGAATAATTCACTCGTAAAAATTAGCATTGTAAAAAGCTTTTTCTACGTCGCGTCGGCTTTATCCTCCTGGCGTGTAAATAATGTAAATTTCGGGCGTTCAATTTTCCTAACGTCATATAACCACTATCAGGTGAACTCTAATGCAAAAATTTCTTAATAAATTTAACACAAAAAAAGCGAACATTTTACTCGTTTATTAGCATTTTGAATGCATCCGTTCCCCATTATAGAATAGAGCGGGCATTTAAAGCCAATGTATGAAGATGGGGTTTCTTATTAAAAGATAACCATATCGATACTGCACCCCTGAATTACATTATTCTCGAATAAAATATAATTCAGCGAAATTAAAATAATAAAGAGTTTACATTTCCTATTTATTTAAGTGCCATAAAGTTTAATTCTACGAGAATAAATGTTATAAAATTTTCATAATTTCACATCAGTACTTAGGTTCTTATTTTGAAATGGAAGTTGGAAGCAGATAAGTTAAGCCCCTGAGAAAAAAAAACAAAAAAAAAACAACTACATTTCGTTAGTGTGCTCCGGTTTTTAAACTTTTTAATAAAAAGTTTGAAATTAAAAATAGAACTGGATGACGAAAATATAACTGAGGGTAGATGACATTAGAGATAAATTCTTGCGAATGCTTCGATTACCTTATTTCTTTTTACGGTTAAAAGGAAAATATTCGAAAATGGTTTTTAAAACGACTATCAGGCTGAAGCTTGAAAGGTATCAACATTTTGATATCTTTTATGGGCTCTTTTTCAAGAATGTACGTTCAGCACTTCTATTATGTGCGCAGATACACGGAGACACAATGAGGTTATTACCCTTTCCAGGACTAAAATCTTGCCGAGTCTCAAACAGATCTGCTAGAGTCTTATCGTAAACAGGTATGAAAGGATATCGAAAGTCAGGAACATGTTTTGAGGACAATCTATAGTAATTCTGAAAAAAATCAGTCTCAAGCTAATCTAGAGCTTTCTTAACGAATTATAGAAAAGTTTGGAAGAGCCAGATTGTTTATTTCCGGAAACAAGAATCTTTATAAAATCTTGATCAAGTCTTCAAAAGTCGCAAACGATTTGGAACGATTCTTGAACAGTTAGTGAGTTTTATACATGACCCGCACAGAATCTCAAAGTCTGGGAGGGTCGTAAGTGAACATTGCCAGTTAATCTTAGGAATTTACTGAGTTTCACATGAATCTTAAAAAGCTTTCAAAGTCTTGATACTGTATTGAAGAGCCAGAATTAAGTCCAGAAGAGTTAAAAAGCGTTTCAAACGAGTTTTGAATAGTTTTAGAGAGTATTAACCTAGTTTGAGGAAGCGTCAAGGAGTTTTTGATTTGTCTAGGAAAGTATAAAAAATTCTTATATGAGTATTGAAAATTGGAGAATCTTAGCTAGTGTGAAGGATTACTTCCATCCTTTCTAGCGGGAAACATTTGTTGGTAATAATGAACATATAAAATTCTTCAAGAATTACTATCCTGTCTCTTCAGTGATACAAGAAATTAAACCACGCATTTTGGAAGTTGCTTTCATTTTCGATGTCAAAAAAAGAAGTAAGAGTACCTATAGGTATAGCTACAAATTGGTTAAAACTTGAAGTACATATGAGGAGCGATATTCCAAAACGGCCTCTGTCCACTTTTCAAAACTTCACAGGAGAATGAAAGAAATAACATGGTACTCCTGTGTATACTATATATGTGCCACCAGTGACACTTAGGTTGCCTAATAGAATACCTACCTGAATATGAAGCTTTTCCCTCTAAGCCGGTTGCCTACCTACCCGCCGGACGTTTTTATCAACTTCGTAGGTAGTTTAACATTGGCTCTTACGGAAAAAGCACAAAAAACGCTATTTTCTCAAAAGATATCGAGTTTCACAGAAAATGAAGAGATACAAAGTTGAAGCCCTTATAATTTCCTTTCAGCTGCCACCTATTTCATATCTTCTTCTGGTTGATTCTTTTTTCTCCCGTAACGCTGTGTGTTAAATTTTATCAACTTTACAGGCAAATTACGGCAAACGATAGGCAATCGCCTTAGAGAGAAAAGCCTTATTGGTAAGTTGACAGTGTAGGAATGGGTGTACATATTTTCCACCTGATGGCGCTATAAAACAAGTTTAAAAAATGAACATAGTACGTTTTGGAATATCGCTCCTCATATATCTTATTTACTCACTTGATTACCATCGTAAGGGCAATAAAATGATCTAAGTCCTTGGAAGAGAAAGGGAAAATATTAAATTATTACAAACTGTGAAGTGCCCCTTCCAGAATTCCTGTGCATTACAGTGCATGGGTATACTTAGGGTAAAAATCAGATTTGATGATATTTATGTATTTTTAAATTTTAATGATTACGAGGCTAATGATTGCACCATTCGGTTAGAAGGTAATAAACCTTTGAACATTTCAACTCGATCGAATAATATTAACAAGTCCTAGGCTATCGATCTTCATTTCCTTCCTTACTGAAAAATACGTTCAATTTTGATGTGTATTTTTGTAGAGGAGATTTTTTTCTCATGGGTGTTACGTAGTAAAAACTGAGATTTTGGTTGGCTGTACGATACCAGTTGATTATAATACTAATAGACTCCGCAGTGTAGGCTAATAACCTGAGAGGATGCTTCCAAAAAATAAATGAAAATGAGAGGTGATGGAAATGAAATTAATCCTAATCAATATAATACAGACTTTCGAGGTCTTTAAATTCCATGTTGAGGATAATTTGTGGGTCTTACTTATTTGTGTTCTATGAAGATCTTGCTAATTATTGGACGCTTATTAAGTAGTAGTAGTTGTTGCTGTTACATTGTCAATAAGATTTTGTGTTTGTGGGAGGGAGGGGGGGGGGCTGTTAATCTGATTTTAAATTCAGTTATAGTCACTTACGAATATGAAATTCATTTATCTCTGCTCTTTGTATTCAAACAATGAACAGATTTACGTTGAAATGGACCATGTTTCTGTAGGTGCTGAATCCAAGAACTGGTATCTATTTTGTGATAAGCTATTCTGTGCAGATGAACAACATAAAACGCTGAACTACTTGTATTTTCTGACTTGTCCTCTTTGGGGGCATATAAGGAGATTGGATCCAAAATTTACTGTTGAAATTGAATTCGGCAACCTTAAACTCCTATGAATGGAGTACTAACTCAAAATACTGACTATAATTTAGCTGGAACTCTCATTTGTGTAATTCTAAAGATTTAAAGCCGAACATTGTCTTCAAAATTTGAGTCAGTTACTTCGAAAACTTCTAAGTTGAATTTACTCTCAATAAAATAATCTTTATTTAGCCAGAACTCCCTTTGAGGAAACCCAAATATATCGGATCTAAACCTGATCCTCCAAATCAAATTCAGCGACCTTGAAAACCTATAAACTTACAACAATCCTAATGTAATGCCTATTGTTAGTCATGACTCTCTTTTCAAAACTCTTTTTATTGGAATACCATTTATAGTCGGATACAAAAATTATCCTCGAAATCGAATCCAGTGAGCTCGAAACCCGACTCCATGTCGAATTTCACCTCTATTCCCCCTACCAAAATCTAAATTTATACATTATATCACCCTTAAAGTTTTTTTTTTAAAATAAACGCCGAAACTCAATGTGTTTTTTATTAGAAGGAGAGGGAGTCAGTGCGTTAACTGGTAATATGATCCCATCGAATTGAAATTTTGAAGTTTAACGTTTCCATATCCATTGGAACATATTCGAAATTTTGAAGATTACAGGCACTCTGATATAGTACAATATTCAGAATCAAATAGAGAAAGGGTTCGTAATTCGTACCTGAAACCGGTTACGATTCTGTTTGAAAATGACCTATGGTATTAATTTCTGATGATGTTGTGTAAAACTGAACTGGTTTTTGATTCATCAGAATATGGCCACTAGCCAGTTATCGAAGAGCAGAAAGGAATAAAAACTAAAAAACAAAGTACCTGATATTTACGAGCGTCATTCGCATAATTATATGAAAGACTCTATTCCAACTTTCCAAGTGCAAAGAAGTGAACTGATATAATTTTCCCTTCAGCAAAGCCTGCGCGCCAGTGGGGTGGTGTAGGTGTGACCCCCCCCCCCCCACTTTGTCCTCCATTTATGAAATTATACATAAGAGTCTCAAAATTCCAACACTTAATCGAGATAATTAGACGATTATTATTTTTTGTTGGCCACAGGAAATGTGTAACATTTTCGTTAGTATTTACTAAAAAAATTGGAAAATTCGAGAAAATCTGGGAACCTGTTGGGAACATGAAAAGACGAGGTTCTCTTCACTTGCTTGTCAACTGAAATTTGTAAAATTTTCGTTATTTTCTTCTCGCCAGACTTGTCATTCAGTCGAGCAGGCTCACCGCTAGAGAGTAAAATGCTTCCTCAAATGGGCTTCCAAGCTTTACACAAACTCTCTTCTTAATTTTCAGAATTTTCATAACAGTGAGGCGAATAAGAGTTCGAACACGTTCTGTAAACGCATAATAATTGCATGTTTCTAATTTTTAGTTCGCGTGTCAAATTCACCACCTCGCCGGGCGATATCAGGCCATTAATAAGCCTTGGAGGCGTGATTTTGAGACGCCATGTAATAGTATTCCGTTTTATTTTAAAAATAGTTATTTAAATGAGAGATGGAAATCGAACAAATCATTTTCCAAAATTAACTTGTTAGACGATAAGTTATTATTTTGCGGAAAGCTGTTCTGATTTCTTAATTTCATTCTTTTTGGAATACAATATGAACTTGTCGAGCTGTCATGTTCCATGAGTGGAAAAAAAAATTAATATCGAAGCGAAACTTGATTGAGAATCGTACCATTTATGTGGGGGAGGAAGTGAAAATATTATAAAGTACTTATGATATGGGTGTCCATCATTGTGTTTAACGCTTTTTATATTTGCTAATTACTGATCTACTTTTGCCATTAAGGGTCAATTTTTATTAACTGGTCAACTCTGGAAAATGTTTGAGGGAAACCACCTCTCAGTGCACTTCTTATGATTGCAGAAATCTAAAGTAAAATAGTAAGTATGGAATGAAGAAAAGAAAGACATTCCCCAATTTTTTATAGTTGCCCAGCACTGGCTCTGGCTGCGCGTCTCACCAATTTTCATCATACAAAATTATAAATCAATAAAGAAAAGTGATCTTCAGTCAGAAAATGTTTGAAACCTCTCCATGTTTTTTAGTCTCTTGACAGCTGATACTTGACCACGTTGAGAGAAGAAGTACGATCCGTGACCTAAGTATGCCGAATGATGATTTTCATTAAATTCAGTTTCAGAAACCCTTAAAACGAAAGCCATAAGCGTAAAATTCTTATATTACATTTTACCTTCCACCCTCTCAGTAAAAAATAGTAGATATAACCTTTCCGAAACTTTGTTCGAGAATTGAGAACCTCTTTGGCAGCCACTCTCCTACGGGAAAGTTTGCTTCACTTTTTGAAGCAATTACTCTCTTTCTTCTCGAATTCGAGCGAATTTAAATGCGTTACGTTTCGTCTTTTTTCCGGCCTCTTAACTTTCCAACTTTTTGATTGAAAAAAAAAAAAAAGCCTAACATTGTAAACATAATCTGATAACGTATAACGTATTATCTAAATACTATAAAAGAAAATTACTGCAAAAAGTAATAATGCTTTCGAAATAACTTAAAGTTGTTCTGGAAAATTAGAAAAAAAAAACCTTAATTTTTCCTGAGTTGATCATCGAAGACGTAATGCGATCGTAACAACAAATTGTCTGAGGAAGACCGCGTCTACAGAACACGTAAATTAATGTACGTTTATTATACAGTTTTAAATAAACGGGAATCTACTTATCTGTCAATTCAACGAGCCATGGCTTCTGAATCCTTCCAGCCACTGATGCGATATTCGAAAGGGTTGTTTCCGGGACGGGAGTGCGGTGTCTCAGAGACCACTTTCGCATGCAATACTTCCCATCACACCAATTATACTGTTTTTTGGAACTGCCTATTAAGGCCCCTGAAAAAAGAAGATGAAAACATTCAGAATAAAATATCATATTTCAAATACGATTACGAACGCATAAGTCACAAGAGAAAGAACTGGAAAATTGAAAGAAAAATCAAAATAGGATTGCGATAAAAGTAACAAGAACCAAAACTCACAATACAGGAGATAAAATTGTAATCCAGATTAAAGTAATCAAAAAGCAAAAAGCAAAAAAATATCGCCAAGGTTATATCTTCATTTTTTGATTAAAAAGTAAATACCGTAAATTGGGGCTATTTTACACATTTTCCTAGTTTTTTTAAAAGTTTTTTCACTGGGGTAAATGGACGAATGCTATTGAAAGCTATCAATAATGGTATTATTGGAAAGTGAACCATGTGAAGAAAACATCCATTACAAAAATAATGACCTAGGGCTCGGGGGTCGGTAGTTATGACGTCTGAAAGTCGATTAGTAAAGTTAAACGGCTTTGGGGCTACTTTACACATGATACAAAATACACGCACAATTGTGGCAGAACGTATGTATACTGAACAGAAATGTTGAGAAAAGACTGAAAACAAACTAACAATCAGCAATATCACGCGAAGTGGTGGGAGCTGAGGCGTTCCGAAACTTCTTCATGGGGGGGGGGGAGGGTGAATCTAAAATTTGCCGACTAATGCAATGGCCACAAATCGAAAAAATGTTTGTAGGCCCGTATTCCGTACGGCTATAACGGCACTTAGTTTACATACCGTGATAACAGGGCACAACTGTTTACTTGGTCAGTTTCTGCATAGCTCGATGCAAGTATTTAATAAACGTCTTTTGTCTCTGCATACTTGCACATCCGGTTCGTCAGTTGTTAAAAAAACACATTCTTCTTCTTCTTCTCACTCATTATCCTTTCTCCTTTATTGGTCGGCCTGACAGGACATTAGAGCAGTCTAGTTACACAGTTCAGTCACAGTTTATGCTGACCCTCCCAAGATTTGCTTTAACCGTCGGTCCATCAATACACGCGCCTTCTTTATACCGTCTCGTTTTTTTGATTTCGAATGCCTTTGCTGCGGTCCGAACTACACCCCTATCTCGTGCAAATTCTCGAAAAACCTGCACTCCCTTTGGATAGCTACACACTGATTCCACCGTCTTTTCCAGTTTTCATGACAATATTGGGACACTTAGGCCGGCAGATTCTGGAGTATGTACCTTTGGATGTCAGTTACTGATTCGAAATGTGTTCTTCAACGATTTGTTCGACCTCGGGGAACAAAACACAAAAAAAGTCATACTGTGACATATCCGGTTGTTTTTAATGTGAAGAATTGCGTGATGTTGAAAGCATGATGACATGGCGCATCGTCAGGATGAAGAATCCATGTGTTTGCGACCCCTGGGCGAACTCTAACTGCTCTTCTTCGTAACCATTCGAGCAATTTGACGTAACATGGTTGATTTACAGTCTGCCCAGGTGGTACAAACTCCTTGTGAACCACCCCTTAGCTATCACAAAAGCAAATTATCATTGTTTTGACTTTGGATTTGCTCTTTCGCGCCTTTTTCGGGCTGAGTTTTGGGACAGCCACTAACGACTCATAACTTTATCACCAAACACCTTAATCACATCATCGAGCATTTCCTTTCCAGATTCGCCAAATTTCACTCAAAAGTTGATTGCATACCGCTGCTCGATTGTACGTTGCTTCATTTTCGTGACACGCATCACATTCACCAACTTGAACAAGACGACATAACTGGAGAACTAACGTTTATACTGGAGTTGCAAATACATTGATTGATAGAGGAAGGTTATTAGGTTATCAACTCAGCAAAGTTTCAGATTTGAAGGGTTACTACACGCGCGGCGAAAAAATTAGTCCTGTTCTCTCTAGCATCCGTAGGAACAAGAAAGATTGGTCCTCCAGACCGGATACAACGTGAATACTGACACGGATCTCCTGGGAAAAAGCAAATTAGCGTAATTTCCAGCCGCTATTAAGACGATTAAATTGCTGAAAATATACATTCGGTAGTAACAGCATTTGTATAGGGAAGAGTGTTGTACCGTGAGACACATTCCATTGAAATTGAATTTTCAAACGAAGTTTGGAGTCAACGCAGCTGGTACATAGCTATAGTCTAAGTCACAACTAGTCAAAAATTCAAAGGCCAGGAATGCATTTTGAATTGACTACCTTTTTTGTCCCAAGGTTCGATGTCGTACCTCGGGACACCATTCATACAATCTTGCATTCTGTAACTCGAATACAAAGGCCAGAAATGTATTTTTAATTGACTAACTTTTTTGTCTCAAGGCTCGGTGTTGTATCTCGAACACAGAAAATTACCTTTCATCAATTATGTATCGCAGACGTACATTATATGTGGGCTGATAGGAAGAAAAGGACCTCTGGGCAAAATACGATTTTTGTGATAACAACTGTTTTTGACTAATTTTTGGCCGCTCTTTTGCCTGGTGTTGTCGAAAAATTCTAAAAAATTTCCCCAAACGGCTGTAAATAAGTCTTCAAAGTTGAGTGTCTCCGTAACATGAAAACGTTATCAATTTTGTTTATCCACTCTCCTGTAAAATTTACATTTTTGCGCTGAGGTCCCTTTTCTTCCTGTCAGCTCACATATGGTGCATATAGCTCATGGAAAACGCCGATTTAGTTCCATGAAATAGTAATAAATTGGACTCCAAACCAGAATCTTCGGTTTTTGACCATTCGTCAATACAAAGCGCCGTCACAAGTGTGTCATGGTGTGGTTCCTTTAAGAATATAATAAAGAATCATAAAATGATATTTTTGGCGAATGAGTTTTCAACTTTGGAGCTGTCCCAGGGTGCATGAGATGACCCCCCGGCAGGGCGCACCCATTTTTAGATTCTGAATCGGTCACCGGACTGCATGAATCATCTGTCAGCTGAACAGGGAGGGTTTCGACGTACCATGCAGTCGATACCCGTAAAAGTCTATTCGATTTATCAGAATTATCAGTGCAAGGCTGGATAATCTTTGAAAATCTTTCAAAGCTTAGTCATTAATTTATAGTCTTCGTCATAATGTCAGTGATTTAGCATAGAACTCATTTTGAAAGTGCCGACTGTATTTTTATACTCATGATTACCGATTTAGCTGATTTTAACATATTTTGGGTAAATTTGCCGACTGTCAAAAACATTTGGGGCGGGGGCACCCCTATCTCCCCCCTCCTCCGGAATGCCCCTGCGTGGGAGAACATTTCAAGTAGGTAACGATAGTTCCGAACAAAGTTTGAATAAATTCGAAGTTTCTCATTTAAAAAAAATATATATATTTTTTGCTTACATTTTATTCACCGGATTCTCTTCCAGATTTATTATTATTATTTTTTTATTCACCAACTTGCTATAACTAACCATTCATTTTTACACCGCTAACTCACTATAACTAACCATTTATTTTTACAAAATTACTGAAGATTGGAAAGTGCAGTGAACAACACTGATGACAGGATTTCAAACAAACATTCGCCTCCAGTCATCTGTGCACGCATCTTTCCCCGTACTATCGTACATCGTTCGAAAGCTGATAAAATTCTGCGTCGGTTTACGTCGCGATAAAAAAATATTTCATACTGTATACTGTAAAAAGAGGGAATTTTGTAACCCAACATTTTCACCTTGCTTGGTACTGATATTTTCGCAGTATTCTCAAGCACCGTTAAATACACTATTTTCGGCTCGAAAATACCAAACCTGATCGAGTAAACATCCAGGAACACAACGACACCACAATCAATGTTCTCTCTTTTCTAGATTGTACATACAATACTCTTCGCTAACGCGGTGAAAACAGGTACTGTGTAAATGTAAAATAGCCCCAGTTTACGGTACTTAGTTTTTCTCTTTGAATAAAAAAATTAAATAAACATCTCTTCTTCTCTGTCAATAAAGAAAGAAAATTGTTTTTTGATGCGAAAAAATTTGTCCTTTGACTCGAAAATTTAAAAAATTATCCACGATAAAAAACTGTACCCCCCCCCCCCCCAAAAAAAAAGGTGTAGAATAGTCATTCATTCTACATGGTGTATTCTACGCAGTTTATTCTACTGCACCACCTTGATGCGAAATTAACGAGAAAGGGTTTCAAAAAATGTATCGTAATCCCTAATTTTACTGGGGTATACCTAATTAGAAAGTAAAAATTGTTTTCTCCGGTTTTTTCGAGGGGGACCGAATGACTGCGCCAGGGGGGCGTTGACACTCCTACCCCCTTGATAAGGGCATTGCTTTTCACTTGACCCGATTGTAATGGCAATAGAAGTATTTTTAGAGGAAAATCCGATACTTATCACTTGCCGATTTGAAGGAAAATACACTCAGCGCATTCACACTGTCACATGCCATTTCATATATGTATGTAAATAGGCTTTCATTCTTACATTTTCCATTGCTGAACTTGAAACTGGAAGGGAAAATGATACTACTGCCCCCCTACCTTTATGAGTGGAGAAGGGACACGTGTTCTCCCTACCTCCCAGCCCTGACACTCCAGTCTTTTGGTCGAACTGACATGGAATGGCCCAGATGAGATATTGTATAACATTGGGAAACATCCTATCTCTTCTCCCCCCCCCCCCTTGGCGGTCAAATGCCGGTATTTTGAAAGCGCATTCGAACACTCACTCGTATTTCGCAACATACTCCGCGATGTACGGTGCGCACATTCACGCCATAACGATAATTATAATAATAATTTGATATAGAAGAGCTTTGCACTATCTTAACACAACAGCCCAGTCATCCGAACGGTTTACTGTTTGTGCAATCGAAACGTTATCATGGTTTGATATGGTTCACTTCATAAACAGAATGAAATTAAGGATGTCCGAGTAACGTCGTCACAAAGGCTTTATGAGTATGAATCCCCAATATTATAAAGGGATTGGTGAAAGGCCATCTCGCCGGTAGAATTTACCTGTCACGTGGTCTCTTGTGTGTCAGCACATCTTTTGCTATGTATGCATAAAGAAGAGGTCTTAGGGCGCATCGCTGTCGGTCTCTCGATCCTCGTTTTTCCTTCTTCAATACGATTAGAAAGAAAATTCGAATATACGGACCTTTGTATATATTCGAGTGAAAGTCTGGTCTTTAATTCCAGCGCAGTGTACATCGTTAGGGGTAGCCGCAGCCACAAGGTACGGGTCATAAATTTATACAACGAACATGATCGTATTTTGCGGTTACAGAGGCGTTCGGCTGGCTCAAAAAGTAAACATCGTGTTTAATTAGTTCCAATATCAAGCCAGCTGATTCGAGAATGTGAACGTGTATTTGATGGATTATGTGTACCGATGGGTAACGTGTTGTAGCAGATCTGGAAGATGGAGCTAAAAACGTTGATATATTATACTGAGGTGGCTTAGAAATAGGTTATCGCAGAATATAGGAAACCGCATTTCGTATAAATCTAACAGGTCAGAATGCGAAAATCGTCCATCATTATGGGTCGTTATAAAAAGGCTACTAAAAATAATATCTGTGTCCTTATTCGTTAATTTCACATAATCTTTGATAAGCCCGACATGAATGACTTGTCTTCACCTTGGATAAGAAAGTACAAGAAACCATGGCCGTATAGTTCGTATTTATAAGAAGTTAAATTAATTGCAATGAAAACTGTGCACAGCTTGTTCAAACAAGTCAGCAAATAATCTAAGCAGGGATTATGATCTAGTGGCGTCGACTTTTCCGATTTTTCGTGGGTGTACTTGTATACTGGTTAATATTCCATCATTTTACCTAGCCCTGTAGCATAAGATTTCTGTATAATATGTGAAATTTGACATATCCCGGAAAACGGACGTAAAAGTTCTTCATAGATGATTTTCTGAGAGTCTCTTAATTTAAAAGTGTTTGAAATTTAATTGGAACACCGCTTGAAGGTGTTCCTTATCACTAGCAAGTTACCCCGGAATTTTTAAATTCTTTGAGTAATAATAACTTGAAGTTTATAAAATCGGCTACCGGTTATGGCTCACCTTTTTTATCTAACTTCGGAAGCGACTCACCGAGTGCATAATTTTTAATGTGTTTTTCACTTGTCCACAAGCCCTGGCTTCCTCCCTAATTTGTCATTCTAGGATTCGTGCGTATTTAATGCTGTATATGATTTTTGGGGTACACCGTTCTAAAAACATTCCAGCTGTAAAACCTTTGCTGACAATTTTTTCCTTTTCAATTCCGTATTCCTCCTGGGCTAGGGTAGCGACGACGGAGGGAGCCAGCAAGCACGTTAGCCAGTTTTTCCTCTATATCACTCAAACGGTCCCATTTTCTCCCTGATCCCTATACAGCATATCTTTAGAGTTGAGTTGAGGCCGTTTATGCGTCTCTCCCAAATTTGACCGATCCATCATGTTCACTAACAATCTATAACAAACCGCATCATTTCATTTCACGAAAAAAAATCAATTTAGCCTTCTTTTCCCCTGCACTCTTCATTTGTACCTAAATACTATGAATGCAAACCTCGATCTCTCGGAGTAAATATACCATGACCGGATTTAAAATATAGGTCCTCGAGGCCGATATCTTATAGAAGCCCCAAAATTAATATCGTCCTCGGAAAATCGCTAGGGAAAAGAGGTCCTGACTCTTTTCTTACTTCGAATTTTTGGGAAAATTCATATTATCAGTCTCAAAAAATAAATTCAATTTTTTTTTTTGAATGGAAAAAATAATGATTTTTATTTGTGTGATAAGAGCCCCTGCCGGAGGAGGCCCAATAGTCCAGGCCTCGTGGACACCCCCTAAATACGGCCCTGAATTAGAAATTCTGGATTATTTTGATGGAGTTAGCTGGATAGTAGAAAATACGCATTTAGTTTTTTATTTGAAAATCGAAAATGTACACATTGTTTTGAGTTCCTACATATGGAAATTTTTGGGAGAGACATGTTACCTTGCACAATAATAAAAAGCCTATTTTGCGAGTTGCTGTACCGAACTGTAAGATGAGATTGATGAAGACGTAGGTGTTCAAATTTTTAATGGCAGCTTTATAGAATTCAAAGAAAGAAACTTAAGTTAGAATTTAGGTCAATGTGAACTGACGTTAATTAAATGGTAGTAAACAGAGTGTTTAGGTAAGGGCCGTAGACGCGAGAAACAGGGACCGACCTCACAATTTTTTGGCGCTGGTTGTGGTCGTTTTGTAAAACCTAATTCAGCACATCGGATATCACTAACTAACATTCAAAGGTGTGCGAATAGATACCAAAACAAATTCATATAAAATAGAAGAGCACTTCCGAAGAACTTATTTTAAAATAGAAATACAGAAAACAAGTTGTAAAATCCAAACACCCTACTTTAAATAAAATATAGAAGTTCACTATTTTCAAAATAGGTATTCTTAAAAATAACGAAGTGTTCCCGCCAAATTCGATATCAGAGGACAAAATTAAGTTGGAATACGTGATCAACTCAATCTTTTTGATTCTTGAAAATGTCTTCACACTAAATCATGTCTTTTTCTCGGGGAAAAAAATTGTGTTATTAGAAAATTTTGGGCCAGTTTCAGATTGAATCGTAGTCACCAATCTTTCTTGGTAGGTTTATCATGCTCAAAGGCGTGCACATCATGTCATGGCCGTGCGTGTTCTAACAGCCAGTTTTCAGTGTCCGATGTTGAATCTGATCCAGATGATTTGTAATATTATGTTTAATTTTTATTATAAATACTGTATTTTAAACTTAGGGTAACATTTATGATGTGAAAAGGATTTTTCTACACGTATAAAGGTATTCAGCAGCAAGCGACATGTAACATTCTTCTGCGAGGATTTGGCGCTTATCTGTACCACTCAGGCAATTTTTTGTAAGAACTTTGTTTTTTGGCAATTTAACGAGAAATATTTTTGTCTGATGTATTTTTTCCATAACGTGCTTTATTCTTCGGGAAAACGCCGAAATACGTAGTTTAATAAGAAATAGAAATAATAGAAATTTCTCATTTTCGCCCCCCCCCCTAGGAGGAAGCAGACGGGTTGGGAGTGAGGGCTTTTAACTACGTATTATGGACACCGTTTTAAACACATTCCAGCTATATAAAACCTTTGCTAACAATTTCTTCCTTTTCAATTCCGTGTTCCTTCTGGGCTATATTGGGTCAAGAAGATAATATTAATGGAAAACTATGAAAATATTTCTTTATTTCGTTCTTATATTTACTAAAATTAGTTTCATAAAGACTCTGGTCAACGAATGCTCTTTTTTCGTTTTCCTGTTGTTATATCATCATTGTCGTTAAAAACTCCACTTTCGATTCATTCATTATTCTGTATTCAAATCAAACCACTGAAAAGCGAAATACGAAAGCCATTAGAAAATACAAAAAGAGCGCCATCTTTCGATTCTGACGTTTAAAAAACAGATCTGGTAATTGAAGCTGGAAATTTTGGGGATTAGCTTACGAAATGCAAAGAATAATGTTTTAGGATCGGTAAAAGGAAAGTATATGGTTTTTCATTTTTTTCATGATGATTTCGGATGAAATTTTTTAATTTCCCTGAAATTATTTTTCCATCATCACATAATTTTCAAGACTAATCAGCGATTTTTAATACGTTTTGAAAGTCGGTTGACTGTGAAATTGTGATATCAATACAAGCAGAAGAGGCGTAGCGTGCTCAACATGATGGGAGGGGGGGGGGTCCACTAGAGAAAATTTAGCTTTCTCGCAAGGAGGGGGTCCTATGATTGCTAAGCGCATAAGCATAATATATATATAAGGATAGGGGAAGTACTTTGCCGAATGGTTTGTTCTTGTTAAGAATTACGTTACGAATCTGGTACACTATAGAACATTTCGAAAATTACTGGAGGGCACGTGTCCCCCCCCCCCCGTCCGACGCTACGCCACTGAATACAAGTCTGAAGTCGAATCTGAAATCAGTATGAAAATAAGTTTAGCAACTCAATTTTCATTTTCTATCAAAGACCTTTCATTTTTATACGCTGATCCTTAAAATTTTAAGGTTCTGCGGAGACTTGTAGAAAAATTTATTTTTATTACCACTTTTCATGCGTATAAGTCTTACATCAAAAAGAACTTTTAAAACACCTTCCTCGCCGGTATCAAAAGTAATGGAAAATCTTTTCACTCTTCACTCGCATGTATAAGAAGTGTATAAACCAGTGTTAAAGAAAACGATTTTTGGTCATTTTGTCAGACGAGCATTTCATCTATGAATTTTCTCATGTTGTTTTTTCATGGTTTTGTTGCCATGACAAAATTATTCTGTCATTTTGTCTTCCTTTTTATCATGTTGCTTAGCATAGTATATTGTCCATGGCAATGTCGCTTAGCATAATCTGTCATCAATGATTATGTCGTTTAACATAGTTTATCGTTTAATCATGGATGAAATCTCATAACTCAACTTTCTTTATCATTTTGTTTTGTCATTGGATTCGTTTTTCTATTAGGTCATTGATGAAACGATCCTGATAAAAAACAGTGTACGGTTTTGTTATATGACAAAATTTTGAAAGCTCAACTGTCAGTTTTTCACTTTGTTTTATGTCTAACAACACTGGTATGAATTTCGATCTGTAACAAAGAAATTCAAGAAATTTCTAAAGATTGAATGACGTTAATTCCTCACGAAATAAAAAATATCAGGTTTATCGGTGTAAATATGAGTGATGCGCAGCTATTTTGCTGTGATAGTTTCAGCAAATTCGGCTCTGTCCATTTAAAGGAAAGAGATTGCTTTCTCCGCTTTAATGTATGTTGTTGCTCTGCCTCCTCTTAGAAAATTACATATAGGTGCTCTGATCCATCCCGCATATTCACAAAAGTCGATGCATATGTCATGATTTGATAATCGCAAATCACCGCCAAATTTTCAACTCATACACACACTAAAAATTAATTATTAGGTTTTGTTAAGTTTACAACTACTATTTCAAATCGAGGGTATCTGGTAAAAGCCTGAGAAAGTTTGTAAGTCTTGACAGTAAGAAGCAGGATTTGGGGTTTGGGAGACCATCGCTGACTTCTGAATCATTTTCCGCGCATTCCAGGAGGAATACGAATGCGAATAGTTTAAAGTTACGGTTTTCATTAAAAGTATTCAACATTCCACGGTCGGCCATTATGAATTCGGAGGGCTTCAAATTGGAAATTCGTGTTCGATAATTATGTGCGATTCGAAGAGTAGGTCAGATTAGTTATACTAAAATGTAGGCTAAAATCTACGCGCAGCTGAAAACTGAAAATATTGAAATAAAATTAATTTACATGAACTTTTCATAATCTTACACGAATACCTATTAAGTAAAACTGATAACTTTTCTGAGAAGAGCATAGAATTCGAAAGGAAGTTTTGGGGAAAACGTATTCCAAGATTTCAAAAAAGAAAAAAAAATGTCGCCTGAAGTACCTTTTTGCTTAGGAAATGAATTAAACAGACGCGGGTACAACGAAAGATAGAATGGAGCAATTGCCCCTCCCAGAGAAATATTGAAATCAGAAACCCTTCCCAAAAGTGGCTACGTGATTAGAATTTCAAACGAGTTTAGTAGAGTATTTTTAAGAGTTTGAAGTAATGCTAAACAAGTACGGAAGAGTCTGGAAAATCACAAATGAGTCTTCAAAAGTTGCAGCCAGTTTTAAACAAATCTAGAAGAGTCTGACAGAGTCATGAGCAAGTTTTCGAGGATTTCAAACAAGCCGTCATTCCGTAACAGCGAAATTCCGCTTACCCCTAGGATTTCTTAATAGTGGCATATGTAGCAACACTGATGAGTCCATAACTGTTGTACACGTATTGAGTTTGTTTAGTTATGGTTGCACTGCCGACCTACTCGTTGATTTACGAAATCTGAATTTTTGAGAAAATACTTGTTGTTTTACTCACCCGTAAAATTTCATCAACTTTGACAAATTATTGTGGAATGAAATTTTGTATTACTGCTGAATTTGAGCTCAAGTAGGACAGTAATATTGTTATCTTCTCATAGTAAATGTTTTCTTTTAGCTACAATGAAAAGTTGTAAAGTTTCGAATTTTTTCGCATGTTCTGTTTTTTGCCCTGTCGAAGTAATTAACTTATGCGTGCTAAAGCAATTTCGTGACGCGAACGAATTTAATTAAATAACTCTGAAATAGTTACCATAGTATATTCTACAAAAACGAACGCATTCATTCTAAATTTATTTCCTTCTCAGAATAAAAGAAAAATTATTATTTTATGCACAATTATGCCAGTTATTTTTAATTAATTATATTAAATTGTAAAGTTGTGTTACGTATAATAGGAGAGAATACTGAATTGCTCAGAAATGTGTGTTCATTTATTAGATTATCAGATATCTTTGAAACTCATTTAGATACTTTTAAAATAATTGAGATAATATAGCTAAAACTCATTTAGCCGCTCCGGGATTTAGTTAGGACTGATCATAAACTTTCGAGACTCACTCATGCTCTGTAAGAATTCGGTAAGGTTCACTCATGCTCTGTAAGAATTCGGTATGGTTCACTCAAAGTATATTCTGACTTATCAAAGCTATTATAACTGTGTTAAAAGTTTTAGTGCTTTGAAAGACTCATCTTTGTAAACGTTGCTAGTTGAGACTAATTCAAAGGCTCGTCTCTCTTAGGACTATAATCTGGAAGGTTATCAAGAAACTGTCTCCTGAAACCTCGGTCTCAACAATACTGGACCCTCTAACTCGGCTCCTTTTCTTGAACCCTGATGGTGGATTTACATTCAAGTCGGGTGACATCCTCCTCAAACCGACATTTGTCAGTTCGAGGATAAATTGTCCGTGACATGTCTGTGATAGGTCTGCAACGAAGTTGGAATGGAATGTAAATCCGTGGTTGTCGCCGACATTATTTAAAAGTTTGTTCGCGACATGTCGCCGACTCGAATGTAAATCCACCATCATGAGTATTAAAATCGTGTGCCCGAATTCGATCAGTCTCAAGAACTTTCGAGATACCTGCAAAAATATTTTGATCATTTATAACTAAACTGCAGGGAGGGAAAAAATAAATTAAAAACTTCTCACAGATTCTGAAGAACAAAATATAAATTGAAAAACATGTGTTTCTTCACTTCGACATAGCAATCTCTACATGAAGGTGGACTTTTTTCATCCCTCATCAGAGTGATTTTGTCAAAAAGATTCGAGAATGCGAGTATAAAACTGTACAAAATAAGTACAAAATCATGACATCACATTCGACCCGGGATTGCAACAGTGACGACGATTAGTCATAGCCCCCTGGCATTTGAAACAAACAAAATAAAACATGCATTGGCATCAATTTACACGAGGAAACTGAAATGTAGTTGAAGTGTAAGTAAACTATCGCTTATCCTAAGCAAAAATGGTACTGCTTACCACGGCAAAAAGGATTAAGTCTGCAGTGAGCTGTGTTTTATTGAGACATGTCCACCATCCCCTCCCCAAGACTAGACCATCACGACTACACATAATAGGGGAGAAAATTCTCAGCAAGCTCAATTTCAGTACAGAGGGTTCTCTCTTCTAATTTTTGCCCTCCCGAGCCCTGGAATCCGCCCTTTCAAGCATTATCTCAGAGATGTCAGGGAGGCTGTGAGGGCTACTTTGGCCTCTTTTCTAATTAACTTACTAAAGGTAGGGAAGAATCTAAGCTTCCCTGAGCCCTCCTAAAGTCAGTTTTCCCCAAGGATGTCGTAAAATATCAACTGTCGGGGAAACCCGTTCAACGAAAAATTGTTTCTTATTGACTTTTACATAAACAAGGTCTTTCATGATTTTTTGTAACAGCCCTCCATAATGCCACAATAGGGGGATTTAACTTCTTATTTTGCCATACATTAACGAAGGCCTCATGGAGGAAAACGTAAAATTTTCTTCTTTTTTTTCTTTCACCATCTTTAGGGAACCGGAGGGATGCAAACCACCCCAACCCATTACTCAAAGTCCCTATCCGTCAAATCAGAAATGAGTTTAGTGACCTTTCAAACATAAGAAACGACATCCATCTTGCATTGTGGGTATTTTTCAGCCCTCGCCTCACCAAAACAGTGTTGAAATAGTGAGGGGTAGGGTTAAATCGTATTAGAATTGAATTCAGCGCCCCTTGAAACCCGAATTGCATTATACATATTGGGTTTTTCATAATTTTGAAAGGAAGGTCAAATAGTTATTAGAAATTAGGTCAGCGACCATTCAAACCTATGAAACAACATCCATAGCATGCTACCTTAATTTTGAATTCACAGCAAAACAAATTTCAAAATTTAATTCTGTGACCTTAACTCCCCCCCCCCCTCCCTCATCACGATTCGATAATTCTTGTATGTGGAAGTTCTAAAAGTCAGAGTAAAAATGTCATTTCTGATACTGAAAAACATGAAATTTATGGTGTAGTATACCTAAGGATGGGGGAGGAGAGAAACATTTCAGGGATTGGTAGACGGGTATGCAGAAAAATAAGTTCGAGGCGGTTCGCATTCCCTCTGTTCATTCAAGTCGTGAAAGCAATAAAATGACGAAAATTTTACGTTTTCTCCTACAGGTCTGCGGGTAGTTCGCATCCCTTCAGTTCATTTAAGTAAGTAGGAGCAATAAAATTACGAAAATTTTATATTTTCCTTCACGAAGTTTGTGTTAATATATGGAAAAGTAAAGAGTTATATATATATATTTTTTATTTGTTTGTTTACGAGCCACTAGATGCATCAAGGGCTATACGGCTCGGCTGGCGGGGATGGTTAAATTAATGGAAAGAGGTCTGTGTCGTGGAGGAAGGAGATGAGTCTATCTATTGTCATTGGGTTGTTTGCTTTTCGTTGTTGGTGTTCGTTGATGTTTTTGGTGGTGAGAGTTAAGTGAAGGGCAGTGAAGTATATGTTCGAAAGTGAGTTGATTTGAGGAGCATTTAGGGCATTGCACGGAGGAAATGTATGGATTGAGGAGGTGCAGGTGAGTGAGGCGAGTATGTCCAATTATAAGTTGTGCTATTACTATTTCTTCGTGTGGTGATTTCCGGTTGAAGGTGATCCAGGTTATCGATTTTTCTTTTATTGCGCGGAGCTTATTGTTGGATTCTTTATGCCAAGATTAGTGCCAAGATGAGGAAAGGATTTTTGATCGATAGGTGATTGCAAGGTCTTCGGATGTTTTAATTGTTGGTTTTTCTACTTTAAGACGGGATGTTGCTGTTTGAGCGGTTTCGTCGACTAAGTCAACTTGTGCACTGCCGATAATGGCCTGGGATCTAGACGAATCAGACTACCTGTTTTCTTAATGTGTTATGTACATGGATTATGAGTTGTATGACGTTGTGCTGATTCATTGGAGGGCCGATAGTGAGTCGGTGGCAATAATGGCTTTATTGGTTATATTAGGTAAATTTTGAATGCAGTAGGAAATTGCAGCGAGTTCGGCGGTGTGAATAGATGCTGAATTGGGTAGTCTGTGAGCTTGGATTTTTGACCCGAGGGAAAATGAACAACCTGTGCGATTGTTTTTTCTTTTTTTGAACCATCTGCGCAGTGTAATAGGTACTCGGGGTATATTGTTCGAATAGTTTGCTAAAGAGGAATTTGAAAGTGTGGGTGGATGTTGATCTTTTTGGGATGTAAAGATAGTTCCAGATGGAAAGTTGCTGGTATGAGTCTCCACGGTGGTGGGTCTGTGTATATGGATAGTAGGGGTAGGCGAGATAAGCGAGTGTCTATGGTTTGTTCTATGATTGATCGAATGTTGTGGGAGTTTGATTGAGGTCGATCACTGACCACGTCTTTGGAAAGTGGTGAGTAGAGATTTTGGGATATTTTGAGCAAGTATTTGGAGTAGAGAATCATTCTGCGGTAGGGTAGGGGTTGGTTCGGCCATTTCCGCAGAAAGACTGATGGATAGAATAGTGCGGAAGGCTCCTGATACTATTTGAAGGGCTGAATTTTGGATTGTGTCGAGCATTTTGAGGGTTTTTGGCGGGGCTAGTTCGTAAGCTTGAGCTCCATAGTCAATCTATGATTGGGATAAGTGTTCGGTAAAGGTTGATAAGTGTTTGTCGGTTACAGCCCGTGTGAAGGTTTGCTAGATATTTTAGAATGTTCTTGTTGCGAAAGCATTTAGCTCTAATGTTTTTTATATGAGTGTTCCAGTTTAGAGATTGATCGAAAAGCGCAATCCTAAAAATTTGACAGTGGTGGTTTTTGAGATGGTGTTTCCGTACAGTTTTAGTGGGGTGAAGGGGAGGGGGTGTTTTTATTTTCGAATCTAATGAATACAATGAACCCCCTATTTGTGGTATTTCAGGGGAAGTTACAAAAAAGAATTATATGAGAGCCCTTTTTATGTAGAATTTAATGAAGGATACTTTTGGTTTGAACATTATTTCTTGTAATGGATGTTTTCCTAGATTCTCGGGGAAAACATTTTTTCTTGGAAGAGGAGGGCGTTAAGCTTGCGCCCGGCTCGGGACGCTCAAATTTTTGGTTACTTTTATATAGTACAGTAATCAAGTGCATTCATGAGTACTATCACCCAGCCTTTTAGTTAGCTTCCTGAGAATTTTTTCCCTGTATTTGCCGTTTGTTGGTGTAATAGTACCGGCGTAGACATATATCTTTTGCCACTCGACTTATGACTTCTTACACAAAATTGTGGAAAATAATATCTATAAAAGTTTCAGAAAATGTATTTTACTAATATAGTATGAAAATTGATGTTAATAACCCACATTTCTGCGGAAAACCTATTTTAGCTAAAAGTTGACTTATGTCTTTCATCCTTTTTGACAACATTCAATCATTTTTATACTTTGAATTGTCCCTCCTAGGATGGCTCTCTGGATCCACCGGAGAAAATTATTATGAAAATCTACTTCATTATGTAAAATGGTGCACAATACACTTTTCTTGCAGTCGAGCTGTCATCTCCCCCCCCCCCCCCCTCACCCGAAAAATAGTCAAGAAATTTGAGTGTGGAAGCAACGCTACCAATGTGATATGTATTCCAGTGTTGCGACTCGCCATTTAATCAATGTAAATTTCGTGGTTCGAAAAACTGTTGAGCTGATTTATCCCGTCAGATCGGGCCACGGTCAACTTACTTTACTTTTACATTGCATTATACGCGAGCTGGTGATATTTCTCGATTTTATTCGAGAAATATTCATTTTTAGGAAACGTGCGTAGCGTAGAATTCAACGTAAGGTGAGTTTACGATAGTCGAAAAAAATGTTATGATTTTCACGTTGTCAGTGTTGTATGATTTCTGAACTCAGCAATCAACAAATAAAATTTTCTGATTTTAAAGTATATTTTGATAGGTTTGATAAAATAACTTTATTCGAGCGAAATACTTCGTTGAACATTGTTATGTTTTAGTTTTCATAGATTTTCCCAAAATTGTGCTTACAGATTGCAGATTTCAGAAATTATAAAACACAATTAATGTAAGAACTATAGCGATGTCTTCGTTTATTGTATGTTCGGCTAAAGTGCAATATTCTATTTTACATAAAGTTAGTTCTTTTTATTTGTTCATGGAAACTAATATATCTCGAGTAAAATCGAAAAATGTGACCAAATCTCGTAAAAGTAGAGTTACTTGACGATGTATCTATTTTACGGCAAAAGCGTGAAACTACACGAGTCGCATCATCTAGTTGCATTATTAGATTACTTTGATCACCACTATCGCAATCACTGCAATTTATGTTTAATGCTCACCAGTTTTCTCGATGACATCGTAATGGTATTTCATTTTAATAGAAAAAACCAAATTTACGCGGCAATTTTTCAATAATAATAAACCTAATTTCGGGCTGGAAACAGGCAATATTTTGATAACACTTCAGGCGAAGTCAGTGAAAATATATAATTTCATTTTAGTCTGACACGGTTTATAAATCACATTCATTTAATACGATATTCTTCACGGATGCCTTCAGCTGCTTTCATTGCTATAAGGGCGGCGAGATGCGGCGAAGACAACCCCTAAATGCGAGCACGCGGTTTGTGACATCTCACTCGTCGCTTATATACCGAGGCATATTACACTTAACACAAAAAATTAATTCCCCGCCTGTATCATATTCGATAAATTATTTAAAAACACCCTCCAGTTAATAAATCTAGTCGTGTTCACCTCGATTCTCTTTGAAGTCTCGGTCCCTCTGTATGAATATGCGATCAACGATCCCTTCTTTCCAGAAAAAAGAAAAGAAAGGAAGAAAAAAGTGAGAGGGTTGTAATTAAGCGAGTTCTTCGAATTCTCAATCTCTCGTTCTAGTCACGTGGCTGGAAGTAGCTCTGATATTAATACCATGCGTTCGCAGTTTGCTGGGTTATGCGAAAATTTCCTGTATATTCGAACATACGATGGATAAAGAAAAATAGAAAAAAAGAGAGAGCACTTGCTCGCTTTATTCGCGAATTTATAAAGCAAACGAAGGGAATGCGGAAGGGGTCCTCAGGATATTTCTGGGCGAAGCGAGCGAACGCCTATATATGGCGAAGGTTTACTCGGGAAATTTTACTTGCAAAGAATTGCATTAAAGTTCTGTATAGAATTTTACGAATCCTTCCAATTGATATTGTTAGGTAAATGATACCAATGCACAAAGATAAGTAAATAAGTACAGATAAATGGATGTAAATACTGCTCTTCAGAAAGCAAATTCGTAATGTGAAAACATTCCAGGGGCACAACTCAGATTCAGGACAAGCAGGATAAGGTCTTAAACCTCCAGATTTATATTAACAAGCGAGAGAAAAAAGCTCTTCACTCTGATTTTTGCGTCTGAATTTGAAATACAAAATCTTAAAGGGGCATCAGTTTTGGGGAGAAGCAGTTTCTCTGTAGGTTGGTACTTTTTTACGCTCCCGCAATAAAAAGTGGCGTTGGTTGATGTAGAAACACGATATTAAAACTTCTTGATTTTTTTTTTATGGTGACACACAAGTGGGTTGTAGGTTAACTCAAGATTTCTCGTGAGGAAATATGCAGCATTCCTTCTAAAAATCGACATAAAACAATTGGTGCTATCCAAAAAACTTGTTCTTTTTGCATAAAAATACAGTTGCAACCGAAAATTTTTGTAAGAAATTAATTTACATGGTGTACGGGGGTTTTAAAAGCGGGCCCTTGGGTATTCATTGAGGAAATAATATGTTCCAGTCAATGAAAATAAAGTAAATATCATCTAATAATTGATTTTCAGTACCTCTGGACGAGCTGAACCAATTCTTGAGATTATTGCAGATGCGTCTTCAACTCTGAAGGCTCTAGAGGTGCTCAAAACTTGCAAATTCGAGTTAGTTGGTGGAATATCATCGGTAGTAGGATTTCTTGATTCATTTAATACAATTTTGAGGTCACTTCATTGATAATTCTGAGACATTGCTTCAGATGATAGCCCCCATGGATCATTCTGTTGGTAGGGTGAGAGCTAAAATAACCTTAAAAGTGATATCGGGACTTAAGAAACCCTATTTTTGATACTTTCGATGAACCTTGTCCAACCTTCGGTATGTTAGTTTTAAACTCCCGTGGGCCTTAATGGGTAGGGGTATCCTATATAATGACCTAGTAACAGCGACTCAAAAACCCCGTTAACGACATAGTAACTATAACCCTATATAATGCTTAGATTTTTACTGTACCGTGTTTCAGTTCGGAGTGTACACTAAGGTGTAACTTAATGGGAAAGAAAAATGTTTACATTTAAAGATCTCACCCTCAGAACCGATGCTCTGTCAGATAAAAATCATGGTTTAAAGGATTTTGAAAAAAAATCTAAGTAGCTCAGAGGCCTTAAAGTCTCTTGCCTCCCCCTCATCATGGATTTTTAAAAAACAGGCCACAGAGGAAAACAGTTATCTCTATCTCGTGCAAGTTTTCTTACCCCTTTCCTTCTTTCAGTATACCCCACTACATCATCCTCTCCCCCGCTTTTAACGTCCCACCACCATGAATTTTTAAACATATATTTCTTTATAAATACGAGTTTTCTAAAAATTCATGAAGACGGAAAAGGGAAGGGTAGCGCCAGAAAGAGAGGGGAAGTCCGGGGAGAGATAAAGGGAAGAATGTGGAATGGGAGGGGGAGAGAAGGGGGAGAATAGGGAAAGGGATGAGGTATATCGAAGAGGTAACAATAAGTTGTTTTTGCATGTATGGTTTTTCAAAAATTCATGGGGGAGGAGGTGAGCTGAAGAGAAGGGGGAGAGAGGAGTGATGAGAGAGTTCAGTGGTGGGAGGGAGAGAGTAAGATACGCAGGAGGTAACAAGATCTATTTCACCGAGAAACAAATTGCAGGGTGTCTACCGGTCACGGAAAGTCGCGAAAAGTCACGGATTTTCATTAGGAAAAATTAGAAAAAAAAATGGACAAAAATCAAAACTGTTTAAAATATTGACCGCATGTGAATAGTTTCTTGCTATTCACGCTAATTACATCAGGCTACGAAAATCCAAGTTAAAACATAATGAATAATGAACGTATCAAAACACAAGCATCGGATGATGAAATTGGATTCAAAATTATAGATTAGTCGATTGTTATTCTCTTATTATTACTTTTCTTTAAATGTTCCTTTCTGAATTATTTCGAGTAGTGAGTAGAACCAAATGAGAAAAAATTCATTATACATATAAAGGAACAAAAATTAGAATGTTTGTTGTTTGCATATTGTATTATTGGGTATTGATTCTTCAAAGATCTGTTATACATATAGTACTTTTTTTTATTATTGAATTTGGTATGATAAACTCTGCAAAATGATACCAATATCGGTTTTGGAAAAAAATTTTGAGGTCACGGAATGTCACGGATTTTAATTCCCTTGATCTGGTAGACACCCTGAATTGTGTCTTCATATGTTTTCTTTAAGTATGCATTTTTGGAGAACCCTGGAGGAGGGAAATTGTCCATCCCCGCTCTCCTTCTTTCCACTATTTATATGACACATCTCCTTTATGATAACAAAGAAAATTAAATTCAGATACACTTTTGGTGACTTTTTATACTTCACGGAACATTTTGCAGCAAAAGATAGTGCTTTTTATTTGTATTTTCTCATAAGAGACGTTCGAATCTCTGAACCACCTTTCAATTTTTTTTCCTTCAAAATCTTTAAAAATTTATTCTTTTTATCTGAGAGCACCGATTCCGGGGATTGGACCTTCGAAATGTTGGAATTTCTTTTTGAGATACACCTTAATGTACACAGAATCAAAAGTTGGCTTACGCATGGTACCAGTGTATTTCATAAACTGAAAGCACAAAATGGGTCAGTTACTTGCAAAAACTTGTAGATCTCAATAATATCACTCTCTTTCATCAAAAGTTCGCTAGGACTTTGGTTTGCAAGGTAAATTGAAAAAAAAGAAACTACTTTACGCACGACGCAGATTCGACTGGAAACCACAATTTAGGGTTGGACCTTCATCATGAAAATTTATCTCACCAGGTTAGAGCGCTAGTTCCTTCTAAAAAACATGTATCGTTCGTCCACTCCTCTCTATCATCCGAGTTGGCCTATCTTTGACATCAACCTTCACTTACTCAATGTGAATAGGAAATTTAAATTTCAGCTTCCTAACTCAACTCATGCTTTCGCTGTCATCGGATAGATGCATTTGAATCAAGCAGAAAAAAGAATAAATAAAGAGCAAATAAGTAAATAAATATTGGAATTGGAACGATTATACGTAAGGCCAACTTGGTTTGTTTAAAAATGAAAAAAAGTAGGAGAGCAAGCCGAGAATGTATCAAAACAAACTGATGATGAAACAATTTAATTGGCTTTTGCTAATGTACGACCTCGCGCGGACGCATTCGCCATAATGAAAATGTACAAACGAGAACATTATTGGAAAGAAAAAGATAATAACAAAAGTCGTTGGGGCTGAAATTCGGTCGTTATTTACCCGTAATACGAGGTCATAAGGAGCCTCAAGTCGCCCTTTTTTAGACTCTTCTTTCCGGTCTCGGTATCTGTTTCTCCTCGCGTCTAATATCCGCTAATGGTATAATAGAAAAACTAAAGAAAATAAAAACTTTTTCGGAATTTTCCGACACATTTCACACAGTTTTATGCCTGGCTGAATTCTGTTTATTTCTGGTGCGAAAACCTCGTTTTTTCTTTTTTCTTGCCCGAAAGGTATAGCGGAAACCTGCCGGCCTACATAAAGACTTTTTTTTTCTTTTTTCAATTTAATACAAGCTGTACGAAATAAAAACGAATGTGACCGAAACAGTGCACTGGCATAAATTCTGTTTATCTGTTCCAAGTTGCTAATTATTGGCTTTGAGTTTAAGGGAAACTTCCGAGATAAATAGGTGTCCTTGAGCGTGAAAATCACGATAGCACGGGTAGGTATTTAGTTCCGTGTGTATTTTATCAATATCTCTAACCGTTCTTGCCAGAAGTTTCTCGATTCAGCATTCTTGAATTTCGTTCCACTGAACACAGTTCGATGGCAGGGCCGATAGGATTTGAAAAGTTTACAGCTAAATGTCGCAGTTGAAATGCGTTGGTCCTTCTCATCAAATCCGAGCGCAGATTTTAGAGAATTTGATTTCTGCTTGAAGTCGAATGTATACGAAGTAAAAAAACGAATAGTCTGCGCCAGTTAGAGAGAAATCTTGCTGTCAAAGCAAAGAAGAACTCGGAGCATTAACACAGTCGCCGTTTTTTTACAACCAAGATGCCGCGATCAGGGTTTTCAAAACCGATCAACCATTGGGGCTTATTTCCGTTTTATTCTCTTTCTTTAAAGAAACATTATTTGACAAGCATCAAGTCATGATGATGACAATTTAATTCTCAAATGCCTTCGGTTTAGTGGAATATTTTTAAAACCTACTTTCTTGAAAATGTACTTAATCGATAAAAAACGAACTGAGTAGATTCTTTTCGAAATTTCCACTACTTTTCTTTCTGTAGAAAAAGAGTTCGATGGACTTTTGAGTAATCCACCGGCATATTTCTTCTGATTCCAATTCGCCATTCTACATAATTTCACAGGGAAAAAGTATAAGTACTCATGTAAATTTTTTTCTGAGTCTGTATCTTAATCGATTATTTTTTGTCGACTAATTTAAAATGACTAGCTGAATAAAATTAAACGAATAATGCATGGGTTTATAAATTATCGATTTATTTACAAACGAGGCTTTTCCAATTTTTGTAATGCTCCTGTCTTCCATAGAGGTTCTTTTTATTTGACTTTTTCCTACTGTTTTTTTGTGTGAGAAGGACATGCTGAACGAAAAATGATAGAGGAGGACTTGTGAAACATTGGCTAATCATTCTTAATTATTTTTGAATAATTAGTATTGATTATTTTAATGTATTAATTTTTATTAATGTTAAATAAGTAATTTCCGTTATCATTGAATAATCCAATTTTGATTTTCTTTTGATCAATCGATTAAATTATTTTCAGTTAACAGATTTCGATTACTCCAAATTAATTAATTTTAATTCTTTTCAATTTATCGACGACGTCTCTGCGGTAAAGCTCGGAAGGGTGGGAGAGCAAAATAAGAAAAGAGTACCTATGATTATTTTTGTATTACCTTTGATTAATCGATTATTTGGTATCAGTTGGTTATTTTTGACAGATCAGCCATTGCTTTCATGCTTTCACCTGATTCATTAGTCATTTTACATCTGATAATGAAAAATTTAAAAATTCTTCTATTGATTCGTGTGTGTGTGTGTGAGAGAGAGAGAGAGAGAGAGAGAGAAAAGGAAAAGGGTACTACAAATCTAAATGTATCTTTCATGCCCACCCACTACTCACACACCCTTTGTGAGAAGATCGTATTGAATCGTTTTAAATATGAATACCTTATACTTAGGTGAAGTTTTCGTAGTATGGAAAAGGGGGTGTAAAACTACCTTTCTTTAGATCCACACTGCTGGCCATTCTGCGGAAACATTTCGAAGTTCTGTACCCCCCCCCCCCATGCCTCATATATGAAAAATGAAAGGTACTGAAATTGTAATGCTTAGTATTACCATAAAAAATTGTCCTCATACATTTTGCGATCGAATGCACCTCTTCTGCATATTGCATGATGTTGTTGGAACTTAGGATGGTTCTCTTTTCATCTTTTCAGTTCTCCTCAGTCACCCACATGAATTTCATCATGATTCGTGCATTCCTCCTTGATTAATATGGTAGACAAAATTTTGTACATAAGTACGTATATTTAAACATGGGTCGAGACATGAACAAAGGTGTACCTTCGGTAAACAGGTAGGCGATTTCACAAAAAGAAAAAAACAACAACAAAGAAACAAAACCTGTATATTGTAGTGTGTAAAATTTGAGGAAAACAGGTAATTTTTTTTCCACTTTCTCCCTGGAAATTATGAATATACATGCCTCCAATACTAATCCTAATATTGTGTTCAAGTTATTCCCTGAAGGGGGGGGGGATAACGTTTTAAAGATTCAGTGTCCAGTGTAGAAACTTCTTCGTTATGGCAAAAAATCAGTGACACTTTCTTCTAATTTGCTGCTATTATGATAAAAAAGAGAAAAAGTTATATACGGAGGGTATAAGAGAAACTATTGATTATGTATATGTGATGCGATCTGACATACCCAGGCTTATTGCCGAAAAATCGATTTTGAGATAATGCGCTCATCGGATGCACCACAATCCACTAAGCATTTAAAAAAAATTATTGAGATCCGATAAAAATTCGTAGAGTTACAGCACTTCAAACACGGCAGCATAAAAATCTAACTTGCGAGAAAAACAAGTTCAAAGTTTCTGCAATATTTACGCTACTTTTATTTTTATATATATATTTTTTTAGCAAATTTTCCGGACACGAACGAATATGTTTTTAGGTCTATTTTTTCACGCTGAATCCGATGCTACTACCATTAATTTAAAGAAACGCGTTTTAAATATTCCAGGCGCGCGCTTGACAATAGCATTACATCTCCTGTATGTAGATGAAAGAATAGCCTACTACTTACTCGCAGGCGCCTATAAAGTTACGGGACTAAACTGAACTGCTTGCAAGAACTAACTCGGCTATTTATGTGGACTAAACTCGGAAATTTCAACGCAAAGTTAGGTAGGAAGGAGGATGGAGAGGTAGTGATCGGAGGTTTTGGTTTTGGAGAACGGAATGAAAGAGGTCAGATCATGGTGGAGTTTGCGGAAAGAAACTAGCTGTATATAATGAATTCCTTCTTCAAAAAACGAGAAAAAACTAAATGGACGTGGAGGTGCCCTGAATGGAAAACAAAGAATGAAATAGACTTCATTATGGGCAACAAGAAGGATATGTTTGAAGATGTCGCTGTGCTTCAGAGATTCAACCTCGAAAGCGATCATAGAATGGTCCGCGCAAGGATAAGACTGAGCGAGAAGATGGACAGCTGAAAAATCGCGGGGAATAAGCGAAGAAACGACGTACAAAGGATACTGAGAGTAGAAGACTTGGGAGAAGACATCAAAGAACAAATTGGCACCATAATAGAAGAGGGAATAGATGAAATTCAAGGCTTGGATGAACTGAATGAGCACATCACGGAGACCCTCACATCGAAACTAAACGTTCCAAACCGGAAGGAGAAAGCCAGTAAACTGAGTAGAGAAACCAAGGACCTAATGAAGAAAAGACAAGAAATGAAAATAGACTCAAACAGAAACCAAATAGAATATACTGAGATTTGCAAAACTCTCAGAAAGATGATGAGACAGGATATTAGAAGGTACAACTCGACGAAAATCAAAGAAACAGTTGAGAAGAACAAAGTATGAAGATCCTAAAACGGGAATTAAAAATAG
Source organism: Acanthococcus lagerstroemiae (assembly GCA_031841125.1). NCBI lineage: Eukaryota > Metazoa > Arthropoda > Insecta > Hemiptera > Eriococcidae > Acanthococcus > Acanthococcus lagerstroemiae. Next base: position 34,605,589 of record CM063107.1, read on the forward strand.
GAAACCATCAAATCATAGGAATTAAAGACGAGGATGGAAACTGTATAAGAAGCAAAAAAGCAGTGATAAAAAGAATAGGAGAGTTTTACAAGAAAATGTATGATGACACAGTGGAAGTTCAAAACCAGAGAGAGTATCACGAGCTCGAAATCCCCCCCCCCCCATCACCGCAAGAGAAGTAGAAAGAAATCTGAAGAAGATGAAAAATAACAAATCACCAGGGAGAGACAGGATTGCGACTGAAGTCCTGAAGATAGGCGGTAAACATATACTTGAAATCCTGGCAATATTATTCAATCAATGCCTAGAGGAAGGAAAAATACCAGAGAGATGGAACGACGCCGAGGTGGTGCTGATTTTCATGAAGGGAGACAAAGAGGACACAAAGAACTATCGCCCAATCAGCCTACTCTCAAATATGTACAAATTGTTCGCGAGGATCATAACTACAAGATTGACGGAGAAATTAGATGAAGCACAGCCGGATGAACAAGCGGGATTCAGAAAAGGACGAAGTACTATTAACCATATTCACGTACTGAGGCAAGTGATAGAAAAAACAAATGAATTCAGACTACCTCTCTGTCTGGCGTTTGTGGACTTCGAAAAGACCTTTGATACTTTAAAAACTGGGGCAATGATGGTGGCATTGCAAAGATTGGGAATAGAGGCTCTCCATACTTGTGGATAATAGAGTACATTTATAGAAACGCAAAGGCCACGATAACAATAGGAGACAGCAACTTGCAGATACCACTAAGAAAATACGACAGGGAGATGCTCCCTCTCCCAAGTTATTTACCGCGACACTATTTGACATTATACGGGAAATCGACTGTGGAGAGGGCGGACAGGACATCGGTGACGACACTCTAGAACATCTGGAGTATGCGGATGATGTGTGGTGCTACTGGCTCGGAATATGAAGGAGCTCCGAAAAATGCTGGAAAAACTGCGTGAAGCGAGTTTGAAAGTCGACCTGAGAATCAACCTTGGAAAGACGGTGACAATGTGTAATGGATTTGTAAGTGACAAGACGCGAATTAAGCTGCAGGATGATGTGATAGAAATGACAGAGGAATTTTTACTTACTTGGGCCAAAATATCAAGATGGACAACGATTTCAGCAGCAAAGTATCAAAAAAGATAAGCCTATCTTGGGCTGCATTTTCAAGATTACGGGGAATAATCCGGGAAACGACCATCCCCATCAGCCTCAGAAGAAAGGTGATGAACCAATGTATTGTGCCCGTGGCGACATATGCCAGTGAGATGTGGGCTCTGACGAAGAAATTGGAAGACAGAATGGTGAAAATGCAGAGACGAATGGAACACTCGATGTTGGGAATAACTTTGAGGGACAGGTAGACAGTGGAGAAAATACGCGAGACTTCGGGGATGGCGAACATTGCGGAGGTGGCCAAGCGGAGCAAGTGGAAATGGGCTGGACACGTGGTGCGTAGTGGACAACAGCGGTGGCTGGTGAAGGTTGCCGAATGGAGACCAGATAGAAAACGAGCCACAGGACGCCCAAAGAGAAGATAAGAAGATGACATAGGTGGGTTTAAGGGCCGACTGGTGGGAAAAGGCACAGGACCGACGTTCGTGGAAAGAGCTTGGGAAGGTCTTCATCCAGCAGTGGATTGAAAAGAGGCCATAGTAAGTAGTAAGTAAGAAGTAAGTAAACTCGGAATCACGCCCGGACTAAACTCGGCTGCAACATTACCCTTTCGGGACTAAATTCGGATGAAGCCAATGGGATTGGTTCTGTTTTTCTATTTTGTAAAAATGAGCAATTTTTTTTTCTGTTCTCAAGGAACCATTCGTTCACACCATCACGACTGCCTCAGATAAGAGAAGAAATCAATTGCAAATCATCTTCAATTCAAATTTTTTTCTCCAATATAGTTTTTTTCCCCTTCCCGAGTTGCCGTGTGTACGCTTTCTCGAGAGGGTAGGTATTGTGATTACTTTTCCAGTCAGTCTATGTCTGAAGGCTTTTTACAATGGGTCCTAGGTCAAATGTTCAATGTTTGGCTGTCAGTTAGGGATTGTGACTATTTTCCTATATGAAGAAGAAGGGGGTGGATAAAACTACAGGTATGACTAGGGTACCAACTTATTTTTTTTTAATAAGTTAGAAATGTTGAATTGGGAAATAATACTTTGTATTTCTTAAGATTGCTTGGGGTTTCATTCCCGCATCGCCGCTGTCAATAAAAGCCTACAGAAACAAAACAAAATCTGGAAATGTATTACATTCCTACTGAAATGAAATGTGTGATGACCGAAGTTATTCGAAAAAGATGGTGAACTCGAACGATTTTCCGCGGAAACCTATTTTTAGTTCTCACTCGAGTCACTTTAGCGCTAGTAACGCACCGTGCTCTGGTACTCCTGCAGATACTGGACCCATGCCTAGTACCGTTACTCCAGGTTCGAGCACTTCTGAAGACTGCAGATTTGTATTCTCATTTTTTCTCCCAACCAATAATAAGAGAACACTCAAACACGCAATAATAGAAAAAATCCATTTTTTTGCTAAAAAATCGATTAACCAATTATTTTGTGGGTTATGTCAATATCGATTTTTTTCTTTCAGTGAAAATCGATTAGTCGGGCATTACTAGGTTTTATACTGATATTATCGATAGAGTGAAATTTCTTGATATTTGAGTAGAACAGGATGGAACTCGTTCGGAATTTTTTCAACTATTCATGTTGTGCAGATACAACGTAAGTCCCGGAGTTACGTGGTTTCTGCATTACCCATAAATTTCTCAGAGTTGTCACGTATTCATCAGACAAAATTCTCATTTTCTCACCATAGCGGCGCCTAGGGTTAAGGAACATTTTTCTGTAAAAAACCGATTTTCGAAATTTTGGGATTTATGTTTCTGAACTGTGTGGTGTTCAATTATAAGAAACATTTTCTACGGAGATCTCAAAAAACTTTGATTCCTATTTGAAACTTGTTTCATTTTAGGTTTTATTTAAGCCAGCTCTAGCTCAAATTCTGATGGTGACAATATTCTTCTACTGGTGGTGCACTTCTCGGTATTTTAAATTTAGTTCGAATGTTCTCCAGAACTCATACAGAATCTCATACTTGTATGACGGGATGTCCGATATTTCATAAATCGTCGTCACCAGAAGTACACAGTTACCAATAGAATACGTATAATTACGATGGCTGTATCCACTGTCCACCTGGCGGGCACACACTCTTTTCTAAACAGTGAAACATATACCTCCATACACGGGTACTTAAAAATTGTTGAATGCCCTTCTACGCTAGCTTTGTAAAAATACGGAAGCATCCCGATATTATTCCATTGTTAACCATGAATTCTTTATTGAGGTGAGCTTAAACCGCAAGTATCCCTTCTTTTTCTCTTTCATCTTTCCTTCAACAAAAAACTGACTCTATTTTTCGTACTGTAATCTCGGATAAGTAACGACATCCGTGACCCGTGTTTTTTTCCTCTTCCAAGCTCTACCATTTTACCGTGCTTGTCAAGACACCAAGTTGTGATGTTTTGCCGCGATAAAAGTATAAATTACAAAATTATTAAGAATCGCGCTTGTTACGTTTGGACAAGAGTGAAACGCAGTATCTTCAAAGCTTTTAATAAAAACAAAATTGGCAAAGATGAGAGAACATAGCAACTCGAAATTTGTTGCGCAACTGCAGAATAAATCCCCGGCACCGTTCACAGGAATTCGCATTTCAGTAATTGTATTCTAAATAAGAGCATACCTTGTCTTTACGATGTTTTGTTATAGCATGCGAAAAAGGGGATCTCCTCTATGCAGCTACACTTATTTTTCAACTTACGGTTCTATAATTGTTTATATAAAAGCTTCGAATATTCCCGGAAATTTTAATTAAAGAAAAACAAAGACCAATGTGCTACCGTAAACTCATCGCGAACCCTTATTTCCTAGATAATCGTTTAATGAGTTGATTTTTCCTAATTTTCTTCGCTACGAACCCGTTTCAAAAAGGGTGTCAGTGCGGAAATCTCATTACGGCGAGTACCATGTAAATTTAATTAGGCATGAAAATTCCTGGTAGGCCTTTGCAAATTACAGTGTTTCAGAAATAGAGAAAATAATTCAGGTGTGAAACGTTTGATGTGCCTATAATTTCATTTTTGTTCAAGTTTCAATCAGTGTTAGGTCGTAAGAATTAACAAATATTTTATGCTTATTTTCTGTTCGTTTGCAAATAATAAGGAAGAAATACAAGAGCCTGGATTGTTTCATCCCCAGTCCTATTTTTGGAGCATAACGTCGGATCGAAATGGAACTAACGATAATCTTCAAACAGCAAATTTAAGTTTATTTTTCGGCGAAAAAAATGGTCGCTGCCTTTCAAAAAGATGGTATACAGCTAGAAGACTACATCCTGCTACGAACTTTTAATATTCATATGGAGAAATGTTGGGAAAACTCCTGAAATGGGTTTACTAGTTCATTAGTTTTGAGTATCGGAACGAACTTTTGATCCAACCTTCGACTTAGATTCCTTGCTCCGATTCAGTCAAATTTCTCGGCCTCTATCTTGACGCTGGCCAATCCTGGTTACCTTATATAAAAAACATAAAAGACAACTGTATGCACCCACTCAGGGTTCTGAAGCGCCTCTCACATCCTTCCAAGGGATATAGCAGAGGACTACTCATTCAGTTATACCAGACTTTGATCCGATCTATCCTGGATTACGGATCACCCATATATGGACTTGTCCCTTCCTCATACTTGAAGCATCTTGACGCTGTTCAAAATGCGGGTTTACGCATCGCCATTGGCGTCTTTCGCACTAGCCTGTATGCCGGTGCTGGAATTCCTCCTCTCTCTTACCACCAAATGCAACTCACTGCCAAACTTCTCGTTACGATAGCACACAACCCTAATCTTCCTGCCTATGAGTATCTCTTTAACCCTTCGAACTACACCTCTGTTCCTAAATCCTCACTGCACTTATGTTCACACTTTGAAGGGACACTGTCCCGTACCTTTTCCTACAATTCACTACCAACAATCCATACAGCACTCTCACCCTGGTTGTTGAACCTTCCTCCATGCAAATTCGAATTTACAGAATTCCCTAAAAATTTACACCCCCGAAGTTTATCGGACACATTCGCAAGAAATTCTGGACCGTTTTCCTGACCGTATCCTATGCTTCACTAATGGTTCAAAGTACAGCCGACGCACCGCTTACGCCTACTCCTTTGATAGTCTACTACACTCCTTCTGACTTAAAAACACAGCTTCCATCTACACGCCTGAACTCCATGCTATCCTACAGTGCCTAGTCATGATCTCCTCGCTCGAAGACCCACCTTCCCCCACCCACTATCTGGTCCTCTCAAATTCACTTTCCTCCTTTTCGTCTATTTTTGGTCGCCTTTCAGCGCACGCTCTCGTCCAACGCAACCATCTCATTTCCTTCACAACCAAGAGCATTTCACTCATCTGGATCCCAAGCCATAATGGTATCCCAGGAATTGAGGCAGTTGATCAAGCAGCACAGCAAGCTACACAGCTCCCATATATCACTTGTCATCTCCCTATCTCAACGGATTTCACTTCCGCCATTCGTCAGACCATTTTACGTAAGTGGTTCAAAGAGTGGCGGCATCAAGCCCCTCGGCACAACAAACTCGCACAAATCAAGGTTACACCTGTCCTCTGGTCAACGTCCCAACGTTCCTCCTGCCACAAGGAAGCTATCATCACCCACCTAAGGGTTGGACAAACATGCCTCACATATATGTATCTACTCACTGACCTTTATCCCCTCAACTGTCCACATTGTGAAGATGAAGACTCTGTCGCCGTGGACCACCTCTTCTCATGCCCCTCCCTCGCTTGCCTTTGTAACTCTCACCAAGTCCCCCATAGTCGAATTTTAACCCTCTCCAACTCCCACAAGCACATAAACGACACCCTCACCTACCTGTGCGACATATAGACAACAACCTTTTCCGAGCCCATAGCCCGAGAGCGCAAGCTCCGTGTCTCGAGTGCTCGATAAAAAAAAATAAATAAGTAAAATACAAAAAGTTAAATTTCACCCTTGGAAAGGGCAAAATTAGCTCGAATCAGAGTTATCGAAATAGGGATGTTTTGAATCGTTGATATTGCATGTTGCATCAGATTTTGTATTAGATGTGGGTTTGGAACCCAGAATCGAAATTCCATCTTTGGAAAGAGCAAACGTGACTCGACTTGAGAAAAGAAAAAAAAAACTGCATAGTAGTACAGCCTGGTTTGTCTGCACTTGGAGGCCTCGAGTCCTTCGAGCAGCACCCACCTTCCAGTTGAATGAACTGTTGGGGTAGTTGAGTAGTGATGTCTTGGATCATCGGGTCAGTATACTTTTTCGGATTGGCACCCGATCCCGATTTGGGTCGGAACTTACAATTTCCCGAATCGGGGCATAACATCAACTTAGGGAAATCGAACGAATCATCAACATTAGGTTTTTTTCCCTCAGAGAAAGGAACGAAGACATTCAATCTTCTATTCTGCTCTCCAAGACATTTAACTTCCTTGATGAAAGGAACGAAATTCTTCGTATTTAAGGAAGGGGAGGCGTTTTCTCATCTTCGTTTTTCTCATTCAGGAAAGGGAATGAGCATTTTCCTCTCTGCCCTTGAAAAAAAAAAGAGATACATTCACTCCCCTTGTAGAAAGAACAGAAGTGTTTCTTATTCAAGAAAGAAAATTGATGATTTTGTCTAGTTATTCAAAGAAAGGAAAAAAGTTCTCATTTAGGAAAGAGAATGGATGAATTTATTTTCATTTCCAAGGAAAGTGGCAGTTTTTCTTTCCGCAATAAATGTAACAAAATTTTCTCTCAGGGAATGGAGTTTTTTTTTCAAAGGAACAAGTTTATTGTTTCTCATAGACCGAATATGTTTTTTCTTCAAAGGAAGAAGAATTTTCTCCTCATTAAAGAAAGTGAATGCCTCCTAAATTTTATTTCCCAATACCTAACAAAACAGAAATTTTTTCAAGAAAAATTCGCTCTTATTAAGTGTGACATTTGGCTTTTGAGGACCTACATGTGACCAGATTTGAAAACTGATAAAACAGTGACCAAAAGCACCTTATTGTCGATGATTTGTTGATTTTATTTTGGAGTCCGGTTAATTTTACCATTTGTCTAATTCAAGTGTGAAACAGACTGGATGTTAACTGTGATGAGATAGCAGATAGTTTAACTCAGTGAGAAAAATATTCTCACTCTGATAGTTTGCCCAGTTTTTACCATAAAGTCAATATTGCTCTCTTCAAGGGTGGAATTTGAATTTTGAGGTCCTGTCGGGGTCGAATCGAAAATCTAATGAGGTATCCGAAATAAACAACCAAGGAAATTCAGTGTCCATAGTAGTTCATTCGATTTTTTCGAGTCTTATTAGTTTTTATACTTGCCCATTTCAAGCGTGAAACTCCGATTTTGGAGTCCAATTCTAGACTAGATGCAGAAACTTTGATGAGATATGCTGACTCAGTGACAAAAAAATTCCCCACTCCGGTAGTTTTCTTAATTTTCACCATAAAGTCAACATTGCTTTCTTCGAGGATGAAATTTGAATTTTGGGGCATAAATCGGGGTCGAATCAAAAATTTAATACAACATTCGAAATCAGTGATCCAAAAAATGCTATGTAAAAAAAACAACAAAAAACTGGGATGGCTGAAAACGACATTATGATTTGTGTCTTGCAGACCTCATTGAAATTGACTTCGAACAAAACTTTTACTCCATGAAAAATCGATGCTCGCTAACGAGTTATCCGACATCAAAATTTTCAATGGATTGAACAAAATGACCCAAGTTTGAAAAATTCACCGGAAATTTGAACAGCATTTCCCAAATAATAAGCCACCAAAGTTGCAGCCGTACACAACGGTTTGTCACTCCATAGCAAATCGATCCTATTTTTGACCCTTCGGTCTTTAGATTTTGTAAACAGTTACCTATTACCTAAAACATCCTCTTATTCTGACATCCCCCTATTCTGACGCAGGCCCATTCGGGGCGTTTCCGGGATAGGGGATGCGGTGTCCCGGGGCCAGTTTGGCATGCGTGCATCGCCATACGTCCCTCTATCATCAATTACCTAAAACCTTGAAATTCCCCACTTACATTTAGGTGAGGAGGAGGCTTTTTGGAATTTTTAAAAACGCTACCAACTTCGGAGGTACGTACAGATTGATGGGGGGGGGGGGACGTATGGCAATGCACGCATGAGCATGACAAAGTGGCCCCTAAGACACCGCATCCTTGGCCCTGCAAACTACTCTTTCGAGTATCGCATCAGTAGCCGGAGGGACGCTTTGAGGCCGGGCCGAGCTCCCATTTCGCCGTTCCGCCTTCGGTGCGCGCGTTCTACAAGGGCCACTATGTAGTTTCCTACTGACCGAGGTTCGCGCTCCCCGAGCACTAGCCTGGAATTCAGGTCCCCCGTAGCCGGGTGCGCTTCTTCTTCACTCACCTCTCACCTCCTCGTTTTGGTACGTGTGGCGACGCAGACAGGTGCTAATGGCGGGGGAGTACTGCCGGGGGTCTGCAGCAGCTCTTCTAGGATGGTAAAGAGTTCTCATGTTCGTGGTGTGGGCCGAGCTTATGGTCGGTCGGCCCTCTGCCTCGACCACTCCATCTGCAACTTCCTCTTCATGATGGCCGAGACAAAGGCCGACACCCGGTTCCATCCGCTTCGACTCTTCATTATTTTCGGAGCCAATAAGGTGTCCGGCATGAGACGGCTGACCACGCCGTCGTCGTTATCGCTCGTGGTGTTTCCTCTGCCGCCGGGATCGATCGCTGTTGCCGTCCCGCGCCTCTCCTGCTCCCAGGCCTCACACTTGAACAGGGTGTGCTAAGATGTGTCCATACCGCCCCTCGATCACAGCGCGTACACACAGGGCTCGGAACTATCAGCATCTGGTGTAGGTACGTGCTGAAGCACCCATGGCCGCTCAGGACGTGAGCCAGGTGGAAGTTTAGCTCTCCGTAAGATCTTCCTGCCCATACATTGAGGTCGCATATCAGCGCTCGGGTTCACTCGCTCTTGATCGAATAGGTCGAGCGTATCCTTCCACTTACGAAGCGTATCCTGCTGAATGACTCGATCGCTTAACCCGAGGCACATAGAGGTTAGGTATCTTTAAAAATGGATCACTTTGAAAATAGAAGACTTTGAAAACAAGGTATTTCTTATACGGTAGTATGTTTCACGGTTCGGTACTGAGGTGAAGAGGAACTGAAAGATTGCCCTCAGTAGAATTGGGGTGCGTTTTACAATCGATAATATTTAGGGTAATGGAAGAAATCTGATGTTCAATTCGTTTTCGATTTTCGAAAATAAGATTATAACTACCGAACTCACCGCAAATCATTTTGTCTTTACTGCGCGAGAAAGTTTAATTTCATCGGTGGACTGGAAAATGGGAAAAATAAAAAGGAAAAGTCGCTGCGCAAACAGCTTCGTCTCGCTCGCGGGAATAGCAAATGCATTTTAAAGGTTATTTAAATAATTCTTATCATGATTATATGTATTTTTTGCGTTTTCAAACAACCCTATTTAGTCGCTCGAATGGGGAGAGGTGTGTGCGGTAAACGATGTTTGAAATTTTAGCCTGACGCGAGAAAATGAACTAGGGGCTGGAGCACGCATATACTCGTACGTCGATTTAATAAGTATTCACGATAGCAAACAGTCCATTTTACTTCCCTGAGGTGATAATCATCGGGTTTAAGAAATAATGCAACTTTGTTACACGAAACTGCTGTACGCAGAAGTACCTCAGTAGAAGAGAACCTAAAGTTTCTTCGTCGAGCTTAACCACAATAATACTGTATAGTTATTCGAGTCGGCACGGCGGGTTAACAAGGGTTGCGAATTTAGTTGACGTGTTCATGGTACGAGATCGTGATTTTCTCGCGATATGTATTTAAGTTCTAAACAAGAACAATAGTAAAAGTATATATTAATTGTGAGGATCATCAAAACTGCTAGAAAGATGACCGAAAGACCCTTTCCTCATCCCTCTGAAAACTATGATGTCTGGCAGTCAGTACACAGATTTCAGTTTTAAGTAGGTTAATATTCTGGAATCGCTGCTGCGCTTCCAAATTGCTTTAATCACTTGAATACTCACAGTAGGTTCAGCTATTGGCGGAATATGAAATTTACATAACTGAATAAGAACTTGATTTGCACTTCATTAAGCATTAAAAAAAGTGACAGTAAAAAAACAACAGACAAAACAAAAAAGTAAAAAAATATTGTAGAAGTCGCAAGATACATCAGAAAGCAAAAGTGGCGGTGAGCGGGTCATGTAGCACATCTTAGGGACGACAGATGGACATGGACATACAAGTCAACTGTTTGGTTCTTGTCTCACTTGGCAAAAAAAAAAGGAAGTCAGCTGACCAGATGGTCAGACGATCTTCACACGTTCCTTGGCAGAAGAACTTTTCAAAGGATTGCACGCGACCGGACTGAATTGTAATGACTGCAGGAAACCTTTGCTCTCCCTATTGACCGAGGATTGAAATTTAATCGATGAGAATTAGCTATAATACATAGTTAACGTACTGTAACTATCCTCAACAAAGGTAATTTCAAATTACAAGTTCCTTACTGACAAAAATCGGAGGCAAATGAAGGATTGTATTCGTCCTAGAAGATGTTTGAAAGATTTACAATGGATTTACCACAGACGTCAATTTATGATGTCATAGTGTAGACAAACAACGACAGAGTATTATGTATTAATCAGCGACATTGTCACTATACAGCCGCATCCTTAATTTGTCTTTCAAAAATCATGCCATCAAAACTTCTAGGTATGTAGTCAAAAGTGAATTGAGCTTAAAAATAGTTGGTATTTTAAAAACAGCCCCGTAGAGAGAAAAAGAGAGCCTGGGGGAATTTCCACCGGCCTTCCTCTCCTTCTAGTTCATTTTGTTCTTTTGTCAGATGTGAAAAAATTATAAAAGCATACATTCAAAACCAGAATTTTTTCCTTTCATGATGTAAGGAGTGATTGCTGATTTGATGTACAGTATGATGTAGCCGTAAGCATTAAAATTCAGGCTTGTTAAAAATATCGAACCCTCCTCAAAGTCCCCGGGCCTGAGGTATTTCCCCCTTTCTTCCCCTTATCTCGTCAGGGTTGTGGAAAAATATTCTATAATGTGTAGCTAAGGGCAGACTCATGTAGGACAGGTTGGTTTTGGAGAAGTCTTTATTTTGGCTACATCGGTTGTGTCCCGTGGTGACTATTGCTCATTTGACTGGGAAGGGAGGAGTGGCAAATTATTTTATGTTCAAATTATTTTTTCTTCTTCAAGAATTTAGATTTTTAGATCAGAAAACACTCAATTTTTTAATAAAAAACTCATGAATTTCGTTTGTGGCTATTTTTTTGGATAGGGAGGGGCAAATCCGCTCCAAATCCTCCAGGATTACTACTACTGATTTAGACCCACTAAAAACAGAAGGATTACAAATACCTTTTGACGGACTCAGGATCACAAACATATGGAAGACCAAAAATATGACTTGAATACTTTAATACACGTTTTCCTATTCACACATAAATTTTGTAGCAAATAAATATTTTCATTGGGCGAAGTATAATACTCGTACTTTACAATGTTTAAGAAATGTAGTTTATTTTTAAAATGGGACTGAAGTGGTCTTTCGTATTTTTGACAATGAATCCTTGGAACTCATTTTTGACTTTTATTTCGTACTTGGAGAGGTGGATTGAGGAAAAGAGGTGACCCCCACGAATATTTGGATTCGGAATTTTTCGGCAACTTTGGCTACTAATGGTTGGTAAAATCAAGAAACTTGCTAATTAATAACATCAACCTCCTAGTTTTTATTTTTTTTATATTTTTTTTTATTTTTACGACGACAAAAATAATTGAGCCGACATTTTCAGCATTCAGCATCTGTTGGCAAAATGTGAAAACGGCTAGCTAAGCTTTTTTTTTTTTTGATTGCATGGAAATTTTGTGCATCGAGTCGACATTTTTGATCTATTTTTACCTTCCTCTCATACTTATAAATACCTTTGAAACAATGATCGCCAAATTCCACCAAAACATGTCGATGTCGATATGGTAACTCGAATTCTGTATCTAATTTTGCATCAAATTTGAACGGTCCTAAGCCCAGGGTCTGCACAAATTTCATCAGTGTCATATTGGGAAAAAAGTCATGGATTTTATACTTAGCAAAAGAGTTGATTTTGTTCTAAGTCGTGCTTCAAGGGCAACTACAGTAAAAATGGAATTTGGTTATCTGTGATTAAATTATAATTAATTTATGGTACATCGCGGTAATTTAATATAATTTACTGCAATATGTTGGTAATTTGTGGTAAATTATCTAAATTATTGTAATGTATCAGAGAAATTGCCGGTTACTTAATTATCATAACTGTAACTGAAAACCAATCATAATCACGCCCAACATTTGTAACCATAAAACCGATAACCGAATCGTACTAGATGATAACATGAAGTACCTATATTGTTGTGGACATAAACGCTGAAATTATCCTTTCAAGAAGTTTACCGATTTTCAGACCTATACTTATATTTGACAGGAAATTGAAAGTATTTGATTCCGAAACTCAACGTTTCGTATCGCCGACCCTTCTAGTAAATTCGAATTCATATTATCATGGGAATCCGTCGAGCACCTAAGGCTGACTTATCGAATCGTTGAACTTGACACAAAGATTTCCTCTTATTATATAACTACATATAGATGGAGTGAGAAGAACGACACAAGTTATTTTTCGAACGAGTAAGGCGCGTATTTTTTCTCTTCCTTTTTTGTTCGCTTCTCTCCCAAACACGGAGCTTTCGTATAAATCCGAAAACGAGCTTTCTCCCCCAAATATAGCTGCGAATGTAACGAGATTTTCCGTAGTTTTCTTCAGTTTCTCCCAAAGCAGCTTGGCCTGTAAAAACAAGTCAAATAAAAATATCTCATGTCCGTTGGCTATTCATTAATACAAAATAAACATAAGATTTGAAAAGAAAAAACAACCAAAACTTGTAAATTGAATGTATTATTTACTGGCTGTATTCTATTGCAGCAGAACTTGGAAACGTTTTTCTTCTGGAATGGAGTTCATTGAGCAGTTTTTGGTTGTATTTCTGCCTTAGTAGATGTCTGAGCCATGTTGACAGTAAAATTGAAATTGAAGACAATACCCTTTCGATACCTCTTCAGTGTTCCCTGTTTTTTTGAGGGAGATGAAAAGGGATAGTGTGATAAAATTGTTAAGAACTTCTAAAAATATCAGAGAACAGAGCCATAGACAGAATTCGCTAAGTGTGAGTTTACATGATTAATTCAGTATAGTCACCAAGGGGAATGAACAAAGGGGGTATTGTCCTTTAGCGCTTGGTTTGCCCCTCTATATTATTTTGACCTAGAGTGAAATTGTATTATAATAAACGCATAACAAAAAATGGATGTAGAGATGCAGTGATCACTTTCTTTTTGTACTATAAAAGCTCATTGAAAGCATGTGAACTGAAGAGTAATCTTCTAAACAACAGTTATGTCTGAAATTTGAAATTTTCAATTATCGGTGTCATAATGTACAGCAGACAGGCCTGACAATTCGATCAAACTTTCATATCGCTACCTGGCATAACAACTGAGAATTAGAGTTCACAAATACCCCCTCCCCTCTTCCCTCCGGCCTAACATTCATAAGTATAATAAGCAGTTTCTTGTATTTTCAGAAAAAATTAATTTTTTGGTCATAACCGTTTTAGAAACATTATTTTCCATACCTTTATACTGCAATTCCCTTCTCATGATTAGAGCGTTTGCTACCCCCCCCCCCCACGATATAAATCTCGGACTATCGATGAAACCTACCCTTCCAGAAATATTATATTCCCTCCAGATTTAGTTTGCCAAAGTTTCCATTGGGTGAAGTCTTTGATAACATGAAAACTGTTAGCAAATTGCATGGTTGGAACGGATCACGAAAAAAGAGGTATTCGGATCACGGATCGTCACATCTGCTGATCCGAATCGCGGATCACGGATCCAGTTATTAGAACACGATCCAAATCGTTTCGGATTACGGATCGTAGAATTTTGTGATCCGTGATTCGCGGATCAAATTTTTCGGATCACGGATCACTTTTTTCCTTGCAAAAGCAAAACACAGATAGAGGCAGTTAAGCGTAAAGGAGCCAACTGATATTTGTAAACAAAATGAGTTATTAGTACTGTAGGAAAGAGCGTAAAAAGTATAATTTTTCAAAATTGGGCCCCCGATTCAAAAATGTATACTCACGTTGAACAAAGCTTATCAGTAAACGCTATGTCATATAGTTTCTTTCTAGATGGCTCTTCAACTTCGAATCAAATCACCTGTTCTAAAAAAAAAAAACAACAGATTTTGCTGGTTGGTTCCCTTACGCTTAACAGCATCCATAAGTTTGACTGTGGAAGATGATGAGGTTGAATTTGAATTTGAGGAAAGCGGTCAAGAAGCTTTTTCATTTAACTTTGGTTCTTCGAAAAATTGTAAATTTTCTCTTTTCTTCCTTCTCGACATCAATGTGGCATTGCTATTCCATGTTTTTAATGAAATTCACGAATTTCAATTCAAATTTGGAAAGAAATTCACACATTCGAAAAACACCACAAATGAAATCCCTGTTTTGACTTTTTTAGGGCTTTTGACTTTCGAATTTTCCATTTTTTGGCATTCCGTGTCGATCCATTGCTCAAATCTTTTCAACTATCCGAATCGCGGACCACGAATCAAAATTTACGATCCGGATCGTGATTCGGATCACCTAATGATTTGGATCATTCCAACCATGGCAAATTGAGAACCAACCGACATTTGTTGACAAAATGAGTGGAAAGAGCGTATAAAATATAATTTTTCAAAATTGGACCCCCTATTCAAAAATGTATACTCACGTTGAAAAAAGCTTATCAGTAAACGCTACATGTCATATAGTTTCTGCATGGCTCTTGAACTTTGAATTACGTGTTCTTAAAAAACAGATTTTGTTGGTTGGTTCTGTTACGCTTAACAGCGTCCAATTATAGGTGAATAAACGACTTCTGTAAGTTTAGGAGAGTGGAAATCTGATGTTGAAAATTGGTAGCTCTTTATCTATCGATAATCAGAAATATATCGACAATATATTTTCTGAATGTTCTCCTGAGAAGGTACAAATACAGTTTAAAGTAAATTTAGCTCAGTCTTCGAAAAGGGGTACATAGAATCTGATATCGCATATTTATGTATCATTAATCTCGGCAAATCTGAGCCGATTTTTCGGCATGATACACGTTCATCAAAGGGTGGTTACACGAAGCATTAATAAGGAAGAAAGGTATTGTATTCTGCGCTCAGTCTGGCGCATTGTACAGTGTAGGTAGGCGTTTACTTAACAAGGGACCTACACGAATATGTCGTCTGAATTCGAAGTAGTCTCTTTCGTATTAAAACTGGAAATTCGATAAACTTTATTCCGATCACATCACAGACTCTGCCCGGATGCGTTTTCACATAAATGTTTCCTTTATACGCGTGCTATTTTGGTGTTGTGTTATACAGTAGGATACGAGTATTATGCTGGCTGGCTAGGTAGTTGACAGCGTGGGCACGTGACGTGTGGTCTTGACTTTTTCCAATTTGTGATGAACATGGTACGGTGCTGTGCCGTACTTTGCCAAACGACCAAGTTATACAATATCCTGTGGCTGATTGGCTGTGCTCGGTAATTACAAGCATTTTAATTTGAAATTTCTTGTAAATAAATTTATAACTCTAACAGAAGTATATTAATTTCATTAATAATAATAATCCTTTATTCAGCAGCGTGTACATTCCGTAATAGCAAGAATAGCTAATAGTAACTAGAAATAATAAAAAAAAAAACATAACGTGTTACACACTACTGCTCTTTTAGGCAAAGGTCTCTCTCAACCTCCGTCACTCCAGTCGGTCGCGAGCCACGTTCTCGAATTGTTTGCTTTGCAAGAAGTTGACTATAGGGTCTCTCCATTTCGCCTTTTGTTTGCCTTGTTTTCTTGTTTTATTGGGGGTCCAGGTACGTATCTTCCCCGTCCAGCGTCCCTCTTTTATTCTCGATACGTGCCCGGCCCAATCCCAAATTCTTTTCCCCACTTCTTCCAAGATATCGAGGTTGTTTTTGAGTGAGTTGTTTATTTCAGAAAGTCTTATTTTATCGCAGATTTTTATACATAAAATAGAATGTTCCATAGAATTTTGGGTAACTTTTAGTTTATTTCCTATCTTGTTTGATAGGGTCCACGTTTGGGCTCCGTCTGCTATGGTGGGGAGAATGCAGCTGTTAGATATTGGCTTTTTTGGGTTACTATAAGGGTCTTTAGGGTCCCGGACAAAATTTTAGAATCGCATTATATTGTGTAGACGCTTAGTATGAAGCATTAAAAAAAAACTATTGCCGAAGCAGAATTTTTAAAAAATCCATAGAAAAAAAGAAAAAACGTATGTAAGTTGCGCTGCACGAAAAACGGTACCTCGATGTGCACCCTGTAGCGATGACGTCACGTCATGTCAACCGAACGCTACGCGATCCGAGTTTCGGTGCAACTTAATCCAGAAACAACGTGAATGTCGTTTACTTGTCTTTCACAGCGAAGTGTGATTTTGTTTTTGAATTTCTTGATTATTTTCAGGGACGTACCGATGGGGGGGGGGCAATTTACCCCCTGTAGGAATTTTTCATTCAGAAGTATTGAGAAGATTTACCATTTCAGTCAGACGGAGTTGGAAAAATCCAATAAGTCAAAAGTTTGTTTTTTTTTTTTTGACTTTCATTTTCGAGAATTGAGTTGAGAAGTGGAGAAAATTCAACAAGTCAGAAGTTTTTTTTTTTTTTGCTTTCTAGTTGAAAATTTTGAGTTGAGTCAGCTGGGAAAATCTACCAAATCAAAGAAAGTTTTTTTTTTAACTTCGATACTTGAAAATTGTGAGTTGAGTCCGGTCCCGTAGAGAGAAAAATAAGTTCTGGGGGAATTTCCACGGGTCCCCCTCTTCTTCCAGTTCAATTCGTTCTTTTGTTAGATGAGAAAAAATTATAAATTACTGGATAAGAGGTTTCTTTCATGGTGTAAGGAGTAATTGCTGATTTGATATGTACAGTGTATGATTGAAACTTGGGCCTTTAAAAAATATCGGGCCCCCCTATTCCCGCTTTCTTCCCCCTCTCTCGACAGGGTTGGTTGAGTCAACTGATGAGAATCTTGATAGACAGGCAGCTAGATATCAGATAGATAGCTAGGTACAGGGGCGCAACCAGAACTTCGTTCTTGGCGGGGGCTAGAATTTATAAAATGCAGTAGCGTAGCCACCCTAGTGTTCAGGGGTCTGGTTTTGACTAAAGGGGGAGGGGGTTAGAGAGGATGCTAAACTTAGAATCTTTCGTCTGTAAAACAAAAAGATACTATCCAACATTTAACTGCTGAATGCTGCTAAGTTTCATCATCCACATCAGCAGTGTAGTGGACAATTGTTTTAAGTCGCTGCTTAACACTGCTGTCTCTATGTGTACTCTGCGGAATCATTTCAAAATCCGCATCAGACAACTCTTGAGGTCTGCTGTGAGATCTGCTCACATCGCAGCGTAACGCTGCAGAATTGTATAAACGCTGCATCGAATCTAACAATTTCGCAGCGGAAAACTGAAAATCCGCTACAACCAGGAGCTGAATTTTGACCGATTTCGTCAATAGGGATTCGTATTTCTCAGCTTCTAACATACCTTTTACATTGCGGGTTTTACCAGAATTATTTATTTCATTCAGAGAATATGATATTATGTTTTTTAAAAATTCATCCGGGACCCTATTGTTTTTAAAGTCCAAAATTTTTTCCAACCGAGAGATATTATTCGGTTGATTTCTTTTGTGGTTTTGTTATCGAGGGAGATAAGTCGACCTATAAATTATTTTCTTTACAGTAATGTGACATTATATTAGAATAATGGAAATATACAACTTACATAATTAATGCAGTCTGTTGTTGAAGAGGGAGCCTTATTTTCGTGGACCAATACTGAACAGATAATGACTCCTCTTTGGTCTTTCTTCCGCTTTATAAAGCGACATCTCCTACCACAGTGCTTGGTGCTGGATGGGAAAATTAGTTTCCAGTTGAACAGCATTAAAACGGGGAAACAGTGTTGTCTTCCATGGAACGGAAAAATATCTAATATTTACATTTGTTAGTTCTTCAAGCTGCATGGTGTGTGTTTGTGGACTACAGTGTTGCCAGATATAAGTAGTAGTGATTGAACCACACGCGGTATAGCATAGTCCATAGACATGTAGCATGGGCCTTGAAGAACTGAAACATATAAGATATTTTTATGTTTCATAGAAGACAACACTGTTTCCCCATTTTGATGCTGTCCAACCGGAAAGCAATTCTTCCACCGAACGTCGAATTTTATGATAGGAACGGACGGCTTTATAAAGCAATGCAGGACTGAAAATGAATCATTTGTTCACTGACAGTCCGCTGAAAAAGATGCCTTTCTACCAAAAGACAGTAGATATATTAATTATTTAATTTAAGAATTGCTGTTGCTCTAATATAATGTGATATTAATAAAGCTGATTACTTACCTACCTTACTCACACGCTCCCTTTACAATTTGCCTCACATAAGTCTTGAAAAACCCTATTTTTTGTTGGGGTTTCTAGACTCCCAGGACTCTCCTATTTACGCTCTTGCGCGCTTTGTAGTCATGAAGATTCCTAAGAACGGTAGTACGAGTCTTGAGCTAGTCTAAAATTGTTCTAAACATATCTGGAAGACCTTCGAAGAGTCTCATGAGGTTTGGAGAATCCTAAAGACAACAGAAGGCATATTAATATGGGTGGAATAATTTCTAAACTTGTTAAAATGAGTTTCAAGAAAGTCTAATGAGCCCTACCAAATATTAAGACCGCCGAATAAGTCTTAGTAGAGTCAGAATGAGTTTTAAATGAATGTAAATGAGTCTTGAAGAGCTCCAAAGAAGTCTGAATGAGTTTTGATGAGTCTTGAGGTACTTAATGAGTCTTTTTCAGTCCTTAAGGGGTCTGCAATGAACCTTAACGGAGTCAAAATGAACCCCAACGAGTCATCAGAAAATCGGAATGATCAAGATATAATTAGGTCATATGTAAATGATCCCAATTATGTGGCCTTCTGCCTCGTGGGCTTCTTGAAAGCCTTCGCAAATCACGAGAGTGACTCAAGAGCCGTAAATTCGAAAACGCCGCTATAAACATATCTTCGAAATATATTGTCCAAAACATAACCATGTAACTCTTGAACATTAATCTAATCTGCTGTGCCACGGCTCACAATATCAAAAGTCAGATCATTAGTCATGCGCCTTCCTCTATAATTACAACATACCCGTAATATCTTCAAAAATCAAACTTTGTACCATAAATTTTTTATCATAGTCTGTATCAATTTTTTTGTTTCTTGCAACTCCTCATTTTTTCCGAATTTTTTTGTATTTAGTTCCGATAAATTTTTTCCATTTTTTTATCGCCAGTGTTTTACTCTCCTCACTATCACGTTTTTTAAATCCCTCGATAAGTTTTTCCGAAGTCCCCGACAATTTGACCTATCCGGCAGAAATTTATACGTATTTAAACTTCAACTTGTATAATTATTGACAGCTCGGGAAGGCCAACTTTCGACGAAAAATTACCTTTGTATCTTCCCACCGGTTCAACTAACTGCCAGTCATTTACCGCCGGAAATAGGGCAACTTTTTCTCCGATGTTTTTTCGGTATTTTGTTCGAACTTGTATATTAAAGTTTATCAAAAGCGCCTCCCCCGTATTCCCGGGTCTGAAAATCCAATTTCCCCAGTCGCTCACGGCATTATAAAAATTATCGAAAGTTAAATTTCTTGTTGCGAATATTACGCATCGGTAAAGTACGAGTAGCTTTTTAATGGAGAGTTCGGAAATTAAATTAAAACACGTAGTTCGAGCGTTTAATTTTAAAACGCTGAAACGAGGACGGGTAAAAGGAGACGGACTTAATTTATAATGAATAAAATTAATTTGCTTATAATTCTATGTTTACCTCTGTAAATGGGAATTTATGATATTTATATTACCCCGAGTAAATAAGTATAAAATGGATACAAATGCTGTATTTCTTTAGTTCATGGTTTCCTCATTTTCTGGTGTATGAAAATATGCCTCTGACTTCATAAGTAATAGGACATAAATGCTTAATTCTCTCTCCATCTTTCCCCTGAATACTTGTTATGTAAAAGAAACTAACTCCGGCTAATAACATGGTCGGCGACAGTTAGAAACTTCATATTTAGTAAAATTGAGTATTTCGATTTACATTCTTCCCGGGATAATTATTCATACTTGTTGGAAAAGAATAAGGACAACGATAGGATAGATCGATTTCTTGTTTCCACCAGATTTTATTTGTGGCTTAATCTACGTACTGGTAGGATGTTTCACTATCGTTTGACAAACAAGGGCCGGCAAGTAGTTAGGGGTCTAGTTCCTTTTTAGATGGAAAAAAATGTTTTGTGTTCGGATGTCTGGATTTCCGGATCAAAAGATACTGAACCAAGTATCAAAGACTTCTCTTGTTTTATTCAAAACTCTTTAACAACTCTTCTAGACTAGTTTATTGATCTCTAACTCCTTCCGACCATTTTAGGCAGTGGTGATCCAGAGGCAATATTTTGAAAGTACTCGCTACTGTTTCCTCTCAATGGATCCCAGAGAAAGTCATTGAAAAGCTCCCTCCTTGCGAAAAAATTTATTTTTTTCATTCATTTTTCTCACTCATTCTTCCTACACTTATTCTTCTTTCCGTACTTACCAAGTTTACGGCCGAATTTCGAGGCAGTGCGCTCTGGGGGAAGTCAGAGACGAAACTATAGGGCGGTGTGGGGGGTTAAAACATCCCCACCCCTAATAATTTGGCAGTCGGCAAATTTTGAAACTGTTCATTTGAATTTTTCATTTTTTATGGATATATGTTTGTTTTTTTTTTGTTCTTTTCTCAATTAAAAAATATTTCTATTGAAAAATCGGCAAATTTTTATTATTTTTTTAAAATTTGTTTGGCGACTTTTTAGTTAAAAAAAAATATTTGTCGAAACATTTTTCTTCTCCACCTCCCCAAACTGAGTCGAATTTCGTTTCTGAAAATGGAGTACCCTGAACTCCTGTCAGAGACTAGTCAGTCAAAAGCCGAAGGTTTCCAGCTGAGTATCGAACGTTATCAGAAAGGTTGAAACAAAGCTGAAATGTGGAAAACATTTCGAACACTTGAAAGTCGGTAGCAAACGTTGAATTCCGAATTTCAATGACTATTTTGTTTTTACTGGATTCTCTATTTGACCTAGAGCCTGAAATTTGAGAAAGTTGAACATTTAATAAAATCTAAAAGTTGAAAGCAAAATAAGACTTATTTTCCAATGTCACAAGCTGAATCCGATAGCAGATGTTCTATTGTTTAATTTACGGGCTTTAATCCTGGAGAATATAGGAGGACGATCATTCTTTGAAAATGTTGACATTTCAGTTCCCAGCAGTTACCTCACAATTAAGTTATTAATGATACGGGGATTTTTTTTTGATAGATATGATTTAATTCTACTTCTTCAAGCTGTCAGAAGAAAATTTGATCCACTTTTAATGGGTCAAAATTGGACTAAATACGCTAAATGTCCGTCGGCATGGCTGTCCCTCGAACAATTTTTATTTTTATTTTTTCCTACATTTTCAAGCTGTATATTAAAACAAACTGACAACGTAGTGCTACTTTAAATGGATGAAGGAATCACAAGGTAACACTGAAGTCGCATCTTCACAGGTGGGAGTCAGTACGGTCAGCTTTGAAAATTGTCCCTCGATTTTTTGTTCATCAGCATGGCTCTTTTTTAACCAATCACAAAACAGGATTTTCAATATTTTTTCGTCGCAATAATGGTCAAATTGTATAGGTATTCTTATCAGAGCAATTCGGTCGGCATATCAAATCCCGGTTTTTTATCACGAGACTCGTACATTTGCGTATTACTGTCTAAAATTAAGCGTTGTAAAAAAAAGTGTCTTTCGGCATGGTCATCTTTATGCAATGATAGACGTTCATCACCCAAAAATAATTACTTACATCTAATTAATGGGTTAGAACGCTTTTATGAACTCTCCATATAACTTTTTGTTTTGGAATCTACTAATCGACGGCAGAACACTTTTTGTTCGCTATTGTCTCTTGGCATGGATTTTTTATTGTGTCCTTCGGCATAGCATTCATCATTTTGATTGCCATGCCAAAATACAGAATCCCCTCACTGTCGGCCCAATATTACTAATATCTCCTCTTAACAACTCCCATAAAAAAAAAGTTCAGATATCTCCTACTTTCCTCCATGGAAAAACATACCTGAAATATCAACATTTTTGAAGAATGACCCAGGAGGGAAATTTAGTCTGGAACAAAAGTCAAAATCCCATGTGTTTTCCCCATAAGAATAAAAGGGAGCTTGTGGCACGTATTCCCCCAATCCCATCGACCTGAAACTTCGCAGTTTTTGTTTTGTTTTTGATTTTATTGGGATCAATTTAGGAGATGAATCAGAGGAAATTCCCAAAAAAAATCATCAAGTGTAAATAACGACCACCTTAATGTGTAAAGGAAAAGTTGTGTTCCTCTCAAGTATCTAAGATCCTTCCACCTTACCCTCCCAGACTAGGGTATGCTCATGGGCGCAAATGTGAGTGCTTGGTGCTTCGGGGGTAAGGTTCCAATCTGCATTTTCAGGGACGAACATATGGGTGGGTGGAGAGGGGGGGGGTAAATATTCCCAATAATTTGGCATTCGGCGAATTTTGGAACTGTTCATTTGAATTTTTCGTCTTCTAAGAACATTTGTTCATTATTATTATTATTTTTTCAATTAAGAAATATTTTGATATAAAATCGGCAAAATTTGTCGGCGAATTTTTAGTTTAAAAAAATATTTGTCGGCAAATTTTCCTTCTCCCCCCCCCCCCACTGAAAGTCGAGTTTCGTCTCTGGTGGAAGTAGATCAAGTAGATTTCGAAACTTACTATACACGCATTCCTACAACTGTACTGGTGTTGTATTTGTGTATAATTGGACATACAGAAGTATAAATAGAAAATTATCTTGAAAGGAGAGGGTCATAAGAAAGAAGGGGGCGTAGGTAAATGTTTTATCGAGTCTCAATATCTGAAATTTTACTTTTCCTCCTGACTTTTGTATTTTTGTATATCCCATATTCTCCGCTGTGTCCGCCATTGCAGCTAAACCACATGGGACTCACACGCTGACAGTTTGTTCTGCGATTTTGTGAGAGTATCGGCGAGTACAGGAAGTACTGAGAGTACTCGTCGAGGTTCCCTAGGACTGTTCGAGATTCGTTTCTCGTTTGGTCATTCATGACTGGACTAAGACTCATTAATCCATTTCATCGTCGTACCCAACTTGCTGAAGACTCGCGAAGCCTGATACTATTGCCCAGTGGCGTAGCTAGGATTTTCCTCAGGGGGAGGGGGGGGGGAGGAACAAAGTAAGATTTTCAAGGGAGAAAAAGTCGCAAATTTCGGTATTTTTTAAAAATCGCCGATATTAGAGGACTATTTTATAAAAATGAAGGTAAAATTACTGCTCGAGCGAACATTTTTCGAAAAAACGTGTTTTAAAGGCGAAAAATTGCTCATTTTTGCATAATTTACATTAAATTTCAGGTGCCTCGGAGGGGGAGGGGGGATTTACTTCTTCACCCTTCCCCCTTTGGCTACGCCACTGCTATTGCCAAGACACGACTAACCTAATAATTCCTCCTCGAAGAAACCGACACTTAACTCGTTAAATGATGCTCGACGCTGACCTGTATCGGAAGTATTTACGTAAGCATACTCAATAAAGCAGTTAGCCCAAGACCCTCGACTGTGGGGGTACATATCCCACATAGACGGACGAACTGGCCGCCCTCATTTACCCTTTGTAATTGCAGTACACACGTCTCAGGCGTTTCAACAAACAAAGAGCTGTAAAAATATCACTCGGAACGGCCGCAATGTTCCGGATCATTTTGCAATATCCAATATTAACGTTCGAGGAACGGCAAAAAGCCGACTCGATGTTTGAACAGTAGCAAAAGCAGCATGGGGAGAGAGAAAGAGAGTGAGAGAGAGAGAGAGAGAGAGCCCCGACGGTGTTCTTCGGAGATGCTAGGGGTAAGATAGTACAATGAACATGTTAATTGCGAATAGTGCGTCAGGGTAACGTATCTGTAAACTGTAATCAGAATAGGGTTGTGATTAAGAGGGTTGATAAGAAGTATTATTACGGAGGGACGATTTCGAAATATGCTTCGCGATGTATCGCTTTTCGAGGTCAACCGTGGTTTCTGCGATCAAATTAACAGGGAATGGCCCGCGTAGTCCTATATAGTTATTATAAAAAGAGATACACATTAACGGTTGACTTAACAATGTTGCCAGGCGATGAATCATTTTGATGGATCGATCTCATACAGTAAAAAATTTTCGATTAAAATGTGTTACATTGTAGCGAATAATTTGATGTATAGCGAAATGATAATTTCGTACTTGCAAATTCAGTCATGATGTGTGAGCTTTTTCCCTTTTCTGACTGATGAATTTGTGTTGACAAAGCCGTAGTTAGCTAACTGTTTCTTAGAAGGGGGAGGGACATCAGGATGGGGACAATCCCTCCCCCGTTACTATTTTGGAAACGCAACAACAACGATTGAGCTTTTTAATTTTCAAGTAAAGGAAGCGTTACAGTTATGGCTCGGATATTTATTTATTATTTTGTTGGGTTTGAGTGATCCGACTTACATGCGATAATAGCGGGAGTTGTGATTCAGTTGAGAGGTTGAAATTTTCATAATCATGATATGTCATCTGTGATGACTAACCAAAAGTCGAGCGCGAAAATTGGTCCAATCGAACCTCGGGGGGGGGGAGTAAGGGACCAAAATGTAGTTCCGGATGAAATGGTCTTGTTTGACATTCGAGTCGGCTGTAATTGACCTAGTGAGCTGAAAGTTTTATAGTGAACTTTAATAATCCCAATATGGTTTGAGTTTGAAGATGAACCTAATTTGCTCATTGGGTAGGGAGCCAGAGATACTCAAAGTGAGTGAAGTCCGTTTTCTATACTCAAAGTGAGTGAAGTCCGTTTTCTTTAAGTAATTTTGTCTCGAAAGTTGTGAGTCTTATCGAACTTTTGATGACGAAGAGTAGATTACTTTTTTGTGATCTGTAAGTTTGGTAAGAACAGTTTTATTCGGAGATCAACGACTGTTTGGAATAATTATTTTTTTCTGAAAGGAGGAAATGTACGAAGTGTCCAGACTATCCTCCTTCTCCCCAAATTAAAATAAGATACAATCTCTGTCATCGTACCTTCTTAGTCTTGAAACCTTTTCGGTATCGTTCATCCCTCCCTGGATACCATGTTTTTGAAAATTGTGTTTTTTGTACAACATTGATTTTGTTCGCTGTTGAGTAATACTTAAAATGATATAGGCTACAATCTTGATTATTATGTGTCAGGCAAATTACGAAAAACTAGGACGTCAGTCAAATATTATGAGCTGAAAACTCTTCTGAAGCAAGAATGCTCGATACAATGAACAATTGACGAGTTTGCGTACGACTGTTTACAATAAACCTCGGAAAAGTCGAAAATTTCACTTGTCAGCGATACGAGTATATATGTTTTTTTAAAGCTAGGTCTGGAGAGGTTACGCGACATTTGAACCGTAAAATGTCAATATTTTTCAATGTTTGGAAATTGCCAGTAGACCCTTAGCCCTCGTCAGTCAAGCAAACAAAAGCTATTGTATACCCTATTAGGGTCACTCTCTTTTTCATCTGAATTAGGGAGTCCTTTCGATTAAATTTTCCTCTGTACGCTGTACCGCATGTCAATTCGCAGCATTCCAGAAATAACATTTATCGAAGGTTTCGGGAAGTATTGGTTGAGAGACATAGAACTGGGGGCAATATGTGTTACTGATACACTAGCTACATCCGTGTTTTTCTGTAACATCGGAAGATGTTCGCGACTGATGGATTCATTTTATGAGAGATAATAAACATCGTGTAAAATTGATTGAAGTCACAAGTGAGGCTCTTTTAATCGGATAGTTCTTATCCTTTCGCCTAAGAATTTGGATAATGGTGATTGAGTGGTATACAAGCAAGAAAATAATTGAAGTTTTAATCATTTCCTTATTGCTGTTGGAAAAAACACCTTCCAGAAGTATTGTCAAATCTAATTCGATGACCGTTTTCAGAGGAATTCTAACATTCTCCAGGACATCAATCAGTCATCTTCTTTCAGTAAGAGGTAGCGTTTAAAATTTCTGAGCTTCTTCAGCGCTTACTGATGAATCTTCTAAACTCTACAAGACTTGAGACTCTTAAAGGTTTCCTCAAACTTTATGATTTACAATTCACCTCGAGTCAGCAAGTGGGGTGCAGTACTTGCGACACGTGGAATGGCGGCCATTGACTGGCCAATGCTGGTCAACATCGACTATTTTTTCAAAATAAGGCCGAGACTAGTCTTTGTGTTCTTTACATTTGTCTTCGAATGTAAAGAACACATGCTACTTTCTGAACATTCAGTAGTTACCTAAAAATCTCCTCCATAGGAATCGGGTGACCTTCTGAACCCAGCTACGAGTCCACTTCATTACAATTATACGCGAAAGAGAAAAGCTCTTCCCAGTAGCTGACTTGTCTGGCACTCAAATCCCGGTCGCCCAGAATTTTATTTTCTTCAAATACTCAACCTACTTCCGTTTGTTCTGAAAAGGTTCATTCAAATTCCCCGGAACGGACCACAAAATTAGACTGCAGGTTAAACTCGTTGAGTAAAAATGGCTGGATCCTAATGGCGAATAATATATCGAAGAATTTCGGGGCAAGTGGTGCTGCTTATGCTCAAACGTCTCTTCTTAAAATAGGGTTAGATCAATTAACTTTGAGGTGCTTGCCGACTGTTTCGTATTTCCAAGATACGGGTATTGTAAAACGAAAACGATGTAAATTTCGCCTCCCTCTCTAAACATCCGCGGAAACTGTGTGCACCCTTTTCAAGATTTCTAATTTGCATTTTATTTAGCTTAAGCGCGAACTAGGTCAATGATTCCGTTTTATTCGTCTGTGGGATCAGCGTATTATTATTAAGTATATTTTATATTTGAATAAGCGAGAAGAACAATATAAACGTGAAGTACCTTGCAACAAGCGGCTTTTCATTTGAATTCGAACTATTTAATTGAATTAGAGGAGTAGCTGGGTGTGTTCTGAAAATTAACGAGTAATTGAATTGTTACGCGTAGATGAAGGTAATAATTAGGTGCATTAGTTATTAAAGAAAATTGTATTCTGTTTCTATGTTGCAGGTAAGTTTTGGAAAAACTTCGAACATACTATTTGAAGATGTTAATGAGATACCTATTGGCGAAGATTTGGTAGCTAATTTGAATAAGTGAGTTTTAAAACTTAACTTCAGAACCCAATACCTGTTTATTCATTATTGGTGAGATTATTTCAAAGTTTAATACACTTACAGTGTAGAAGAACTTTTTATTAGTGAAATACAGAACAGAGTACTACGAAGGGAGAAGGGCTAATGTTTTTCATCCGCCGAAAAAATGTGAGATAGTAATTAAACATATTTTTTGTTCACTGAAAATAAATTAAAATTATTCATGTATGAGAATATATTTGAATTTTGATAGTGCCCTTGAAATTAGTTGCATTTCGTCGTAAAAATAACACAAGCGAAATTTAACTTTAAAATCTTAGATTCATCCTGGAAATATAGTCAATATCGCTAACTATATCGACAAAGTGCTCGACAATTTTATTTCAAACATAGGATAAAAACTGTTGGATGCTTAACTAGAATATCTCTAAAGGTAACGGAAATCACTGTAATTAAATTTGTACGATTTTTTGACGTTGTGCGATCAAGGGCAGTCATATGGACTCGATCAAGCGATACAGTTGTTGAGTCAGTTTTGAAAACTCTATTATACTTGACTGACGATATCAACATGACTCAGATTGTCTACTCGACATTGTAAGATCGACTATTTACTCGACTTTTACGTCGCAAATTAAAACCAAAATAATTTTGTATATTACTTGATATTTGAACTTAAAAGCATAGAAATAATTGCATTCACTAATAAAATGTTAATTAAGAAATTAATATTATGAAATAATCAATGTGATCTTCTGCGTCGATCAGTCCAGGTAAAGATTGATGCCGATTTATGAAACTTATAAGTGCACGACAAAGCATCATCAATGAGTCAATCAGCGGTCAGTTAAGTATCTACAATCGAGAGCCGAGTTGTTATAAAATATGGTCACAGTTGGTGAAACTGGTGTGAAAGAGGATGAGCAACATATGACAACTCCGTTTTCTGAAAAAATACGTTTTCAGGCACTTTATTTCTAAAAAAAAAAAAAAGACATTTTCAGTTAAAGAGGCCATGTTCTTTCGATCTTCATGTATAACAATAATGAAAAAAATTCATCCAATCAAAAATTTTAACCCCCCCCCCCCCCTCTTGAGAAAAAGTTCCGTCACATATAGGGACTTGCGAAGGCACGTTTTCGTGGGGAGAGAGATGCCAGCTTGAAAAAAGAAAACCGATTAATCGGCTGAATTTTGCCAACTTTGTACGCATATTTCAATCGCCATGCGAAAAGGAAAAAACTTCATTTTCTCAATTTTGCCAATTAATTCTGGTCAAATTGTCGAAGACATTCATTGAGGGAAACTACTCCCTCTCCTCCCATATGGACGTCCTTGCCACCATTCTATGGCGAGTATAGAATTATACCATCAGGTACTAAAGTCATTGAAGGGGTCTGATCTTGACCAAACAGGAGAGGGGTTGTTAAAATTAGAAAATCACTACTTTACGAGGTCGGAAAGTGGGTCCAGACTCCCTTGGCTACCCCACCGTCATAGTATCCAACATTTAAAAAACAGTCAACGTCAACCTAAAAAACGAACGATAGACTGGCACACTTGCCTTAGAAGCTGGAAGTCAGGGACGATTTATAAATACTCTTTGAAACTCTTCAAATCTACTTTCATTCTTCTCCTGACTCTTCCAGACATGTTTTTAGCCAACTCTTTCATACATGTTTGAGACTTTTCAACACTCCTTGAAACTCGTTTACGAGATTTAAAACTTTCAAATACTTCTCCAAACTGCCTAACGGCCTTAAGACTGTTTCAGATCTATTTAACACTCTCTAGACTCGTTTAAGATTATTTAAATCTTATCCAGACAGGTTTTAGACTCTTCCAAGTATAATTAAGACACTTTAAGACTTCTCAAGACTGATTGAAGAATATCTTTAAAACTTTTCCGGTCTCTTCTAAGACTATTTGTTGAGATTTTTCGAGATTATGTTTGTTTTTCAGACTTGTTAGTGATCTACGTTCTTCAAGACTTCTCTGACTCTGGCTATAGTTTTTTTCATGTTTTCTGTTTAGAATTTCCCAATCTCCAAACAGGTTTCAGATATTTCAAGGCTTTATGGCTCTTCCGGTCTCTTTTCACATGAAGAATTTTTGGATTTAAAAAAAATACATTATCCTGCTAAAAAATTATGTTTTTGTTTCTCTAAAATGCTTGGCCCCTCTGGAATTATTTTCCATTTCGGAAAAGGTCGATTAGTGCTTCTGGGAATATCTCCGAGATCCTAGATTCTGAAGATATGCATTACCTATTTTACCAACTGAGTCGTATTGTGTTCCTGTTAAAAAAGAGCCCCCCCCCTGCTCCTCTGCAGAAAAAGTCTAGTGGTGCCGATTATGACTCGTTCAAGATTATTCCGAGCTTCATACTGCGCTTATTTGAGACTCTTTTGGATTTGTTCAAGACCTTCCAAGTTTCTCAAGATTTATTGATGACTTACTACGATTCTTTCCAGGTTTCTCCAGACCTTTCAAACATTTTTTTAAACTTTCACCAGACATGTTTTTGGATATTTCAAGACATTGTTTAGGATTATCTTTAGGGCTCTTCCGGTCTCGTTCTACGAGCGCCGCCAGAGAGAACGAACATGGAACATATCTCCATAGATTTTGAAAAAATGGATTATTATAGGTACCAAAAAGATCACATTTTTTCCCGTCTAAAAATGGGGTTGTTGCCGTGTAGTCGTTTTTACCCTCAGAAAAAGTCAGGTAGTGCTTACGATGATTTTTTCAGAATAAATCGTGCTTGATCGAGACTCAAAGTTGTTCTAGATTCTTCAAGTTTTTCAATATTTTTTCAAGAATGTATTACGATTTTTTGGGATTTTTTAAAAATTTACTTTTTAAGTCTCTTTTCTAATTTACTCTTAACCCGAGCTCTGGAATCCATCCTTTCGAACATTACCTCAGAGACATCGGGGAGGCTGTTAGGGCTCTCGTAGCCATCTTTTTTTCTTGCCGAAAAACCGGCCTAGGTCGAAATGTAGCGAGTTACTACATGGGCTTGAACCCGCAGGACCTCCGGATTCCGAGACCAGCGCTCTATCCACTCGGTCAACCAGACCCCATCACCTAAGTATATTACTTAAATTTCAGACATGTTTCAGATATTTCAAAAGAAGGTGTAGAACAACTATTTTTACGGTTTTTCTGGATTTATTCAACAAGCGTTGCAAAAGGGAACAATCATGGAGGACATTCCCAGAATTTTCAAAAAATGGATTATTTTACCCAAAATGTCATATTCTTTTCTTCTATAAAATGGATTTACTCCCTTGATCTTCCTTCCTGGAAAGAAGTCTAGTGGTGCCCATAATGACTCGTTCAAGATTATTCCAAGCTTGATTTACATGTATTGCTTATTCTTTTGAAGCTGTTTAAGATCTTTAAGGTTCTTCAAAATTTATTTAAATTTTCTATGATCTAAGAATTTTTTTAAAACCTTCGTCAGGCATGTTTCAGTGTTTAAATTCTTCAAATACGTTTTATACATTTCCAAACTTTGTCTAGAAAAATCCTTAGGGTTCTTCCGGACTTGTTGAACTGACGTTGTGAAGGAAAACGCACATGGGAATTTCTTCCTGGATTTTGCAAAAATACATTACTCCTAAAAATGGGGTCCCCCTTTTGAAATCGTTTTCTCCTGCAGAAAAAGTCTAGTGGTGCCCATGATGACTCATTCAAGATTATTCCAATCTTGATATTGCGCTTATTTGAGACCCTTTCAGAGTTGTTCAAGATCCTTGAGCATCAGGGGGGCCGCTAATCTTTTTTCTGGATGCTCCTCCCCTGTAGAACCAACACTGCCTGAAAGAGTCTTGAGTCTCAGACGATCTTGAAAAATCTTTGAGTCTAAAAATGGATACCAAATTTTTAAAGAAGTCATGAAAATTTCAAACTGGTTTGGAAAGGTCTTCAACTGTGTTCAAAACTAACCATGCTCTTACTTCTTTGGTATTACTGTTTTTCAATGGAATTCTGCGCGTGCGTTATAAATCTAAACATTCTAAATTCAATACTCTATCAAAATTCGATAATTTTGCCTCTGTATTCCATACTCAAAAAATTAACATTTCGCAAATTCTAGAAACTAGCTGGGAAAATTGAAAAAATGTGAACTTTTTTAGGCTTCAGCAGAAATTTTTCACATTTTAGTCGGCATTTCTGCTGTTTACAATCCGCCCACTAAAAAAAAGTTTCTCTCGTGAGTAAGTATTATTACCACTTTTACAGCAGCCCGCATTCTCCATTACAACTACGCTAATTTTTATTTTAAAATTACTTAAACGAGGTATAGGACTGCCACGTAAAAGAACCACAGGCTGTATGGAAACTTAGAAACCCTCCAAAATGTGAATTTTTCGTTACCTTCGTTTGTATCTAACTTCATTTTAAATACACTGAAGGCAGGATTTTCTTTTGATGGTAAAAACAATGTGAAGTTGAAATAACTTATGTACGAAAATGAATGGTATAAAAGTTGTTGCTTTGTACCGAAAAAATGCTGCTGCTAAATGTTTTACGAACACCGATTTACTATGTACTAATTCTTAATCTGCGATTAATTTTATCTCTCATCTGGAAAAGAATTCGGGGGGCGAACTCATCCACCGAAAACCCGTAACACGGAGCATCGTGTGCCCGAATTTATCGTATGTCTGTTCGTTTGGCTCGAAATGGCTCATTGGAATTTTAGCTCCTTTTATCTTCCTTTTTCGCGTGTTTTTCCTTATTTCTCCTCTCCTTCCTCTCTTCCTCTACGGCTTCCTTTAGTGAGCAGTAACCACAAATATCTTCAAAAATTTATGTTTCGGTTCTTCGTCGAAATGCGCGAATGTGACTCAAACGTTCGCAATATTTTTTATTTAGGTTTTTTGTTTCGCCAGCCTACGTTGATGTCCTTATTTTTGCCTCAAGTTTCTGTCTCTCTCTCTCTCTCTCTCTCTCTCTCTCCTTCTCTCTCTGTCTCTTTCACTTTCTCTCTCGGAGATTAAAATTTCGGTTTTGCAATGCATCAATCCAACGCGATTGTGAGTTATGTCCCCGTCGAACCCAATACAGCCATGTAAATTCCCAAATTCCCTTAAGTAATAACTCCGTCAAACTTAAATAAATATTACACAGTCCCGGGTCTTTCCTTCCTAAGAGTGCACAATTTGATAAGCCGTTCAAAATAAATATTAAAAGAGTAAATAATAAAAAGGCAGAAAAAAAGTAGCAGTAAGCGAGTTATTAAAAGTCATATACGACGCTCGCTAGTAGGTTTTGGGACGGCAGGGGTTCTTGAAATAATAGCGCCGGATTGTTGCTGGCTGTAAATTTGACGATATTGCAACTAGTGAAGTACGGTAGAACGTTCTGAAACTTTTACCTGCGGTGTACTAGAATATTTCAAGTACCCCATTTCAAAGATATTCTGGAAATTGAATTTTACATTTCAGTTTTACCTATAAATGAAAAAACTATATGCCAAATAACTCTTTTAGACTGAGAATAAATTATACTGTTTTACAATAAGCTACCGGAAGATTCAAGTCAGAACTTATTAGTGATGTTAAAGGAAATACTTGACTACAAATTATGAAATGTGATGTACATGAAAGGGTATTTCACTTTTAAACGGAATGCATTAGATATGTATAAGAAAGCGAAAATGTAGAGTGAAGTATCAATCCGAACTGCATTGGGATGAAATGAGAGATTATTAAGACTTCTCTAGAACAAGCCTTTGTCTGTGAACAGTAAATTGGATTGTTCCTACATCTTATAATTCATGACGAGTCTAACGAAGTGAAGTAGAGATTTTAAAGGACTGTCTAAAACAGTTTTGAGGAAATTAATTCACTTATGACCAAAAATACACTAAAGAAGGCTGTTTTACTTCTGGGAAGGTAAAATTATAGTTCGATTCTGCAGAACCTAATAAATTAAAATCACTCCAGAAAAACCTACTCATAAATATTGCCTCAGGCTATCGAACTACTAGTTACACATCGATTAACGTCATCACATGTACAATTCCCCTCACCCATCAGATCAAGTTAACCAACAAAATTAGGTTCTTAAAACTTGAATTCAAATCAAAACCTTTAGCGGATATACATCAGGAAGGATCACGAACATCAAAAACACTAAACAAAAAGATCAAAAACGAAACAGAAAAAGTAATAAAGCTATGGTAATACGAATATGAAAATAGCTCAACAGGCAGACTTACGCATCAATTGATACCCCAAATTCGTATCACATATAAAAACAAAAAATGGAAAACGGACTATTACATAAGCCAGTGTCTAAGTGGTCATGGCAATTTCGGGCAATATTTAAAACGATTCAAAATTTCAAACGAAGAAGAATGCAAGCTATGCAGCTCTGGTGATACAGACAATGTCATCCACACACTACTAAAGTGCAAATTTTTTGAAAAATTGCGCACAGACTATAAAATAACAGGCAACAGTCTAACTGATCTTTTTTCCAACCACAGTTCGTGCCTAGGCACTCTGTTGGAATTTCTACACAAAATAATGGTTCTAAAACCTGAGTATACGGACTCAGCAAATGCGCAATAAGTGTAATTTATACTAAGTTAATCATAAGTTAACTAGATTAAGTATGAGGGACTGGGCCAAGACTTGTCAATCCCGCCTCAGAACTTAAGATGTATAACTAAATATTAATTAATAAATATTTTGAAGAAAAGAAAAAAAGTACCAACCCACAAGGCTCTGCTTTTTTGCCTGTTTTTAACATAATTCTCATTGACATCAAGAGTTATATTTCTGTAACTAGTAGTGGTGATATGAAGGGGCGCCAGGCCCTTCCCTTCGAAAATTAGATTCTATGTCTGAATAAGAAAATGTTGTAACAAAATCTGAATAAAATATTTAAAAAAAAAAAAGAAGAAAAAAGTGGCAGGTTATAATTAATGTTTTCCTCGGTACATGTGTGTTTTGATACTCGCGGGCTTTAGAGCACATGGCGACTGGGAACATCTGCGTTTTGAAACTCGCGGACTTCAGAGCAGTTTAAACTGTGGTAAGGTCCTAAAGATTTTAAATAAAATTTAACGAATGAGTCCTAAAATGTATGAATTTGAATTAATTTGATTTGTATAGAAAGTTAAATATTCTGGATAAGTCTGTACGAGTCTTAAAGGAGTCTGAGTTTTACGAAAATGTCAACAAAATCGAAAGAATCAGCTCCAAGATTCTGTGAAGAAATTAACCAATTTACCAACTTTTTGGTTTTAATAGGTACTCGTTTTTCAGAAACTGTGGCTATGTAATTTTACTTTTTTTATTTTTTAGCTAACTGCTAAAAACGTAGATTTTTTAAAGTAGATTTGACATTTTCTAGCTAATGTTGAACGATTAAAATGTCTGACAACATTTTGGCAACTGTTCCTGTAATTTGTGGGAGCTTCGGAAATCTCCATTTGGCAACACTGCGTGTACGGAGCTTTAGTGGATCCTCAGAAAGTCTGAAAAAGTCTCAGAGTCGAGAATGTATTGAAAATCAAAACTATTTTAATTCAGATAGTTTTCTTCTGTAATAAAAACGAAAAAAAGAATTCTTTGTCAAACTAAGGACCATCCTAGATATAAGTACTTTAATTTCATTTTCCGAGTAATTTTTTATGCGATAATGCGTATTTTCTAAATATTACTTTTTTCTTGAGCAGAAATCCCTTCACAAAATTATGACACAGAGTTAGCAAAGCCTTTGATTATGATTTGTAGAAGATAAGGCTCAATGTAAATACGGGTATTTTAGGTTAAACGTTCGAAATTAAAAAACAAATCCAAAAGAAATTTAAAAAAAATATTTGATTAAAAAATGTGGTTTTACTCATTCAAATTTTCCCAATGAACACCCGTGCCCCTTAATAGATCAATTACTTCATGAAATACAGAGAACATCTGATTTTTTTCAGGAAAATACCAGTTTTATGAAAACATCAGAAACTTGAAAACGAATGGGTGTTTTGCCAGATTGCGGATCTAGTAGGCTATAGGAACTTTAGCCCTTCCTCTTACCGCTTATTTAAATGAAAATAAAATTTTCAGGGTGCTCTCAACAGGGGAAGGACTCTTTCTGCTCAAAAATTAAATTTTCTGATACATTTTTAGATGAGAATTTAGAAATGGTTTGCTCTCTGTGCGCACGAAAGTTTTTGTTATTTCCATGTAGTGATCCCACCCCCCTTCGTAAATTTTTGATAAATTTTCGACTCAATGTCCTAAACTGTGCTTATTTTCTCCAATATTTTTTACCATATTTAACCCTGTCTAGAACGAAATTATGGATTCATCACTAATTCTCTAAGCGTGTTTCTGGAACAGACTCTATCCTTTCTAGCCAATTTGGTAAGCATCGGGGAAGATGGGGGTTACGTTTGGTAGAACTGAAAGTCCGAAAAAATCTCATGAAGCCATGAAACTATTGTACGTTCAATTAAATCTAGTCTGGAAGATGCTTAGGGATAGTCCAAGACCTTTTAGAAGAGTTTTAAAGTAGTCGTGAAAGGTTTGAAATAAGTTCTGAAACGCGCTAAGGAGTTTCATAGGGTCTTAAATCAGTCTATCTCATAAAGTCTGAAACGAGTTTAAGGGGTTAATGAGTCTGAAAAAAGTTTTAAATATCTCTAAGAATGTTCAAAAAATCTGAAATGTCTTTAAAAAATACTTCAGCTGGGCTAAAATTGTCTTGAGCAAATCCGGAAGGTGATAGAGGGTGTTGAACCTGACTTGATACATCTGAAACATCACTACAAGAGTATTGAATAAGTCTTGAAAAGTTTCAACCGAGCCAGTAAAAGTTTTGTATTTATAGAGACTAAACAGCCTTTAAATCTTCTAAAACAATGAGCTCATCGGACGGTACCATGTCTGCCCCCCCCCCCGTAAAATTTAAAATCCTTTTGTTAATCGTTTGTGCAGAAAAGTGCGACACACCACACTTTTGGGCACACCCGCATATACAGATAAAGGCTCATGCATCTGTCTAGGGGACTGTAGACACGATGCCCCCAATTCGAATTTAGGCTTGAAAACCATGTCAATCGTTTGTGCATCGTTTTTGCAGAAATGTGCACCATACCCCACCATTTGTGCACACCCCACCCCACATAATATAGCATCTGTCGGGAAGGGCTGTAGACACGACCCCTCCCCCCAATTCCAATGAAGGGAGGTTCAAAATGATACTTATAGGTAAAGAATTTCCGGACCATTCCGGATGCGAAATGTCTCAAATAATGGGGGATGGTATGGCAGGGGCTACTCCATGTGATTTAGGTTATTAGATAAATAGGTGCAAAACTTTTATACCATTTTTAATGCAAAATGCGTGGGTGGGGTGCTTAGTTTCCCTGCCCTGCCTCAAAACTGGTGTCTTCTTTTACTCGTAATTATAGTGAAAGAAGCGATTACAGTACTCGAGAAAGGTGGTACAAAATTGCACTAAATTATAGCATGTTTTGGTTTCGCAATTTTACTTGTAGGGATGGGGTGGCGGGGGTGTTATAGAGAAACGAACCCCACTTGTTACTGTTTACTGTTTCAGGTCATGCAGCATCAACAGCTTTGATTGTAACAGGGGGTGGGGTTGTGCACAAACGGTGGGGTATGGTGCACATTTCGGCACAAACGATGCACAAACGATTGGCATTGTTTTCAAGCCTAAATTCGAAATGGAGGGCTATCGTGTCTACAGTCCCCCCCCCCGGATAGATCCTCTTTTATTTGTGCATGGGGGTGTGCACAAACGGTGGGGTGTGTAGTATACTTTTGCTAAAACGATTAACAAAACTGTTTTAAATTTTACGGGATGGGGGGGGGGCGTGGACATAGGGCCTCATCGGACTAAACCTTAACATCAATATTATTCTTTAATATAGGTATAAAAAATAACTTTGCATGAGTTATTTTTATGCGAAAATACAAAATTTTGTTAGGGCACTTATCAAGGATCAGAAACCTTTATTTCTTCTTGTTCCATCTTTGTACTCATGCAACGAAATTCGAAAATATTGAGGCCAAGAAAGGGGGAGGGTGAAGCTCCCCTCTTCTTTTGTATCCATCTTTTATTTACTGTGAAACAGGCTTTGTATGTAATATTTGGCATGGCCTCGAACACGCTAATGCCACCGATGCCTGATTTTCTGAGTAAGCCTTGTAAGGCTGAAAAATACGCCCACCTGCAACTAAATTCCTAAATCTTTATAATTATTTCGAGCATTTATGTACAGTAACAAGTCCGGGGATAAGCTCGATGTTTTCGCAGCAAGAAATGTTGATGCCCGCCTACCCGAAAAACAAAAGCAATCATATGAGCCCTAATCTCGTTATTCGTTTCAACGACTGCCT
This sequence comes from Acanthococcus lagerstroemiae, assembly GCA_031841125.1. Lineage (NCBI taxonomy): Eukaryota > Metazoa > Arthropoda > Insecta > Hemiptera > Eriococcidae > Acanthococcus > Acanthococcus lagerstroemiae. The sequence goes on from CM063107.1 coordinate 34,643,616, forward strand.
CTTAAACGGCTCTTGCATTTTGCAGATCCCATCTTGTTTAGACCTAATCCGAGCTCCTTATAACCTATAAATATTCACAGTACTGCCATAAATCTCGCGTCAACCTCTCGAATAAAATCATCGGCGAATATTAATATTTCGCTGAAAATTGCCAGAGCTTTTGTAATTGGCAATCATTATTTTCCATCGTTTTTGTCAGGTCATCATAATTTCCTTGGCCGTTTCGACGCTGCGTTTAATATCAGCCTGCGCCAGTCGAGCTATTAAAGGGACGGCGTTGCTGCGAATATATATTCGTTCGAGGGCTTTCGAATGACCTATCCTCATTTTAATAATTTCGTCTCTTCTCGGAAGTGTAAGAAAATAAATTGTTGGTTAATAATATTTTAATCTGCCAGTGGTACACACGTATTCGCTGGCGCCAAAAATCAACAGCACGAAAAGGTTAAACGGTAAAGGCTACCAGCTTAGTTTGTGTTTTATAGTATTTTATCGCAGTTATACGAAATATAAAAATGAAAAATGATGACCCGGTTCGTATTTGAGAGTAACACATGTTCATAAGTGCTTACATTCACAAGGCTTTTAAATAGAATAATTGTTAAAATAAAACGGTGATTTATATTTTTAATTATCGGCTCGAGTGTTCTTTTGCACGCGTTTTATTTTTATTATTTTAGACGGATCGGTTGTTAGCTGGAGGAAATGTTACAGCCTGTGTGGTTTTTATATTCGTGGAGGACCTACTGACTGGATAGAGCAAACACGAATAAGTGGTGCAATAAGGAGAATAAGGCAGGACTTTTTTTCCGAGGGAAAATTCTGATTCATGTATGGGGTAGGGGCAGGTACAATATGAATGGATCCCTTCGGAGAAATAGTTGCCGCTTTTGAGGTCGCCGAAGACACTACGCTGCAAGGGCCTAAATTTGGCTCTAATAGAAATTTCGAACAGAAGTGATCAGAAAAGAGCGTACTCGTCACTGATGCAATGGCGGATAAGGCTGAATGGCAGGGAGGCAGAATATACCATGGTCAGCCCATAAGACCAATTGAAGGGTACAAGGAAAGAAGCAGGTTATTCACTTCTGTGGCGACGTGAGAAAAATTAAAAACATGAAAAAAAAAATTGTTTACATATGTGGTTCTGTGGCGTGTCCCTTCAGGTTTCCTACCATAGCTGAGCTACTTCTACTCATTACGTCTGTTTCAACGGTACTAATAACTCAATTTTGCCAAAAAAGCGAATTACCTGCTTCTTTCTCTGTACGTTTCACGATAGTAATTAATAAGCACAAATGCCTCTTGATGCCTCTCGCTTTTGCTTAAATGAATCTTCGAGAGCCTTTATAGAATCCTAACAAATCTTATTATAGTCGCATGGAGTACTTGAGAGAGTCAATAAGAGCATCCACGGATTCTAATGAGTGTAATATGTATCCCACAAGTCTGGAATGGGTCTCAAGATATCCTGAAAAAACCTAAATACGAGCAAGAGTATGCAAAATCCTATAAAAAAAAATACTGATTTGAATTACAGATGTACAAATAGTGCGGCAGAAGAAGATCATTAGATACTCTTACCACAAATCACTGAAAATTTATATGTGACCTGAAATCATAAAATGTGCCTCTACTTTCTTGACAATTCTTATAGCAAAAATCATGCTCTTTCAAATAAAATAAATCGCAGCTTCCTATCTTCATTAGTTTTTCCACAAATTGCATTTAAAAATTACGTCAAAAGTTTAAAAACATCAATTTACATGACGTCGTGTGAAACGGGCCTAGGGGAATGGCAAAGAACAAGAATTCGAAACGCGGTTGTCATAGCAACGTATAAACGCACCACCGCACATGTAAACGCTATGTACATCTGTGCGCACCGCTACCACAATCCTATCCTCACACTCGTTTATCCCAAAAACCTGTTTTCGCACAACAGGCGCATTTCATGATTCTGTGTCACATATGTATGAATCAAATCACAGATACATACCTTTGAGAAAAAAAAAATCGAATCTTTTATAGAGACTTTCCTCTTCTTAGTTACCAATTTTTCCTCTATCCGCTGTGTCCTTTTCCATATCCAGTACCAAAATTTGAAGAAGAAAATTATAAATTAATAAGGGACTTTGAGTTCAAACACAGTAATCAACACGAGATTCTATTTTCATTCTTTAGTGGCATTTGCTCCTTTTGCAATAAAATAATAATAATAATAATAAATAAATAAAAAAGATTAAGGTATATTAAAACCAGGTATTTGATGGTTGTATGGTTTTTTAGAAAGGATTCGAATCACAGACACGAATACTTGCACAGATATTTGACGTATCACTGGAATAATTGATTCAAATCACAGATAATTGTTCCCAAAAGAATTTTGATTTGTGATTCGTAGATAATTTTATTCGAATTGTTCCCACACTTGATACGAGTTTAAATAGTTTCATGAAAGATCTGAATTAGTGAGTTTGAAAGAGTGTTACTAGATTTACAATATGTGTGTCTGGACTTCGAGTGTATCTGAATAAAAGTTTTTACAGAATCAGAATTAGTCTTTCTGATATCGTTTTCAAAAATGTACCAATATTTACTATAAAAGATAGCTTACAACCAAAATTGAATACATCTGCTAGGCTAGATTTTGAAGAAACAGGCGGGAAGTTCTCTATAAGAATAAAAGAACGTGGAAAACGCAGATACTTAAAAATGACATTTTTTTTCTTTGAAAAACTGATAATCACGAACATGAGAACAAAATCCAGATTAAAAAATACGTACAAAATACTTATACTCGTAATAAGGTAAGGGCACCAAATGTCGTCCATTTTTTTTCTAGCTCCAAAAAGTTGCACTTAAAATTGAGATATTCGAAAATCGCACATTCAGCGTGTGGTGGGAACTCTTAGTTTTAACATTACGGAGGTTTGGGTCAGAATTTCAATTAGAGGCGACGCAGTTGCATTAAAAGAAAAGTAAAGAATAGTACCAAAATGGGGGTTTTGAAAAATTGGCTCCTACTAATATCGCCCATCCATCCCGTAAACGACAAAAACAAACAAAAACAAAGTACATATAGTACTAATTTCATCATGTATAGTACAAAATATACTTTTTTTTTTAAATCTTCTTTAATCTTCCCGCGTAGATTTCGGTACATCAAACACATTTGACGTTTTGACGCTTTCATTTTTTTTCCACAGCAAAAACAGTCTGATTCATTCGCTCCTGCGACGAGCCACGTATTTTTAAAGGATTCGAGGCCATTTTGCTATAAAAATTCAATATTTTTTGATGACTAATTTTATAAGTTAGCGGTAGTAGAAGACGAGCGCATTTTTTACAAAATAATTCAAAAATTTTAAAATTGTGAAAACTGCGAAAGAAACTTACCCGAACTCGATACTTTGAACTATTACAGTCTGATAAAATCAATCGTCAATTTTTTTCATGCACTCTTGAATTTATACAAATCACAGTCATATTCCAGGGCTTTTGAAAAAACTTTTTGGTTTCCCAAAAATTATTTTCGGTAATAACTTTTTTTTTTCTCCTATGATTATTACATTTCCTATGACTTCATGTATAAAAAAAAAACGCACCTAGTTCTATAATTGTCCTTCAGGCTGTGCAATCAACAGATCAGATATTGAGGTCGGCGATATTAGGAGACTGGGCAATATTTGGTGCTCTTACCTTACAGAACAACTGAAAAAAGAAAATTACCAGAATGGTTGAAAATCTGAATAGAAAAAAAGCTGCAGCCTGCGTTTTAAAACAACTGACCTTTTTGATCTTTTGAAATGCTGTAGGCATCGCAACCATATTTTAGAAGATACGAACTGTAAAACCTTGAGCAGAATACCATCGGTAAAGCATTTTCTTCAAGTCAACGCGGAATTAGCCAAAGATCTTTGAAGCCGCAAAATTTTCTGGATGAAAAGTTGATCGGCGAAAGATTTCCTGGACGACGAAGTTACCAACGAAGAATTTTCCCAATGGAGAACTTACTAGCGAAAAACTTACCAAACGAAGAATTTAAAGGCAAAGAATTTACAGTGGAGATTGTACTAAAAGCCCCTTGTGAAACTCTACTACGCTTGTTGGGGAATCGATGAGACTTTGTTACTTTTGATACGTTTCAATTTATGATACCCTTCCATAACCGACTTCAAATAGCAAGAGAGCGTTACTTATCCACTGAAAATTTCTGGAGATTATCGTTGATGATGGGTGCCAACAAGCTTATTCCTCACAATTCTAAATGGTACAAAAGGCAGTACTCTTTTATGTTAAAAACATTTTTTGGGACAAAATAATGCATGTTTTGAAAATCTACGGGAGAAGGGAGCAGACACTCCATTTATCCTTCTTCGCTATACCCATATCACTGATAATAACCTCACACAACCAAACTTGGAGTGGTGATAAATATGTTTGCTATTTTTTCTAAGTTATTTCATAATGCGATTAGTTTTTGGATATTTACACAAAATGAATCCATGAAAATAACTTTTGATAAGTTATACAACTCTAATAACAACTACATCAATGTGTCCATTTTCACAATAGATTTTCAAGAGCTAAAATATAGGCAGAATGCCTTCAGGCGAAGTGTCGATGTGGCGAATAATACAATAGTAAGGTAAAGGACCACTTATTGGTCAGATTTTTTTGGATGGTCATATTTCGAGCTCTAATTACGTGGGGGAGTTGATTTAGGAATCAATGGGTATTTTCATCTCATCTGTACAACATATGACAAGATGGCGCTGCTATCAACCCCCCCCCCCCTCGGGTTATCCGCAGGCATTCTACGACGTGTTCAAAAATCAAAATTTGGCAACTGTTGCCAATTACGGGTCTGCAGAATTTTCCATTTCTTTTCATAGCATATGGTAGTGTATGCTGTCAGAAATAAGTTTCACTTACACACGCCGACGTCAAGCTCAATTGTTATTTTCTGAGAATTTTCGAAAATATGTTAAAAATTGGCCGGTTATTGATCGACCAATGTTTGGCACAATCTGAAAAGAATAATCTGAAACTGACAGAATGAAAAGAAGAAAGTGTGAAGCCCAATACTGGTCAGACAAAATACTAGTTCAATTTTTGTTCTCCCATGTATTGAATTTCATCATTGCCATATATGTTCTGCAACTTTCAAATGGGCTACCTAACTTACTGAAATCAAAAAACGTAATGATTGGGCTGAGGTACAATCAGTTCTACAACTGGATGCCATTTCCAGTTCACAGGACCCGCACTCGATGAATAGCGACTCAATCGTCTATTAATTATCCGAAAAACGTTCCGTAGTGTGTCCTTTGAACTCACTATTACAGAAAGTCCAAAATTAATAGCACGAATCACTTACTTTTTGATTTTGATTTCGAACACAGATCATATTGAAGTACTGTGTGCCCGCCAAACGCTGATTAAAAAAAACAACTCTTACGCCCTCTTCGATTGTATAAGTAGTTTTTTGTATAAATACATATTACTGATCGGCTATTGACGTTAGCATGTGACAGCTGCTTTAGGATGTAATGCCTCCAAGTTCAGTCGTAGGCTTTTTGGATATCGAAGAAGGTTGCGTAGATGTCGTTCTTTTCTTGGAAAGCCACTTTAATTTTGTAGGCTAGATTAATAACTTTGTCTTGCGTGGAACGGTTTCGGCGGAAGCCCCATTGGTAGTTTGTGAAATAGTCTTTCCCTTCCAAGTAGCTGAGGAGTCTGAATGATATCATTTATTTACTAACTTTACACGCGATGAAGGTGAGGGCTATGGGTCGATAAGATTACAGCTGTGACTTATTTTTACCGGGTTTCAGCAGCAGGATGGTTCCAGCTGATAACCATAGTGAGGGAACGGTTTGCTCGATCCATATTTTATTGTAAACTGACAAGAGTTTACTTTTGTCTTCTTTTTTTAGTTCTTTGAGAAATAAATAGAAGAATGTTATCTGGTCCCGGTGATTTATGTCTTTTAAATTTTGACCATTCATTGGTACTTGACCAATAAGTGACATTTTATCTTTTTTTTAATCCCTATGTACAGTTAATGCAGCAGGGTAGACTCGTAGAGAACCGCTTTGTGTTCAACGCGTATGTTTTACAAATGACAACTGAGATCACTGGCTGCATGTAGTTATGTCTGCCTGCTCGCCCTCTTGAAGGAGCTGATAGTCGAGCTTCACTCTGTTGAAAATCTTCGATACTAGAACGGTTTCCGATTTAGATTTGCTCGATTTTCTAAGGGTTGAATTTATGTGGCATTATTCTTTATTTGTTTATCACTCCGGATTACCTATCAAATGGACCTCACATTAGAGGGAATATACCTCGCATTACTGATGCGTAGGCACCGCAAACATTTTCAAATTGAAAACATAATATAAAAAACAAGAAAGTACAAGGATCGAAAATAATTGTCCTTTTGAACAACTTTCTCTTCCACAAAAGTAAATATGAAGTGAATGTGCGGAATACCACTACATAGGTATATGTACTTGAACGAACGTAACAGATTGCTGCTGTCGAGCGTATAAGAAGATAAAAGGTGCCTAGCACCTACTCGCTGAAAAAAGAGAAATGCCGACACTCGGCGGACTATATCTAGGGATACGCGAACAGAAAATACCCTTCGTACTTCACACTCGCACATAAACTTCTAACGTCCCAACCACTATGTACAAAGAAAATGGTAATAATTAAACTTGTCGAAAATTTTATTTCCTTTCCTTTATGTATGTTCCATCATTGTTCATTATCTTCAGAAATGAGCCACGCTCTTGAAAGAAAACGTAAAAGGCAGCGCGAACGTGAGCGATAAAGTCATATATGCCCACCTTACACCTCGTTACACTGAAACATTCAAAGTCACTTTGACTTGTCGAGGAGAGCTGCATGTGATACTCCAGAACTAGGCATTACAATATTTGAGAGGGAAACACAGAATAGATGCGAACTGAAATCACGTTCATGCGTTTCAGTTCTATATTCTTTGTTATTGGCTTCATTTAAATATTCACACCTCGTAGCCCACAAACTGGCCATTTTGAAATTTTCTGAATTGGGTAACACTACATCAAACTACATTATAGCTAGCCGAAATCCATATCGTCCGTATTTAAAATTATTTGTGCTAGATGTTTCCTAATGTCTACTGTACTCAACATTTTTTCGATAATTCTAAAAGTCTTTTGACGTTTATCTAAAAATTGAACTTTTGGGTTTATAAGGTAAGAAAAATGAAGATATCGATATGAAATGATTAGCCTAATTTTTAGATTCTTGAATAGATTAGTACATTACAATTGACGTTGATTGACGTCAATTTGAGTTTTTTTTTCGACACTAAATGGACGTCGATTTTATGCGTTAAAACATCGTCAACCTAAAAGATAGTCAAAACTCATTCACATGCAAACTGACGTCGAAATGAACATGTTGTATTGACGGTGATCGAGGCATCAAATTGACATCGATTCGATGGTCAAAAATGCTGTCAAATCGATATCGTTCTAACCATCCAATCGGTGTCATTGTAATGTTAATATTCACGCTATTACTGATGATTTAATTAGTCATTTACTTATAGTCTATGATAAAGACCCATTGTGTAATCCTGTTATTGGTTTTCTTTTTGGAAGATAGGGAGCCTCAGGTCTTTCGCTGAGTCGAATTCAAAATCCCAGCCACTGTGTTAGGTTGTTCAATATCCATTTTACAAACCTTAGTAACGAATTTAGCGACTTGAAAAACCCTCTCTTTTATCATATATTTGAAACGACGTTGAATAATTTTGAAAAGTATTTTCATTCTGGGGCCTTATGGACTCCTCACTGGTAAATATTACAATCAAGATAATATCAAAAACAAATTCAGTGACTCAAGAACCCCATGGTCGATGTACTCAGTGGTATTATTTATAATTTTTAGGTTCTGTCCTCGCAGTGTGAAATCTGGGAATAAGGAGTTTGGTTCAAAAAATTTCGTAAATGGATTTATTTGGCGTTTCTGGAATTCAGTAAATATTTGTTTTTATGCTTTTATTCGGTTTCTGTGGTCTCTAATATTTGAAGTTCAAAGAAATGTACTTTTTACCCAAATTCAACAGAGGCCTTTGACATTTAAAGTAACTTTGTTTCACTATTTTTGGTAGGTACCTATTCCATCTTTACAATGATGAGAACGATTTGTTATGATCAAACCACGTTGCCGATCAAACTCGATGTTTTTGTAACTTTTCAAAGCGAAATTGCAGATTCTCTTATATGGAATCCCATGGGTCTCATTCTTCAGAAACTGAAGATATAAAGGTGGCATTTCTTTCTTAGTTGGTCTCCCCCCCCCCCTATACTTACTTTATAGAACCCCCACAATTTTTTTTATTTTTAAATAATAATAATAATAGTAATAACTAGTGGGCTTCGCCCCCTGGCCGCTCCGCGGCCTGTAGTCCCCCCATAATGTAGCGCTCTAAGTTCATGCCTACATTGCCTATATGTAAATACGGCCCTGGACGTCATAGTAACCTAAGTGTATCTTACCCTACATTAAAAAATTTCCATGGAAATTATATGAAAACAACTCGGAGCTACACCACTCAGGAGCTTTCTCCACCACCAAGGAACTGCCCCCCTGAAGTGGGCCACCCTCTGCCGATCCCCAGCACAGCTGTCCTCCTCCATTACAGTCACGTTCCTCCACTATGCTTCTCCTCGCCCACCACGACGCCCTTCCTCACCGTGGCCGTCCTTCCTCCCCAGGAGCTCCCACCTCCACTAAAAAGCCCCCCGGGGTAGGGTACCTTGGGTGAAACGTGATATTAAGGTACAGGGGTGACCAGCGGGAATTTATCCCCACGGAGGGGAAGGAGAAGGTGGCTTTTACTGTTTAGTGTGTAGAGAGCCCTCCCCCACTACAACTCCTCCTCGTCCTCCACCGCGACCTTCCTCCCCCAAGCTCCATCCTCCACCATGACCCCCTCCCAAGGGTAAGCTAACCCTGGAGAAATGAGCAATCAGGGGCAGGGTAAGCAACCCGCAGTGGTGTTTTTTCTCCCGGAGACAATGGCGGCGGTGGATTTTACTAAGCTCCCTCCTCTACCACGCACCCACTCACAAGGGTAGGCTACCCCTGGAGAAATGAGCAATTAAGAGGCAGGGTAGGCAACCCGCAGTGGGTTTTCTCTTCCAGAGGAGGCGGTGGATTTTATAGAGAGATAATAATAATGTAGGTATCTCAATTCAAAATAAGAAAATACAAAAATATAATGGTGGGGGAAGTTATTAGGGGGGCTGGCATGGTGGCAGGGCAGGCAAGTGGGGAGAGAAGCAACTGGCCCTCAGATGATGAGCAAGAAATCCTATTCCAAGATATGCGAGAGGAGACCCAGGGGTGAAGGCCCAAGATCATAAACCGAGGAGACTTTTTGACCAAGATGATAAATTCTTGTCTGCTTAAGAAAAAAAAAAAAAAAATTCGGGTTTGTCCCTACTATTGTTCTATGTAGGTCAAGAGTGCTATTAAGGTTTGGATTTAAAATTCTAGCACTACTTTAGAGCAAGTAGGTTTGTATTTTTCCCATTGTGTGCTGGTACGCAGAGATGAATATTGGCTAAAATCTAACTAGCCATGGTTTCTTTATTCAGGACATGTCTTAAAAATACTAGTTCTGCCAATTGCCTCCTGTTTTTTAAACAAAGTTCGAGGAAATGTTGCCCGATAATTACTGCGGGGTGTTCAGTTGTTACCTCAAACCCAAGGTAACGTTCGGACATTTTTTCAACTTGATCCCCCGGTTTACAATATAATTGCAGGAAAATTACGTACTGAGAGCATAATATGTGACCTGGAATCATGAAATGTGCCTCTTGTGCAAAAACAGGTTTTCGAGATAAACGAGTGTAAAGATGGGATGGTGGCAATGGTGCTTACAAATGTATATAGCGTGCACAGCTGTGGTGGTGCGTTTACACGTTGCTGTGACAACCGCGTTTCGAATTCTTGTTCTTTGCCATTCCCCTAGGCTCGTTTCACACGATGCCATGTAAACGGATGTTTTTAAACTCTTGATGTAATTTTTAAATGCAATTTTTTGGAAAAGCTAATGAAGGTAGGAAGCTGCGATTTGTTTTATTTGAAAGAGCGTGATTTTTTCTATAAGAATTGTCGAGAAAGTAAAAAATGATTTTTTGATACCAAAGGCACATTTTATAGTTCCAGGTCACATATACAAAAGTTGAAGGTTTGTACTTCACATTGATGTATGTACATGTTGAAAAAACGATGATATCTGAGAGTAATTCTCAAAAATCGGGTTTTGTTCGGAAATTACCCGAATCCACATTACATTTTCCCCTTTGCTTTGAAATCTTATCGCTTCTGGATTTTTCACTCTAAGCAATTCACTAGACTGCCTATTTATGAATCCAGCTTTTGCAGTACTATGTCTGAGGTCATTCGCTACAATATCTTCCCAAGTCGTACCTTAGTACCAGAAATAAATTTTACGTTCTAACACAACCCATGCCGCTTGTTTCTCTTGGACTCTTTCCTTCCGTTTTTCCTTCCGAAATGCAATGTATGAGAGAAAAATACTTACTTTCTATATACACTTTCTGTAATCATCATCATAGCTCAAACTTACTGCCAGTGAAGAAGTTCGAGGTCGTGTGTGCTTCTGAGGAAAAAGAAAGAAGAAAATGAGAGCCAAATGATCATAATTTTTTACCATTTCGTTATTACGGCAACTTGTCATAGCTTTTACGGCAGCGTATGCTGTTCAGAAACCCGCTATTCTCAACTGTCGTCGTAATTTCCGCATTTTCCTTTGCATAAAAATTCCTAATTACCTTCGGTAATTAACTTTTCTTTTTCGTGTACAGAACCCTTCCCGTTTAATTAAAGGCTGCGCCGGTAGTTGGCAACAAGAAAGCCGCGTTGGGCGTGTAATAATAACACTATCAAATATACAAAATAAAACGGCAGCAGATTATTAAAAAGAAGAAAAAAGAACAGAAAAAGAGTGAAAAAAAGCAAAAGAAAACACTTTTGAAGCGCTCGTATTAACGTGGTGTAGGTTTCCAGACTGCTATTTATCACTTTGAAAAAAAAAAAAAAAAAAAAGTCTGTAAGGCAGAACGTGTACATAAAAATGCGTAAAAAAGCCATATGGGGAGGCTGGAGTAAAAAGTTTCTGTTGTATGTACGTTCAGGGAGATGCATTTAGAAGATTTTTGATAATGTGATCTGTGGGAATTGGAACGGGTCGCCGACGACGCGTTTGTGACAGAAACCGAAATTACCGAGTCATGTGACGTTCGGTAATTCCGTCCCCTTGTTTACTTTTCCTCGAGGACCCATTAATAAGATCACAGTCATAAATTTTTGTATAAAGCCGACCATCGAACGGCGGCGGAATTTTCGGAAATTTACCATCCGTGGCGCGTATATCGTATGATTGATTTTCCGAGCAGCATCGGCGTCGAAAACACCGGCGGCAGCAGCCGCGTTTATTGATCGATAATTTGGGTTTTTAAATGCAAACGTCTCTTAAGTTTTGGGAGAACGGCTTGCTTGCATCCGGGTATTAAAACTTTTCTTTGTAATAAATCACCGCTTTTTAATTAAGTCATCGGTAGCAGCGAACAACCCGCATGCACACGTATACCTCTTCCTATATATATGCGAGTGTGTAGGGTGGCTGTATGACATCGACGATTTACATGTACACGAAATTTGGAATAAAATTTACAGTTGCCACGAAAGCGCACGTTTTGCAGCGTGCACATATATGGAGGCGGGACCGATGTGTCGACGAATTAACTAATTTGGGTGCACGGTGGTGCGGGCTCGGAAATTCCTAATTGGGCAGATGTGCCAAATGCGGCCACATCAGGCCCAATTGTGGACGCTCTGAAAATTGAAACACTGTAAAAATTGTAAAACAGAAGGGTAGACGCGATGAAAAGTGACGTAAATGGTGGCTCTACAGGACATACCGCAGAAAATTGGGAAAAAAAAACTTTTTTGACTTAGCATATTTTGTTTTTCTTCAAAAATTTCTCGTGTGTGTAGTATGGTGATCTCAAATTTTGATATTTTTGAAATGTCTTACTGTTAGTAGCGAAATGTATTCCTCTTGATGACGCGTCAGTCAAAATTTGATTGAAAATAAAAAATTTCGAGGGGTCTCGTCAGGGTGGGGTAAGTTGAAGAAGAAAATCTGTGATTTTGCTTTGAAGCTACCAAAAAAATCGATTGAAGTTGAAAACATTCATTTGATCACAAGAAATTATTCTCATTAGTGTAAGGGTGAAGTATCTACCGAGAATTTAGAGAGAAAGTTCATTCAGTGTTCAAAAGCCTGTGTTGAAATGGGGGCAATGTGTACATTTTTTGAGCTTCGAAAATTAAAAGCATGTAAACAATTGTATACTCGGATTTCAGGACCGCTATATCCATTTATGAATTGTTTTGGTTTTAACTTTCATTTTAAAGGTTACACTGAAGGAATAGGACCTAAAACATTACCGATAATACTGTTAAGTACATGAAAAATGGAGGTTTTGGAGTCGCTGAATTTGTTATTGAAATTATTCTGACTGTAAACCTTACTAATAAGGATCCGTAGAAGGCGTGAAAATTTCTAATTGATTCGACACTTATGTAGCTTCAAGTACGCCGATAATAAACTTCCTGTAGGAGCTGAATTCATTGTTGAACTAATTTCTCTTGACACATCCACAGATAATGGTCCATGGAGAGTAATACCTTCAAAAATATATTTAGCGATTACAGAAAACCTATTACCAATATACATGGAGCAGTGGATTTTTCGGGTTTTGTACGACAAGTGTTTAGTCTGGACCGCAGCGAGGGCATTCGAAATTCAAACAAAACGAGACAATATAGAGAAGATGTGTGTCTGTGTATGTGTTTTTGTGTTGATCAATAATTGATAATAAAAAGAGATCTTGATGTGAGGGCGAAAACATATCAACCGTGACTGAACGGATGTCCTGCCTGGCCGATCAAAGGAGAGAAAAAAAAAGGAGTGTGAGTCATGATAATAATAAGAAGAATGTAGTTTTGGAATGATCAGTACCGGATATACAGGTATGCAGGAGATAAAAGATGTTTGTTAGATGATCGCATCATGTTATGCAGAAAGTAGCGAGGCAGGATGATATATACCAAGATATATATTCGCGAGGAGAGAGTCGCCGCAGAGCTATAGTTGAATAATCTTAAGATTTCCGCATCCCTGGCCTCTGTGGGCCCTTATTCTTCTTGATAGGGTGCACGGCATGGGTCTGGTTGGCTGAGTGGATAGCGCGCTGGTCTCGGAATCCAGAGATTCTGGGTTCGAGCCCACGTAGCAACTCGCCACATTTCGACCTAGGCCGGTTTTTCGGCAAGACGAGAAGAGGGCTAAGGCAGCCCTAGTAGCCTCTCAGACGTCTCTGAAGTAATGTTCGAAAGGGCGAATTCCAGGGCTCGGGTTGAGAGGAAAATTAGAAAAAGAAGGTGTACGGCAATGCACACATACTAAACTGACCCTTACAACACCGCACCTGAGGTCCTGGAATCCACTCTCTCTGGTATCGCGTCAGAGATTTAGTTGAGATTACAGTCCAAATAATCCCAACAACGAATTAAGCAACTCCAGAAATCCTATTGTCGATACACTCGAAGCAATGTTAAATAATTTTGATGTTTTCTTATCTGTGCCTTTTGTGGATCGTTATTTGCAGATCTTAAAATCAAAATATCCTCAAAAACGAATTGGGTGACTCTAAAATGCCTATTTTAAATATACTTGACAGTACTTATTATCTGTAATTTTCACGTCCTGCTTCCTCACTAGAATCTTCAAAATGCAGTTACGAACCCAAAAATTTTATAAATGGATTTAGCGTTTCTGAAATCCGAGTGGACAATCTTTCCCATGCTTTCATTCGGTTTCAGTGGTCTATAATATTTGCAGTTCAGAAAGGTGTACTGTTCACCCCAATTTCAGAAGAGACTACTGATTTTCCTCAAAATTTCGCTCGAGGTACTCCATCCTTACAACGATGAGAATGATTTTTCTAGTCAAATTTTTTGACTGAACTCGAGCAAAACTACAGATTACCTTACGGGGAACCCTATGGTAAATTAGCCCGCCTCCAGTGGAACTCCCCAAATTATTCAATTTCAGAAAATTTTGGCTAGCCTGTTTATAGGCCGAAAGGAACAAGTTTAGCAAACTGGGAGCAAAACATTTCAAAAGTAGCGAAATTTATTAGGACCGCACTCTAGAGCTAAGTGTTAGTAGGCAAATAAGGAAATTCCGAGAAAAAAGTGGTAAGAAGCAGTGGGTTACTGAAGATTGTTGAGGTAGTGTCCTGACTAACATACTAAAGTACCCACCCTTATCCCTTCTGATATTATTGTTGGTAGAGTTTCACCCTCCAATTTTTTTCCCCCAAAAACATCTCAAGTCTCATGAGATATAACAAAAAAAATTTTTCCTCCAAAAATTGCTTTATACGCGATCCATTATAAACAGGGCCCGGATTTCTAGACAATTTTTTTATTTATTCTAGCCTAGCTTATTCGGTCTGTTGAGGTCTCTGGACGAATCAGGAGATTCTGAAACCAATGAACTAACTTTGATACAGCTTTTTTCTATTGTTTTTCTTTAAAAATGATATTTTTGCTAAAAATTGGTGTTTTTAGAGACTTTTCGAGCTATCTTGGGTAGAAATTCAATTTTTGAGACCATTTTGTCCGTTTTCAGTTTTTTGAGAAAAAAATTTCAGTTTTTCAAGAAACTTTTTTTAATGAAAATCTACCTTACTCTTGAACACAAAAAAAACTTGAAAAATCGTAACAATCTTATTATTTGCTTGCAAGAAAGTATTTTGATTCAAAATTGTTACGTTGTACATAGTTTGGTAAGAATATAAATAATATAAATATTCGATTCAGTTTCCCAATACCTTTGATTTGATACTCATGAAGCCGTAGTTTTATAGGGACTTTTGGGACTATTTTACTTTTTTTGAGACTATTTCACTTTTATAGGGCTTTTTTATGGACTATTTAAGGCTTGTTAAAGACTTTTAATATGGTCTTGTTTTGAGTTTTGAACCCCTAAAAATCTGGGCCATCCTGATTATAAAAATGTTTTCTGTTGCCTCGTATGTACGTATGTAACCCGGATCAGGAAGGCGTTTTAGAATGACTTTTTCGAGCAAAATAGTTTTACACAGGACTGATGAAGAGAATAGTATATTACACACCACGAGTCATGTAAACTCACTTTTGGCTCTTTTTTTGTAAGATAATTTTTACATGATTAGAAAGGGCTTTGTCAAAAAAGCAACGCAGAAAAATTCAGCTTGTGCATTTTTTCAACTGAAAGGAAACCTACAGTTTGGACAACAAAACGTCGTAATTATCACATCCTCGACGTTAGTCGGCCATTCTCGGCATCCGTCGGCATTCTTGGTGTCATTCCGTCGTGTCGGTTGGTAAACGTGCCTGCATGTAAAAATGTGACTCATGTTTTTATATTGAGGCACGTTTACTTTACATTGAGGTTATGCTTGTATGTACCTGATTCGTCAATGAAAAGTGCTGCTTTCCACTTGCAAAATACAGTCGAACCTCTGTAAGTGGAATCTATGGGGACCAAAACTTTTCTTCCACTTATCCGGTTTTTCACTTACATAAGTTCCACTTGGACAGGTAAGAAAAAAAAATTCACTAATCCAGGTTTATTCGGGAAAAAAGTTTTACTTACAAAAAATGTACTCTATGTACAGATAAATTCAACTGCGGGCCAATATTATTCACTTACAGAGGTTAGACGTAGCCTACATTCCACTTGATAAGGCAAATCAATGTAAAATGTATTTTACTTCCTTCAAAAAGTATTCCACTTACATAGGTTTTCTCTTCCACATACAGAGGTAAATTTACATGCAGTTAGATAGGCCAAGTCATGGGGAACGCACTTTTGTGCCACTAATCCAGGGTTTCCACTTATACGGGTGCCACTTACGAAGGTTAGACGGTACTAATGTAAACATCGTCTTTCTGATCATGTATTGTTAAAAAATAGTATTTTTTTACGATTCTCTCTCATATTACGTTGTTTTGAGGTTATAAGAAAGGAAGGAGTTCCAATTTTACATGCACTCGATTCCTTGTCCTCGTAGCTTTCCATGAAATGTTTTGTCTCTCCCCCCTCCCCCGCCTATCGAATACCACGTACAGTATGTGAAATCGGATGTTGTAGTGTTTTAGTAGTTTGAGCAAGCAATATTTCGGGGCCATTTTCGAGCTAATAAGGGTACACAACACACATTCTATGGGATATCAGCTGTGGAGTAAGTTCGAGGATCGTGAATTCAATTTGGATATCGTGTTGTTTCTAAGTTGAAGATTGTGGCGCTAGCTGCATTGTAACATTTAATATTTAAAAGACAGCTCATAGATTCGATTTGCCAGACGTGGGAGAAGCAATTTTCCGTGTGTATCTGTGCTGAGATCACCCACGATCAAGGTGCTGCAAGTTGCGAATGCAACTTCATTCTTGAAATACGTTCCTTAAGACATTTCTGGTTAGCTTCGAGGGGTATGAAAGCGAACTGCGAGGGTTGGAAACGTGTGGCTTACTCATTTTTCATCGACGGCAAAAACTTTGCCTGCTCCAATGAAAACGGCGAGGAGGCTACACCAAAACGAATATAATTCGTAATCCCTTCCTCGTCATGATACTATCGCATCTATTTGTTTTTCCTCTTCACAACAAGCCGTGGAGGGGGGAAAAAGAAAGAAAGAAAAATGAAACTCGCCGCCTGAAAATAAGTAACCTTATTAAAGTTGTTATTAATCGCCAGTTTTTTTTCTCCTGTGTCATTGCTCGTAACGAGAACTCACGAAACGCTTTTCGAAAGTTACAAATTAAATATTCGTCAGCCTTGGAAGACGCTGACACGAAGTTAAGGGATCACGAAATTTAATGCGAAGCCGACACCGTGGAAGCGCCGAAGCAAAAAAAAAAAAAAAAAAAAGTAAGGAAAGAACACGCACACGTCATTACGCTAAAAGCGAGTAGTCTTTACGACCGGGACGAATACATGAAAATATGTTTACTTTTCTATTTCGATGAAAAACTATTTATCAGACTTCCTGATGTTTTTTAGAAGCACTGTCGAATTCGAGTGTAAGGTCTTTAAGCATGGGGAGATGATGATAGTTAATGGGGTAGCTGCGCCAGAGCCGTACGATGCCACAGACAGAAACTATTAACACTTCATACGGAGGGATTGAGGTTTTGTGAAACTGTTGCTTTTGAAAAAACGTCAGTCGCAGTGGAAATGTTATTTTTAAAAATTAGTTTTCGCTCGCGTTGCAGGAAACGTGCGTTTTCTTCTTCGAATGAGCCGCGTGTATCGACGATAATATCGAACGATAATTTCATTATTGCTTGGGCTTTTACTCCACTGCCCGGTAGTGTAAATATGATGTTGTTCCGGGGGAGGGGGGACATAAGTTGAAAGTCTTGAAAAGAATCATTAATTTCGATTGCGAATGAACAATTTGCAAGTTTTTGGGAATGGTCTCCCGAATATTCAAAATCACCACTCTCACTAATGTCTTAGGGTGTTTGAAACCTACCTTCTCTAGGTTTTCCTTTAAAATTCTAAAACCTATAACATTTATGTTCCCGAACAAACATTTTTCTGCATCAGATTCCTCATAAAATTGGCTCTACATTTTTCGTATCAGTCCCCCGAACGTTATAAAATGAGGATTTAACATAACCCTCTGTAGCACCATACATGAATATACGAGTAGGCTTTATGGAAAGAATGCCACTTTTTTTTTTCTTTATTCTCATTTTACAGAATTTTGAGAAAAGTAGGAATGTAAATTTTGATAGTCACACCTTCCGCACTACCGTAGCAAACCTGCTCTGAGAATTTTCTCGGTCTCTATTCCCCATCCTTCTGATACCACTGATGATGAAACAGTGTTTCTGTGTTTCAGCACCTCCGAAAGGTTAATAATATTGTATCTGTCCGAGCTCCTACGTGCACAAAAAATTTAATCGAGATATCAAATGTCGCGTATTAAAGGTTGCAGAATTTAATTCTGACACTAGTTTGACCCTCAGTTAAAAATTGTGGTTCCAGAGTGGGTAGACTAGGAGTGGTGGCGCGTTCCTGTAATTCAAGCTCTCTACCTATTTAGTCTATATAATATACGCGCGGTGGTTCACTACCAATAGTTCCTAAAAACTAACAACTGTGCGCGGTGTAAAGCAGGGGCTTAACGATTTAAATTGCCTAAAATACAATGTGGGTGTATTATTATTGGTTTTTAAAGTCGCCGAACTCAATTTTGACATCAATTTGACTCTATTTTGAGAACTGTGATACCTTGGGATGGGGCAAAGGGCTGGAATGAGAAAAACTAAAAAGGGATCCGGGGTTACTTAGCTCAATTTTAATATTAAATTAACCCCCAGTGAAAAATTGTGGTATCATTGGAGAACTAACGAGCAAACCATCCTAAAATATAATAAGGTAAAGTACTATTTATTGGTCAGGTTTTTTGAATCTATGGATGCTTTTGTAACGTGGGGTTGGCAAACTCCGACCCCCCCCCCCCCGTCTGTTGGAATTAGATCAGCACCACTAAAGAAGAAATCTCATAGCCGATTGTGACTAGAAACAATATTTATATTATTTACACATACACACACAAAAAAAAAAAAAAACACGGCATAGTTATCTAAATTTTGGATAACAAGAAAAAGGATAACAAGGTAAAAGGTGTAGGCCACGAATACAAAGATAATACACAAACCATTGGTATCACCTCTTTTTGGTGGTATGAGAGGCTGCCTCTACCTGTCTAAGACATCAAACTGCCCCCCGAATGCGTGACCCTTCAACAACACCTCCCACACTGACACAGACATTAAAACACCACACACATTAACTCAACCTGCGGCTAATACATCTAGACTTATACAACATTACAGATAAGTAAATGGCCACGTACCTGGGGGGTCATACGTCGACGAAGGAGAGGCCTTAGCTTCAACTAGATTAATCCACAGGCGCATCCTACGAAGGGTCCAGAAACCAAATTTTGGTAACTGTTGCCAATTATTGGTCTGTAGAAATGTCTACTTTTAATCATAGCATATGGTGGGAATGAGTTTCACTTACACGCGCCGATATCAAGCTCAAACGTTATTTTCTGCATATTTTTGAATATATATGTTAAAATTTGCCAATTATTTGTCGACTAATGTTTGGCACAATCTGAAAAAAATTATCTGAAATTGACAGAATGAAAAGAAAAGAGTGAAATTCAATTTATTTCTAGTAATCAAAGTAAAATACAATAATCATAGAAATGTCAAAAAGGCTCCTCATCATTTCATTCGGCAGACTGATAATAAGAAAAAGAAAACATTAGCCAAACATTTGGCAAAAAAAATTGGAGCCAAACATTGGCCAAATATTTTTCTCCCGTGTATTGAATTTTATCATTTCCATATATTCTGCGATTCTCGAATGGGCTGCCTAACTTACTGAAATCAAAAAATATAGTGATAAGACTTAGGTACAATCAGTTCCACAAGCGGATTCCATCTCCAATTCACAGGACCCGCACTCGATAAGTTGTAGCTACTCAATCGTCTGTTGATTATTCGAAAAATGTTCTTTAGTATGTCCTTTGAACTCACAATTACAAAAAGTCCGAAATCAATAGCACGAAGTATTTACTTTTTTGGTTCTGATGATGGACTTTGAGAACCCAAAAATTTTATCTCGCCGAAAACAGGCAACTTTTTCCACAGCTCATATCTTCAAAGCAAATCATCAAAATCACTTCGAACACAGTTCATAATGAAGTATTGTGTGTGCTGGACACCGATAAAAATAAATAAAACTTCCAAGCCCTCGAGTAGACCAGATTTATAGCTTCAAAATGTTGACCATGAATTTACACTTGACCAAGGAGTTGCACTTTACCTTACAGGTACTTATATGATACAAAATTTATCAATTTTTGAGATGTATTGCTCCAAGTAGCTAAACTTGATCCTTTGAGTTTAAAAACCCACCAGCCAAATTTATTTTGAAATCGAACAATTTCTAGGGGACCCCCTGCGAGAGTCAAATTTAATATGGGATCTCAAAAACATCGATTTCGATAAGAAAAATTTGTTTTTCTATGAAAAATCATTCTAAATTTGTGTACGGATGGAGTTCATTCAGAGAATTTTAAGATAATATTAGTTCAGAGGTCAAAGGCTTCTGTTGAACTTCTGATAAAAAATACACTCTGATGTTTTGAATTTCGAACATTACAGATCATGGAGACGGAGTAAAAGTATGGAAAATATTGTCTACTTGGATTTCAGAAACGCTAAATCTATTTATGAATTCGTTCGGCCCCAACCACGTATTTTGAAGACTTTACTGAAGGCGGGGCATGCCCTTAAAATTACATGTAATACCGTCAAGTATATTGACAGTAGGATGTCTGCAGTCGTTGAATTCATTTTTGAAGTCATTTCATATCACTCTTTGTGGACCATTATCGGCGAGGGGTAGGGAGAGTCATGAGAAAAAAACTTCATAAATGGATTCAAGGGCTACAAAAACCCTATTATCAGCATGCATGAAGCTATATGTTGAATAATTTCCAGGTTTTCATGCCCTTGCTCTCTGCGGAACCTTATTAGCAAGGGTTACAGTCTACAAGTTCGGCAGCTTGGACAACCCAATTTCCGATATAGTTGTCGGTCAAATCGAATCAAAATCAAAAGAGCCTTTGTTGTATTTCTTTTTACAAACAGTTATTTAGGCTAGTTGAATAAATAATATACTTAACCTACCAGATACGTAAAAGTTGCCCTCTGTTGAGCAACGGCCTCTCTCAAGCGGTCCTATTTCCCTCTATGCTATGTGATTTTTTGATATTGCCGCTGGCAAGATTGTTCATCAGTTTTGTTCCTCCACCTTAGTTTTTTCCCCTTTTCCTTCCTCCTGTATGAACCAAACCGAAACCGTTTTTGCAAATCTCCTGTTTTCCATCCTGGCTATGAGGCTAACCCAATCCCACTTCAGCCACATTATCGCATGAAGGAAGCTGATGTATTTCAATTTTGATTTTATTTTTGGTAAATTGATTTTGTCTCTCCTCTTTACGCCTGAAACTGCTATTTCTATATTATTATTACTTTGGTGTATTATAATTTTTTCCTTCCGTTTTTGTAAACGATTAAATCTGGCACCCGCATGACGGAGTGGAGAAGCCGCAGCTGTTTAAAAATTGCCTTTTATGTTACAATGAAAAATTTTATTTGAATTTATTCTTTAGAGACCAAAATTTTTTCCAAGAGCAGGCTATCTTTGTTTCTAATTTCAAATTTTTGTTTTTGTTAAAGGTGATCATTTGCCCCAAATACTTGATTTCGTTCACTAACTCGATTTTTCCCATTAATAACCAACAAGTCTCCATTGTTGTTTGATATTATTTTTTAATTGATATTTAGATCAGCTACTTCACTTCCCTAAAACAGTTCAAGTATCATTTCCTTCAATTTATTTTTGGACCTCGCTATTAGCACAATGTCGTCTCTAAGTCTTGAATTGTTTTGTCTGTTTCCGGTTATGAGTCCACCCTTCGACTCCGATTCCACTTTCATCATAACTTCTTCTAGGGCTGCACTAAATAGGATTGGTGATAAAGGGTCCTCCTGTTTCACTCATCTATCTGTGGCAAAGTACCAACCCGGTCGTTCAGTGACTGTTCGCGCTCAGTGGAGTGCCGTCTTTAAAGGAGGGTTTGAGGGGCTGTAGCCCCGAGCTTCGTAGATGAGGGGGCCTCGTTTTCATTGAACTAATTTTTTTAATACAGGTAAATACTCGTGTGAGATTTTAATATTTTATTATATCATATTCGATAAAAAATTAATTATTTTAGAGGGGGCCTCACTTTGCCTAAAGACGGCACTGGCTCAGTGAGATAATTTCCCCTGGTATTCTTTGGTTAAATAGAGTTTTGTTCGAAAAGTTGTGTTTAAGTGAGTCAAAAGCCTTTTCATATTCTACAAATGCTAAGTGTAGTTCGAACTGGTGCTCTTCGGCTTTTTCTTTTACTTGTTTTATAGTGCACAAATGGTCTGTTATTGAAAAACCACGACAGTATTATCTGTATAATTTTTTGATTCTGCTTTCTCAGTGGAGCCTTCACAATGGGAGTTGAGACCAAAAACTTGATAAATGGTTTTAAATTTCTGAAATCTAAGTAGATAATTGTTTTCGTACGTCTATTCGGTTTCTGTGGTCTGTAATGTTCAAAGTTTAGAAACGGGTATTTTTATCCTAATTTTTTTGATCGTATTCGGTCTTCTAGACATTTCAAAGCTCAATTGGAATTCTATGTTAAACATGACCTCCTTCGGCAGGACTCTTCAAAACTGTTCGATTACAAAAAAAAAATTGTCTGGTGGGTTTTTAGACCAAAAGAAACTATTTTAACCTCTAATAGCAAAATATCCAACAATAGCCAAATATTGAGCCACCCTAATGTACATAATCTTATTTTTCCTCTCACGGAATACTGTCACTTCCTATCGGCTTGGCGTACTCAGTTGGAAGACCCTGTATTTTAAAAGATGTTTGTACACGTGTACAAGTGAGCACCTAATATCACGACGACCATTTTTGTTCTTTGTTTGATTTGAAAATTCGAGTGCATTTTTCAAAGTCGATTCTGGCAAAATCCTCTGGAGTATTCAATCGCGTGGCTGACTGGCTCAGTTGTTGCTAAATTAATCACGCAAATCCCTAGACTCGTTCGAAGTCCAATCGAACCCGAAAAGTTGACTGCTGTAACTGGTCACGCCGGCGGTGTACCCACCATGTATACATATAGGCTGTACTCGTATATAGTATATTCGTATTGCCTCTCGAAAATGCTTCGATTCGATCTCATCTAATATTAACAAGCCACATAGAGCTTTTCCCCAATTCTTTTACGCATGAATATTTCACCTCCATAAATGAAACATGAGATCGAAATATCTAGACCTAATTGTCGATGTTGACATTTGATCGACGTTAAAATAATTCGTTTCAAGTTGTAGTTTTCCACGCCAGGTACGCTCGACTTTTCGTGATGCTCGAAGTATATTCGCAAGCGGAAAAAAAATAATAATAAAAAAAATACAATACACGTAGATATTTACGATACATGTTTATAGTGAAACCGCGACTCACTGATATATTGATTCAAGACACGACATTGCCGGAGTGGTTGAATGCGTTCCTGCAGTGGTGCTGTGTTATTTATACATTTTTAATACAAATAAAAGTATATAGCTACAGTTAACGTATTTTTTTACGGTTCAATAGCACTAGTCAAAATGCAGGCGATAAGAAAGTATTGACCAAGAACGACGGGATAAATGTGGACGTTATTGCCGCGAACAGGTCGTAGAGTAGCCACAAATTGTTCAGCAGTACTGGACACGAACATCCGTATCCATGTAGAATGATGTCTTCCCCTCCCCATCATTTTTAAAAGTTAATAAACTGACGATTTGAAATGGCCAGTTGACAAATTCATACATCTTAAGAGTTTAATTTTTTTTCTTCTTAAAATTTGGAAAATTTCTTTCTGGTCAGGGGGGCGGCGTCTGAAGAGCCACTTTGGCATGCATCGCCATACACACCATCAAGTGAATATTTGGAAAATTGTTGATATGCTTACTTCATCGGTTAGAAATATTTTGATTCTCATCCCTCAATAAATTTGCTTCGCTACAGCCCTGGGCACGTATATGTATCGATTGAATTGGAGGCCTCCTAGTCTTATAGGTTTTCTCTTTCTCGTCGAACAGCGGAAGATTCCCGAAGAACTACCCAAATAAGCCAAATTTCCATTTTGATGAAAGTAGCAACATTGATGTGTACAATTTGGTTTTCTTTCCAATAAACGTTTCGCAGGATGATGCCCGATATCTGATAATAGTGGAACATTTTATCGGAAGCTTTGCTGCATCACCATACTCAATTACACCATTGCGAATGGCAAGTTAGCGCTTCTACGTTTCTGGGGGAAAGAGAGAGAAAAAAAAGGTAGAATAAAATTACGTCGGAAAAGGGACTGAAATAGAGTAAAAAAAAAAAGTCAATGCGGAGTATACCGTTATAGGAACAACAAATTCAGGTCGACTATAGTCGAATAACGAAAGTGAAAACTTTAATTTTGAGTTCGGTGTCGGCGAGATTTTCCCTCAGTATCAGATTTACTAATATCGTTTTGTGAACTCGGAGTAACTTTTTTTTCTAAGCTAGAAGTGTACGAACGAGTGTTGTGTAAAGAGATGGAGTTGTGTTGCTTTAATATTTTAGGTTTGAAAATCCGCCAAATTATTACTTATTTAAAGAAACTGTACGATGCTGTAGAAAAAAGTTTTACAAGGCGGTATTGAATGATTTCAAAGAAGAAAATACGATAACGACGGCCAGGTAATAGTCTACCTGGTAGACCATGTCCTGTCGCGTGCTTTATAGAATTTTATTTTCCAGCTTCCCCAGAGAGTATCTGTCGACTTACATGAGACCTTTACAAGAATATTCGTCTCCAGTGGCAAATACGATGCCCGGAATTTTGAAATATTAAAAAACTTGAATGATTTAAATATATAAGGTGTCTTAGTGCGTGACTTCTTTCAACTTAATAAGTTGGCAACTTATCCTAATAACATGTAGATATGTTTGCTTGCCCTTACTTCAGACGGAGCAAGTATGAACCCATGAAAAAATTATGTACAACATTGATGGAATTATTATTATTATTATTTTTTTTTTACGATTACGAATTAGTAAATTGGTGAAACGTAATTACAGGAAAATTAATTGAGCAAATTAAATTTTTGAATTTATCTGCGTTTCATTTTGTACTCGAAATAGCACCATTTGCTGCCCACTAATTTCTGTATGCATGTAATAGGTACAGTGTACGCACGCGAAGATCCGTTTTATTTTGTATTCGAATATTGACAGTATTATACCAATAGTATCATTCCAAAACGGTCCCCTGCACACAAGAATCGCCTATCTATAATATATATCAATAAATAAATAATAATAATAATAATAATAATAAAAATACAGGCTATGTCAGCGAAAAACATTGCCGCTTGGCCGCTTCTGATCAAGTAGTAAAAAATAGTATATTACACACCAAGAGTCAAAAGTGAGTGTTTAGATGGCGAGGGAAAGTTTGTGAATGAGCGTAGCGAGTGAGCAATTCCCGAGTCATGTAAACTAACTTTTGGCTCTTGTCGTGGAAGATATTTTTTATACTACTTGATCAGAAGCGGCGATGTTCTTTGCTGATATGGTCTGTATTTTTATTTATTTATTTATTTAAATTACAGACAGGTGATTTTTGTGAGCGTAATTAATTCAAAAATGTAATTTTCTCAGTTAATTACTACCAAGTACAGTATCACAGTCTTGTCTTCAGTTTGTTCACATGCACAAACAGCATACACAGGTAGTGGCCAGCAAAAACGTAATGACAGTTAACAACAAACGGTAACAGCTGTACTAATTGTACTATATCGTGAATATTTAAATGCGTTCTTGAGTCGCTATTTTGTAATTCGCCCCGTGGCCGAGTGGTTAGAGACAATCACTACATTTCAGTTATATGTTTCAATAGACACGGGTCCGGTCCCCCAATACAAAAGTATTGGCCAGCAATTTTTTCATGTAAAAACGCTTTACATTGAGGGACGTTTACTTTACATGCAGGTTTTGTTAGCACTCAATGCATGAATGATAGGCGCTTCTTGTCATCCATAAAACACCAACGTAAACATTGCCTTTCTGATCAAGTAGTATAAAAAATGTCTTACACAACAAAAGCCAGAAGTGAGCTTACATGACTCGTGAATTGCTCACTCGCTACGCTCGTTTGCAAACTTTCCTTCGTCATGTAAATGTTACGCTTAATTCGCGCAATTGACGAATGCGCGCAGTAAGCGAACATTTTGCCGAAAGCGCGCATTCTGCACCCACTCTGCTGGCTGCGCGCAATCTGCATCACGATTGCTGAGTGCGCACAACCGACTGATAGTAATTGCATTTTTGACATGGATTCGGCAGTAATTTACTGCCGAATGCACGCATTTAGCAAGCAACAATAAATAAATGAACTAAATGGGTTTCTGTTGAAACCTGTAGAATATGGAAAAAAATTATCATGACTGAATTCATGTTTCATGCTGGTATCTTCTTTCGCTTCTCGTCAGTAATACAAAGAGTGTAGTGAAGTGTGCTGGTAGTGATTTAGTTATCATTATTTTTAAATTTTCAAACAGTTTATTACTTTGAGTTTTTATTTTTTACTACTATACGATGACCACCACTATCACGATGGAAATAAGTGGATGCTGGACACAGGAGAGGCAGTCTGACGTAATAAGTATTTTGAGCTGTAATTGGACAGGTACGAAAGATCGAAGGATGGAAAAGTGATGGCAACGACGGAGTCCTTTACAAGTATCATCAAAGATGTACACAAGGCAATTTAACACAAGGGAGAGAAGAAAACTCATAAAAAGATCCAAGAAACTTACTCTACCATTCCCATGGCAGCAGTTCGGAAGGTAATAGCTGCCTGTAATCGCTGTGCAGAGAAGGCCAAGAAAAAATGTCTTCGTGGAGTAGTTGTGAGGCTTATAACAGCTGATCAATTGAATGATCGTGGACAGGTCGATTTAATCGATTACCGTACTGAAGCAGATGGAGAATACAAGTGGATCCTTGACTACAAGGAGCACCTGACCAAATATTCCTTTCTCCGACCTCTGACTTTCAAAACAGCCACGCTAGTTGCGCAAGAACTTCTTCCAATTTTTTTTACATATAGTGCACCAAGAGTGCTCCAATCGGACAACGGACGTGAATTTTGCGCTGAAATTATATCAGAGTTAGCCACGCTATGGCCAGGATTGGTTTTGGTAAATGTTAGAACGTAACACTCTGGACGCAACGACATGTAAAACATTGGCCATCTCTGACGTGCCAAACAGTTCATATTCTCTTCGAGAATTAGTGCGACTGGATTCTGTGGGTACACGACAAGGATATAGCCGATAACTATCGCCAGAATTGTTCTTCAAAAAGATGCGCATGTTTATGAGCAGACGTGGAATGTAACTCAGCTTGTCATCCAGGCCGAAGGTGCAACAATGTAAAGAGTCTCAGAAGTCCAAAATCAACCACTCAGAATTCATAATTATTATGTTCATAATTTAAATGTGGAGTTATATTTCTGAACTTTTAGCTGTACTCACTCAAGTTTTATAGACAAAATATAGGGCATGAATTTGGCAAAATTTCTGCTTACTGCATGCACTTGACGACTGCACAAATTGAGTGTAACAGTGTTTATGTTCAGTTGCTGAATGCGCGCAATGTATTTAGATGTGTTGCCTATTCCACGCATTCGGCAATTTTTTGCACAAATTCAGCAATCTTGGTGCAGATTGCACGCAACCGGCAGAGTGGGTGCAGAGTGCCTGCTTTCGACAAAATGTTTGCTTACTGCGCGCATTCGTCAATTGCGTACATAAACACTCACTTTTGACTCTTAGTGTGTAATATACTATTATCTAATAACTATTTTATGTATTCATTTCACCATCAGGTATTCATATTAAGTTTCACAGATGCCGTTGTAATATTTTTATTGGACGAATTACGTATAACCCTATTCTAAGTCTTTAAGGATGCACAGTGGGCTTCATTGCTAGAATTAGCAGACTATTTTAGCAACATCCTGTAGCTCCCCTGGGTTACGTTGCACCAGGTTTGTTTTATTCTGCTTCTGGGAACTTCTAGGTGCGGCTTGCTCCATTAAAATTGAAAAGTATTTTTAAGTACCTTATAAAATGTATATAACTTGACTGATTTATAACATGTATAAACTCAAAAAAATAATGAAATATCATCATTACTACATAAAACTGAGACAACGATCACCCAGCTTAACCTGGAATTCGGGTGCACCACAACCGGACGCGTTTCCTTCTCTCGCCCCTCACCTCCTGATGACGGTGGGGTAAAACCTGCCGGTGGTCCGCAGCACCTGCAGCAGTTTTAGGATGGTACAGAATCGTTGTGTCCAGTATGGGCCGAGCTTTGTTTGTCGGCCCTCTGCCTCGACCACCCTGTCTTCACCTTTTTCTTCATAATAGTCGAGACAAAGGCTGATATCCGGTTCCATCCGGTCCCACAGCATTTCCAGCGCGAGACGGTCGATTACGTTGTCGCTATCGCTCGTGTGGCCGCCGGGATTGATCGCTATTACCGTCCTGCGCCTCTTCTGCTCCCAAGTCTCACATTTGAACAGGGTGTGCCCGTGGCCACTCAGTACTTGGGTCAGGCGGAAGTTCAGGTTCCTCGCGGGACTTGCCTAGCGCTCGGGTCCACTCGCTCTTGGTCGACTGGGAGAGTGCGTCCTTCCGTTTGCGAATGGTGGACTCCTGGATGTCCAGCTTGACCCGAAGTGCCTCCCATTTCGTTTTTGCTCTCTTCTTGGTAATTTCGCCGACCTTGAGTTCGTTCGATACACGCTAAGACGCCTACTGAGTGAGCACTTGCTTAGTCATACAAATTTTTAAACTTTTTATTTTCGACACAATGCGTGTGTTTTCGACAAAACTGACAAGAGTACGTCCTTACCTCCTGTAATGTGCTTGTTCTGCCTTGATGTTATTCTTGGTAACTCTCGAATGAACTCAGTTGCCAGCAAGGGCGTAGGTAAGGAGGATCCTTAGGGTCTAGACCCGCTGAGCCAAAAAATAGAGTTTGTTCAAGAGTTATGTGTAGCAAATCATTGGGGAGGGTGGAAAGAGTCAGGCAGGACAGAGAAAAAAAATGTAGACCCCCCTTCTCTTATAACAGAGCTATCTCCGCCCGTGGTTCCCGTCTTCGGTGCTTAATACTAATCAAAGTGAGATAAAAACTGAGTTCGATTCCAATACATTAAATCCCCCTGCCAATATTGATTTCTGGATCCATCATCGATGTAAGCTTGCTACTTTTCGAGCTGCTCGTTCGTGAGCTTATTTGTGTCGGCACAATGTACATCATTATCTGACACTTGGTAGAGAGTACCTAGTGCATACCTAATTTAATTAAGTCCGATGGATGGCGACTTTCAATTCGCTTATCCGCGCGGTCGCGGTCTCTATTGCGAACTAACGTCGGTCAACCCGCGCAACTTTTAGATAAGCTCGTCACGTTGATACACTCGTATACATCCTAGATAATTAAAAATAGCTTGTAATTGCCGCGGCGAAGCTGATGGAAGAAGACTTTTACTGAAAACCCGCCGTATATCCAAAGTTTGCCATTTAAGCGGTTCAAAATGTCTAGTTTCGGGAACCCAGCTGCCAGAAAGTTTTCTCGAACACTCGTTATACTCGCTCGTTGTGATGTTTTCCGTTCACCATCGACACGACTGCGAGACGTGATGGATTTCAAAGCGTGTATAAAGTATTTTACCAGCAGGACTTCAGCACGAAATCACGCAATTTCTTTCATTAAACAAAGCTCTTTAATTCGAATCTCATTATCGTAGACAGGGACCTATGTAGTCGCACATTGTTCGCGTACAAGTGAACACCGCCACCGTGCGCCGCTTTATCGGGAGCTGAGAATTTATTCGCTGAAAATAATCTAGTTTCCGGGATTCTCGAGAAAGATCGTCTACATCGCGGATAATCTCATTTTACATACCGAAGAGCGTAGAAACGAGCAGTTCGAAAGTGACATCGTGCTGCAATAAAAAGTCTTTAAATGAAGTTATTTCAGTAGAAAAGTTGCTCTGCTCCTTCCGTATTCCTTTTCTGGATATGTTTCCTCGAAACTGTTGATCTCCTTGTGTATTGCAATCGGACGAATATATTTTGAAATCCTCGGAAACTGTACTAGCACTTTCCACGAAACTCGTACATATCAGAGAAAGTAGTGCAGTGACTTTAAGAGGAAACCGACCTGTAAGAGCCGGGGAGATAAGTTCTGAATGTTTCTCCAGCAAATGGATGGTTTTGAAATCAAGCAAAATAGAAGAATGAAAATAAGTCTACACTCCTCAGGGACGTAACTAGTGGGACGAGTTCACCCCAGAAATCTATCCACCCAAGCCTGGCACACCCTCGCAGAAAACTTGAATTCATGATATTTAGGCCCACTTTCTCAGTATTTAGTTAAACCTGTTGTTATTTATCTTGTAGATAGCGCTAAGTTCAGGTTATATTCGCCGCAGGCCCGTAGCCACGGAGGTGCCAGGGGGTGCTGAGCACCCCTAGCGCTTACCGGAGCCCCTTGGCTAAATTTAGTGAATGAGTAGCTACAAAGTCAAACTCAGAAATTTTCATTTATAGGCTCAAACCACCAGCTGCAGCTTCTTTTGGCACTATTTTATCCTTGCTGATCGATTCTAAACAGTAAATAATTTCAGGATAACAGGTATCTAGAGTGCTACATGCTGCGGGTTTACTAGATCAACGAGTTACAAATACGCGCTTCAAATGTCAAGTACCCAAGCGCTTTTTGTTCCACTTTTTCTCATTTTCCTTCAGAATTTTCACAAATAGGCCATACCTTCGGTGACCGTTCATGAACGTGTGCAGTTCTTGCAGAATACCAAAAAAATTCTTGACCAGCAAATACATGTCCACAGATTTTTCAATAACTAAACTGAATCAGTGCAAATAACACCATGTGAATATTGCCATAGGGCATTCTTGCTGAATTAAAGTCCGTACTCCCTTGACAGAACCCATCATATTGCTACAACCATCGTAACTTTGGCCGACAATTTTCTCCCTATCCAAGTCATTTTCATTCTATATTGTTATTATTCGCTTACATAGTTCCATTTTAGTACTTTCTGTACAAGTAAAAACCCTCTACTGGTGTTGGGCAAGGAGAGGCCAAACCTTCAACGTAACGAATCAGTAGAACTACCGACTCCATTTTACTGACGTCTTGAGTCCCATCAACTATGATGGTATATCTTCCCCCACTAGACTTCACTCTTTCAGTAACTTTCTCGATCACTGTGAGTAAATTCAAAATGCTATGATAAGCTACGAAGTTGACTTTCATTCTTTTCTTTTCTTAATAATGTCTCTCAACTTTCTCCAGATAAAACTACGCATCTGCGTTGTACTTCGCCAACAACCTGAATAACCGACGTAGTTTTCCTTCAACATTACTCGATTTCCTCAAAGCCTTCATCTCCCCAGGTAGGTATCGAACACAATCAATGGCTCGGGGAAGATCCACAAAGCGACTGTGATCATATTTTTTTTAATTCTGTATTTTCCAGAATTCCCTCGAATTAATGCAATATCACTTTCCCTGTAATATGCCGAATTTTCGTGATTCTGAATATCTCGAGAAGCATTCACCCAATTAGAATAGCCATTTACAGCGAAATTTCTTAGACCAACTGTGGCATTCGGACTTTCGAAAGGCAAACAATGGAGACAAAACACTGCATCTTCCTGACGACTATAAACCTGGCAGATGTTGAAATTTCCATTCAGAATTCCTGTACTTGCCTCCTAATGACATCTCATTTCTTTTAGACAGTAAGAAATTTATGAGCTCACTACTCAATTTCTTGGATGCATAAACATATGGATCACAGGTTTCTGACCTGCAAAAAAAAATCAATCCAATCATATTCGTATGTCGCCCCATTCTTTTCAATTAAAAACTCATGAGGATTAAAATTGACGTTCTGAAAATTCCGCTGTCCAGTGCTCTTACTTACGTCATCACTGTTGCATCCGACTGTTCTGTTTCCCTTAGACCTGTTTCGGGTGGGTTAGATTCCACATTAAAAACGTCTGAAGTGTGAGACAAATCAGGGTTAACGTTAAGGGGATTGTCATCAGTTATACTCGGTGCTGAAAAGGACCTGTATAAATTGATTGATGACTAGAATGATGATTATTCTACTGCGAGGCCCGCAAAAATCTATTTTCAAGAAAAAATCGAATAAAAATAGCAAATATCAGACACTTACACTCGATTAACTTCATTGGTGGGTGTACATGTATGTATTTGCCATTGCCTATTTTCATTTCTATAAAGGGTGGTCCAAAAGTCATTGCGTGACGCTCTGTACGGACTACGTGCGCGATCTCATGGAGCGCGACCGAACTAAAAGTGAAGTCTATTCAATTTCTAGTCGCTAGAGACCGAAACAAGCGCGCTTGCGCACATAGTCGCCGAGAGCTACAGTGGTTTGAAGAAGTTAATGTGTTTGGATGTCGCCTACAAGCTAAACGCGTGTTGTATAAAATTAATGAGTTTGGAAAGTGCGAATTTAAGAACGGAACAACGGTGGGTGATCCGGTATTGTGTTCGTCGTGGTCTGACATTAAGGCAGACGTGTGATGAAATGGAAGGCGTATATGGTACGAGTCTGATGCCGAAAAGAACAATTCAGCGGTGGCATAAGGAATTTCGCGATGGCAGCACATCAGCCTTGTCGATTCCGCAAACTGGGCAACCGCGAACAAGTGTAACCGAAGTAAACCGGAACACACAGAGGCAGCTTTGATTGTCGGGGACCCGCACATCTTGTAGCAGATGTCCGACCACAACGAACACAATACCAGCTCATCCACCATTGTTTCATTCTTAAATTCGCACATTTTGTACAACAAGCGTTTAGCTTGTAGGCGACATCTGAACACATTAACTTCAAACCGCTGTAGCTCGGCTACTATGTGCGCAAGCGCGCTCGTTTTGGTCTCTTTCGACTGGAAATTGAATAACCTTCACTTTTATTTCAGTCGTGCTCCGCTAGATCGCGCACGTAGTCCATACAGAGCGTCGCGCAATGACTTTTGAACTACCCTTTGTATAATGTGTTATTTTGTTCTACACCTCGATACCACAATTTACTTTTACCTTGTATTTCTTCTAACAATGTTCGTTCCATTTGTCACTGCAGACGATTCAGTTATTGCAACGATATTTGTACGGAGGATTTTTTGGCATTTTTCAAACAAAAATGCAACAATATCACACTATTGGCCGGTGGTGACACGTCCTGTGATTGTAGTGCCCTGTTAGTTCGAATTAGCGGGGGTTACAGGACGCGTTATCTTCTCATCTCGATTGATACTGTTGTCGCTATGTTGGCTGGGATGTTAGTGGAGGTCAGTGGCGGATCTAGAAATTTTCTAAGGAGGGTGTTTTGAAAACAAAACTTTTTCCACCTCCGCCCCCCCCCCCTAAGAAACGAGTTGGATGTCGTTTTAAATAGTTTCTGAAGACAAGTTTCATAATGTGATTAAATTGTTTCAAAACGAACATTGTAGACTAGTGCTGCAGATACTCAAAAACAGGAGAAAAACTCAAAACTCAAGCGGTGTTTCTTCTTCGGCCCGAAGGGGGTGTCCGAACCGACAAAACACCCTCCATACATCCGCCACTGGTGGGGGTGTATTCAAATAGCACTAGCTTCCCGGCATTGGTGGGTTTCGAACCCGAGACGCAAGGATTGCGAATCGGGCACGTTAACCACTTAGCCACACAGTGACGTTTTGTATTTAATTCCTTATTTTTAATAAATCAATTATTTTTAACCGAACAATTAATTTTAATTTAGGCATCAGTTTTTTAAAAATGATAATATTTATGATTAATTATTTTTAATTGCCTAATCAGTTAACTTCCACAAATCAAATATTTTTAATAATTAAAAATTTTTGATGAGTCAATTATCTTTAACAAGTTGCAGGATTGGATCTAGTTTATTGTTTACACTACAGGCTAAAATTCTATTCTTAGCCCTCTGGTGAGTAACTATTGCTTACCACCCCCCCTACACATACACAAAATGTTTCATTAGTAAGTACTGTATTATGAACAAAAAAAAAAAAAAAAAAAAACGGAGTCAACAACTGACTCCGGGGCATTTTTGGGAGCTAAGATCGAATTTAATAATTGCATTTGATGGACATGTTTAGTTCCTGGGATATTGAGACACAAAAAAAAGTTTAGAAAAATTGAGTTTTTTTATTTATTTATTTTTTTTTTAACAGCAATTCCTCATCCCCCGGTACTTTTACATAGTTTATTGTGCTGGGGGAGTTGGGAGTTCTCACATTGATTATAAATAGGGTGAAGCTAATAATAATTGATACGAATACAATGAATAAAGTACATCCGTATTAGTATTTTTAATTATACGAAGATGGACGCACCCAAGTCGCTGTGTGGCCTAGTGGTTAACGGGTTCGCTTCGCAATCCTTGCGTCTCGGGTTCGATTCCCACCAACGCCGGAAAGCTAGTGATATTCGAATACCCCCGCTATCATCCTAGCGAACACAGTGACTGCCAGTGTTGCCAAGTGGGTGGGAAAATCCACCTTTGTGTGGATTTTAAAGCAAAATCCACCATGGGGTGGATGGATATTACGGTGGATTTCTTGAAATGGGTGGATTTTTGACCCTCCTGGCGGATTTCAACTCAATTTATACCACCGCGCCTATAGAATTAACATTACTAAAGGGTTTCTGCCGTGATACAGGATTTTAACCTATTTCAGGACTTAAATCTCACGTGTATTAGGACCTTTTCCCAGGAGATTCTCAAGTGTACATACGTCAAAATCGCGTATCACGGCAGATTTTTTACATTGAAAACGGAAAACCACGTGGTTTACCTCTAATCTCGAGTGTATTAGATCCGTTTTTTAAAATGCTGTTAAATTAATGATAAGATATTACCTATTCGGCGCGATGTTTTTTATTATTTTCAATACTGTTGGTAATCCACCATAATGTTCTTTTTGTACTGTTCTCAACTCACCATAATTCCTGATGATTGATTTTAATATTGTTCTTCATTTGGTTCTTTTTGGCGTTATTAATAATCCACTATGACATTCTTTTTGATACTGTTATCAGCCTATCTTCTTGTTCTTTGACTTTAATAAATTTTTTTTTCATTTTCACGACAGTTTCAATTAATTTCCTTTGTTGCAGTAATTATTCATATTTACACTGAACAAGTTTCATGAAAAAAATCGAAGTATGGAGAATGGTTGAATATATATTCCTCTCGACTCTCGAGCTACATTTGAGATTCTAAAATTCGCAATCATTTATTTACTCCTTCCTCGATTCATTTACTTATTATTCTTATTCTATTGATTATAACTATTTGGACAACAGATTTAAACATGAATTTTGTGGGCTAAAATAAAATGATGTAGCTTAATAATGATAATAATGAAGTTTCCATTTCTGCCCTATATTAGATTACGCATAGTATTGAAAGAAAAATGTATGAAAAAATACTGGTAAGAAAGAAAAATGAACAAATATACTAAATTATCAGTGCGGATTCAGCTGCAACATTAATTAAAGGCGCTGAATACTTTGTATTTTGATAATGTAGAAGAAAATAGCATAATTTCTTCAATGGTGGATTTTTTGCTCAGGGTGGATTTTTTTAATGAGCTGGCGGCGGATTTCAATCGAGGTGGAAAGCAGAATACTGCACGCTTACCTACGCAGCTGACCGTTACCTAGTATTAACAACACGGTACTGTGAATTATACCGGGTTCATCAAACTAGGTACCAGGTACTCCCATTTACCAGCGGGAGGTAACAATTGAAACTAGGTTCCTAGTTTTTGCCGTCACCTAGTACCCGGAGGTAAGACATGGAACTACTTACCTAGTTGAAGAACAATCCTTGTCAGTGGCGTAGCATGTCGGGGGTAATATTTTTACCCCCCCCCCCCCAAAAAAAAAAAAATTACCGTCCTAAGAATCCCCCCAAAATTGCCTCTTCAAAAATTACTCCTCCCCAAAAAAATTTACCTTTCATATCTTTACCCCTCCCCCCAAATATTTTACCTCCCTCCCCCATATTTTCACATAGTCATAGAATATTGGCGATTTAAAAAAAAAAACTTTAATTTTCGACTTTTTGTCCCTTGAGAATCTTATTTTGCTCCCCGGCCCTCTTTGGGAAAATCTTGACTACGTCACTGATCCTCGTTAAATTTTTTGTTTTGTTACTGCGTCGAATGTTTTATGTTTATTCTGTGTCAATGTAAGCAAGTACTATGTTCGCCAATAATATTTCAATTTAATTGAAAAATTCCGTCCAAAACATCGCAAGAATGAAATTTAAAATTGGAAAAAATATCTAGGTATTAATTTTTGGAGATTTTTATATTCTTTTCATCTGCTTTATATTTTCACAAGGTAGGAAATTGTGTAACGTTTTCTTTCTACCAGGTAAACCCGGTATCTACTCGGTAAACCCGGTAAACCTGGATATCTACCCGGTAAACCCGTACTTTACCCAGTCCCTCACGAGATTTAAAAAAAAAGTTACTGGGTGCTACCCGGTAACCTGGTATCTTACCTAGTTACCATCGGGTACTACCCGGTAACCCGGTAATACACTGTACCTAGTACCGGGTGGTACCAGGTAACTGATAATACCGGGTACCGGGTATAAAAACTAGGTAGTATAGGTATTTTATCGTGTAGTTACCTAGCATACCTACCTGTTGCAGTACTTTGGTGGAAAGATATCGCGTCCTGTAATCCCGTCAGTTCGAATGAACAGGCATTACAATCACAGGGCGTGTTACCACCGGATCTAAAAGATTGGGACTGTCGAGTGAATGTCGTGGCTATAGCTTATTCAATGTTGTAAAACACGTGGCTAGTAAGCGAACTGCGGCTGCACATTCTCCAACACAGAGAAGGAAAAACTTAAACACAACAAACCGTGGGGAAAGCAATGGCAAACTACCACGACTAACCTGCCCAGGAAAGACGCGCGTCAGAAACCGCGACTGCCAACGTCCGGCATCGGATATGGCATCTGAAGAAGAAGGACATACCCAGGTTTCCCTTATTCAATTGCGCCCTCGGTTTCCAGAATTTCTTTAACGTATTTTTTTACTTTATGATGCCCGCTCCCTTCTTTTGTAGACATTTTCCCAAGTCATCTTCTGCAATGCTATATTTTCCCCTTATTTGCTTGAGTTTTTTACATTCTTTAAAGGTGTGGTCTGGACTGTCTTCTCCCTCGTTGCATTCCCTACAAGTGCTGTTTTCTGTAATTTTATATGTTTTAAGGTACGTTACGAATTTCCCATGTCCTGTTAATTATTGTGTCATGAAGTAGTCGGCTTTAATTTCTTATTCTTTTAGTCCCGTTTCTATTTTGGGGTATTACTTTTGCAGCCCTTCTTTCCGTCTTTTCGTTATCGTATTGTTCTTGCCATACTTGTGTTATTTCATCCTTCGCCCGATTTATCATTTCTTTTGTCTGACATTTTGTAATTTTTCCCTGTCTGTTTTCCATCTTTATGTTTTTGATTTTATTTGTTAGTTTTATATGGTTTTATAGTTTTAGTTGTAGGCCTATTGGAGGTTGTCCTGCTATTATGTAGGTGGCTGCGTGGGAAACTATTCTCTATGCGAAGATGACTCCTATCAGTGTTTTTCTTTGCAGGGATTTTCGTTTTTTGATATCTGATTTTCTTAATTTCTCATTATAGGCTAGGAATTCGTATTCCGTTATTGAGCGAAAGAGGGCGTGTACAGTATTTATCTATTTTTTATGTCGTAACCATGTAAGTTACCATACAGGGATCTGATTTTGTTGTAGTATTTTTTTTATTCTGGAGGTTATGTATTCTACGTGTTTGTTATTAGGCACTGATGCTTACCGTTCTTAAGATGCCGAGCCAAATTCCTTGGATGTACTCGGCTGCGGTATTCTGTTACTGAATTATGAACCATAAGTGGGCCGAAAATGGTTAATTGTAAATTAATTTAAAGCTAATTTTGATCTTACTCCATCAGCCCTATCAACAGTTTGTTCCTCAAATTATCCTCCGAACCAAAATTTTGCAAGAATCCATAAAACATTATAGGCACAGTAACATACACTTAAGGAAATATGCAAAATGTTAAATAAGTAACTTTTTATTTATTTATTTTTTACTAATGATACGTTCACAAAAGTGTACCCCGGCTCTTACTCCGTCTGTTGAATCACAACCAATACTGATTTTGAGAAAAGGCAAAATCACAGTCTTCCAACATCTCAGTTCCCTCCAGATGAGATGTTCGGTTGTCTATCTACTCTTACATAATCACTTTCCATCTTGTTTACGATTTTCGCAGTCAGTGGTACCGCAGAATTATATATCTGAGTCCATTTTATCGCCGTATCACGAACCACAGAGGGGAACAAAATATATTCGTTTTCAAATTAGAAATATTTATAAGTGTAGCGAAAACAAATTAGTGACTAGGGCTTAGAGTGTTCCCCACTTCTCCAATAACTCCGTCTAATCCGACTAAATAACTTAATTGCTCTCTGTGGTTTCCTCTACCTATACGTATTGCCGATAATATTAAATTTGTTTCAGCGTTCGAGTGTTGGCCCGGGCAGGTCTATTTATTTAAATGCACCGCGTTCTGCTCACGTTTCTGCATCGCCGAGCGTTTTACCTTCCTTTTGGTATAAAATACTCAACTAATAAAATGATAAAGAAGAAGCCTTTTTAAAATCGTATAAATAGTTTCGTAATTAACGAGCGGCGTTTCAGAAAAAGCAATCGCGTAATACTGCAAAAATTACGAGACAAGCGACGTTTATTAAATCGAAATTAAATCGTTAAACGAGTTCGAATGAGATTAAATTATCGTCAGACAACCCTCGAGCGGGCAAAATCCACGCCGTGCCGTGCAAAAAGCTCGACACGTATGATAAATGCGCGCGACGAAAGAAGCTCCCTAATTAAATTGCGACGTTTCAAACAACCCTAGTAATTGGAAAATTACGTAAAAATGATTTGATGCTTTTTCGGTGTAACAACCCGTTCTATCACAATGAAATAATTATCGTTGTGTACAAAAATGTCGAACGCACAAGCGTATCAGCGTAATTCACTCCTACGCTGGTCCATCTAGCCGGCAGCGATGAAAACTCTGTCGTCTCGGCTGAGGGGGTTGACTTTATGAAACGTAAAATACCTCGCAAATTAAAACCCACTGTGCTAGTTAATGGCAAAATTACACGAAAATGGTAATGCGAAACCTAATCTTTCTGGTAATACATTTATAATTCGTTATGTTTCAAATTTCAACTTGAAGTGGTTACAGTTCAAATGTTTAGTCATGTATTGGAGAGCCAACCCATGCAGATAGGTGTTCACTTATTCGAAAAGAGTACTGAGAACATAAAAGGCAGCATCCATGCTGCAAACAGAATAGATATAACGTTCCTATGCATTTTTCTCCGCGGGTGTCTTAGTGAATACTGTTTCCCCATTTCGCTCCGACCAACTAGAGAGTTCTCCTACTGAACAGCCTCAGTGGTGCGGTGACCCCCTTTGGCTTCCGAAGAGACCCTCCTAAAAATTTAACCTTTCACCCCCCTTCCCTTTACTGTAGGAAACTGGAAGTACAATTTTTTCCCATTGAAAATATGTACCGTAAAATCTGCGAGTGAGGAGGAAAAAAAACTTAAATCAGTACCAGTTTATTAAGTTCTCAAATTTTCCTAAAACGGATTTTTCAACCCGATATCATAAAATCATACACACATGAGTGAAGTACTCGTACTGTAGTCTGTCCGCAAATCGAACAGACCGACTAGCAGCAACAGTAACAGCAGTAGCAGCAGTGACCGACGCAGACGACGGCGACGCCGCCACCTCCGCCGCCTCAACTGTCGCCGGTCAGCCGAGAGACAGAACGGCTGCGGCGGGTCCTCCACAGAGCGGTGGCCCTGCTACAAGAAGACAGGGAGGGAGAAGAGGAGAGCCTGCATCGTGGGCAGATTTGACCCCGCGGAGGACGTAGCGAAGTCAGAGGGCCAACCCGGACCCAGCACCTGCACCACCGAAAGCCGTTGCACCGAAGAAAACGGCGGCGGCAGCTAAGGAGAAGCTGCTGCGTAAGAGAAGGCCGAGGCAGGCAGCAGTAGTAATCGCCAAGAACAAGGAAGAAGACAGCCACGCCGCTGTTATCCAAAAGACGAAAGAGCATGTACAGAACAGAATGGCCTGGAGATAGCGAGGATGCGCTATACTCGGAAGAGAGAAATGCTATTGGAGCTGCGCAACGTACCCGAGAAAGAGGGCAATGCCCGCGGGTTCACAGAGCAGCTCCAGGAAGCTTTAGGTGCAATGGCGACAGTGAAACAGCGTCAGCGTGACACCACCCTTCTTCTCCTCGACATAGAGGAATCAGTGGATGAAGAGGGAATCGCGGCGGTAGTAGGGGCCACCCAGAAGCCGATTCTGCAACGAATACAATGAGGAGGAAGGATGACGAAGGTGCTGGAGCCAATCATCAGGGGCCTGGAAATCCTGAAGAGCGGCCCCTTGAGGATCGGTTGGAGCAACTGTAGGCTTCGCTCCTTAGAGAAGACGAACAGCACCCCGAGGTGCTACAGGTGTCTGCGTCCTGGGCATATGGCAAAGGAGTGCCAGAACCAGGACCTGGAGCGTCCGTGCTACCGCTGCGGGGAGAGAGGACATATCGCAGCGGTATGCAGTGCCGAAGCATCTTGCCCGTATGCAAGCGCAAGCAAATTGAGGGGCAAGACGGCAGGCACATCTTGGGAGGACGCGGCTGCCAGGCGAAGATTATATATGGTTGTGTAGAGGAGAGTCTAGGGAACATTTTTCCGCGTGAGTTTTCGATTTGGGTCCACATATATGTGTGTGCGGAAAGAATAAAGGAATTCAAAAAATGGGGGAAAAGTTTGCAAAAATCGCGAAAAATCAAAGTGAATGATCGGGTAATCGAATGAAAAGTGTAGTACAAGTGATACTTTAACTTATAAGACCAAATTTCACGTTTTTTCAGTTACTTTTAATAATCAAACTTTAGCCCGACCCACAATTGGTACTACCTTTTTTCAGACCCATTATTGGTACTGAGAATTTACTCGACTTTAATGTGTTTTTAAAATACTTAAAAGTCAAATAAGACGAGTCAACGTGTTTTTAAAATAAATTTGAAATGCTTACTTAAGTAAACTACATCATTTTTCATTTGATTTATTATACTTAGATACTTACCAATTGTGGGTATATCAAAAAATTTCGCATCAATTGTGGGTCGTTGCCAATTAATATGGGTCGACCCATAATTGGTATTTTCAAAAGTTGTTCGGATCGAGAAAATTCCACCTGGAATTTTGAACAACTTAGAAGGCCTCAGTGTCATTTGCGAGGATATTTTATAGTGAATTGCTGGAGAGTCAGAAAATACCTATAATTGGGAGCAGCACTAAATCTTGGGTTCTGAGAACTTTTGGGAAAAAATTCACCAAAAATCCAAAAATGCTTAAAACTCAAAAGTAACTGTCACAAGTACGAGTAGTAATAAGTTCTTTATAATAGGTAATATTTATTGCTGTTGAAGCAGGGCGTGACAATGAACAAAAACACCCTCAGTACTCCTATTGAGGTCGTTGAATGTACAGGATAATTTGATCACTTCTTATTTTTTAGGTAGAGAAGAACGGGTAATCCGATTTAATTTTCAAATATTACAAAGCTTACACATTTATGAAAAAACAATTTCATGCTTCATTTTCTTTCATTAAAGAAAATTATCAAAACGTATAAGTATAAGCCTGTTTATTTCTATATGAGAATTTACATGTAATTTCGTTTCATACTATTGCATATGTTTGGGCAAAAGTACCGCTCAGTACTTCTATTGAGAACGTGAAATGTACAGGATAATTCGATCATATCTCATTTTGGAGATAGAGAAGAATGGGCAATTCTATTTAATTTCCAAAGATAACAAAGCTTCTCCATTTTAGGAAAAAACAATGTCATGTTTAATTTTCTTTATTTTTTTCCAAACACCTGTTTTTTTTTCTGTATGGGAATTTACATGTTATTTCATTTCATATGTACTAATGAATATGTTTAAGCCCGTCCGAAGGACGGGTAATTCAGCTAGTATGTTATAAGGTTATCAATTCTCTTCCAAATGATATTTTATTCAACTTTGTACAGCCACTGTAAGTGATTCTATTTGCTTAGCAAAATAACAGATCGGCTTAAGGTGCTTACTACTGGTTTCCTTAGCTTAGTTGTTATACTTGATAAGAAAAACTTCAATTTTCCTTTATTTCGTTTTTCAAACCGGATTCCAGATCTTATGAAATATTGCAGATATTTCTGAATAATTGAGGGCCTGGTAAATAACTTAAGATTTGATCAAGAAATACAATAGAACGTGGCTGTTTTTACTTGATATAATACCAATTGTTCACCCTCTAGCGTTTTCAAATTCAGACTTGATGTTTTTCGGCCCACCTTATCTCACATCCAAGAATATTGTTTTCAAATTTCTGTTACTCTATAAATTATATTAAATTTCGCACATTTCAAATCCTCCGTTTCCGAACTAACAAAGAATAAAGCTTCAGGCTATTTCTGTGACACTTCGCGTTCTCTCACTCCGTTTTTCAATCTTACTAATTTTTAACACTCTCTTTCCTTCAGCGATCTCGAATAAGCTAGTACAGAAACCAAAAAGCAGCTGTAAAATTAGAAACGTTTTCAAAAACATACTTCCATAACTATGTTACCACAAGTTATGAAAAC
Organism: Acanthococcus lagerstroemiae; assembly: GCA_031841125.1. Taxonomy (NCBI): domain Eukaryota; kingdom Metazoa; phylum Arthropoda; class Insecta; order Hemiptera; family Eriococcidae; genus Acanthococcus; species Acanthococcus lagerstroemiae. The sequence continues at coordinate 34,686,400 of CM063107.1, forward strand.
GGAAAGCTCTAAAAACTTTATCACCTTAGGTTCTAAACTGTTCAAATTTCAAACCGCCGCTATATTTATAACTTCTTTTTCATTTTGACAATCACCTCGTAAAACAACTTTTCAAATAAAGATACATCTGGGCTTACACGGGACTGTCAATGAAACAGCTAAGAACGGGGGAATCTCGAGCTTATCAAATCTTTTTAATTTAAAGAAAGGGAAAAAACAACGAAATATCGCGGAAGATAAAACCAAGGGGGATTGGAGGAAAAACCGGGGATATGAAGGATAGTAGTTACGTGATAAAATACGTTATTTATGAACGTGGGGCTGCAAGAGTCATAAATTTCAGTTACTAAAATGAACTATCTGGACGGATCGACACGGAGTACGGTCGAAACAGATGAAACTGCTGATAAAAAAGACAGGAGCTGCTAGAGTCAATAAGATTTTGTTTCACAGTATCGGTTGCCCGAAAGATAAATTTCTATGAGCGAGCTAACTAGACAAATTCTTTCCATTTTCTCTTCCATCTTTGCCACCTACTCGATTCGCATCTCCATCGCGGCAAATGCAGTACTTTCCTAATGTTCGAGGATTATAGCGTGTCTTAAGGTGCTCTATATCATTTTCGACAAAAACGAAAAATCGGGTGCCTCGTATAAATTTAGATCATTCGGATGTACGTTGCCGAGAGAGACTCTATGCTGACGACAGACAGAACGTCGTATATATTGAATGGGATAGTCCCGGCGACCCTAAAGAGCCAACTAATCGCCAAGTATCACCACCTCGAATTTTCCACCGAGGGTTTTTCTCTCGCCTTTTCACCATCCGGATATCAAAGAGACGGCAAGTTAGATTTACGTTATTCGTTTTCTATAGACTGCAACGCGAAATTGCCCTTATAAATAATATGAGAACCACTGATTATCATCCTTTTCGATACATCGGAAAATAACTGCGAAACATTTTTAAGAACGAGCACAATATCGCTATCCCATACGTATAGCGTATGTAGGAAATTTGTCCGTTTCTATTACTTAGCTTGTTATTTTTAAAAATACATGACCGGCGCTGCACGGTATAGTTGTGTGTATATAGTTCATTGCAAAAAATATACGTATCGACTTTTCTATTTGTATACTCGTATATCTAGTATCTCCTCGCACTATATACGATACCTGATCGATGAAATATACATATAGTATGCCATAAAACCAAATTGTTACGCACGAATAGTGGTATACACATTTTCGTCGAAAATTAAGAGAATGCGGGGATGTCTGTCAATCGTTGTCACGGTGTACGAAATTATTGTCACGATGCTCTAGGGTGAGAAGTACAAGCATTTCGTATATTATATTACACAGAATTCTCGCGGTACGAGAGAACAAAATTGGTGTCTGCCTGCGATTTGGTGAGAAATTTATACGACCGGTGCGATGATAGAATAGTGAGCTGCAGCAATTTATCGCACCCAGTGGAGGAATTTGAGACGTGAAAATTATAACATAATTCAATAACATGGTTCCTGATTGCTGACTTTACTCCCAGACGACCCCGTCGCCGAGAATGGTTAAGAGTAATTTAAAAGAGAGACAAGATTAGGAAAGCGAACATGGAGAGAGAAAAGTAGCTCGAGAAAGTTGATCCAAAAGAGTGTGAACGAGCCTGGGTAGGAGTTAGCTGATCTGAAAAAAACGTGTCTTCTGAAGTTCATATTTTCATGAAAAATAACAGCCCGATTGAAGTTTATCTATCGCTGCTCTTAAATCGATATCATTATTCTGCAACGGGCTTGAAGGTAGCTAACACCCATATTGTAATCCGTCAATCAATCAATCAACTTTATTGGGAGCAATACAGTTTTATAATAATAGCTTTCAAGGTCGCACCTTCGAAGAGCACTTACTAGTCTGAATATGTTCTCGGTCCGTAGTAGGCAAAGGTACACCTCACCCTCTCCCATTCTTTGCGATCTTGTGCCACTCGATGGAAAAGCTTATTTTTTAGAAACCGATCGATTTCGTCCCTCCACCTAGTTTTTGGTTTGCCCTTTTTTCCTTTGAATTGGTTCAAATACCAAAAGGTAGCTTCATAAGTTATTCTATCTTGAGGTAGTCTGGCTATATGTCCCGCCCACCCCCTTTTAAATTCCGAATTGATTGTGCACAGTTTTTGATATTGGGTAATTTTTTCCAAATGTTTTTTATACTGACTTGGTCTTTGATTTTTAAGCCTAGAATCGATCTCATCATGGAGTTCTGTGTTGTCTCAATTTTCTTCATTTGTCTAAAAGTAGGGGACCAAGTGGGAGAGTCATACGTAAAAACCGGTGTTATGCACATATTGAAGATTTCACCTTTTTGCTTGTTTTTGAATTTTCCTTTAAAGATGTGCTTTAGTGTCCAAAACTTCTTCCAAGCCAGTGTGATCCTACGCTTAATCTTTTTTTCGGTTCTATTTTCTCGTGAAATTAGTTGGCCCGAGTATACTTAGTACAGGCGATAATAACATCGAACCTCGCATTTTGGGGGGGGGGGACTGTAATTTGTCGAAATGTCTCAGGTAAGGTCTCCGAACTAACATACTAAAGGTCCAGACCCCCACTTGCGCCGCTAACGGAACTGTGGCACGTTCTTGCCCCAATTTAGTTTTTCTCCAATACCTACAGTTTTATATTAGGCCTATAGAAAAATTGTTCAAACAAAAAATGTTTCTCGTGGAATTTCCTACAGGATAATCTATCTCCAACCGTTAGTCTACAAAGTTCATTTAAGTTATCAATTTTATTATCGAGTTTTTCGCGAATTTTTTGTAGTTATAGATGCCCGAGTAGATAGAACATACACTCATCACTCATTCTAACTACGGAACAGCCTCTTTGAATGTTGACCTGTAAAATTTTATCCAAGTACCTAGTCAAATTAATATTCTGAAAGTGTATACTCCAAAAGGAATGTAATGCAAAGTGAAAAGAGATTTTATTGAAAACAATTTTTGAAACACTAGAGAATAATTCATGTACGAGAGCAAAAAAACAAAGGAAAATTCTTGAGATTGTGGGAGAGAAGCTTATTGGCCTGTAATCCCCAATATGGTGTCTATTTCCTTTTTTATGTAGGAGAATTATATCCGAAAGTTTCCAGTTTTTGGATATTATGCCTGAAATCGTGGCTCAATAATAACAAAATAATAAAAAGTAAAATGAAAATTTTGTTGAAAAGGGAAGGAAGTGTTTTTGTCATCTCCTCTCTTCCATAGGTTATGTGTTCGTTTCTTATTCCGTTGTTTCCTGCTGCTGATGGTCGTTGTTTGGGATGAGTTGAGATTTTTATAAAATTCTGTGGCCATTTTGTTTATTTAGTCCCGATCATAGGTCCTATTTCCTTCATGAAATTTTTGAGATGTTTTTGTTTGTTTTTCCTACCCAAATCCGAACATCAAAATTCAAATTTTTTTTCGTTTGCTCCGCTTGAAAATTAAAGGCTCGTTAGTTGAAACATTTTACGTTTCTCCTCCTCTAGTCACTTCCCTTAGGTTTATTTTTTATTTATTTTTTTCTTTTATTAGTATTATTATTATTATTATTATTTTTTGTTGAGATAACTGATTACCAATATTACATCGAAAATTATTTAATTAAAACTTTTTATAGCGATGCCCGGTTAATCGATCTTCACTGAAAGAAATCGATTAAAAGTTGATTTTGACGCAACCCACAAAATAATCGGTTAATCGATTTTTTGGCTAAAAAATTCGATTTTTTTATCATTGCGTATTTGAGTGTTTTCTTATTATTGGTTCGGGGGCGGGGGGGGGGTGAGAATACAGAATTGCAATCTTCAGACAGTGCTTAAACCTGGATTAGCAGTACTAGGCATGGGTCTAGTATCTCTAGGAGTACCAAAGGGCGGCTAAGGTGACTTGAGTATGAGAACTAAAAAATATGTTTCGCGGCCATCTATTTCTGAACAGGTTCAAGTGGTAAAGTACCTATAAGTTGACTTATTTCGCATTTTATTTTATATTTTCAATTTTTTTATTACAGCACATACCAAAATAATCGATTTTTTCCTGGTTGTCATGATGAAAAAATTAGATAACCGATTTTTAATAATAATCTGTTTTTGGGCATCACAACTTTTGTAGAGTTTCAAAACAAAATCCAAATTTTACAAATGAAAATAGGGGTAATGATTTCCCGTACGATGTTTCATCAGTAATTACAAAATTGTTTCGCTTATTTTACAGGCTTTAAAGTCGATTCCCTCAATTTTCATTATTTTTCACATTTTAAAATTGATACTCTCACTTTCCATTTTGCAAATTTTGAAATTCTCAGTATTGATTCTCGTTTTCAAGTTTTATAATTAATTTATTTATTGGGCAGATGAAACTTTTCAATTTTTAAAATATCTTCCTTATTCTTGCAAACGTCAAAATCGATTCTTCACCTTGCTACCCTCCAAATGGACCCCTTAATTATTCAGATTTTAAAATGGCTCCTGTTCTGATACTCGTCTAAAAATCGATCCCCTCTCTTTGCAGATTTTTGAATGGGTTCCCTCATTTTTACAAAAATTAAAATCTGTTTCTCATTTTGCAAGTTACAACATGGACCCCTTACTTCACAAATTTTGAAATGGCCTCCCTCTTATGCGAATCTCAAAACAGACCCTGTTTTTGAAAATTCTAAGATTGACTTCATTGTGCAAATATCAAAATCGATTTCTCATTCTGCAGATCGCAAAATAAACCTCATCATTTTGCTGGTTTGAAATGAATCTTCTCATTTTAAAAATATCATTGACTCTTCATTGTGTCACGCACAGTAACGTACCCATGGAGTGAATGGAAATGAAGAGAGCTTTCTCTAGATCGTCCTTTCAGTTGGTAGAATCGCCCTCGGGGGAAAGCTAGAAAATTCAAGATATCAGTTGGCGAAATTGACGAAGGGGAGAGTTTTGTTCACCTTTTTGTTTTCTTATTGATGTAAGATAAGGCCAGTCATTGACAAATTCAATGAACTTCAGTTTGCAAAGTTATTAAAATAAACGAAGGTCTTTCCTTTTTTCATCTTTCTTTCTTTCTCTTCCTCTGTTTCATTCTTCTCAATATCAATATTTTTCCAAATGTTAAATTGACATTTTGTAGCTGGAAAAGTTTGATTTTCTCCTGTACATTATCTTATACAAGTCGTTTCAGTGCATGACTGGCTACAGGGAGTATACATCTATTAAAAAAACTCAAAATCCCCCTATGTTGCAAATGAATTTAGTTTAATAAATAATTTATTCTAAGTACTTACTGCGACTCTCAGGGAAGCTGCTGATTTTCGTTTTAGAAATTAGAAAAATTGCAGGAGGGGATCTGTTCTCCATTCTCAGAACAGCTTCATTACACCTAGCCATCGCTGAAGATGTCAGTTTCCAGATTGGAAAAAAGGAAAATATTTTTTCGAATATTTAGCATGATGCTGACAGTACATAAGGGGGGGGGGCGATATTACTTCCTCACATGGAACTCCTCTAGAAACTATCTGACGTCGTCTAATTTCCTAAATATTTCCTCCTGTGAAATGGTTGTCAGGCAACCTATTTTATAGTGGTACTGTGAGCCTGAAGTTACAGGCGCCATAATATAGTCTAAGATCTCCAAACATAGTATTCGAGGCCGGAACTGAGACAATGCTCATGGGAGCATTCGTACACTTAGTATGCAGAATATTACCATTTTCTAAATTCATTTTCAGGTTTTCAGGTATAATTTGTGTTTTCTAGGTCTCGAACTACGATCCGTCGCTTCGTATTTAATTTTTCTTAATTCTTACATTACCCTTACACAGCGTGTATGAAGTGTCTATGTCATGCGTCAACAAATACAGTACAATTGGATTGCAATTTTTTTCAGTATTCCAAGTTACACATATTAACTTGATTACCGAGACCCCCAAGTGTAAACTGAAATCTAAGTAGATTATTTACGATCATGTGTACCGTCTAGAGGGATGTGTATATGGCTTCGCGTATTCACGATTCGAGTAATAACTGACGAGGGTTTTCGGACCACCGTGGATTTTTGCAACAGGTACCTCCACAGGGCTTCTGACGTGTTTAGATTGGTAGTTAGAAGTTTTTGATACGGGATGTCGCATGAGAATGCATGAAAGTGCCTTTTGGTCGAATATTTTACGTAAAGTTTCGGTCGAAAACCCCGCGTATCATAACGTTTTATGAAATAGCTGCGTCCTTAAAGAAATCACAGTAGAGTTTAGCAGTTTTTTAACTTTTCTTTTTTTAAGATACTCGTGAAATAGGTACGCGCGCTCAGTCCAGCGAAACTAGCTGAAAAGTGACGAATATTATGCTCAAAAATGTTTCGGAAGATTGAAATTATATACACAAGTAGTTCCTTTCTTAGCTCCCTAGATCCACTACTGACATGGCCAATATCGTACGCTGAAATTCAAACTAAATTTGCTTAATTTCAGTCATGTTATTTGTAGCACCCTTTTCTCTCTAATCGCCTCAATTTTAATGGTAATTGAAGCATTTTCATTAGAGGAATGAGCCATTTCTCACTTGCAGGCTCGAAGAAACATTGTCCAGCGTATTTGTCCTGTCACATACCATTTTGTTTTTTGAGCTGATTCTTACAATTCCCTGTGCTGAAAATGTGGAGGGGTTAATAATACTAGTGGGCGATAAGTGCCCCCACTGCCACCGCTACAGCACTACTGCTCAAGTTACATATCAGTATTTTTCTTGAAGATGAGGTTGAAATTTTACGTAATCTGCGAACATAACGTACGTGTAAAACGAGCCTAAAAAAGTAGCGCTAGGGCGGAAGGAATAACGGGCCGTTACTCCAATGAAAATTGTAAAAATGAGACCTCGATTATACAAAACTGTTTATAATCGAGCAAATACACTGTTCCTCTAACCAAATCAAAAGAGAAAGTTCACCCTTTAATTAATTAATTAACTTATTTATTTATTGTGTAGCAAGATTTCCTGAAAAGCCAGATGCCCCGCCCAAATTTCGGAAGAAGATCCCAAGAAGAAAGAACTCCTTCCCAGGATCTCACCTGTGGGGAAATTTTCCGATAGTAGATCGCCGACGAAGGGGCTAATAACTCGTAATAACGAACGTTCAGTCTACTATCACCATACTCATAGGTGTTTAACCACAGACTACCACCAAGCCCCACGGGAGTCTGGGTGAGTCCACGATGACCCCTGTCCCCAGCGTACTTCATTAGTGAAGAATTAAGGGCTGAAAGACCTGAGCCATCAGAATAGACGTAAGCACTTGGGAATCCACTTTTAATGTCCCTGAATGAAAAGAGTTCCACCAAAGGGAAAATTAATTTAGAAAAAAGTCCAGGGATGCCACGTACCATAAATCAAACACTTAGCATGGTGGTACGTCCATGCATTTTCGATAAAATAAACTAAAAAGATAAAGTTGTTCCAAATTCACCTCACTGAAATTATGAGATTCATGTCACACAGCACTAGAATTCCTGTATTGTAAATTTATTGATAAAATAATAATAGAAAATAAAATTGAAAATTCATAATAAAAATGATAAAAATAGAAAATGATTAAAATGGAATTCAGCACAATGGAGATACTCGACGGTTTTGTAAATAAACAAGGGGCCAGTGGCTCTTACTTCATGATAGGTTTCTTCATACGCGATCAAAAAATATAGATGCCCTCAGATTTGGGCTCAAAATCATCAATAAATATTCTAAACGACTGCATTGAATGATAACAATAGGCATAACACCATGTTATGGAGTAGTGACCTCTCTCTCCTAAAATTTAGAATAATTAAACAAACATCAGCATCAAAGACTGGAAATGAAAATTAACCAAAAATATTAGACTAGCTAAATGAGAAACCCGAAAAACCAATCCACAGGGAGTCCTCTTCTACCTAGGAGATATCAAATTTTGAGATGTGGGCCTTAGTGATCTCGAACTAAGACTTCAAGGAGCTTCAGAGCTTTTTGCAACAATCGCGTTTGACGATCACAGATTCGGTGACGATTCCTGCGTCTTGAACTGATCATGAATGGTCTCTCAGGACCTTAAATTTTGAATTACCCCCCGAACGAGCACGAGCATGGGTACTGAGCCTCGGTGTGATTTCCACGTAGGCTTTTCACTAGATTTCGAATAAAATGGGGGGGGGGATAAAAATAAACAAAATAAATAAAAATAAAACGGAATACTTTTTAGACCCAGAAGTTTGATAACATAAGATCGAAAGTAAAAGGAATTTCTATTCCGCGCCCTTTCCAGATCACACCCGCGGATCGAACAGGACGTCAGCCCCCTGGTAAGCACGAATCTTAAGGCTAGCACTCGCGAATCGCACTACCACGGGTCGATGATAAAAAACCAAAAACAAGGTACAGTACCTAGGATTTCAGCTAAAATACCAAAAAGGACTCAAATTGGAGTTACACGTAATCCGATGCTGGACAGTTGGAAAGTTACATCAGTGTGTATGGTCTGCATCTCGAGGCGCGGATCCGGATCTTGTCGTTGCGGCCACTCCGAGAAATCCTCCGACACGACTCGACGATAGACGATTAAATGCAGGATCAAACAGAAAAATAACATAGCACAGTAACTTGTCCCAAAACTCCAATTTGAGGCAAATGTGAATCGTCTCGAGTACGTTGCCATCACGTGGAAGACTCATTACCCAAGTTACTAAGCTGCTCACCCTTCTAAAATAAATTCAATAATTGTTGGGTTGATTCCTCCTATGAAAGTTGTTCCTAGGGGAAACTCAATCTTGCCCACTTGATTCGAAACATAATACGAAATACTAAAACAAAATGAGGGAAGCTAGGCTTATAATAGCAAACTAATAACAATCGAAAATTCTCAAGCTAAGGTACGCAATCTTGACATTATGAAAATGAACAAATAAAACGTAATGCTTAGCCGATACTAAGTAGGTCCTGGAGCCATTAGCAGCGACTTCGCTGATGGCACCTTCGACATTGGCCTTGTGATCCTGCCTGAGACCCAGATCTTCATTGATTGATCCAAAAGAAACTGAAAATGTCATTGCTGGACAAGGTTTATAGCATGCCTTCTTATCTCACCATGCGGTCAGGTCAGCAAAAGTTCTGTCACTTTACGGCAATAAAACACTTTGAACAACCAAAAATGCTGTCGAATTTCGAATTTTGAGAACTAGATAACCGAACTTAACTTCCAAAAATGAGTGATACGTTTCTCAAACTGAAAAAATATTACACGATGTACGAAATTTTTCACGTATGCGGAAAATGCACGGAAATCCATAATGGTGAATTGGCACATAGTACTTCAAGAACCAAAATGAACCACCGGTGCAATTTCAGCTTTGTGCACGGCTTCACTTATCGGTATTACTCCGCCAAGAAGTCTACCGACTTATCATTCCACCTCTCACCCTGCACCATCCGCAGAATAATAACGACCCGAGAGATGGAAAGAGACGTCAACTCTTGTTTAGTATGACAACGAAAAACATAGTTCTCAGCACAGCTATTCCTTTCAGGAGAAAGCCTGTGGACGATGATTTCATGTACAACCGAGTGCTCATCCCGGGCGAGCATTGTACTTATCACCGGGGAAATTTTTAAGCTGCCTACCTATGTAGTGAAATGAATAGGCATTATCTGTCCAAGCTTAATTTTGAATATGATTTTGGTATAGCTCTGTACGGCGTCTCGGTGATCGATCCGGTTTGTACAGGCTACAGTCTATCCACAATACGCATATGTATATTCTATTGTGTATCGAGAATTTGTTTTCATTTCCAAAAATGTCACCATGCAGCTTAGATTCTAAATAAACGTTGAAAATGTCCGACTGCATGCATCGTGATACTCAAAAACCTTCGTTCCTTCTAGGTTCCAAACTCCTAGCTGAGACTCTTAATTCAAACAAGCAACCTTACAGATTGCGAGGTAGTAACAGGGTGTTTGCCATTGGGACTGCGCAAATTATAGAAGCGAGGTATTTTTTGATAAGTGAACGGCGATTTGACGACAACGTCTTCTTTTCCCCTGGGAACATGAAAAATTATGACGCTACACGCACATCATGGAAGTTCAAGGCTTCAAACTGTGAAGCAGCAGACTGCAATCACGAGGCAGACTTTGATCAACGCAGAACATATACTGATATACTAGAATACATTTCCATTTTCCGTTTAATGTATTCCAAGCGGCAAACAGAAATCAAACACTCTACCATTACAAGACAAATAAATTCAGAGGACATAAATACAAGGAATTTCAAAATTCACGAGTTTCAATGAATATGAACTGATAACTGCTGATAACAATTCAAAGGGGGACAGGAATTTTGTTTTGATTCAAATAATGGAGGAATTTTACTTCGACTTAAATAAAGTTGTGTTCTCGCTTCAGGAAACGCACATTAATCTGTTCTTACTCCTCATTACAATGTTTATAAGATGCAAAGACATTAGCTCCATGCTCCACTCCTGGTCACACAACGCGTGAAATATTCGTGAACTGTTCAAATGCGAGAAAGATAATCGTTCATTTCAAAAACAAAATGTGATCTGCCAATTATTTATTCACGTTTTCGTTAATTCCGCTACACAATTATAATAGAAGTTCAAATTCGTGGTTGAAGACATGTTGATGGTTTTGGATGATTCCTTGTTCCTCTTCCTGATAACAAAAAGACAAAAGTAAATAGTCAAACCAGAAACTAAATATTTTTTATGAAAGACCTGAAACCGCATACCAAAATTACCACTTATTTAATACTACCAACATATTTATGAGACATAACTCACATCACATTATTCCTCAGAAAATTTCCTGATAAGAGCACCACAGAATGTTGCATGTATCTGGTTTGATTCAAATACATTATACACTAATTCAACTGAGAACCAGTTTCATACAAACAAACAATATACTTACCTCTTCTAAATCCAGTTAATATCTTTACTTTCTTTGAGGAAATAGTTCCTTAAGCGTAACAGAGAGGATACATTCATAATAGTAAACCAACTTATCAATAGATGACAGCAGTTGATGGAGAAGGCAACTGAGCAAAAACTGAACTATGAGCTGTAAACCATTCAGTCGTATTTAAAGAAATATGAGGATGAAAATTCGATTGCAATAGGGTGCTTGAAGCGCTGCGCGCGGGCAAACACCCTAAAAAACTGGCCCATCAATTTATCATGCTGCAATACAAAATTTAAAGTGCCGCCCTCATAGCACAGTGGCCAGTTACGGGACGACGATCAAAGTTGACTTAACTTATTAAATAAAATATCAAAGCGTAGGATTTGAAAGCTTGTGTAGAGTAAGATACAAATATGTACTTTGAGAAAATCTGAATTTTCTTCCCCTCTCTGTCAGACAGTAGGTCAAAAGAGAAATTGTAATGGGCAAAATCGACTCAGCCAAGAAAATAAAGAACGCTAATGAAATAGTTTTTCTTTTTGTTCATTCCGAATATTGGATCGAATTTCTGAGCTGTTCAGTCCTTAAAATATAAATTTCACGATGAAAGAAATGATTTTACAATTTTTCCGTAAGTCATCTTGACGAACGTCGTTATAAAGCTTTCGTAAAGGGAAATTATTAAATCGCTGGAGGAAGATCGAGATTTCCTCTTTTGGATCACGCCGGGGTCGCAGCCATATACAACAAAAGTGGACATATTTAATTTGGCTACAAAAATTGAAAAACTATCGAAATATGGATTATTGTGGTCACTTATTATATTCATTATTGCAGCAGTTCAGTTACAGCTCTGTCACAGTTTACACGTTTTAGCTCTCGCATAAAGATCTGCTTTGACAATCTCGATCGTACAATACACCCGCTTTTTACACTCGCTCATCTTTTTAATTTCGAATGCTCTTGCTGCGGTCCGGACTTAGCACGTCTTTTTCTCATGCCAGCCCCGTAAAATCCACAATCCTCCAAGGAATAGGATTTCAGCATTTAAAGATTCTGCTTGATTTTCTTCTCAATTGCTTACATTAGAAAATTGCAGCGTTGCTGAATGAGGTCATCTATGATTATTATGAATTCGATTGTACCACTCAGCCTCTAGCTGTCATAGCATCTCCGTCACATCCATCCTTATGAAAGTTGGATTTCCAATAAAGAAGAAGGAAAAAAGAAAAGAAGAGGTTATTCATTAGATTCTTGAGCTGCCCCCCCTCATGATTTCCTTCCGGCGTTCTTGGCCAAAAATAATAAAGTTAACCAGTTTTGATTATTATCTATTTCTCGCGTCGCCAGCAAATTATTCCTCAGAGCACACGTACTCGTACTGCAGAGAAGAGGATGAAGCTGGATGCGGGAAACCGTTCGTGAAAAATTTAGAAGCGAAGAATTTACGACTCGTATGGGGGGCCATCTTCGACGGAAATGCTCGGTAAGTTTCCGTTGTTGTAATTCGGAGATGAGCTGTCGCCTTTGCAATAATTTTGTAATCTTTTCCTTCGTCAACCGTTTTCATTTCGCGGCGATGGTCTCTTGGCGATCTTTCCGCTGTTTTTCTTTTTCGCTCTATTGTTTCTCGGCTATATATATTTTTCTGGGAGTGAAACTTTATATTTTTCCTTGATTCGCGTTTTCCTCTCATTTCTTTAAACTGGGTTCTTCTTCATTCCGTTCCACCTATTGTTTCAACTTATCTATCGTCGCTCGCAACCGTTGACCGGGCGGGTTTCCTTTTGCAAACATATCCGATTCTACATAATTCGTCCCATGCACAGGATTCAGCGATAGATATTTTTTTGGCGCGTATAATACGATTGATTTGTATACGCTCGGTATCTCTGTATCCGGAATTTTTTATCCTTATTGTCGCGGTCGCCGGATTTACGGCTAATGTAACGACCATCAAAGGTCTGAAAACAAAAATAACGAGATTTGAAATTTGCAACTCGCTCGGCTTCAGCCTAATCTCATTTTCCTTCACGAAATGTTTTACACGAGATTTGTTTTCTCGAATTATCCGTGCGCCATTTTTCTTTTTCAGTTTCCGAAAATGCCTTGTAGTCGCTGAGAAAAAGTGATCACTAGGGCGAGGTCAATTTTTTTTTGTCAATCGCGTAAAAATATTTTTCAAATTAGGAAGGGGGAATTTCAGAGAGGTTACGAAATGCTTTTTCTCTTATGGAGATTTATGTCCTCGTGGCTCGGTGGTAATTACTGTGCAGCGGATTTGTGGGTACATTACAGGTGTAGCCTTTTGCAGAGGGTGTTAATTTGATTACATCAGGCTGTAGGGGATCGTGTTTTCGTTAACAGATAGGCGAGTCGTAATTTTTGCACGTGTTTGAAGTGACGTGTCGGGTTGTGAATACGAGAGACGCGTCACAGATGGCAGTCCCTTTGTAATAGGTCTACGAGAGCGGAAGATAGAATATGCTTGATTATGGCACTTGATGAAAATTTCACAGAATTTGGTTGGCTAAGAGTGTACGAAATTTATTCGTTTTCAGTATTAGTTAATGCGTCGCAGAAGATGTACAGATTTGTGAATTCAGGCTTGAAACGGGATGCAAATAGAAGGTATTCTGGCTTGCTGAAAGTCAGCTAATGTGTATGTGGATCAGATCATTCTAGGAAAAGTAGGATTATTTTTATTACAGACAAACCTCTCGGGAAATTACTTACAGTTCTTAGAATTCGCACCACTTTTACGTGAAAGCAGCGTATTTTGGTGAGAACGTTTTCGGGTGTCATCCCATCATCAATGACTTATTGAAGCACAAACTCTTGTCCATAACACATTGACGAATGAAGATATACAGAAAACCAACATACCAAACAACTCATACCATCATCATGTACACAAAACGGCAGCCATATAGAACTACTATCACAGAGCAATCATAATAGTAAAAGACAACAATAACAAGAAGAAAAATAGAATAGTGGTGTCAAAAAAGTACGATAGTATCGATAATTCCCTAGATTCGATACTTATAGATGCTTTGATTGGGGTATCGATACTATAATAATTTTTTTAATGTTATGAAACGTGTAAATTTAAATTAAATCGGTGATATTTTCTTCGTTGGTTCCTTCAAATATTTCATTAATCAAGTTTTTAGTATTTTTAGTCTTACCTGGTAATTTTAAACCAAAAATTAAATTTTTTTTTCATGTTTAAAAAAATTTTTGATTTATTCTCGTTTGTTCCTTCGAGTATTCTAGGTTTCTTTTTTTAGTTTATGATTCTTACCATTTTACCTAATGCTATGGAACCAAAAAATTTAATTTTACAGTAGTGTCCCGATTATTCGGACTAATGTGGGAACTGAGTGATTCGAATAATGAAAAATCCGCATAATACGGACTTTTTTCAAATATACGCGTTTTTTCTCATTTTCCTGCTTATATTTCATTATATCGGCGAATATTTATGCGTGGATTATACGGTGATTAAACAATCCAACCACTAAATTAAAGACTAGGAAACACACTATTAGACATATTATACTGCATCGCTAAAATTTGTACGCCTATTCCTAAAAAGAATTTATTTTCATTTTACTTTACTGCAGCATACCGGAAGACTAATTGCGCAGTAGCCACATTACGTATCAATTCAATCCTGTACACATGTAGAATTCAACATGTCCGGATAATGCAGAAAGGTTCGGTTAATCGAAGCAAGGTTGGAAAGATTCGAATCCAGTGGATGACCCGTATTCGTAAAACTTATTCCAATCTTTTTTGTGCGAATTCGTCGAAGTTTTTTAGTTAGCCGTATTAGGTGCTGAAGTTTCTCAATATGGCCATCCGTTTTGGTCACTTTTCTGTTTTTTAACGAAAAAATATATAAAAAACATAATAAAAGCTTCAAAATTCTCTCTGGCCTCCTCAGTCGAAGCATTAAATTAAATTTCTTCGGAAACTACATAGTGCTGAAAGTATAAGTTTACTATGATCGAATAAGATCCAGTTTTTGGAGTATTTGGTCTTTCTGAAAGAAGAAAAAAAAAAAAGTCAACGATTGCTGAGTGAGCAGTGGCGTAGTGTGTGTGTGCGTGTGTGTGGGGGGTCACAAGGGAACACGTGCCCCTAATATTTTTACATAGTCCTCTAATATCGCAAATTTTTTAAAAATTTCGACTTTTTCTCCCTTGAAAACCTTCTTGTGCCCCCCCCCTTCGGGAAACCCCTAGCTACGCCACCCCTGCCTATGATTGGATCTCGTTGTCCCTCCGGTCACTGACGCGATACTGGAAAGCGTAGTTCCCGTGGCCGGAGGTGCAGTGTCATAGGGGCCACTTTGGCATGCGTGCATCGCCATACGTCCCACCACACCATGGTTGGATGTCGTCCCGGCTATTTCTGGGCATTTTGATATATGATGGTGTGGTGGGACGTATGGCGATGCACGCATGCCAAAGTGGCCCCTGAGACACCGGAAACTACCCTTTCGGGCATCGCATCAGTACCGAGGGGATTTTGATATATGATAGGGATCAAGACTGTGAGTGAGTAAAATAGGTATTATCGTTTATTTTGATTTTGTAACAGCAAAAAAAGATTTCATGATTCCTAGATTCGATGATTCGTGGACTCGAATCCACGAATCCACTCCATTTATTCGAATCCGATTCGAATCGCAGTAGACGTAAATTATTCTCGAATCATATTCGAATCGAATCCGAAAAAAGGTAGTGATTCGTGGATTCGGATTCGAATCCAACTTTAGTGGATTAGTTTTCAACCTTGATCTGAAGTCCGGATGATCAGAACCTATTTTTAATATCCAGATGATTCGAATCCGGATAATTGGTACACTACTGTATGTAGTAGAAAATAGATAGTAGTTGATTTTGATTCTTCAGTTGTTTTTTTTTTAAATTATTTATTTGTTGACTTTGCCTGGCAAGGTAAAGGTATCGATAGTATCAATATTTATCGATACTTCTGAACACCCAATCGTACTAATCGATACTTTTTTATTCGATACTTGACGTTGGTGCTTGGTGGCATTGAATTCTGGTTTATTTTGATATTTAAAATTAATAATTGGTGATTTTGCGCGCGCGCCTTGAAAAGCACCCGGGGCACATGCGCGACTTGTCCCGCTCAAAATACGTGACTGATGAACTCATATGTTTATGAGAAAGAGGACGGAAATTCATAACACGAATAGAAAAACAAGAGAGATCACAGAAACTCAGAGATATGACGAATCAATTTTTGGAAAAAACTCAAGTAACCATAAACATGACAAGAAACCAACTGACAACTTCAAAACATTAGCAATACAAAACAATTTACAAGAAAGGAAATTAAAAAAACAAATTGAAACCATTAATAAACACAACAACAAACGTTGACAATGAAACACACTTTTCACGCTGATTACAAAATAAACAGAACTCAACAACAGGGACTGATCCACCAGACCTTTATCACCAATCAATTAGAACAAAGGACATAATTAGACAGTTCACCATACGGTGCTACCTTAACTAACATAATGTGTTGCAAATAAGCTTTTGCTGCAGTAGCTAAGTACTGATGACGGGATAGCACCCGAAAAAGTTTTGACAAAAATAAGCCTTTTTTCTAGTGAAATGGGTACAAACTTCAAGAACTGCAGGTAATTCATCTTTCACTAATGCCTCAGGATCAACGATGGACTCTCGATTGATATTGATACTACTCCAAAAGCTTGTAAAGCAAAGTACCAGTTGTTGATCATATTGCTAAATTAATGTTGGATCAATTTATTATCATAAAATGAAAAATAAAATGAATGGCAGTAGTTGAAATGTAATGCTCTCTACAATAGCGTAGCTAGCTTAGTGTTCAAAAAGGGGTGTCAGAGGGGTGTGGGCTAAAGTTAGAAACCCCATTATTTAACGAAGTCGCAAGTGCCCCTCCTTGGCCACGCGACTGGCTCTCTGGGCTGTTATGTTGAGAACACGTGTATCTTCCATTTATTTATTTGGTCTGGGAAATCAGGTTGTGCAGTGAAAATTTCTGTTAGTTTGAGTATGTTAATTTACACAGATTGCAGTGTCAATTCAGAATTTTTGGGATGTTGTTAATTATATATTATGATTAGATTATGAGTTCTTATAGTATACAGTGATGCACGTAGGCCAAATTGACCCTTTTGCAACACCGCACCTCAAGCAGAAGAATCCATCCTTTGAGGAATCGCTTCAGAGACCTGAGTGCACGTTTTGGGGCAGTGATCTTCTGCCCCCAATTCTCCACCTCCTTGACGACGACGGCTGAATCTCTTCTGTCCTCGCCTTTTCCTGGTGCTGCATACAGCAGCGACTACACATGTATGCGTTTGGATTAGACATTAATGTACACATTCTTGTCTCATTTTAAGAATTTTCAAGAAATAGATCTTTAATGCAGGGGTCTGGTTGGCCAAGTGGATAGTGCGCTGGTCTTGGAATCCAGAGATCCCAGGTTCAAGCTCATGTAGCAAGTAGCAAACTCGCTACATTTCGACCTAGGCCGGTTTTTCAGCAAGAAGAGAAGAGGGCTGAGACAGCCCTAATAGCCTGCCCGACGTTTCAAAGGTAATGCTCGAAAGGGCGGATTCCAGGGCTCGGGTTGAGAGCAAAATTGGAAAAGAGAGGCGTTTTTGCCAATACTGAACGATAATTTGTAAGATTTCGGTGTTCCAATACTATCGTTACCTTCATGGTTTTATTAAGTTTTACTTGCTAAAGTACTTTTGTACTACCGATATGTAATATTATGAAGAAATAATAGATTTGGCTCTGAAGAAAAAATTATCAGAATCTGGAGCTGACTAAAATTTTTCAAAAAATTTGTAACATGATTTACAAATTTGTCTCTTTAGTGGATCTTACCTTTCCCTCCTCTTTCAAAAAATACAATGCTTTTGGAACGCAAAATTTAAATTTTGTTCATATCTTTTAAATCAAAAAAGAAAAGTTGTATTTTGACCGATCAACTATCAGCATTTTTGGACAAACTTTTTGGAGATTATATCCAGTATGACACTTCGCGAATAGGAAAACTGGAATCAGTACTGCCTAGTCTTTGATCTCTTTATAATAAATTGTGATAATTTCTACCCTGGACCCTTGCTTCCGGTGTCACAATTTCAAAAGTAAGGTCTAATTAACATCAAGAATGAATTCGGCGGTGCAAGGATGCATACAGGAGGGCTCAGCATGGCCACCGACTTTGACATCTCTGAAAATATTTCCCAGGGTCTCAACTAGACGTGGGTCGAGTAACATTTTGCACCAAAAATTACCTATTTAGAATCGAACATCCAGACCTTTTCGCGAATGAAGTCTTTAATGCTTAGCTATACAAAATATTCGTCATTTCATATCATGCAACTGTTGCTGCGAGAAAACATATTTTTCCATATATAACAATGTCGAGCAGCCGAATTCGACGGCTAGAAAGAAAACCACAAAAACTGAGAAAAAAGAATTTGAATTTATATTACCGGTAGGAAAATCAAAAAATTGTTTCTGTGTCCCGCGAAACTTAAAAATTTGAGAAACACGGCACGCACCTAACATTTTCAAGGAAAGCGACCAGAGATTTTCCAAAGACAATTTAAAAGTGGGGTGAACGAATATTATACAAGCGCATTTTCCAGCACAAAGCCATTTTATGACACATTATAACGATTTATGACCGCGGCCTTCGAAATTTAACGATGTATGTAATATGTTTCCCATTTTTTTTTTGTTTTATTTGTTTGAATTTTGTTACCTTCGTGTAGGGTGTTTTTCCGGGGTTTATTTTCTCTTAGAACTTCCAAATAGTTTGTTTAGTTTCACAAAACTTTCTGTAACTTCACACTTGGCGCACTCGATAAGTTTTTGCGGGAAAATTTATTTTGTCGGACCGTACAGTGGATTCCGACCGATGATGCGGCTCGCTAGTTTCACAAAAAAAAAGTTTTTTTTTTTTTTTAAACGGACGTAAACTTAAGCAGCCATGAACGTTGTCAAAATGATTCGTTAATTCGCAACAAATGGCATTGGATATTAATTGTGTGAGAAATTATTAGCCCAAAGTCAGGCCCATATAGCGTGACCAGTTTTCGATGGAGGAAAACTTGCAAATTTTACACCAAAAAAAGCAACAAAAAGTATTGTTTTGCAGTGGTAGTGCTCTTGGCGCCAGAATTTGTAAGGGATATCATATTTCTCTGAATTATGGCAATTACATTGTTAAATATTGTAATCACAAAATCTTGCTGCTACAATTTTGCAAAGAACTGTGAAAATATTGAGATCAGTCCGAGCTCTAATTCGCATTCGTGGATCAAATTTTTGGCAAAAATCCCTTTATCTTCATAACAGGCGAATTGGTACCTAACAAGCCATCTAAGAAAATGCAATCGTATCGGCCCAAATTTTCATTTTTATTATGTCTCTTATTCCTACTTTCTTCATTTTTGTCATTACAGCAGTTCAAAACTTTCACACATACCGACAGTAAATTTTCGTGTAACTTAAATGGCCCATTTGCCCCTGGCTTCATAACATAAACAGAAGTGCAGTAATATATTGTAAAAAGGGATTGGGGCAACCATTACCCAACCAGAACCGCCCCTCCCCGTGTACCCCTCTTAAAAGTTAGTAAGAATCCAACATCAACATAAACTCACATTCACAGGAACAATGGCTGGAATCAGTCTCCTCTTATCAGGTAACCTGTAGGGGAAATAATCACGTTTGAGTACTCTAGGAACCCTGCTAGACTTGTACGTAACTTAATCTACCTAGCGGACCACACGCCAGTATCTAATCATCACTTCTCAGCCAGAATGCACACCAGTATCACCAATAACCCTGGCCAATCCTTTGGTGCGAGCATACGCAATGAAGACTGCCACACCACAGAGGATTGCCAGGACTCTCACCATTCCAATATTTTCTAGCTGAGTTCTCTTACTTTGGTAGCGCTGAGTCCCCAACTCTGGCTACAGGTCCAACGAGAGCACCACCACTCTCTCCTTGCAGTGTCACAGTACGACAGAGTCAGGCCGCCTCCAACCGTGACGGAGTTTGCAAGGCCTCACTCACTGGTTCGACCAATCTGACCCCCGGTACACCTGGCCCGGCTCCCCTGACCTGAAGCACCGACCGTCTCTCACGGGATCCCCCCTACAATATCAAGTAGAAAAAAACTGAAACTCCATCGTATTACTGATGTATTTGGTAACGTATTAACAGATCTTTAGTATAAGTTCACTTTTCTGGGGGAGGGAGGGGCAAAATGAAAAAAAACTGGGCGAAATTTTGGAAGCTAAGCCTTAGACTCCGATCCTATACCTTTACCTTGCAACTAGAATAAGATTATTGTTCTTCAAAAAAGTTGTTATATTTCAAAAGCAACCCAGCCCTTGAACTGACTCCAAGCATCCATGTAATTTCTTTGCAAGCCTCATAAAAGAAAACCCTGTGCTCGCTATATCAGTTGAAAAACGGTAATTCATCTTAATGGTCGGTGACAGCAGTCGATTACAAGATCAGGTTTAAAACTCGATGTGCTCACACGTCCTCAAATTACCAGATAATGATCGTAGCGTCGTGGGTCTACTGTTGGTCAGTAGATTGATTTCTAAGCAGTTTTCGTTACCTACATTTTCCTGTATTGGTGTTGATGTGTATATGTGCACGAAATCTAGCGAAAAACTGATATCCTTTTCCGTGACAGCTAAGGTACACAAGGATACACACTAGTATAAATGTTGGCCGTCGTTACTTATTTGTGAATGATGTGGAAGGGCAACATAATCCGGGAAAGTGGCGCAGTCGCTAATTATATCTGGTCGATGTGTATCTTGAGTCCGAGAAAGGAAAGTTAGAAAGAGAAGAAAGAAAAACGTAATCGAAGAACAGGATCAGAAGATTACAAAATTGAGAACTACACCCGGAAAAGCTATCTCAATCAGATACTCGAGAAAACGAGTTCTGCAACCAATTCCACGAACGTTTTCGGAAAACATCGTATTTAAAGATTTTTCTCTTTTAATTTACGTTTCATGTACGAGCATCGTTTTCGAAAAAACAACGAAAACGAAATCGTGTATAATTCATTGGACACTTAACCCCAATAAATTTTTCAAAATAGAAGAAAAAGATCACTGATAAATCGTCGTGAGAATAAAAGCCTTAGACGTTAGACGTTCTTTGTTGTACTTTTTTTCTTTTTTCTTTATCCTCTCGCGGCTTCTTTATCCGGCTGGAAATCGCTAAATCGCCCAAAATTCCGCGTTGAAAGTTAATTACATTTTCCTGTGCAAGCGTGGAGGTATAAATTTGTAGCGCGGCGTTCGCGTATTCAGTTAGAATAACAGTTTTATAAATAACGGAGTCGGAAAAAATGCATTTGTCTCTGGTACAAATAATGCGACCAAGAAATTTGTAATTCCTCGAAGTTCTGTAATTCCATGAAATTTACTGAATAGCCTTAGAAAGAAAATTGGAAGAGAAGGGTACGATCATATCACTGGAACTAGTCGATGTTTCAAGTCTGCCCCAGTGTTACCAAATGTGGCCCAAAAGTCCTAAATTTGGTCCTTTTCAAAATCTTTAACCCTTAAATGCCACTCTCTTAGTGAAATTCACTAAAATCGTGATAGGCAACCTTACCGGCACGGTATGTGCAGTAATATCTCACTGAACGTTGGGGCGCAAAACACTTGCTAATGATACGCTTCCGAACCGCCTCAAGTTGGGCAGATACACCTAAAGTCAAGGGTCCTCAAGAAAAATTTTGTTACATGCTTCTGAAATGTTGGGTTTCTGGGCATTCTGGGCATAATAGTCAAAATTGGTAATTCAATTTCGCATGACTTTTTATGTTGTAAAGAGCTCTGTTTTGACCAGCAGTCACATACAATATTATAGTTTCTATCAAAAGTAGCTAAATATTGGAATTCAGGGGTTCCCATTTTTTTTTTTTTTAATATTAATGGAAACCTTTAAAAAAATCGTAATTTAGCTTTTTTGTCGACCGGTTGCTGCTCATGTATAAAGAGATACTAAGCATTACCTAGTACTGATTTGGAGAGAATCAGTTAACATACCATCCATTCCATGCTTAAAAATACCATATTGGTGAATTTCACTAAGATGAAATTTACGTTAAAAAATATATGTGGCATTCCAGGGTTAAAAAGATGTTGTTTTTGTTTTTTAGTTATTCCTGTTTCTTCGGCCTTTTTGGTCCTCTCTGGGTCTTTCATAAAAAATTTCATATTTTGATCGTATAAATAGATAACTACCAAATATAAAAATCAACTTCTGAATTCCATCCTTCATACAAATTGAGTCTTTCATTGAAGGGACTCTTGAATCTTCTACCGCTAAAATTAGAATTTTGTGTCGCTAAGTGGTTTCATCTCTTACGCATACACATCCCAATATAAAAGCAATAAAAACATGTGTGGACTATTCGGACTGTTATTATTACCTACTACTACTTTATTTTATTTTTTTTTGGAAGGGGAAGGGGTAGGCAGCAAAACTGCCGACTAACATATACCATTTTCAATTAAAATTTTAAAACGGTAAATAAAGGCTTAAGTAAATTTCCCTAATTTTGTCAACTGATAACAAAAATTTGCCGATCCTCTTCCCATCACTGCAACCCCGAGACGATCAAAATTTTAGCACTTGAAGCGATTATTTGAACAAAAGTCGTAACAGTATATATTTTAGGAAGTCTTGACAAGTAAGGTGGACTAAAAAATGTTTTACATATCTATTTTTATTTATTCATTTATTTACTTTAATTTGAGAATGGCTGGTGCGAAAAAATTGTCTTCTGAAAACCTGGGAATAAATGTATTACTAATTATTGGAAATTCTGAATTTTTCAGTTATACTGGACTACGATGAATATAGAATTTCCCACGAAACGAGTTAGCATACAGTTTTGCTTGTAAACATCTTGAAAATAGGGTTTGGTCTGACAAATTGGTTTGAGGAAACAAACTGATCCTTATCAGCTAACCAGTCTAATAACTTTTCGGTAATTTACGGACAAAATGTAAAAATACTGTTGACCTCGACGAACTTTTTTGTCAGTTTTTTTTTCGGGAACTTTTGTGAAGGTATTCAATTAATTGGCTAGTGAGAATCATTTTTTTTATTTACTCAAATTAATACACCGAAGAAGATATTTTAACCTACTTTCATATTTCTGCAAGTTCAGTACATAATTTCATTGCATCTTTTCACTCTAAATCTGAATCCGTTCTCCAAATTATTCCATCAGGCACGTTTTCTTTCTTTGAAGTTGCTAAAAAAGGCCATGTTGAGTGTTTTTCAGACTTATTTGTAATAAATTGACAAATCGGTAAAAACATTGGAAAATATATTATGTCCCTGTGATAACTTTTTATTCAGATTTGGAATCTGACCTTTAAATTTGGACACTGACCTTTTCTAGGTGAAATGGCTCCCAAGCAAAAAGTGAAGCTTATTTTTTCACTTTTGATATCACTGAAAAAATATAATGTTTTTAGATTTATTTCTCGTACTGATTAAGAATTTGACCTTCAAATTTTAATTAAAACATTTTTTCATTCAAAAATCACCTTTAAATGTAAGAAAGGTATAAATTCCGATCTTATCCCTCCAAGTAAACAAATTGTTCCGGAATTGAACTCTGTTATTATGAATCTTCACTTAAAATTTTGATGTAAGTCTTTTTTTGAGTCTAAAAATGACCTTTGAAGGCCAAAATTCAAAATTATATATCGGAGAAAAGAAACCAGTGTTTCGGAATCCAATATTTTTGTTAATTTCGAAGCTAATTTCAAAAATTTAATGGGCTTTTTCTTACCTTGGAATTGACATCTAAAAGATCGAAATGCGGAGGGAACTAACTAATGTTCCGGAAGCAAATTTTTGCGCTGACTTCAGACCTGATCTGCAAATTTGAATACATTTCTTTTTCATTTGAATTTCGGTATTTTAGTTTGCCACAAGTCATCTTCAGGGTGAGAGAAAACTTTCAAGTTCAGATTCAATGTAAGTGCAAACAAGGGTGCAGCCAAAGGAGCTAGAAAGCTGTAACCCCCAAATTCTTCAAAATTTTTTCAAAATCAATTTTGAAACGAAAAAAAACTGACGTCGGTGGCCTGATGAGGTTACTTTGCGTCGTAGGTTTGTACAAATTTACAGTTCATGAAAACAGGTAGGTACCAAATCAAGCTTCCACCCCTGTTCAAGTTTTTTTCACATTTTTATGTTTTTGCTTTGGCACATAAACGAAATTTTTCTTTGACCCATCAACGAAAAAACGTTACTTCTTGAGCATTACTTTGAACCATCACGAAAAAAAAAACAGCTGATGGAGAGCTTTGGCACGTAAACGAAAAAAGTGTTTCTTTTTGAGCCTTACTTCTGGGGCACGAATCGAAATCAAGGCTCTTCATGGTGACAATTCAGTTCAGTGGTTGACATTTCCATGGAAATTTATGTTTCTTCCAACCATGGGTATACTTGAGCGAAAACCGTTATACGCTCCCCCCGACACGAAGCCAGTATGTATGATTTGCTCTTCAGGGTGACAATTCAGTTCAGTGGTTGACATTTTCATGGAAATTTCTATTAACAACATGGCTGCAGACTGTAGTCGCGTCGATATTAAAATCGAAACATGAAGATGCTCTCCCGTGGTTGCAGATCCGTCTGCGACATGTTTTCAAGATGCTAGTGATTTTGATCGCACTTTTGGTTCGACTGAGTAGTTTTTGGTCGTTTTGGTCAATTTTGGGCAGATATAGACAGTTTTGCTATACGTAAGATTCTAGTTGTTTTCCGATATTTTTAGTCAACTTACTCCCAATTTTTCTTTATATTATTTCAGTCCCCCCCCCCTGACAAATTATATGGTTATGGATGGTTGTCGCTCTCATTTGATCTAGTCTCGGTTTTTACGAATTCGGTTTCGAACTATTTCAAAATTCCCTACCGTAGGTTTTATTTCATTTTGAAATTTCAGATTTTTAGGTTTTGTTACGTGCGCAAAATACTGTGCTTTTAAGAGGATAACAAAGTCAAAATATTCGACCGGAGGCTAAAATAATTTTCGCATCAAAAATGAAAACTTGGGAATTTTTTATGACTTTTTTAACCAAGTGTCGTAATTTTTCTTAATATAACAGGGCCTAGAAATAATTTTCCTCCCACATTTTGAAAAGGAGTAGATTGATTTTTCGTCATTTTCCCTTTCTCCTTCCTCCGCCTTTTATGGTTTTTATGCTATCGTTTGTGGTTGATGGTAGAAATCGGTTCAAACCTATTTTTTGCGGGGTGGGGAAAAGGGATTCTCCTTGCGGTTTTTAGTTCGGAATCACTCGTTTTACTTCGGACTATGAGTCAATCTCCAGAAACTGAGAATATTAAAATGACATATGTTGTTAGTTTTTTGTTTTTTTCTTCCAACCCTTCCTCCCAACACCACCAAATAATATTTAGTTAATATGTAGCAAAGAATATTCAACAAGTTTACAAAGCAAACGCATCAAAATTTAAGGAGGGAGACGATTTTTCTAAATTCTAGCCCTCCAACCTCCCCCTCCCCCCAAAAAGTTCTGGTTTCGCCCCTGAGTGCAAACATCTAATTGTGGAACATAATTTTCCTTTTCGGTGAGGACGTAAAGCTTATAAAGTTTATAAAGTTTAAATTTCGAACCGTTCAGCATTTAAAAGGTCATAGGTATCGGTATGGAAAATGGCTTCCATACAAATATTAAAGTCAAATTAGAAAACCATAGAAAAATGTAATTCAAAAATACTGGTTCTGTTTTCGGTTTGTTAAGTTTAAATTTTGGTTCTGTAACTTCCAGGTAATTTTCAGGGTAAAGAAAGACTTTCGTAAATATACATTCGAAATCAGCATAAATTCACTATACGAGTATATTATTCTGTTGATTGAATCAGGAGTGAAAAATTAAGAATTACCTTCCTGTGCTCAGAGGCCGTTTAGCGAAAAAAAAAGTCGTAGATTTGGAATCTGAATGCAAAATTGGCCCAAAAACTTAAAACATGTATCCTCTAATATCTTACCAACTTGTAAATATTTCAGAAATGCGCCTCAAACACCCAAAATGGCCTTTTTGCACGCATTAAAAGCATTTTATTCCAAAGAAAAAAAAAAGAAGCCTGATAGAGCATTTTTGATGCCACATTCCTACGTAGCGTGAATAAATGATAAAAATCCATACACTCATACATACGAGAACAGTGTGTAAGGTTTTTACGAGCAAAATTGAAAGTTGTCGAAAAACTTCGGTATTTTAGTGATGCGATCTGAGAAAAAGTACACAAAGTCGTCAAACTTCATTTTTCGGTTGAGTGAAAACACGAAAATAAGGTCGAAATTATATCGTTTTCCGGTTTTTGACGGGAATCGATAGAACTACACTTCGAAAACATTCCACAAGAATATTCGAGAATGAGAACGCTTCTAAACTGTGGTATGACCCAAAATGTGAAATAAGAAAAAGGTACACTAAGTCGGAAATGAGGTAGAAAACTCGGCGTGGTTCACGTATAGCGAGGTCAAAAGTGGGAGAAAGAAGCTTTCTTATGTAATGGACCACGGTATCGTAAGGGCGGTGAAAAGTATTTATAGAACACGTCTTTCGCGAATATTATCGAATATATTATCATCACTTATGACGGTCCAAATAATTTTTTCCTGAACAACAGGTTGACCAACTTTAAAGCCGTTTTTCTCAAAACTACGTTTTTTGTACAACCCCGCAACGTTAATGTACTGTGACTCAGCCATTTTTAACTTCTTTTTTTTTCTTTCTTTTTTTTTTATATGATTATTTGATTCTCAGCTTCCTCGTGCCCTACTATCTTAAATTCCATGTTTGCCAACTTTGTGTAGCATTTCTAAAATCGCATCTCAACTTAAAAATACATTAATTTTTAGGTTCCCAAATGGCAATCTTTCTACGCTAACCATTCTGGAAATTCCGCAAATATTTTTTCCCGATCCCTGTATTAAATTTAAATAAGTCTTGACATAGTCTCAACGAATGATTTATGAACTAACAGAGTTTCAACGAGTGATAAAAAGTCTTGACAATTTTTTGGAATGAGTCTTGAAAACGGAAACTAAAAATTTGAAATTTGTTCTGGTTCTCAATAAAAGGTGTCAGTTTCAGATGTAATTCTTCTACATATCTATGAACCAAGAAAGGTATTTCGGTTTCGATTCCGGGTTGCGTTAGAAAATCAAAAGGATCCCATAATTCAGTTTTCAGACTCCGGTTTTGGTTCTGATTGAAGCTCAATATTTGCGAGCTTTACCCCGGATACGTATTTCAGTTCTAGCTGTTTTAATTTGTACCTATTCTCGAAACGCCTTCTATGTTAATTCCAAGATATAAGTCTTTTATAGTTTTATTGCCGGTTTTCTTCAGAATGGCGAAGTTTAAATTCTAGAATAAAAGTCGTGGATCGGTTTGAACAAGGTGTTCAGAACTGAAGTTAAACATGAACGGCGAAGTTGGTGCAGAAGTAGATAAAATATTGGGTCAAGTGGTAGCGACGTCCAAATGTAATGAAAAGAAAAAGGACCGCTTGACTGGTAGGTAATTTAACGCGTAGAATGGACAAGACGTGGTTAACTTTTCACAAAGTGAAAAAGTTTTACTCTCGATGGTACTTGGCGCACGAATTCATCTATTTTGGTTAGTGCGAAGAGTTTTTCACATTTTTAACCGATGGTCACCGCCGGTCGACTTTTCCTGTACGCTTTCTCCCTCAAGTGCTTAACATTCGAATGTGTTTGCTGTTCAAGTTCTGAAGTAGCATATTGGTGTATAGCGCGAAATACAGTTTCAAGAGTGTACTGGGTGTTGAAATGAAAACAACTAAATTATTTGAGCGATGAGACGTTGAATATACACTCCGGAAATGCGGTGAGGATTTAAAACAGGAGAGAAATATCTTTTCCGGTGTGTTTTCGTTCGGCGAAAATGGTGAGACCGAATTCTAACCCGAGCCTGGGCTTTTTCCAACTTTTCTTCGGTTTTGCGATTGAAATTAGAAACCAGATATTCTGGGAAAACGATTAATACAGTCGTCGCAGTGGTTATGTCCAAAAGGTGAACGTAAACCCTCTTCGTGACGAACAAAGGTTTTCTCTTGCATTTGTGACAACTCGGAAATGCTTTTCGATCTCCGAGTCGATTAAAGTTGGCTGAACTCGAATAGTTAACAATAATTGAGAAATGGGAATGTTACTGGCCAGCTGTGTCCTTGTTTTGTGGGCTAGACCTTCTGCCCTATTCCAGAACAATGACGTCTAAAATATTGATAGTGATGCCGGATTTGGGAGGGGTAAAAGGATATTATGCACAGCTTAAGAAATTGGAGACACAAAATATCATTTATACCGTCCTCCCTCCTTCCCCTCCTAAATTGAAAAATAATTGATAAATTATTCAACAAGTTAATAAAAAGGCGCCTTGAGAGATCTATAAGAGACAATATTTACTATATTTTTAGAGATGTACAATATTTTTGGATATTTACAGGATTTTTTGGCTTATTATTGTCTAAAATCTTGAATTCTTGCTCCTAGAAAACCCTTCCGACACCACTGATTACGAGCTGTTTTTTTTAGAATGGGTCCAAAAAGGTCAAATAAATGTCTAGGTGAATTCGTGCCATTTGGAAAAAATAATAATAATTTTGCCCAGTAAAATTATATAGCGAATATTGTTGAGGATGGTCATCTAACCAAAAGTTTAAAAATTGACTCTACTCGTATCAAATTTGTTGAAGAGAGATCAAAGCGTCCCAAAATTAGTTCTCGGCTAAAATATTAAAAACTATCAAATTTACGAGAAAAAAAAAGTTTCAAACAAAAAGTGTTCCTCGCGAAAGTTTGCACAAACAGGTTCAATAATGTTTTCCAACTCTTCTGAGTAAGTTCTGTAGAAGGAAAAAAAAAACAATGATTTTTCACACCAGCATGAATTAACACAAGCCTTGAGCGAAAAAGCATTTATTTTTGGTAAGTTTTCCAAGGTCACTAAGTTTTGTGCCCAGATGGGGTAAAAGTTACCACCTGACACTCTTCCTTACCTCTGTATCTACACATCTTGGAATTTTTCCATCTTCCACCTATCCTTAGATGCCACACGCGTAAAAAGGCGCAGAGTAAGCCGTGGTTACGAGGAGGCAAAGTGAGGTGGATGTATGTCAAAAATGAAAACTCGGTGCAGAATTGTACCATGCAATAATTTACATATTTTGCCGACTAGTGCTTAAAATTTCGACTGAATGTGCTGCTCCCAAACATAGGTCGATGGTACTGGAATGTAACTACAGACTTAATTATCAAAAATTGTTCATCCAAACAAAAAAATGATTTATCTTTAAGCAAAACAAAAACAAAAAGTACTCAAGTTAACGATTTTAACGACTTTCCTGATTTGCCGACTACTGATTTAAAATGCTGACTAAATAATCAAATTTACCGGAAAATGCCGACTCCGAAGTTTTTGACGAAGATGAGGGGGGGGGGGGTTACTACCCACCTCGGTCGTCCGTCCTTATAATGTCGCGTTTTTTGTGTTTCATTACATATTTCAAAAGGAAATTGGGAATAGCTGATTTCCTGAATTTTAAAAGCAGGATTAAAAAAAATAGCATACAGATTGTAAGGTATTCGAGGTCACTGAATTTAATTTCAGTGTGATGCAAAATTCAATTATGGTACCATAGGCACGAGGAGAAGACGTAAATTTCATAAAGTGCAGTATAAATTTGATTTTATGAGTTATTTAAGGTGGCTGAACTGGTATCTGATGTAAACTTCAACCTGAAATGAAAATTATAACTCCTGGGAGACGGAAAGAAGGAATAAAAGCAATTATGATAAGTACCACATATGGATGTCAGTTTGTAGGTCTTGGAAGTTGCACAGCTCATTTTTGATGTCAATTTTGTTCTGAAATGAAAACTGTGAGAGAGGTAATTAAAAAGAAGAAGACAAAAGGGTAAACTGGAGAGCAGTTTGTAAATTTTGGAAATTATTCGACTCGTTTCTGATGTTAAAAATTGGTCCCCATAATGAAAGAAGTGGGGACATATAAATGAAAATAGCAAGTATGATTCTCATCCTATTAGTTTTCAAGCTTACCGAACTCGATTTTGGTGTTCGTGTTGCCTTCAAATAAAAATTCTGGCTTCTAGGATGGGAATGACAGTACACAAAGGAGAATAAGAACAAGTAATACATGGGTATTATTTTTACTATTTGAAACAAAGATCAGTGTACAGGATCATTTCATGGGATTTTGGCCAAAAATTGATATGTACGTCTCTTGCCAGGAAGACGTTATTGTATCCCAGTAGTATTTTGCCCCGAATTCTTACAGGGGTCTGCCAGAGCTTTTTCACCATAATCTATGTAAAATGTAGCCGAATCTAGCAACAGAATTTTCAGAAACCAGTGGTTACATACTTACAAATTGCCCTCCCTCTCAAAGAATCAGCTGGAAAGTGCGATTTTGAACATCTACAATTCAACGATTGGATATACTGAAGCTATCAACATCGGAGATGCCCATGGCCACAACTGATCAGACTAACATGGGGTGACCCTGTATCAGGATTCATGTATACCCTGTTTTTACAATTGGAGGGTCTGACTTCGCAGTTTGAAAAACGACAACTTTTCCGTACAAGCTCGATAGAAAACTTTTATTTGGAAAATATTTCAAAGAGAAGCAAAATGAGCAGTACCTTGAAAAATCAGCAAAAACTTGAATGCCTGTTTCTTGTATATCCTTACTATGTGGGGCTATTCTGGTTCGAGAATTCAATTGAAGTGGTGCGTGGAAGAACTGCCGAAGTCCATAAAATCAAATTTTGTAGAACGACGGATATCAATTTCAAAATTCCATTCATCTACCCCCTCCCCCTGCAAAGAAATTAGAAAATCAAAAAATAGCTTTCGTTACTAACGACTTATGGATTTTAGCGCAATATTTGCCAACTAAGTGTACTGTAGTCAATCGATCCTAAAACCATTTAAAAGTGATTTTCGCTAACGATCCTTCTACCGATCGTATTTCATTTGTATGAACCTAATATTTTTATAAATAATTACCTATTGATTTTAGTTGTCTCTTTTATAATATACTGATAATATTAGGTTGGTAGCACTGTTAAGTATTTCGGGTGTATTCGAATGGATCATGCTTTTTGTGTATGTCTGACTGATAGCAGGCGAATATGAGAATACGCGAATTAAAGTTCGAATTAAAAGAAACCTTAATGCAATAAAAGTGTTTGTTTCTTATACGATGTAGAACATTACATCTTTATTATTCAAAGAGGCAACACATAGCTTTGATTAGGTATAGTTTTGATCTTATATTCAAATCGCTATTCATTATCAGTATTGGTGATACACATACACGAAGCATAATTTGTTTCTCCATTTCGATGTATTCTGTACAATAAATGTATCCCATTTTTTGATTTGTATTTTTTTCTGTTTGTTTCAGGTAAGCGTGAAAAATCCATTCCTAATCGAAAGCTATATGTAGAGCACTGACGTATCTACGTCAGGAATTTACTTTGGTTGAACGTGAAACTGGATTTAGTTTGCTTCACACAGCGAGCATCAAGAAATAGAAGTAATTCATCGAAATCCTTTAGTTTATTTCTACTAAAAAGGCCTGTTATTACTATAGAACAATCAGCAATGTATTTTTATGCAAAAAGCCGTGAACTATACAACAGGGCAGAAAATAGGGTAATTTAAAAAGTCGACGACATCACAAGAACCCACACATTTTTCGAGGCCAACGTTGTAATGAGAAAACGCGCGTTATCATCGTATCAGAGTTGAAGCGGTATCGCAACACACGTTTCTTTTTTTTCTTTTTTTTCCCCTCTGCCGTTGCTTTTCCGCAAAATAAAAAATGTGAATGAAAGTATGCTTTCAAAGCTGTGTACAATTCAATTACAGTTAGTCGGGTTATTTTAATAGAACGGAGGCTTAACGAGAGCCGCCTTTCATAATGCAGCCGTAAGCTTTAATGGTAGACGTAAATGCTAAGTGCTTTACACATTAAGTACGCACTCTATGCACGTAAAGGTTTGCATTGACGAGAATAAAATTGCATCTTCTGGGCGTTTTCGTTTGACCTGTAATTACCGTCTTCACTCGAGAGATTTCTTTTGGACGTAATGAAGCTGGAAAACTGCGGTGGCAAATTTCAGCTTCTAGAAGCATATACTCAAAATTTACTTTAAGCAGTAACCCTCCCCTCTTTATCATGCAGGGTATAGTTTGAAATCTGATATTTTCAGTTCACTCGGGATTATTGTAACTTGTCCAGCTTGAATAACATCTGAATCAGTGCTTTGTTGACCTAATATCAACCAATTTATTTGTCATCCGCGCGAGCAGACTTGACAAATCAGAGCAAAAATTTGACCAGGATATCGTGTCCGTGTCGAGATTTAGCATAAAAGAAATGCACCCAGAAAAGATTTGGCCGTGGGCTCAGATTTGATTGAATCATAAATATCCCTAATTATGCACAAATAAAAAAATATATATATGTTACGCCGAATTCATAAAATTGACGATTTCATTAAATCGGGCATATATTTTGCTGATTTTATAAAATCAGTAGCGCAAGAGCAGTTGTTGCCGAATTTATAAAAGTAGCAACATTTTTTACTGAATTTATAAAATAGGTTTTTTTTTTTTTTTTTTTTATTAATTGAGTGGCTTACCTGTACCAAAAAACTAGATAACACGGATACATAACACACTCTAGATTGTACCATCGACGAGATGAATAATGAGTACCGGGAACGCTGAAATGGGAATTTAAAATGCAGCGTCGGATTTAGGTGAGATAGTTTGAATACCCCACCATCACGATCGCAAAAAAAAAAAGATTTTAAATTAAAAACAAGAACGTAACGCGTACTAATGCCAAAATAAAACCCCTACCTCGTTGCGGTGGGTTTTCAGCGAACTTTTTGAACAGAAGAATGCGATACACGGCGACTTTCTGCTGGTAGCTCTACGTACTTAGGTAACGGAATTGCAATTCGATGTACAGAACATGCTGGTAACCAGAACCAAAGAAAAGATTACAAAGGTTTTGTTTTAGAAAATACTCGCTCTAGTCGCTGGTGTATTAATTTATGCACCAACTCCGACTGTTTGAATTTGGTGAAAGTTTTGTTTGTTTCTTTCTGTTACCGAGACGTGACAAACGTACGGAATCAAAAAGCAAATACTGGGTCCTTAGGTACGCCATTTTTGCATAAAAAGAAGATGAATGAACTAGAGCAAATATACTTGGAACGGTGTTTCACAACTGACAATGATGCGTAAAATCGTTGTGATAAAATTTTATTCGCAAATTTGTATTAATTAATTTTTATTAGTCACTGAATGATGAAGTGACTGTTTTTAAGTCCGTCAGATGATACCCCCTTTCCCTGCTCGTTCATCTTCAAAAATTGCAGACGGTACAGTAAGCCGCCTTATAACAAATTGAAATTTCGGTTCCTTTCTTAGAAGGCGTATTATTTACCTGAAATTCTTGCGCTACACTAGCGATCCCGGTAGGCGCTCATTCCAGTCGAACTAGTATCGTACAGACTTCGACATAGGGATTCCAGTATGGTGGGTGGGTGCCAAAAAAGCTGCATATACTGCCAGGTCACTGCTAGTTTTTGAGAGTGACTCTGCCAAAACTTGACAGTAAAGGCTGCAGTGCTGCCTATATCTTCAACAAATACTGCCAGAGACTACTGTTAGACAATATTTGTTTTCGGTAGTGGATTGGCATCACTTCTTGGCAGTATAGCTAGTATAATTATTAGCAATATGGTGACTGAATTAGTACACATGGGCGTGTCTGCCAGGTGTGCCACGTGTGCTGGACACACTCTACTTTTTCTAGAATTTTTCCCCTCCACTAATACAGTCACTATAGTATAAAATATTATTCATTTTTCATTTTAATTAAAAATTAGAGCTAATCCTTAGTCAACTTTGGAATTTGCCAAAGTTGCAACACTGACTATCAAAAATATAATTTTAATATTGCTACCGGCTTGAAGCGTTCTCTTTCTAATACCTATCAGCAGGAATGGACCAAATCACTAAATTGCGGACTCGAATTACAAATTACTGATTATTTTTTTGAACTGAATCACGGATGAGGGATACGGCTATCAAAAGTGATCCGAATCATGAATCTCGGATCATTTTTTCCATTGGTCTTTTCCAGTGTTTTGATCCGAATCGCGATGTGTAGTCATTTACGGTTCATACAACCTCAAAATAGATGTGATCCGAAGTACGGATTACGGGTCGATCAAGAGACAAATTAACCTATGACGTCAGTTATATCCATTATCACCGATCACAGTAATGTCATTGCTGTAAGCTGCAGCCTATATTTCGTAGAAAAATGTACACAACTTTTTAACTCATAACTTCCCATAGGAAACAATCACATGCTATCAATTTTCTTAAAACTTGAATCAAATGCTAAAATTAAATGCAATACTAGGAATGCCGGATGGTATAAGTACTTATTTGAAACAGCCGAGAGAAGAAAAAAATCTCCTTCCTTTAGGCATGGCCCCACTACATACTTATATCAACTTTCGGCACATCGTACTCAGAAGGTCCAGACACGCTTATGTAATGATACTCGTATCTGCGCGAAAAATACTTGAAATTTTGAACGATCCGACAGCTGCTAATCATTTTCTAATTGGCAATGAAAATGAAAATATCTTCTCAAGTGTGCTTTCAAATGTTTTTAACTTTCTTAATTCCCGACCAGACAACAATTTTAGGAACATTTTAAATGTTCTGCACTATACTTTTCAACCTGTTTCATACGGAAAGAAGGATGAGGGGTGTTCAGGTTTTGAAAAACTTGATAATACTCTTTAGTATCTGTGTAAGGAGTCGTTAGACGCTTCCAGAAGTATTTAAACTTGCTATTACTATTTAAAACTTATTTACTATTCGTTATGTTTCTGTTAGACTTGATTAATGCTAGGGCCGTACCCAGAATTTAAGTAAGGGGAATGGGACTTTGCGATTAAGATACATTTTTTGCTTGCGTGCTGGGGGAGGGGGGTTAGCCACCTCCTCCCCTCTGTCTCAACCCATTCTTTATTTGTGTCTTTTTTGGCCAATGGGAAGCGGGTGTTGAACTATGCTCATCAAAACGTTATCGAAACTTCTTAAAACTCTTCACAACACTTGTTTATTACTATTATGAATTCTGCAAGTTTGTAAGCTTTGTTAAAACTACATAGACAGACGTAGTAAGACTCCCTCAGGCTGGGAGGCTCTTGCCTGATTAAAATTATAACGACTTAAGAAGATCGTTTAAGACTTTTTTATGACTTTTCCGGATACCGTTGAACTTCTCGTTACTTGATCAAAATGTCTGAAAATTCTTCTGAACTTGTTTAGGACGGCTTGAGTCTCACTTAAATCACCTTAAGACTTTTTCTAAGCTTGTTGAGGACTCACTAAAAGAGTTCATGACTCATTTAGACTTTTTATATTTCTTATTGATTTAAATAGGACGGTGCAAGACGTTTCAGAAATTTTTAAAACTCGTTTAAAACTTTTGAAGACTTGTTAAGGCTCTGTCAGGTTCAGTTCGATTCTTCAAAACTCGTTCAGGATTTTCAAGAGTCTTCAGCACTTATTTAATGTTCCTTAAGACTTCCAACCGCTGCAGACTTAAGCTTTTGCAATATTTTCCTGTTAGATACGCGTTTTTGGAGCATTTTCAGTTGAAAATCTTCTTTCCGGGGAGGGCTATTGCCATTACTGTCCTCCCCGTGTATCCGCACCTGTCATCTGCTCAGAAAATTTTAGGGAGGAGGCTTACAAAGTAGGCAGTTTTCTCTTGAAATAATGGTATCGTGATGAGTTTCAGTTATTTTGAATACGTAAGTCCCATTGTAGTCTTAACAAATTCAACCCTGTTGAGAGGGGAGAGGGGGATACCCCGGGCTCGGACTTTCAAGGGGGTCCGATATTCTTAAAAGGCCTGAATTTCAATCATACTGTACATCAAATCAGCAATCATTCCTTACACCCTGAAAGAAACCTCTTAACCCATAGCTTATAATTTTTTTCCATTTAACAAAAGAACAAATTGAACTGGAAGGAGAAGGGGGTCGTGAGAATTCCCCCAGACCCCGCTTTTCTCTCTACGGGGCTGAACAAATTTTAATGATCTCGTTTGAAGGAACGATAGTGAAATTTTGAGGAAAGTTTGTTGAGATTTAAGTAGTACCTACTTTACGAGTCTCTCAGTCAGTTTTCAAAAATCTTAGTGAGGTATTGACAAATCATAATGGAGTGCTAACAGCTCTTAATATTACGATCTTAACAACGTCAACGAACACTGATGCCCCCTCCCCTTACTGTCGAGCAAAATATCAGGTGTTTGCTTACCTGAAATGCGAAAAATAGCGAGAACAGATTTGTTGTCTCAAGATCCAATGGAACCAAATCGAGAAAGAAGCCCCAGCGAGACTGACAAAAGTCCGGTTTAAAGTCCCACTCTCAACGAATAACTGACGTGTGTATTTAAATTCCAAATGAACTCGTAAGATGTCTTATTTAGTTATAGTGAATCTTAACGAGCATTAACTGAGTTCGAATATAAGTCCTAACGAAGTCTCAGTCAAGTTTAGAAATTTCGTACAATTTTAATTAGTCTTGAAATGAGTATCTTAATGAACTTGAGATAATAAAGGCAAAAACAAAAGAAAACAACCTAATAAATACAACATCTAACTTTTCCAAAGCGAGAACCTATTCCAATTGAAAACATGAGACTCACTGATTGGACAGACTATACAACCTCAGACAACCAATAGGAACACGCCAAATAGGTTTACTGTACGGTACTATACATCACTTTAAGTACAGGGTACAGGACGACAAAGAGAAAAGTGTTTGGGTACTTCACTGAAGATGGCATAACAGCCGACCGCGCTCTGGACTACAGAAGAAAGAAATTGTAAATTGGCACACACTACATACAGAAGTCTTAATGAGTCTTAAAAGTAATTATTAATTTTATGATAATAATTTCTGTGTATGCTAAAAACCTGGCCTTCACTCTTTGCCGATGAGGAAAAATTCCACGATCCGAGCAGAGCCGCGTGGCAAGGCAGAGAAGATGTCACACTTCGTATAGCGGGCAATATAGGGAAAATAAGGGATTTCTATTAAAATTTTTTATATTTTGGTTGGAATTCGTGATGTCTACTCTTTCTCCGTTGCCAAAACATGACTTGCTGGCGGCGGTCCTGGATGCGAGGCAAACAGGTTCACAGACTAGCAGACAGAGAGCAATCTTCGATCTATTTCATTTATTCAACCATCTTTCATTCTTCTTTCTTGACCCCGGGTTTTCAGCCACTCAGCGTTTCCAGTTAAGAGCCTTGAGGAAACTCTTTCCTTTTGCCCTTAATGTGAAAACAAAACTCTTTCTAAGAGCTCCTTGAGACCCTTCAAGACATTTAGAGCTCTTCAAGACTTGTTAAAGATTTCTTCAAACCTACTTAAAACTCCTTGAAACTCTTCCAGGCTTTTTTAGGATTAGGTAAGAATTTTTCAGATTTGTTTAAGATACTTCTAGGTTTATCTAAGAATTTTGCCGACATTTTTGAGACTCTCGAACGTTCTTTCGGACTCGATTAACCAGCCAGACAGTCAGGCAGGCAAGCTGAGAACCAATTAATAATGGGAAGTATTAAATAGCACGAAATAAAAAGTGTGATTGAACGAAATGTGAAGCCGCGAAAAAAAAAGTTTAAATGACGAGTTTTAAAATCGATATCACGAAATGACTTGCATACGGTATATTATGTTGTTTAAACACAAAAATTATACGTCATCGCGGATAACGTACATACTCGTGGAGATAGGAGATCCATGAGTTTAAGAGGGATCCAATTTTCTATAAAAACGGTCATTATAAATTTTTTCTTAAGTACTCTAGAAACGCCATAGAGAGGAGCTCTGAGGTAATGCTCGAAAGGGCGGACTTCAGGGCTCGGGTGGAGAGAACAAAAAAAGAGTGGGCGTGTAAAAATTACCCTTTATTACAGTACATTAGGAATTTTTAGACCTATTATTTATGCGAATGACCCCATCGAGATCATCGAGGGGTTTCGAACTCAACGAATTCGTTTTTGATATCGGTTTGGCTCTTAATCTAAATTTGTGGCTCTTGAGGAGGGGGAGAATCGATTCATAGATTTTTATTGCTCCAAAATTTGATTTTGACATTAATTTGTGCGCAATTGTAAATTTGTGGCAAGTATGATGGGGGCCGAGAATTTAAACTTTTTATTTCGGGCGCAGTAATATCGTGTCTCTTTTTTTCATTGTGTGTAGAAGGTATTAAAATTCCGGGCAAATTTTATTTTATCGTGTAAATGAATTATATTGCGTTCTGAAGTTTAATTTTTTCTTCAAACTCTTTCTTTTTCTGTTTTGTACTTGTTACTGCTTTCGTGAATACAACATTACCATTGTGGGCCGATAAATGGGTCCCATTAATAATTAATTAATCAATCAACCAAATCGACAGATTAGTGGATAGATACGTGACCTGCTTGAAAGAAGGGGACCTGTGCGCAAAAATGTAAATTTTACAGGAGAATGAATAAACACAATTGATAACGTTTTCATGTTATGAGACACTCAACGTTTTGAAAACTTACAGCAGTTTGGGATAATTTTTTAGAAATTTTCTGGCAACATCACGCGAAAGAGCGGCCAAAAATTAGTCAAAAACAGTTGTTATTACAAAAATAATTTTTTGGTGCACAAGTCCCTTTTTTCTTGGCAGGTCAAATATGTACTCTGTACAGACAGTCAGACTGACAAACTGAGTGACTCACAGGGAGTCAAGCGAATAGAAGGACAATGGGCTGTGCCAAACGGGGGTTGACACTAGTTTCTGTTTTGTCTGTGAGGGGTTTCAGCAGTAAATTATTCGAATTGTGGGTCCCTGAGGTCAATGGTAGAAAATATATCCACTAACAAGAAGTCTTATGTCAGGAACGGACGACTTCGCGAGAGGACTCTCATGTTGCTTTTTTTTACTTTCTTTCTTTCAAAAGCTCTGTCTGTAATTAAGTAAGAAAGAAAGAAAAAAAAACATGTAATATTACATTATTGTTATATCCGAAATTACGACCTGATAAATTAACCACCGGGTAATAAAATCTTTATATTCGAAGTTTATACGCCGAGGGTCGAGATCGGGGGTTATTTTTCGAGTTCTCCCCTCTACTATTTACGAAACTATGTAATATACTTCGGAGATAAAAAATACTCTTTGTAAAATGTTTTTATACGTTGGAGAAAGAGGGAAAAAAGTAAGTATATTCACGGTGAAGATTTTCATGTCGTTGTTTCTGCAGATATGGACATTTTCAAATAGGAAGTGAAAGCTCGAGGGAAATGAAGGTATACGAAAATGTATATCATTCGGCCTCGGGGACCAAATATCAAATTGAAAGGTAGCTAAGGAATTTGAGAGATCTGTAAGTGATGATTTTCAAAAGAAAACAGCTTATGCTTCGCGTTACGAGTAGACTGGGTCGAGTTTTCTTTTAACTTTCATCTCAAAGTGACGCCGTATAGACGCGTAAAGTGAAAATGCGAATGAGAGTATCTGATGTGCTCGTTGTTTATTTGAAATTTTGTATTTCCTTTCCTACAGGCATATCACACATGTTTTTCAGTTATGTAGCAAAATCAGAATTTCAGCAATCAGTCTGTATCGATGTTGGAAATCGCTCTTTCATTTTAGTCGAGAGAATCAGCTGTTTAGGTAGCTCGAAGATTTGCAGTGTAAGTTGCTTTGTTGGCACGATGTAATGAATTCGGTATCCACTATCCAGCGCTGGACTTCGCTGAAGCGTACAAAAATGTTCGCCTATTTTAAATTTTAATCTCGTCATCTCTTGCGAGTTTCTGCTGCTCGTAATACTCCGTGTACGTCCGGTGGCTGTGAAAATAAGCTCCTTTACGACGGGTAAAAGTTGCATAATCTTATCTCTGGAAAGGACGCAGACTTCTCAGGGTATTATTTCTGAATAGAAAGTAATGTACTTAAAATCATTACTACTTAATAACTCGCCGCCTCGCCGAAGGAGAGAGCTTTCTTTTGGCGGTTTCGGGAAAACGATTAATTTTCGTAATTACTGGTCCCGCCGTCCCAAAAATTTGTAGAGGTAGAATCTTGTTTTATCGGAATGATGGGCTGTTTCGCTCTCTATTTCCAGAGGCGGTAGATCGAGTAGAAGGATATGAGAAAATCCACCCGGGTTTATAGGGGGTCGGCAAGACACAGCTCTGAATAATTACCTCGATTAAGAAGAAAAAATATGAAATAATATATCGGTGTTTATGTCAAAAATGTCACATTTTAATATCTTTACTTGGCCTCGAACTATCGCTGAATGACTTGACTTCTGCACCTATGTAGAAAAACCGACCTATGAGCAACGCACGCGAAACCTTTCCTGGAACCTCGGATAGAGTTTGTAAAGTTTGAGAAGCTATGCGCTGATATTAAGGCAGGGCCGTTTAGGAGGTACTCACGGGGCTCGAACTTGGGATTTCCGCCATTGTAAAGCTCCCACCAAATATTATAAAATCTCCAAAATCGAAATATTGACTGTTTTTTTACTTGCTGAGCTTTATTTTTTTCCTCAAAATTTGGGAAAATAGCCCCCTTTCACAATTTTTGCGTCCAGTGGACTGTAAATCCTCAATACAACTTTGCATAGAAATCATGATCTGTACAGAATTATTTAAAGATTCCTAAAGATGATTACTTAGTTTGAGAAACTCTGGTAGATTCTTGAAATGAATTTTCTTCAATCTTCTTTCTGTTGTATTGTCTTATTTCTTGTTTAATTAGTGATGGGATTTCACTGTACCTTCAGGGTAGCTACATCGAAATTCAATTCTTAATTTTATTCAGTAACTTGGTTCTTGAGCTGATTTGAGGATTATGTCATTGATAGTGATGGAACGATATGAATTCATATCAATATATATCGATATTTAATTTTTCAATCGATATATATCTATTTCCCATATTTATCACCTTACAAGTGTTCTTTTTATCAATTATAGTGCACTGAAATCCTGACGATCAGAAAGAGAGAGCCAAGAAACTCTCCAAGTTCTTCTTTAATAGTGGCCGGAAACAATTCTTCTATAGTTAGTAGTTACTTGAGACAAAATCAAGATTTCAACATTTTCCTGATGAGTTATGTTTCATTTTCTTGATCCTTTTTTAGTTTTACCGGTTTTGATTTCTGTATTCGAAGTATGATAGGCGAGAACAGGAAAATGAGACCCATTTGCTGTCTATTCACCTC
Source organism: Acanthococcus lagerstroemiae (assembly GCA_031841125.1). NCBI lineage: Eukaryota > Metazoa > Arthropoda > Insecta > Hemiptera > Eriococcidae > Acanthococcus > Acanthococcus lagerstroemiae. Next base: position 34,727,909 of record CM063107.1, read on the forward strand.
TAAAGTACTGTATTATAATTTATTATTGCATTGATTAATCACTTTTTACATTGGAAAAGTAGAGTATCAAACCATCCACACCCACACGAAATAGTAAAACCCATGAGTTATGAAAAAACGCAGAAAACAGGCTTGAAAACTCGATATATATCGATGTAAAATTTTACATCGGTATACATACATGTATCGATATAAAATTTTTGCAATATATTACATCACTAATCATTGAAGATCAGTGTCCAACTTCCAACAGCTAATGTTAAATGTCTGAAAGGATATCCAATTTCCAAGTCTAGCGCATCCCAAAATATTCAACATTCAGTACCACCGTTTCGTGTCTAAAAAAGAAAAATTCTGAATGTCCAAAATGCTCAATTTCTAACGCCCAATGTTAAGTGTACAATATCCAACTTTTTAGGTTCAGATATATTCATTATTTAATGCTTAATGTCCAGTGGTTAATGTTCAGTGTCCAACGGTCAGTGCTTAGTGTTAATGTTCAGAATTCAATGTTCAATTTTTAAGATCCAGTGTCCAATGCTTAATATTCAAATATCCAGTACCCAGTGTAAAAACCTGCCCAAAGCTCAAGGTTCAATACACAAGGGGCAATTTGAAAAGTTAGTGTCTAAAGGCCAATGTCCAACTTATTTCTATGTTTTTGAACTTTTTCAATATTTAGAATGTTCACCATCTGCAGCGTCCAGTGTACAACCCATAACGTGCAGTGTTCAGTGTCCAGTGTTCAACTTCCAAAATTCAATGTCCAATATTATCAGTATCTTATGTTCAACATCCACAGTGAACTGCTCCCCAATGCTTAATGTTCCATGCACAACGTTCAAGGGCCTGTGTTCAATGTTCCCAATGTTCAACAGTTTATTTCCAGGATGCCACAACATCCGATGTTCAATATAGAATTACGCTCAATCTCCAATGTTTAATGTCCAACATTCAGTGATGTCCATTGCTCATCAACATTTAATGCCCATGCGTCTGAAATGGCTTCGAATTCTACAAATATCAAAATTGACTGAATTGCGAGCTTTAAAGTAGCGCACTCATTTTTGATGGAATCAAAATAGACGTATTTGCAAAACTCAAATTGAACCTCTTCATTTAGCTAATTTCAAAACTGACCCAACTTCCTCTTTTTTGCAAATTACTAAATTGTCCTTCATCCCTTTGCCATCTTCAAAATCGTTCCTCTCATTCTGCAAACTCTAAAACTGACTTTCATTTTGAAAACCTTAGAGAATTGCCCCGCTCATCTATAAAAGTTTTCAAATTCCCGAACCCATTTTTAAACATTTTAAATTTACCCCCTTTTTTTGAAAAATTTTAAATTCTCATTTTTGTTGGCATCAAAATTGACGCGCCTCGTTTTACAAATCTCAAAATGAATTTCTTAACTTCGCAAATTTAAAAGCTGACCCCCTCGCTCGAATTTCAAAATGTCCCCTTTATTTTGCAAGCAGAGACATTTTTCAGTTCCTTTTATTGTCAGTTTCAAAACAGGCTCCCTTATTTCGCAAATGTTGACATTGATAGCCGTATCTCTGAAGTTTCAACATAGCCAGTGCATTTTGCGGATTTCGAAATTAACATGTAAGCAGAAAGCCGATCTCCCGGCTGAGTGGAGAAAGGATGAGAGGGGCATGCCTTGAAAGCTCGTACAGAGATAAATGTTCATTGTATTTAGTGTTTTTGACGGTGAATCTTGGAGAGTGAAAAGAAGCTCCGCACTGTGGTCCGAGAGCTCGAAAAAGTGAACTGAAAAGGAAAAATTGATAGTACGAGTATAATAACTGGAACAGGATGCCCGAGGACCACTATATTGGAAGATGAAGCCAAAAAATTAGAATTTGGAGGGACAGAACCATGCCTCTCGGTAATCCATCGCTAGATGGATCGATCTATCGAACGGAATTTCACCCGGTAATTGATTTACAAAAGAAAGGATTATGTATTACCAACAAAAATTACTTTTGCTGGAGGGGGGCTCAGGTAATTTACATTGAAAAAAAGAAGGAAATAAGGCTGGTTAGAAGTGGTTTTCTTTCAGATCTAACTCCACCTATCTACTTTCGCCATTTTTCTTGTACTGCTTTTAACGTCCACCGATACTCTATGCGCCATGGATGAGAGAGAGAGAGAAAAAATGACCAATATGAACTCACGAAGATTTTACCCTCCATTGCACTTTTTTTTTCTACAAATCAATAGGTATATTAAAAAAAAAAAGGAGAAAATGTAAAATAATATTTGTAAAATCGTATAAATATTATACGACGTATCGTATCTCTTTTGAGGTCATCTCGCGCACATATTTCGAAAAGCATTCCTAAAAGCGTATACGTAAGGTATGATGGTGGAATTTTTCGATTCCACATTTCATGGTGGTACATTCAACTCAGTGGTCTGAAAAAACTTTGTTGAACTTGTCTGCCGAACGATGATGAAAAGCGTATTAGCAGACAAAGCAAAATCATAAAAGTAGAAAAGAATTACGTTGTGCTTTTATGAGTTCACTTTCTCCGCCTTACAGCTTTTTCTTTTTTTGTTTTTTATTTTATTTTGACTAATAGCAGTATAATCGAATACTCGGGTTGTGTTGTTTTGAAAATTTTCTTCGCTTTCTTCTTTTTTTCCTGATGATGTTGAGTCGTTTGGCTTTTGCGGAACCTTAGCGCTCAAATTGCAGTGGGTACATTCTGTATAGTATTCAGATTTCGTTTTTCGCCCCTTCTCTGCGGATTGCTTCGAGGCACGAGAGAGTATAACATTACAAAGGCGTAAGCGTTCGGAAGTTACTCGCAGAAGAAATTCGAAATTTGATTTTGCGTAACTGTAGTAGACGGAATTAAATTACTTAAATAGCAAATTGCCAGACGGATCGGTTACAAAGGCCGGATGTTTTTTTGTTTTTTTTTCTGAGAGAGAATTACCATCAAACAGGGACTACTTTAGAGTGAGCCGAGTGGAACTTCACATAGCTGCATATCGTAACCCGAATATAGCCTCCAGTGTTCGCTTTGTTATTTTATGAAATTCAACGCCTCTGGCTACTTTCTTGAAAGCAGCGAATACCTGGAATATGGTCTTAGCGTAGATATAGTCTGTTCTTTGTGTGTGGTATGAATCCGGAGATATCATTGATTGATTCTTGAGAACTCGTCGAATACTTACATCTTATTCGACTTGGAAACATACGAGTTGAAATGGGTGTATTCGCCAGAATATTTTTCCTTCCCAGGCTTCAGTCGTCGCGAAAGGGGAAGCAAATTGTATCAGTGCTCCCTATGAGCTGATAGTTTGCCCCAGAAGATTTACTGTTCCAAATTCTGGTACAAGAATCGAAGAAATCGTCATTTTTGGTCTTTTCCCGTTATTCGTAAATTGAAGCGTGCGGCTGAACAACGAGACAAGCGCCATCCTGGGCAAAATTGAGATTTTCAGTGGAACAACTAGATTTGTTTCAACTGACCCGGTGTTCAAAATTGTGGTTTGAAGTGTTGTTATCTGACATTTTGATTCCACATTTTGGGATTTTGAAGTATGCATCAGAGTGAATTGGCTAATATTTTGGAAAAAATAACCCGAATGGGGGGGGGGGGGTTACGTTCCTTGAAGTGCCACTCTGGGGATCAAAACTAATCCTGAAATGGGCATAGTGACGTTTTAAATTTCTTTATTTGCTACCATCTTGGAAAAATAACGTGCCCATGGGGGTCAGGAGTAAAAAATAATTTCGAAAAAACGGATTCAACGACCTTGAAACGTCGTAAATCAGACCCCAAATCGAAAAAAAAAGAGTTATATATTTGATCTCTTTTTAAACCCTCTATGGAAAAATCTGAGGGTCTTGGATGCAATGGCAGACAGACAGATCGTGACAAAATGGAGGCGAACCAAATCACCCCCACCAAAGTCACAATCACGACGAGATCTTTCCTTCTCATTAGAATACAAGTTGTCCAATCAGAGTGAGTTAGAGCTGTCGTCCCCCAGCCTCTCCCTCTACCAGAGGGGGACCCTAGGCTGGATCCCACTGCTTCCACTGCTCTCTGATTGAACAACTTGTATTCCAATGAGAGGGCAAGATCTCGTGATTGTGACTTTGGTGGGGGTGATTTGGTTCGTCTCCATTTTATCGCGATCTGTCTGTCTGCCATTGCATCCAAGACCCTCAGATTTTTCCATACCCTCTTTCCCTGGGTCCATCACTCATAATACTTAAAAAAATAATAAGCTGAAAGAATATCAAACTCATACATGTAAATGTGTAATTTTAGTATCATGATGGACTGAGAAAACAAAAAGTAGTAAAGAAAGTCGAAACTCAATATATTCTTCCATGAAAAATGAAATGAGGAAAGGGCAGGAGGCGCGTATATTTCTTATCCAATCGAACTAAAGCCTTACGGGAATGTTTTTATACGAAATATTGAATGTACGTGATGCCTAAACCTCTGAACGAATCAGTGAATATTAGGTTTCAGGGCTGTAGGGACAGGATTCTACGTCCTCTTAAATTTTAGAAAGTTTAAAAATATTCAACTTCTTCACACTTTTTTTTTTTTACTACAATAAACTTCTAATAGTGTAACTACTTTTACCTCAGTGATCTGTTCAGCATTGAACGTACATGGGGGGAACGGCAGTGTAGAGAATAATATGTCGGGTACTTAGTTGAAAAAGGTGATACCTCAAATAGTAAAATAAAAGAGAATGAAAGACAAATAAGAAGAATAAGTTTTCAGAGTCTGAAAATCAGGGGTCCATTTTAATGATTTACCTTCGGGAATGTTGTATCTGACTTTAAAACTGGCCTCACAGAGTTTTCAACTGTGTTAAAACAGTCTGGAAGAGTTTTGAAGAGTCCTATTATACAAGTCTCGAGAATTCTTACAGTAAATTTGGACGAGTCTCGACAAGATAAAAGGTCTAAAAAGTTGTACGGATTCTCAAACAGTCCTATAAGGTTCTTCAGCTAGGCTTTAAGACTTATCAGAAGTTTTGAACAAGTTTAGAAATGTCGGGGACAGTACAGAATGTCAGCACTTACCTTCTTCATTTAATCCCGAAGAATCTCTAACTAAGGGAAGGTGGGGTAACTGTGCACACCCAAGTGTGAATGACTGTTACTCGAAATTGAATTGATTGATGAAATAAATTTTTGCTGCTGATTTTACCTATATCTACAATACCATACTTTCTTTTCCTTTCGGAAAAATTTCCATACTTTGACTTACGCACTCAGAATAACAAATTGTCTCAAAACCAAGTTAACCCGACGTGAACATCAGTCACATGAAATACTTTCATTCAAGTTACAGATTCTCATATTTCGCGATCATATGACGTCATCTGGATTCACAAAAATTAGGATACGCCCAATCACCTCACTCTATCTTCCTTTCGTAAGAGTCTCTGAAGCAAGTCAGGAAGAACGTTGAAAAATCTTAAATAACTCTAAGAGCCTAAATGAATTTGAAAACAGTCTGAAAGCCTGAGGTAAGTCTTGTAAATGTCTTTAAGGAAGTCGAGACGGATCTTAAAAAGTATTAAAAGTCATTTAAATGCATCCTGAAGAGTTTGAATGAATCTAAACATGTCTTGATGAATCTTCAGCTATATAGTCTTGCCCTAATATAGCAATTAGTTTCTTTTGCATTAAACCGCAGAAAACAGATTCAGTTTGCTAATTTGGTACACGAGAAACTACTTGTTGTTTATTACCGTTTTTACTCTTAGAGTTTGTAATACAAGTCCGTAAACCAGACTCGAAAATGAAAAAATCTGGTGGCACGGTCTCTGTCCAGCAAAATGTGTATGATAGAGCTTTGTGAGTAAAGCGAGTGAAAAACTTAGTAAATTATAAGCACAACTTACTGTGAATTAAACTATACAGTAAAATGAGATTATAGCCGAGCATTGCAGTAAGGGTCTCACAAATTAAATAAATATAAAAAAATTAAATTGTTGAAAATTTGTATCGTCGGATCCTTTTGTGGAGGTTAGGTCCGGGACAAACATCTCAGTTGCCTCCCCTTTCGTCAGATTTTTAATTGCAACACGCGTCTCAGAACAGTTTTAGGCAAGTACGCAAGAATCCTAATGAAGTTTTAAACAAGCAAAGAAGAGACTTAATGAATCCTAAATCATTCAGAACCTTGAAAGTTCTAAATGAGTCTTCAATCAGTGTAGAAGAGTCTTACTGGTCCCTAAGGATCTTTGAAAGCCTTCAAAGAGTCTGGTCTTGAAGAATTTTTAACAAGGCTGGAAGAGTCTTAAAGTCAAATACATATATGACATGTCAGGAGGAAAGGGACCTGCGTGCGCAGAAATGTAAATTTTACAGTAAAGCGGATTAACAAAATTGATAACGTTTTCACGTTTCGAGACACTCAACTAAGCCTTACAGCAGTTTAGGAATTTTTTTTAGAATTTGTTGGACAACACCACGCGAAAGAGCAGCCAGAGATTAGTCAAAAACAGTTGTTATCGCAAAAATGTTCTTTTTTTACGCACAGGTCCCGTTCCTCCTGGCATGTCACAATGTCGTGCGTGTGAATAATTAGGAAAACCCTCGGCATAATCTTGGAAGCCCTCCAAAGAGTTTTCAACGGATGGGAATTCTGATATCCTAAAGAAGTCTCAAAGAGTCTTCTTTTCTAATTTGCTCTCAACCCGAGCCTTCGAATCCGCCCTTTCGAGCATTACTTCAGCGACGTCGGGGAGGCTGCTAGGGCTGTTTTAGCCCTCTTCACTTCTGGCCGAAAACCCGGCCTAGGTCGAAATCTGGCGAGTTGCTGCGTGGGATCGAACCCGGGAGCTCCGGATTCCGATACCCACACGCTATCCACTCGGCCAACCAGACTTGAATAAGTTGATTATATTCTGAAAAAGTGTTAAACAAGTTTGGAGAACTCAAAAGATCTTTAAATGAATCTTGACAAATCAGTAAATTTTGAAGCATTCTTCAAGACTGAAGAGTCTTTAAAAGGGCAACACATTTGGAAGAGTCTGAAGGAGTTCTTAGAAGAGTTATAAACATGTTGAAAGGAATCGCAAAGATGAACAACTCTGGAAGAGTCCTGATGAATTTTAAATGAGCTTGCAAGAGTTGAACAGTGTTGTATTTTTATATATGATGGCTAAAGGAAAGGAGTGGCGGACCAGGACCCAGTAGTTCTCTGCTGGAAAGAAGTATCTGAAAAAAGTAGGTACCTACGAAACAACTATGACGAAAAATAAGGTATGTTCTTCGAATGTATTACCTCCTCTAAATCTGATGCTGGTTTTTACTGAGTTTATAATCATCAAAATATAATGTCCCTTTTGTTTTTCTTCGGGTTATTATTCGAAGGTCTGCTAAAATTTAGTTACTGTGTATTGACATGAATTACGCTGGAGGCAGTTATATCTGAACCTGAAAAGTGTACAAATAAGTTCTCTCTTTTGTCCCTTCTTTCAAGGAGCCGTTTGCGCGTTGTTTATGGTAGCACTGGTCCATTTCACTCACTTTGAACTTTCTACCAACGAAATAATTCAAGATTAGGAAATATTTAACAGTTGAAGCTGTCACATCGTAAAGGAGTATAATATCACTTCCTTAAACTCGCTACGATCTACATCCTAAATTGCATCATTCATATAGCTGGAGGGTCAAATGCGAATATTTTAGTACGTTAGCCATAACTTAGGGCTAATTTACTAAATGGCTCGTAAGCAACCCTTCACCGAACGCTTAGACGTTCTGCTTTGTCAGAAGTAATTTGTTCAAAATTCTAGACTCGCTTTTCTGCGTTCGTTTATCAGATGTCAGTGATATGATGACTCGCATTCTGTATTATAATTTAGTCGACTTTAAACATTCGTTAATTCAATATTCGTCGGTGAAAACTGTAGCGGATCCAGGGAGCCAAGCCATCCTAAAGGGGCAGTTCAAAATACTGTTAGAATAGATAAGTTTTAATCCCTTCTACTTGAGCACTTAGATAATTTACTCGCTCTCACGGTGCTTAATGAATGAGTACGTGAGTATGTAAAAGAAAAGTGCTATAGATTTGCGAATAATTTATATTGCTGAGACCGTCTTCTTATTGGCGTTGAAAATGAAACCGCCATACAAAGTATGATGTCAAAGTTTTTCAACTCTCTGGATTCTCGATTTGTGGATAATATTCAGGAAATTTGCAATATCGAACCCTATCGGTGTGTATGTATATGTGTGTGTGTGGGGGGGGGGGGGGGTAGATTCAAAATGCTGACTTGGGTACTTGCAAACATTTTCTGTGATATCAAAAAAATGTGCAATTTGTACATTTTTCTGATTAATGTTTATAATGTAGACGCAATAATACATAATTTTCCCCCCAATCAAAAGAGAAAAGCTTAGCCATCTTCGCATCATCCCGACTAATGTTCAAAATTCCGACTAAATGCCGGCTGAAACCAAATGGAAATTTTCCAAAAAATGCTGACTAGTAGCAAAAATTAGTTTCTTATTCGAAAAAAAAGAAGCTAATAGCCCATTTGTACATTTTACCGACTAATGTTCAATATTTTGACTAAATGAGCTAAACTCGACCGAATACTTTCCAAAAAATGTCGACTCGATGCCAACATTTCCGGCTGTGCATACAGAAATAAAAGCTTGGCTATTTTCATATTTTACTGATTAATGTTGAAAATACCGATACAATAATACAAGAATTTCCATCTAAACAAAAGAAAAAACAAAACAAACACAAAAAAAAAACTACATTGTGATATTTGACAGACTAATGTTCGAAATCCAAACTAAATGGGCTACAACCGAACGAAAAACTTCCATAAAATATGGACTGGAGATAAAGATTTTCTGTGTCAGCCAAAAAGAAAAAAACAGTTTGCTTTCTTCACATTTTTCAGAAAGATGTTCAAAATGCCGACTCAATAATACAAACATTTTTCGTTCAACCAAAAAAAAAAAATAAAAAAATAACGATTTTATTGATGGTCCAAAATACGGGCTAAATAGTCGAATTAGCTCCGAAAAATGTCGACTCCAGGTTTGTGAGAGTTATCAGACCCTCACACCCCCTCGCGCTTCCTCTGTGTATCACAATACCGTTTCATTTTTCCCCTTCACCAAAGAAGAAGACGATGCTCAAAACTGGCTAAGATTATTCAATCTTCAGTATTCATATTCATGTAAAATTTTTTTAGACTTTTACAACACTTTAATACTTTTCTCAACTATTTAAGACTCGCTAAAACTGTTTATAATTTATTTAAGACCCTCTATGACTCTCTCATGCTTGATTATGAGTCTTTGAGACATAGTGAAAAGTTTTTAGAAGTCTTACAGCTATTTAAAACGCGTATAAGACCAAAAGGTTTCTTGAAAGGGACTAAAACTCTTCAATACTTAAGTATCGCCCACACTTTTGAAGACTTTATAAGGCTCTTCTTTAAAATATACAGACTTCAAGATTTGTTTAAGACTTTCTACGAATCTTGAAGACTGGGTTAATTTTAATTTTGATTTATTGATTTAACCTGGGTTAACGTCCGACCAAGGCCTAATTAACCCACCCAGTTTTAGGCATTGGTCTCTACCACTCTTTTCCATCTTGATCTATTTTGTGACACCCCCATCCAATCAGTGCCGACTCTAGCAACCAGCTCGTCCAGCAACCTGGGCGTCCTCTTTTTCTTTTACTATCATAGGGGGTCCACACCGACAACCTGTACCCCCATTTCCGGGTTCCCTCTCTGGCCATGTGGCCCGTAAACTTGAATTTTAATTTTTTGATTATGTACCCAATATTCACCATCTTAGTTTCGATCATAATTTCTTCTTTTCTCACCTTGTCTTTGAGGGAGATACCTAGGATACTGCATAACATGGAGTATTGTGTTGTTTTTAGTATTGTGATGTTTTTCTTGGTCATGGCCTAGGTCTGCGCCCGGTACGTGAGGACCGGGATCACACAGCTCCGGAGTACTCTTACCTTGGTCGATATCTTCATTTTACTCTTAAATATATGTTTTTGGGCCCAGAAGGCTTTCCACCCATTCGAAATATGCGCGCTTATTTCTGTATTCATTTTATTTTGCATCGACATCCGTTGGCCGAGGTAAGTGTACTCCGAGACTTTAGACTTTTATTACGAGATTGTCGGTATGGATCCCAACTACCGATTCATCCGATGACATGATTTTTGTTTTTGCGGCATTCATTATTAACCCTATCCCCGAGCACTCTCTGCCGAGTTCCAATATAATTTCTTTCAATTCCTGTAGGCTCCTCCCCAGCAGCACAATGTCGTCCGTGAACCTGAAGTTATTCAAATACTCACCATTCACTTTCAAACCTTTTTTGTCCCATTTTAGGTTGCGGAACGCCTGCCCTAACACGCTGTTGAAGATGTTCGGAGAGAGGGGGTCACCCTGCTTAACTCCCTTCGTAGAAGTTGCTCAGAACTTTTATGAAGGTCGGGTGGACCCCCTGTTTTTCCAAGGCCATCCACACTTTGTCGTGATAGATGGTATCGAAGGCCTTGTTGAAGTAAGAAGACTGGGTTCAAATTAATATAAATTCTCCCGTTCCTGTGTAAAACAAGGCAGCAAATGGGAGGAAGGTTCTCACAGACTAAATTTTTTATGTTTTGTTGAAGCACTTTGTTGTTTGATTTTTGCTACAGAAAAAGAGACTTTATTGAAATATTTATAATTTTTATTATATTTTAAGAGTCGTTGTATCAAAAGATGAAGTCTTACAGTCTAACGTGTAACTATCAAAAAAACAACAACATTATTGTCCTTTGGTTTCAACTCCCACCTCCCGGTGACAGACGAGTGAGCGAATCAAAAACTAATATTAAAATCGAATTTCACGACCTTAAACATTTAGAACTCAACTCCAATCCTGAATTCATTTCTTTTCTGACTCTGTTCTGTTTTCGAACCGCTTTTTGAAGGGTCAAAAAGGTCCAACAGGAGTCTGGTGACTAGGGGGAGAAGGTGAGAAGGTGTCCCATTCCCATCCTTCAAGCCATATTCGTATTTTGCAAACTTGGCAAATTGAAGTAATCATTTGGCAAATCTATATAAGTGAGAATCTTTTTTCTTTCTTTTATCTTTTTAGCTTATATGGTACAAAATTGATATACTCAGCAGATCTCGAATTCCGAGAGTAGACAAATTTCGATTCGGCGACACCTCCCTTGCAAGAATGTCTTGTATGATCCCCGGGGTCTAGAGAACCTCTGTTCTCTGCATTAATAACCGAGAGTCTTTAAAATATTTTTGATCTGCATTGATATTTGTGAATTAAACATGATAAACTCTACCCATCAGTAAAGACTATGTTGAAACATGATATAAATTTGAAATATATAATTGGGGTTGTTTTTCTATAACAAAAATCAAATGCCGGTGTGCCTCGAGACATTCCATTCTTTAAGACTCTCCGGAACTTTTTAAAGATTCGCTCTAATGCCGTCCAAAACTCAAGACTCTTTATCACTTTTCCCGACTCTCCAAAGAATCTTTTCTATTCTTCCAGACTTGATCGGATCGCCAATCTTCGCATGGAGTCAGCGTGGAATAAAGGAGAAGACTTGATCAGAACGATTATGACATTTTTAGTTTCCTCGGGACTCCTCGAGATTCTTCAAACTTTTTGTAGACGCGCACTTAAAATCTCCGATAACTTGTTTAGAACTCTGTAAGACTCTTCTAGACTTACTTAAAACTCGCTTGATAACTCATTTAAGATACTCGAGACTTTTTCATACTTCTTTCAATTGGTGAGGTGTATGGCGATGCACGTACGCCAAACTGGATCCTCAGACATCGCACCCTTGGCCCCGGAAACTACCCTTTCGAGTATCGCACCAGTGACTTTTTATACTTGTTTAGAACTTCCTGGAATTCTTTGAAAACTTCTAGCAGGCTGGTTTGAGACTCTGTAAGACGTTACTATTTCTGAAGCATTTCGCATTGCGATTTTAATATGGAAGAGTCAATTACTCTTTTGCCTCCCCGTGTATCCGCTCCTCGGTTGAACGATGACCTCGCTAAGCTTACGCACCAAACTGAGCAGAGCCTCCCCAACTAGGCAATACTCGTAATATAATTTTCAAAACAAAGAATTAGAGACCATGATGCAACGATGCTAAAAAAAACGTACTTACTGTTTCCAATTAAAATATAATTCGGACGGTAAATTAAAACTATTGTTGTTATTCAAATGTTAAGAGTACACTGCCTAACATGCGATGTCAACTCAAAGGAAGACCTGAGGGCCCGAGGGAATTTCGCTGGTACACAGAAGACACGAGAATTCCTGCCGGATGAAAAAGTCCGAGCGCAACCCTTTTTACACGCCATATTATTAATACTTGACAACGTTTGAATTTATAATGCCGGGATCGTTTAATTTCATTCAAGTTTTCCTTTGATGTCTCTCATCGCGTAATTCTTCCTATTATGGTCGGCGAGTTGAAAAAAAGTTTATTAAAAGTTTGCCATTTATAGTAATAATTTCCGATACCTAATTTGGGTTGTTCTATATACGTTTTCAAAAAATATAAAAATGTAACTCGAACAGAAATCTAAATTGGGGGTTTTCCTTTTGATTTGACACTGTCGTATTAAGCCGAAGTGACTTGTTATTTCTTAATCATCTAGTTTGATACCATTTTTTTTTTCTTCAATCTGGTGCGCTCAAATTTGTCGCAAATTTGGGCAAATGTCAGTATACGGCGATTTGCGGCAACCCGACACTGTCATATACGAATTATGGGCGTTTAGTTCGAATTGAAAATCTGCTCCAGGGGAGAATAACTTTGCAACGAACGAAATACTACTACAAAAAATAACAAAAATATGAGTGACCTTTCTACCATCGATTGTTTCGTGAGTAAACAGTCTGCGAATTTGCGTGGCATTTTCGAAACACACTGTACACTTGGAAAAAAAAAAGTTGGACGGACAATGTCGACATCAGATTATTCATAAGTTGAAAAGAAGTGAAGGGTTTGTAAATTGTTTAAAGAAAGAAAATAGGAATAATTATAGGTTCTCGTCGACTAAAAAAAGACTGAGCGTGCTCGTAAATTGCAGTAAATGATTCTCTTATTATAGTGTGTTTAGAGTAAGTGAAAAAGCTATACAATTATTATAGCTTTGCAGAGAATCGGAAAACTTCACCAGCCTAAAGGAAGTAGACAGGAAAATAATCAGTAAGAAAGGGAACACCTGTCCAAGCACACTGAAAATCGTCCGGTCTTGACCGCTTCTGAGCATACCCGCAGAAAACTTGAAAAGTTAAATTAAAATCGTTATATAATTTTTGTATTCTAATGGCTGTATTCAACTCTTCCATGCGTGCAGGCAACAGAATTGTAAGAATTCACCGACTAGGAGAAGTGGACAGAAACGTGAAACCAACAAGAAGTGAGATAACTGTAAAGGTATCATGGAAATCCTCTGGCCCTCTGGCCTTGATTCCAAGCGAGCGCAGTTGAAAGAAACTGGAAATTGAAGACTAAATTCATGAAGAAATTTTGGTATTCTGATTGCCGAACTTAACCTTCGCTACCTTTAAGATAAATTGCTTTATCATTATTTTTGCAACCCTTTGCTGTGTTGTGAAAATTCAAGATGCGACAGTTCACTATTGAAAATGTGAGAAAGGGACCTAAAACTTCATTTTCACTAGGTTCTTTTTTTGGATATTGAAAATTAAGTATAGTCATATTCTCAGTTTGTACGGCAACACTTGCTTCAAGGGAAACGTGGGGGCTGTGTAGACAGCTGCAATGGATTTTGCAAAATGTGGGAAAATTGAATCCCCTCCCCCCACCCAATGACAACTGAAGACACTCGTATTGTATTTTTCAACATTCGAAAATTGAACCCCTTCTCTCTCTGTAGGGATCGCAGTATGGAAAATATGGCCAAGATAATATCGAAAACGAATCCAGCGACCTCCTTCATGTTGTTTCCAATGACAATGGGTGTAGATGTATGGCGTGTGTTCTACTCATTCGATCGAGCTGAAATTTTGCAGTAATTTTTCATACATGTTATTGAATACAGTCAAGAAGGGGAAGGGTTACTTCGAAATAATACGCAAGGAAAATGTCCGCCGGGAGTACATACGGATCACCTTAATGCATAGTTCATTTTATGTTTAATTATTGTTTTCAGGTAATTAAATTTGATTTTAATTAGATTTCAAATTTCGAACTTCATGTTTTCCAAAATACGAATACAATAAAACCTCCATGCAGCGGACGCGAACGGGACCGTAGAAAGTTTTCGTTGTAGGGGAGTGTCCGGCTAGGGGGACTGTCCGTAAAAGAAGGTCAATTTAAAAATTGTCCGTTACAGAAAATCTTGAGAAAATTTATTCTGAAATGACAAAAATTACTGTGTACTCGTACATAAGTATAGTAGGTACTGTATTAAAAAAATCTACGATTTTGTTTGTTGTGTCGTTTTTATAAGCACGGTATGTAACAAATTTGAAAATTAAGAATATTAGACTTTTATTAGACTTTCACTGGACGCTTTTCGTTTTTTTTTATATGCGCAAAAATTGAGTTTGCAAGACTCATCGTGACTCGAGTCGAGTTTTCAACATTTAAGTACAAATGTGGACCCCTTTTCTTAAACAAAATAATTAAAAAATGAAATATGGAAAAGGGATGCTATTAATTTTCTTCTTTGTTTCGGTTCCGCGTTTTTTCTTACAAAAGTTACAAGAGTAAGATGGCGCGTCTTTTTCAAAGTCAACGCAGGTAACATGAGTCCAGTTTTGGCAATGGACATACGTTATCCAGGGTTTTTCACTGCAATCCGACGTATATAATTCACAGAAAAACATGCACATAACATTCTCTTTTGGGGGGGGGGGGGGGGTACAGCAAAACTTTTTACTTGGGGTCCACATTACAAATTGAAAGGGGGTCCAAATTACCCGTACACTGGGTCCGTAAATTTTAATCCGTTATTTCACATCAAATAGCACTTTGATGAAACTTACCTTGTAATGCAAACTCTACTTTCTTTTCCCTTTCGAATAATATCCACTTTGGATACAAATTGACAAAAACTTTCCCTTTTATGGACAGAGACGAAACTATAGGGTGTGTGTGGGGGGGGGAGTTGGTACCCCCTCCAATAATTTGGAAGTAGGCAGATTTTGGAACTATTCATTTGAATTTTTCATTTTTTATGAATGTTTGTTTTGTTTTTTTTTTCTAATTAAAAAATATTTCTATTAAAAAATCGGCAAATTTTTAACTTTTTTAAAATTTTGTCGCCGAATTTTTAGTTTTTAAGAAATATTTGTCGGCAAATTTATCTTCTCCACCTCCCCAAACTGAAAGTCAAATTTCGTTTCTGAAAATGGAGTACCTTGGACTCCTATCAAAGACTAGTCCGTCAAAAGCCGAAGGTTTCAAGCTGAGTATCGAACGTTCTGTGATAGGTTGAAACAAAGCTTAAATGTGGAAGATATTTCGAAAATCTAAATGTCGGTAGCAAACGTTGAATTTCGAATTTCAATGACTATTCTGTTATTATTAGATTCTCCGTTTCACCTATAGAGCCTGAAATTTTGAAAAAGTTCTAACATTTTATTAAAATATAAAAGTTGAAAGCAAAAAACTTATTCTCCAATGTCATAAGCTGAATCCGATAGCAAATGTTCCATTGTTTGATTTACGGGGCTTGGTCCTGGGATATATAGGAGGGAAATTTAGTCTGGAACAAAAGCCAAAACTCTATGCGTTTTCCCCATAAGAACGAAAGAGAGCGTGTGGCACGGATTCCCCTAATCAGATCGACCTAAAACTTTGTAGTATTTTATTTATTTATTTTTTTTTTGATTTTATTGGAATATTAGTTTAGATATTAGAGGAAATTCCGAAAAAAAGTGTTTCTAACATCCTTCCAGCTTACCCTCCCGGACTAGGGAATGTTCATGCACGCAAATGTAAATGCTTGGGGGATAAGGTTCCAGTCTGCATTTGCAAGGACGATACTATGGAGGGTGGGGTGGAGCACCCCCAATATATTGGCAATCTGCAAATTTTGAAACTGTTCATTTGAATTTTTCGTTTTCTAAGAACATTTGTTTGCTCATTTATTTATTTATTTTTCAATTAAAAAATATTTTGATTGAAAATTCAGCAAATTTTCAATTTAAAAAAAAAAATGTTGCTGGCAAATTTTTGGTTTTCAAAAAATATTTGTCGGAAAATTTTTCTTCTCCACCCCACCCCCAACTGAAGTCAAGTTTCGTCTTTGTTTATGGACGATTAAAACTTACCTCAAAGACAACATCATATGAGTAACAAACTCAACTGGTCGCAGCAGTAGCGTAACTACTCATTCCTTTTTGGGGAGGCGGGTGAAATCATAGAATAAAAAGTAGGAAGATTTTTTCACTAAGTTCAAAAAAAGAAACAAACTTCTAAATCTGATAATATCTATTATCTGTCTCAAAATAAGGTCTATTTTACGCTCTTCAGACGCAGCAAAAACTTCGATTACATCGGATACTTTAACTGGTATGCTTGTATAGATGTTTAATGCAGCCAAACCATTTAACCGATCTTCTGTCATTCTGTTTCTCAAAAATGTCTTAATCCTTTTCAAAATCGAAAAAGTCCTTTCGGGTTTTGCTGCAGTAACAGGCAGTGTAATTAAAATTTGCAATAAAATATTTAAATTCGGGAACACTTCTGTTGGACAGTTTTCTAGCGAATTCAAAGCCGAGACAGTGGGTTTTATTCCAAGTTCCGTTATATACATATTTTCTCCGTGACTTCAACTCTACAAAAACTTAAGAAATTTCATTTTGAAGGAATTCACCGTAAAATTGAGCTGTGTTCTCAATATCTTTCTGATGAAGTTCATCAAAATTTGACTCCACTGGCATAGATAACGCAGAAAATCCTGAAAGTATATCTATATGTTTTGAAAAGCGTTCTATCAACTCGGATTCATAGAAGTCAAGAAAACTATAAATTATAAATACTAATTCGGTAATAATCATTTATAGTGTTCGTTTCTGGATTTGATCTAAAAGTTTGTCGTCGCGCAGTCCTCTTCTTGGTTACTTCTATATCCATTCTTTCGACTAAATTGACAGCTCTATCAAAAATTACGTTAAAATTATTTTCGTTACTGCGTAAATTACGTATAGCAGATTGAAGTGTTACTGTTAGCTTCACGGCTTGTAGAAGATCAATCTCCTTAGATTGCAATTTCCGACTCAAAAGCAATGTTTCTATATACACAGACTTCACAATTAATACCTACGCTGACGATGAATTCAAAATCAATCGCTTTGATTAGTGATGTAACGTTGGATGATGAATCATTTTCTCCTATTTCATTTAGCGCTTTGTCTACCACTTCAATCAATTCAGGAAAATCGTCTACTACATCCATTTTTGCTACCCATCTTGTAAGATTAAGGCGTTTCAAAGTTTTAACAGCAACATCATAATTACATTTTTATATAACACCATCAAGTATCAGTTTTCTCTTTGGTGTATTGAAAAAATCGTACAATTTTTCAATGGTGCCTAAACAAGTACGGATTTCTGGAATTCAACGAAAAAAAATTTACTTTCAAAGGGTTCTGGGGGGGTTGTCCCCCCCCGTATTTACGCCACTGGGTCGCAGGTACAAAAGTCACGGTTGAAACTAGACTAGGTATGCGTTCAGAGGTAGTACAATATGTTGCACTTGAGCTGCGGTAAATCGTGCAGCTGTAGTGTACTTTTTTCAAGGGGGTTTTCATTACCTTTAGGGGGCCATATTTGTACCTTCTTTTCTATATGTTATTTTTACGCAAAAGTGAAACATTTTTATTGGATCAATCCTTAAAGTTCGGAAAACGTTTCTTCTTATTCCATATTAGTATTCATGCAACAAAATTAGAAAATGTTCGCACTAACAAAAGGATAAGAATTTACTCTACCAGTGGTGTAGCCAGCCTAGTGTTCGAGGGGAGGGGGTCTGATCTTCACTAAAAACTCGAGAGGGGGTGTTAGGGGTGCTAAAATTATAAAAACCACTATTTGACGGAATCGCAAACGGGTCCCAGGCCCCTTTTTTTTCTCCTCCTCTGGCTACACGTCACTAGCTTTACTTCCCGCTTGTGTTTGACTTTTCCAAAAGACCTTGCAATATTTGGCATAAGGCCTTGTGAACACTAACGCCGCCTGTGGTTATAATTTGCTTGGTTTGTCCAATATCTAGCGAATTATTGCAGTGTTTCCGAGTATTCCTAGGTTAGCAGTACTACCCCTGGATTGGTTAGTCGGAGTAGTTTGTCGCTGCTTTCCCCACGGTTTTGTTGCATTAGAGTTTTCCTTTTCTGTGCCGAAGAGTGTGCAGCCTATTTTACGACGTTGAGTAAGCTGTCCACGATGTGCACACGCACAGTACCAATCTTTCTGATCTGGTTGTAACACGCCCTGCAATTGTAATGCCTCGTTCCCGTGAACTGGCGTGGGTTACAGGCTATCTCGATTGATACCGCAGTCGCTGTGTTCGCTAGGATGTTAGTGGGGGTATTTGAATATCACTAGCTTTCCAGCGTTGTGTGGAACTCGAACCCGAGACGCCAGGATTGCGAAGCGGGCACGTTATCTTTTGGTCGAACAGCGACTACTCATTGAAAAATTCATAAATTCAGCCCCACCACATTCCACTGTTGCTCGCGCTACGACCATCTGGTATGCAAGTGATTCATTCTTATTCCTGCGAGTTCTGTCGGAGCTAACCGAATATATTATTCGGGCATAATTCGCTCCACCGTATTATCGTCAAAAACAACGAGAACAGTATTTTAAAGCCCTTCGCACTTGTAAATTACATCCGCCTAGTGTAGCATGTAGAGTCGAATTGGAAAAGCTACAAATCATAATACTGAGCTGCACCGAGAGATAGAAATCAACGCGCGGGGTTCAAAATATTTCGAAGCCGATGACGGACTCGTTTTCGTGGCCCCCTTTGAAATGCGAATATACGATGCCACACCAGAACAGACTTCGAATTGCGTATTTCGTATTTTCGTTCAACACTCTCCATCTGTTTTTTCGCATCAAGCGTGGCGAATTTCAGCTCACGATTTCTTTTTACTGCGCGTATTTTGACGTGCGTTATCTAAACGTATTTTTACTCCCGTATAAATTTTTCGATTTTGTTAATAAAAAGTAACATGCGTAACGCATTGAAATCACCCTCGATAGATCAGACAGAATGATAAAAAAATACCTACCGTACTTATATATTTTTTTATTTTTTTATTTAACGCTTTCTCGACGATCAGTCATTCTGTCTGGATATACGAATAGGCATTTATACGTAACGAGGTTATCCGAACAACATTATGACAGATGTAGCAACCGTTTCGATGAAATTTCGCGTGGTAATCGCAATCCATCCAGCGAAGAGACAGAATAATATGAAAATATCATTGGGAAAAGTGGACCCGGTCGAGTTGTCATATGCAACACCGTTGTTTGTAAATGTAGTAAATTGTCCGGAAACAATCCCTAGTCGAAGATTTTCAAACGAGTGTATGGAAAAGAAGTTTGACTGAAGATAGATAGCCACCCCCGGTTCTTCCCACCCATTTTGATTGTTTCTTCTTCTTCAGCCATGTGCTCAGCGGGCCTTTGGCTATCAGTCTGGAGTCCAAGCCGTTGGGTTGTAGCGTTCCCTGCGATAAATTGACACTGCACACACGATGTGTCGCAGCCAGGAAAGCTGATTCATTTCAGGGCCTCTTTTCCCGTCAATTTGG
This sequence comes from Acanthococcus lagerstroemiae, assembly GCA_031841125.1. Taxonomy (NCBI): domain Eukaryota; kingdom Metazoa; phylum Arthropoda; class Insecta; order Hemiptera; family Eriococcidae; genus Acanthococcus; species Acanthococcus lagerstroemiae. The sequence goes on from CM063107.1 coordinate 34,747,743, forward strand.
CCGCCAAGTCGGACACTGGGCACCGAGGGACAATATGCCCAGCAAAAACAATTCAGATCTCTATCGAAAAACAATAGGGACCCAGGGAATAACGGGAATCGTTACTCTGGAAAACCGCATCGTGGACCTGCTCCATTTCAACTGTCATGGCTTGGCTACCGAGGAAAGGTTAGCTGAATTCGAAAATGCCTTCCCCTAAGGATATGTAGGGATTATCGGCTTATCAGAAATAAGAAGAAAGAGCGAAAGTTTAGTAGTCAGAATAAATAAACACACACTTTGTTATTTTGAGGAGACACAGTGTGATACAGGGGGTAGGGTTTTATATTGATAAAAGGCACAACAAACAAATTTTGAAATTAAAAGGATTTTCGGAGACTAGAAATGTTAAAATTGAAAATCAACGAGAAAGAAAACATTTCTACATTCCAAGTCTATACCCCTAGCCTGTCAGCTTCGAAAAAAGAAAGTAAAAATTTTATGACCTCCTCGGAGATAGCTTCAGAACACATAAACACAACTACAATATCATAAAGCGGGACTTCAGTGCCACAATAAACAAAGATAATCAGGGGAATTTAGGGGTGAGAGTTCATGGGTGGCAGGATCCTCAAACAAAAATAGTAGCAAACTGATTAAGTTTACAAATGAACATACTTAACTCCAAAATAGCGAATATATTTTTACAAAAGAGAACTAACAATAGATGGACATGAAGATCACCTGATGGGAAAACAAGGAACGAGACAGACCATACACTTATATACTGACAATATGAAAAGCTTTACTAACATCAGTGTGATCTCCATATTCCAATTCGCTTTCGACCATAGATCCATCAAATGTCAACTAAAAATCATCTCAAAATAAGCCTAAAACAATATAAAAAAACCACTAATAGACAAATTTGTTCACAAATGGATTTTAGTCCATAAAATGCACATGCATCCAAACGTCTAGCTAGTAAGATCTCAAAAACCAATTTGGATAGCATAAACGCGGCATCCAACCTTGAATTGAAGTATGATACGCTAATAGAAAACATTCAGAAAATATAGAATACATTCGGAATAAAAACTAACAAAATCAAAACTGATGATAAAAATTAAGTAAGAGAACTAAAGACCTAATCCACAAGTGCACAAGACTCAAACAAAAGAACAAGCTCTCTCCAAACGACCGAATAGAACTATGCGAAACGAATAAAATGATTAGAAAAATTATCAGAAATTATGTAAACAATTTCGAACGGGAGATCGCAATGTCGATAGTTAATGAGAATTGGTCAACAAAACTAGCTAGAAGGGCGGTGGCATAAGGCCGAACTCTCCTTCCCAAAATTAGGAGCCAAAATGGCCAATTAATCACTAACCGGGAAGAAATTACCAGAGCAGCGTCAGAATTCTATTAGGAACTGTATAATGTAGGCCCAGGATATACGACAGAGGTCGACAGCTGGCACAACCACCTGACCAACAGAGACGAAATACCCAAAATTACGCCTCATGAAGAAACCCAATAGGGCCCCTGGTCCAGACGGAATAAAAAACGAAATGCTTAAGAAATTCGGCGGCTTGATAGCATGACCACTGGCCTCCCTCTTTAATGCTATCATCCCCTTGGGTCAATCTTCCAGCCAATGGTATCTGGCGTGGATAATTCTTCTACATAAAAAAAAAGGCGACAGGTGCAATCGCCCCATTACGGTGGGACGTATGGCGATGCACGCATGCCAGAGTGGCCCCTATGACACCGCACCCCCGGCCCCGGAAACTACCCTTTCGAGTATCGCATCAGTGGCCGGGCTCGAGCCTCCATTTCGCCGTGCCGCAACCGGTATGTGCGTACTGCAAGGGCCACCATGGGGATTCCTAGTGACCGAGGTCCGCGCTCCCTGAGCACTCGCTCAGGTCCCCCACAGCTGGACGCGCTGCCTCTTCACTCATCCCTCACCTCCTTGTCTTGGTACACGTGGCGATTTCTTAGCCTTTCATCTAATATTTGTAAAACGTATATGATAATTATTAAAAATAGAATATTATACGAAACTTTGGACGCGCACCAACCTATAGAACAAGCAGGATTTAGGAAAAACTTCAGCACAATAGACCATATTCATACTTTGAATCAGCTCTTGGAAAATCTAAAGAACATCAAATTAATATAAAATATCGTTAATGCTTATGGACTTCAACAAGGCATTTGACTCCTTATACCATGACTGTATTTGGACAACTTTAGCTAAACAGGGGGTGCCCCAAAAATTTATTGAAATTTTAATCAACATGTATAATATTCCATGTGTAGGGTGTGCCAATTCACTTTTTTTCTTCTTCTGCATTCGAGAGCGCTTTTGGCTGTTATGCCATCATCAGTGGAGTACCCTAAATGAGACTTGTCTCTTGTGATCCTGTAGTCATAGTCGAGAGTAGTACCGTATGGTGAGCCTGTTTAGTCTTGTGCTCCTATTGGTTGGCTGTGATTATGCAATCTGTCCAATCAGTGAGTGTCATTGGTTGTGTGCTCCTATTGGTTGTCTGTGATTGTGCAGTCTGTCCAATACTTGGGGGTTATGTTATTAGTTAGAATAAGTTCTCACTTTGAAAGTTAGTTGTTGTGTTTATTAGGTTGTTTTGTTTTGTTTTTGCCTTTATTATTTCTAGTTGTTCTTTTAATTTTTTTTTTCTTGTGTTGTTTTCTATGTGTACGATTTTATACTTTTCTGTCAGTCTACCGTCCAATAAGCCTCTCTCCCGTGCTCTCAAAAATCTTCTCTAAAGCAGTTGAATCAAGGGTAAGGAGTACGCTACAAAACCAGCAGCCTCCCGAGCAAGCTGGGTATAGACAGGGTTACTCCACAATCGATCACCTGCACACAATAAATCAAATAATGGAGAAAACCCACGACTACAATTTGAATACGTTTCTGGCTTTTATAGACTACAACAAAGCGTTCGACTCGGTCAACTACGCATTTATAATAAAAGCTCTAGCTAAACAGGGCGTAAACCACCAAATTGTAAAAATTATAGAAGAAATGTACTCCGGTCTAAAGAGCAGAATAAAAAGCGACAAGCTGGGGCCTTACTTCGGGATAAGGAAAGGAGTCAGGCAGGGCGACCCCCTATCACCAATACTTTTGAACTGCGTGTTGGAGGAGGTGTTTCAGGGATTAAACTGGGGCCGCAGAGGCTTGGAGGTTAACGGGAAGAGATTAAACAACCTGCGTTTCGCTGATGACGTGACTTTGGTTGCGGATTCCTTCTCTGATTTAAGGGAAATGATTCACGAACTAAACTTCAACAGCAATCTAGCCGGCCTAACAATTAATTTAAAAAAAATCGGTATTCATGGCACGAGAGACCCCAACAAAAAGTATAAAAATCGGAGACAACGAAATTACATGGGCAGACGAAACAATATATTTAGGGCAAACCATCGCACTCGAACAAAAAAATGGAAAAGGAGATCAGGAGGAGGGTGAAGGGACCATGGAAAAAATTCTGGATGTTAAAAAATATACTTAAAGGCAATTTCAAGTTAAACCAGAAAGCCGAGATATACATATACAATGCATCGGTACTACCGACGATGATTTACGGATGTGCAACATGGACCCTTTCTGAGACACTAAAATCAAGGATCACTTCAACCGAGAATGCGATGATGAGGGCTATTCTAGGGTACAAAAAAATCGACAAAATTAGCATAAAAAGGATAAGGGGAAAAATCGCAAAACTCCAACGCGCAATAACATACCACAGGAATATGAAATGGGGTTGGGCGGGTCATGTGGCTCGTATGGACCCTGACAGGTGGACCCACAGAGTGACCTTCTCGAGTATGGCGTTCAGAACAAGAAGGTGCGGAGGCCAAAGAATAAAATGGAGAACTGAAATTGACCGCTTCCTTCAGCACAAGCACTTTCACCGCATAGCCACCACGAGATCCGAATGGGAGCGGATGAGATATACCTTTGCCCTAAAATGGCCGAGAGCACGTTCAGCGTAGCTGTAACAGCTTCCATAGTGTAAAGGAATAAATAAATAAAATTTAAAAAAGGTGTTCTTTCATGAATTTGGCTATTATTTTTGCAAGTTTGTAGCTTGGAGATTGTATGCTATTGATTAGTAGTCTTATTAGTCTGTCTTGTTTATGTAGTTTTATGAGTCCTTTAAATTAAGGTGCACTGGGGTTCATTTCACCCAGTTTCTTGTCGTTTATGTTGTTGTTTTTCATTATAGTCTTTAGTTTAGCTTGGTGAGTATTAGGTTGTTTTCTTTTATTTCCTTTTTGAATTGGAGGGCTGTCTTCTGTATTTTTGTTATGTGTTTGTTTTTTCTTGTCTTTTTTATGGTCAAAAGTATGTTTCCAGTTTGTGTTCTTGCTTCGTTTCTGAGGTCTGGTTCTATAGTCTGGATGATCTGTTCACGGTCTACTGTTAGTTCTTCTAGTATTTTGTCGCTGAAAGCGCTCTGGAATACAGAAGAAGAAAAAAAGTGAATTGGCACACCGTTATCAGTGACCACAATGTGAATGGAGTGTATGGTAGTCTGTATTTTAAAAAACTTTTTCGTAAAATTGTCTCCAGTCCCAGAAATGGTTCCAAATAATTAAAAAAGAAAATCTGAAAATGTTTAAATTTGATCGGATAGTACTAATCTGTGCCTAAGGAGGTCAAATAAGTTCAGGTTTTTTTATCAAAATTGGCCAACTGAATAAAAGATACCTGAAAAACGAAAACATTTACCGATTTTGATGAAACCCGGGTGACCCATTTTCTGGAGTCAGTACATTACACATGCACATTTTTCTTCTGTTCATAATTCCGTCTGTATTACCCAGCAGCGTTCAAGTTTTGAAAAATATGATTTTGTGTCTAGCTATGAGAACTCTGGAATTTCAACATGCCTTCCCTAATCCACAAGAAGTCTAATTTTGCGGCAATTGAATAGAGAAATGAATGTTGTACCCAGAAGCATTTTGAAAATTTAAGAAATCATATATTTTGAGGGAAAATAATGCAGGAAAAACTTGTTTTTAATTGAAAAAGTTAATTAAAAAGTTAAACAAAAATTTACAAACTCACCTATTATACATTTAAAATTATGGTCTCTCCATCACTTCAAGTGTATGCGAAAGATTTTGAAACTGGTACAAAAATAACCATCATTAAATTCCGTGAAACGTTTCTGTAAATCGTTGTGAAAAAGAGGTGGGCGGGGTATAGCAGAAAAATTAAAAAATTCGGATACAGATTTCCTAATGGATTGTGGGTATGAATAGCAACCGATGGAAAAATTCACTCAAGTTTAATTTTTCGTCACCGAAAAGATAATAATGTGACGTTCGAAAAAATGATGAATGAGACAATAAGAACGTATTTCAAAATTTTTGTTTCGCCTTCAGTAAAAAAAAATTTTTTTTAAGTACTTTTCTCGGTTACGAATACTTTGTAAGAGTCGATTTCTCTAATTGTAGACTACACGGGGAATAAAAAGACTAAGGAGACATTAATAATCTGAAAGTAAAAGGAGGCTGGAAACGGCCTAGTTTGGGTTCCGGTCTGTCTCCTGCTTTGATTTCACGTTTCTCCGAACACTGGCTGACCAAAAAAAAAAAAAAAAAATCGATCGGCGTATGAAAATTTATGTTCGTTTCGGTAAAAACATTTTCGCTCGAATTACATAGTTTTTATACCGTCCTTGCCAGGAGTTGTAAAGTCAAACTGTAGTTCGGTCAGTGCCAAAGAATTCACTGAGCTTTAAATACGGTCATACGAGCATGTTTTTTTCTTCCTTCTTTTTTTGGCGGGTATAAATTTGAAAACTACTAGGAGGATTTTTGAAGCTAAACACAAACAAAAGAATTTTCAGTGGAATTCAGTGGGTATACAACTTACAAAATTGTCCATGTTATTGCACTTATTTTATATCATAAATTTATTAATTCACAAAATTCGTACGAGCTTATTGAGACATAGGGTATGAGATATATTTGCATGTCCAAGCAAAGTAACTGACAGGTAAATTTTTTAGTACTTAACTAACTAAAATGTGGCATCTGGAGTTCGTTGTACTCTGGAAATTTGGGTTGTTGTGAGTTTTCTAAAAATAATGGTAGTTAGGTTGAAGATTTAATTAATTTGCTTAACATGTCAAGAAAGTGCACGATATGGGGGTAGGAGGGTTATTTGATAGACCTCTACTTAAGAATGGTAAAGACTCAGCTTATATATTATGTTTAAAAAGTTTTTTTTTTTTTTTTTTTTTTTTTCAATACTGTAATGGGCACATGCGGACTTTGTTAGAGTTCGAGGGGAGGGGCTAAGCTACTTTCACAAAGAAAAATTATTTAGCTCCGAAGAAATAAATTTTAATTAAAAAAACACAGTTATTTTTGAATTAAAAGAAGTATTCCTATAAATGTTTACTAATTGAACTACTTGAACATAGATGCTGTGAGCAAGGGAGAAATTTCTTTTCAGAAAATCGATCTACCTTCGCCAGAAAATTTCAATAACATTTTAAAATTAATTGTATTAAAGGTGGGCTAAGATCAACTTTTTGATCGATATAATTTTGAGCCTCTCCTCCCCCCACCCCCCAACAATTTACAACCAAAGTCCACTTATCCATATCAACTTCAGTTGTTAAGACTTACTAAGATCTTTGAGACAAAGAAGCGGATTCAGAGAGCAATCCCGGGAAGGTTACTTTAAATTTGATTAGAATACCTTTTACCCTCTCTCCTCTCCATCTAAGTAGTTGGATCATTTTGCTTTTGTTCTTACAGTAATAACTGAATGAGCAGATAAAGTAGAAATACTTGGAATTTCCAACGATTCGTACCGCTGACTATTTTCTTACTGCAACGTCGAAAATGAACATGCTCTCTAAATATGAGACGAATTCTTTCAACTCACTGAATTCTCGATGGGGCGAATTTTTCATACAATCATGCAATTTTTCCCATGCCATGATGGTTGACATCTTACGACTTTCAAATACTGCCCCCTCCCCTTATTTGGATGCAGCAGATTATTAAAAAGAAAAATGATGAACAAGATTCACAGTAAATTGTAAATAATAGGTTCTTACTTCTTTAGAAATTAATAGTTGAAATGAATCTTATATTTCACAAACCAAGTAAGTCCGAAAAGCTAAACTTTTCAGGAACAAAATAAAACTATTTACTTTGCAAAATTTACAAAAATTGTCCAAAATACGGCTATTTTGCGTTTCATTCTTGTAAGAAAACAAAATTTACTCGAGGAGGCTGCAAACTGCGAAACTGCAGACTGCAATTGCGCAGCTTTATACTCTATTATTTAAGGTTGGAAGAGATTCGAATCCGGATTGAAATACAGTTTGCAGATCCGAAAAAATTGATTCGAGTTCGCTTCCCGGAATTGGATTTGTATCAGTGATTCGAATCAATTGAGTGTTATGGATTTGTTGGATATTTGTAGGTTTTTTTTTTGTTTTTGTTTGTGAATCTCATACTAAAAGCCCATAATTTTAGGGGGGGGGGAAGAAGAAGAAGAAAACAAAAAGAGACAGAAAAGCTAAAAACGCGTTAAGAAATATGTGATCGGGAATCATGAAATGTGCCTCTTGTGCGAAAACAGGTTTTTGAGATAAACGAGTGTAAAGATGGGATGGTGGTAGTGGTGCGCACCAGATGTACATAGCGTGTACATCTGTGGTGGTGCGTTTACGCGTTGCTATGACAACCGCGTTTCGAATTCTTGTTCTCTGTCATTCCCATAGGCCCGTTTCACACAACGCCATGTAAACGGATATTTTTAAACTTTTGACGTAATATTTAAATGTAATTTGTGGAAAACTAATGAAGAAGAAGCTGCGATTTGTTTCATTCGAAAGAGCGTGATTTTCTCTATACAAATTGTCAAGAAAATGAAAAATGATTTTTTGGTACACAGGCGCATTTCATGATTCCAGGTCACATATGATTACTTTCAATTTTTGATTGAATTTTGAATTAATAAATTTCAATGGTGGGTCCGAAAGAAATGAAGGATAACCCTGGAACAGTTGATTTGGATGCTGAAACTGGTCGACTTGTGGATTCGAATCCACGAATCCACTCCATTTATTTGAATCCGATTCGAATCACAGCAAACGTGAATCATTCTGGAATCATATTCGAATCCAAAAAAATAGTATTTTAGTGGATTCGTTTTCAACCTTACTATTATTGAAAATTTTTCGTTTGATATTGATAATATAGATATCACTTGGCTTTGATACTGATATTATCGATATTGAATTTTCTTGATATTTGCGTTAACTACCAGTAACAGCAAAATAGAGGATGGAACAAGTCGGAACTCGTTCGGAATTTTTTCAATTTTTCATGTAGTGCAAAAATACAACGTAAGTCTCGGAGTTACGTAGTTTCTGCAGTACACGTAAATTTTTCAGTGCTGCCACGTTCTTTATTTATCTGAGAAAACTCTCATATTTTCACCATAAGTGCGAGTAGGGTTAAGAAACATTTCTGTGTAAAAAACCGAATTTTGAAATTTTGGGAATTGCGTTGTTTCTGAACTATGTGGTTTAAATTAAAGTTCTCGAGTTTCAAGTGGAAACATCAGAAAATTGAGTCGATATTCAACAAATAAAAGTGAAAATAATTGAAAGCAGAAAGCTAAAGATTCCATGATGCGATAATTTGAGCATTCAAGAAAAATATAATACAGACCTTTCAATAACCCAATTGCCGTACACGAAAGACCTTTTTCATTAGACAAATTGACAACTCGATTCAATGACATTGGTAAGGAAACAAAATGGAAATGAAACAGAATTATCAATCTTCATATTATACACACTTTCAGTGAACGCGAAATCCTTTCGAATTATCAGTAATATCAAACATTTTTTACCACAAAAATAAGATGAAAATAATGGGTGTTACACCTTCTTCCAATGTTGCTTGAAAAATGGCATTAAGCAAATTCTAGAAGCCAATTGGCAAAGTTGCAAATGTGTAGACTTTTTGTGTTTGTTTTGACAGAAATTTGTTGTATTTTAGTCGGAATTTTTGCTTTCTACACCCCCTCCCCCATCAGAAATCTTTTTAGTTACGGGGTTTTATAATAAACTCAGTAGAAAATATACTACGACAATTTTCTTTGGTATAATTCAAACAGTTTCAAGGTGTATTTCATGCTTCGATAAGAGTGCGCGATTTTTCACCAATCAGCTGCTCTCAATTTCCGTTCGAAAATTGAAGGGTAAAGAATCAAAACTCACATTATTTGCCATTTTACTTCAAGGGCGCAAATAGGCAAAATATTGTACACGGATGCAGGAATATCTTTGCTGCGCCTGTGAATGTACGATATGTATAACATACTCCACGTTGACAGGCGCAGCAAAGATATGCCAGCACCCGTGTACAATATCTTGCCTATTTGCGTCCTTGAAGTAAAATGGCAAATGTGAGTTTTAATCCTTTACCCTTCAATTGTAATCGACAAACAGAAAAGTCTTCTCTACAATATTTGTACCCAAATATTAACAAGGAATAATAAAATACTTTTGGAAAAAAGAGCAGTGCTATCTCTTTTCAAGACTACTGCTCTGTGCTCCAATGCGGTTTTTTCCCCTCGAAATATCTCTTATTTTCCACTTGAAATTCTTAAAGATTTACAGTCATGCTATCCAGTTCACTGAGGTATACCATTTGAGAGCCAAAATACTAGGCAGCAGGCAGCCTTATTCATCCTCAACTCAGAGAATAATTACTGCCACCACGTACACACTTATTAATGTTCAATGAAGTCAAGAAACCCATCTCGTATACTTGATGGCTCAGAAGAAAGTTCATCAGAGGAAACAGAGAGGATAGAAAATTAACGCCATCCATTCGCGCGAGTCTGAACTCCGAAATTCGTCAAAATACCGTGGAGTATTTATAGAGGAAATCACCACAATTATTCGAGATCTGTTTTAAAACAATTAGGGCGAGTTAATATCGGCGTTTTTGTGCCGTACTTAACTGACAGAGGGACATAAAGGCGTCGTATCCATCACTTTCACTCGTCCTATTCATTTTGCAGCTCACCCTTCGCGATAAGACGAGAATGAATAATCGAACTTGATGCGACCGATCGTTTCAGACAGTAAATGACAAATTAATTTGTTAATGATTTTGAAATAATTGATGGAAGTTTTAAATCGTGCCAGATGCTCCGTGCTTAATGAATCGGACGAATTTCTTTTTCAACTGAAGCATTATATTCATAGTTATTTAAAATAACTCTCACGAGTATTCCATCCGCTCCATTATATGGAAAGCTGATCTTGAAAATATGGTTTTTGTTCCGAAGAGTAAGTAAATCGTTGGTATTCCAGGAAAATGGTGTAGATAGGCACATAATTCTATAATATGTCCATTTATGTCTTGTAGAGTTAGCAACGCTATGTCTGAATTACGACAAACATTTTCTGGGAATGCCTGAAAAATGCTAAGTTTGGAACTGGATCAAGGGGTACGACTGAGGGATTTTGAACTGTGGTGTTTTTTGAAACTCAGACAGTTTCATAAGATATCTAAAACACCGACATTATGATATACTCCCAATTTAAGCTGAAAAGAGTGGTTACGGATACACACGTGCAGTAGGACAATAGCCCCCCCCCCCATTGAAGAGGAAAATTGAATCTGAAAACGCTTTGACAATAGTTAAATCTTACCGAGCTCCAAACAAACCGTGAAAGAATCTCGAAAGTTGTAATGACTCTGGAAGAATCGTAACGAATTGTAAACAAGTCTGGAAGAGTCTTGAACAAATTTTTAGGAGTCATTTACGAGTCATGAAAGGTCTTGGAGGATTTTGAAGAGTTTTCATTCAGAATCGAAGCATCATAGTTTTAATTCGCGTCTGCATTGTCACTGTGTCTTTTAAAAATGAGCCTAACAGAGTCATAAGCAAATCTATCTGGAAGCGTCCTAAATAAGCATTCAAGAATCGAAGTTTGTTTTAAGTAGGCTTACCCAACCTTACAAGTCTTGAAAAGTCTCGATCATTTTCTAATGTACCAAAACCAAATCTGGGAGCCAAGATTGGAACAGGTTTGAACACTATTTTAGTGAGACTTGAACAGAATTTGGAAAAGCCTGAAAGAGTTTTAAATAAGTCTACAAGAGTCTAAAATATTCTAACATTAGCATTGAAGGTGTACGAATCTTAGCTAGTCCCTCCCGGATCATTTTGTGATAAACTTTCGAAATGCTTCGAAAATTGTCACTCAGTCTAGAATCTCGAGAATTGAAAAAAGTTGACAACACGGTTTGGAAGATTTTCCACGTCAAGAGGAATAGTAAACAGAGAAAAAATAATTGAAAAATATAAAATTTCCTATCTCTTTTAACTTCTCACTTAATCACCGACTTGAGGGTGTAAGAATGATGCAAAATACTGACGATGAGGAAGGAGTAAATAACTATTATTAAATTCTTTGGTATTTTAAGTATCCCCTCCCAGAATTTTTTTTCTTAATCAACCGCTCTAAAAACGCAGATGTTTAAAAGTTGAGAATTCTTGGTAAAAAACAAAATGGTGAATAAGAATTATCCATAGATAGTCTCTCTACGGATAAGACAGAAGAATTCATGCTACGAATAAGAATTTATTAATTTCTATTCACGTCCATTTATCCAACGTAAACGTAACTATGACTTCCAGAACTTTTATTTATTCTAATTCGAAGACATCATCCTGAATTAGAAGTAAAATTTGATGTAATTGGTTAATTCTACAACATTTTCAGTTCCTGTGAGTGGGCTTAGCGTATCATCCGAAGTTTCGTGATAAATAAATATGCGATATCCTACGTGCCAAGGTCGCTTATATCCGTAAGAGAGATATATTGTATCAGAATTAGCTAGTGGGCATTTAAACATCTTTTGTATGTATCGGTATTGAACTTGCTGTACTCCCTCTTGATGGTCTTGAGGTTGCTTCATTTGTACTGTAGCGGGCCAACAGCCAAATTTAAAAGTTTCCAGTATGTCATTTGCTGGTTGAAGTTCTAAGGCTTCTGCAACGTCTGCACAGAGTTCCTTTCTATCGTTTTCTGAAAAAGTGTAGCAAATTGGTTCGTTTTGCTCCATAACTGTAACAGTTTGGGTGAGCATGTATGAATAATACTGTTTTGCTATAAATTAATGAAACCGTAGTAATATCATGATAACATAGATAATTTTAACCTCTGTATTTACGCACAAATTTCAACAGGCCAGTGTAAGTCTACATAACTCATAAATTAGCAGATATTCGATATTAATATGCATAAGTGCAAACAGGAACTAGCTTACCTACCCACATGTATTAAAATTCTTCGGACAATTCGAAAAGTATGCATGGATGATGAAGGGTGTAATGTAATACTCTACAAAGTCGTGAGCGAAAGGAGTGAAAAAATGTTTCGTCCTATCTTAATCATTAAAAGTTCCCCTCCCCCTCTCTTTTGGAAGGCTAATGCGCTTATAGGGATAGTGATTTCAGAATCCTAATGCAGGCCCAACCGGGGTAGTTCCAGGTTGAGATGCAATGTCTGTAGTGTGTGCTCATTACCCTATGCCCCACTATCATCGATAGTGCTTTCAGTGTTGTACTTTTATTGGAAAAGAGTGTTTCCGGAACAATAAGTGCAGCAGTTCTCACATAACTCACCTACTAAAATGTTCTGAATAGTTTGACGCACCGGTGGATTGACTGTGTAAGATACCGGGAATTTTTCCTGAGGGGTGGTGACAATTATGAGAATGTGACCTGTGTGAAGAGGGTGTCTCAAAGTACGTAAACCGCCTTCAACCGGGTAAGCAGGTAACTCATCCTGGCAATGTAGATATAGTTGCCTACTTTGATTTTTGGAGGGGCAAAGATATGGACATCTGAAGAATTTAAGTACACCATTAATGGAAAATTCTTCTCATCATTGCTCATAAGCAAACTGACGGAATTTCTTGGTTACAATAAACAGTGTCAGATTTCCTATAAGCAACCTGGGCACTTGCCCTAGGCGCCAGCCTCCAGTCAGCGCTATTTGAGTAGACTTTTATTTTTCCTCTTTCCTTCTTATCTTTCTCGGCAGACTTTGAATTGGAGACGTAAACCTAATAGAAGAGGTTGAGGAGAAAAGAGGTTTGCTGTCCTCTCCCTCCAATGCGCGTACCGCCGAGTCTGGCCTGCTGAATTGCAAAAATTAAGCATCACTTTTCGTTTTACCCGTTACGCTGTAAGGCCTAAATCCGACGCTGATAATAGGAGACAGTTACGGCAACAACTAAAAAAAACTACCACAACGAGATGTTCAGAAAATCGATTTTGGTTAAAAATTATTCACAAAAATTTTTATATTTTTTTGAGTTTCCATGAAAATTGTCTTTTGGACCCAATGATTTTTACACGGTGAACAATTCCGTCCTCCATACCCTTCAAAAATACGCCTTCACCTCAATACTGTCTATAGTAGAACCTCGATTATCGGGCCATTAATTAACCGATCTTTCAATTATTCGAGATCAATTTTTGCCAACCGAGCATTCGCTTATCCGACACAAAAATTTCGGTTTATTTTTTTTTATCCGATTCATATATTATTTTACTAGTACATAATGTACAATGTTGTGTTAGCTGAAGCTGTATGAGCGAAGTCGAACGAGGAATGCAGGATAATCATAAGCGGATCTAATATTTTATCAGAGAGAGAGAGAGAGAGGGGGGGGGGGTTAAAAACGTGAATAACAAGAATATTAATATTAAATGAAAACTATCTAGTGGCGGGTTATTTTGTATTTTTAAATTAAAAAATTAAGTTCGAATGAGGAGGGAGGGGGGAGGGGGGTCTAACCCTATTCCTGGATCCGCCTACGAGGACAGTGTATGAAGAATGTGTAGGTAGTCTGCCAGTAGCCTTGAACGAAACGAACCTTGAACGTTGCAATAGGGGTACTACATGTCGTGGCTTAGTGAAAATGTGATTTTCTAATGTAGTGCTTCTTTTAATAAGACGTTCTTCATCAGAGGCGGATCCAAGGCGGAGGATTTAGGGGTTAACCCCCCTCCCCCCGAAATTTAACAATTTTTTTTTATTGAATCGCACATTACAGGGCACCAAAATATTGTTCCTGAACAGGAAGTGTGAATCACAAGAATCATATTGTAAAACCTCCCCTGAAATTTTTTCCTGGATCCGCCCCTGTTCTTCATGAGTTTTCATGACTATTACAGATCGAAATAAACATTTTAACACTCTTCAAATGAAATCCATGAATTTATGAGCATCCAATAATTTATTACTGAAAAAAAAAAAGATATTTGATTATCCGAATTTTGGATTACCCGAGGCACCTTTCCCCCCACCTACCTCGAATAATCGAGGTTCTACTGTATTTCAGTTTTCGAGGTTGAAGATTAATGTTGAATGCGAAGAATGAAATGCTGTACATGGAATATGATTTTCAGATATTCATTGTTTCTAACGTTCCAATTTGCAGAAAGTACTAGGCCTATAACGAAGCGAGACCGTAGGATTATGCTTCATGGCTCCTTCATTTACTCCAAGCAAAATTTCCTATTCTAAAGAATATGCAGTGGGAAAAGAACTTTTATTACTTTTTTTTTCTTCTATTTTCAGAATAATTTTTGTGAGTGTGAATTCCAGTTGTACTTTGAAAACTTGAAAACCAAAATAGGTAGGTGTAAGGCCAATGAGTATTAAGGGTATGAAATAGAGAATTACTTATGGCGAAATAATCATTGGGCTTACTAAACAGTTTTTATTAAAGTTGAGAAAATATGAAGATTTTAATCTGCAGTTTTTAATAGAAGTGGCTTGGTGGCCGAGTGGATTCGAACGTTGCCTCCTAAACCACGGAACGCGGGTTCGAACCCCAGTACGGACAGCGAATTTTAAAGATTGAAATATGATAGAATAATCAAATACAAGAATATATGAAAAGGTTTAACATCAGGCCAAGCCACACCAATTGTAGCAAGAGGTGGAGTTCAATTTAATTGCTCCGCCGGAATTCAAAAAGACTACAATTGGGTCAGCCACACCGATAGACCACTAACACCTGATTAGTCTGGTGTGCCATGCAAGATGCATGCCCCTTATAGAGAAGGAAAACTCTTTCATAACCATTCCCCAGTAATGGCTTGTCACCAAGTGGAATTAGACTATAACCCTTGTATCAAAAATAACTGATCAAGGAGGCCTGTGTCCCAGTGGGTGGACCGAAACAACTGTTTCAAGGCTGTATTTATTTTAATAAAAACCAATTTTGTGGACACCCTGTTGATCCGATCGGCTTTTGTTTTATGTCGACGTAACTATATTCTGTTATACCAAGAAATTCCACCAGTCTGTTTTTTAATAGCAGTAATGTGAAAAAAATGTCTGTTAATGCTGGACATGATTTCTTCGTGTCCGTATTTTAATTCTTCTTGTCCGTATTTTAATGTCCTTATCTTTACCTTTTTGAATGCAAAAGCTGGCAAATATATCCACCAATTTTCAGAATGAGTTGCTTACTTGATCGGTTGAAGGTATATACGTTGAGACACCCTGTACTTGCGAGATTGGAGCCAGTGTGGTGGCTATAGAATAGGGGGATGTAAGGGAGACACGGAGGAGGGGTAACGAGGGAGATATAGGGAAGGATTTAAGAAAATTAAAAATTGGATCAGTGCAGTAGAATTCTCTCGTTAGGTTTTTGAATTTCAATCTAATGAATCTTAACGATTGCACTAACAGATAAGTAACACTATCAGGCCCGTAGCCAGCTATCTGCGATGGGGGTGCGGACTGTTTACCGGAGGGGGTGCTTGTCGATACACGTAGTTTATAATGTGAAAATTTCTACGAGTCAATGGTGTAGCCAGGGGGCAAAGGGGGTGAAGGCCCCCCACGGCACCTGAAAATTAATGTAAAACATGCAAAAATTAGCAATTTTCCGTCTTTAAAACGCACGTTATTTCGAAAAACTTTCGCTCAAGCAGTAATTTTACCTTAATTTTCATAAAATAGTTCTCTAATATCGGCGATATTCAAAATTACGTCTCAAATTTTGACTTTTTCTCCCTTGAAAATCTCACTTTGTCCCCGTCCCCCTTCGTAAAATCCTGGATACGCCACTGTTCCCGGTTTTTATAGCGAGTGTCAAAGGAAAAAGAAACCCGAATGGACGACTAAAGTAGCTTCGACGAAGTTTTCTCGCGAATGTGTCGCTAGCGTACGCGGCTGTTCGGGTCTCGCGTCTCGCGTGTTTCGCCTCGTTGTCTAAACAGGTTCGGGTGACTTAGCGAAAGTATATAGGGGCCATTACATAAAGATCCCATTCCCAATCCGAGGGTCCCAAATTAGTTAACTAAGTTTTTGTTCTAAATTTTAACATGTTTCTGTAATATTAATTCTCTTCATTCCTTCTTTCTTTCTCGTTCAACGTAATGATGATTTTTTTAAATGATGGTATCATTGCCTGGGGGGGGGGCTTAAAATACCTTTAGAGAGGGCTCAGCCCCAGCTCCCCCCCCCCCGGTGGCTACAGGCTGAACACTACGCATTTGCTGATAGGATATGTCAGTTTAAGTAATTGTGGTTTGCTAGTAGATAATTTCAAATCGAGTTGCTTATGCTACCCTTCTATAATGGTGTGGTAGGTGCATATGGGGACGTAAGTACTTTTAGCACCAACTTTGGAGCTAATGAAGGTGTCATCAAATTGAGTAATTTTGCGAAATTTCAGCTTTAGCATGTATATGTATATCCATGTTCAGTTGTTCGTCCATGTTCATTTTCATGCAATCAAAGATAGTTAATGTATCTCGTAAAAGTATTTCACACACACGTGTAAGTAATTAATATGTTGCTGTTTACCGAGATCCCCTTGAGTAGGAAGAGTTTCCATCGCTTCACGGTATTTGTTTTCAGCCGCTTCTCGACCGGTTACAAGTCCGAAGATTATTAATCCCTGACCACAATCTAAATTTTCCAAAAATATTAAAATCACTGCGGCTTGTAGGTATAATTGAAACATAATGAGTGTGAAAACGCTACAAAGTTAAGCTCAGAAGTAAAGTTAGAATAGATACTGAAAAAGCAATCAGTTAGTAGAAGCGAACGAGTGCTCCAAATAATGTTTTATTTCTATACCCGCTATATTTTGTTGCCTGCGAAGTGAATTAGATCTACATCCAATTACACAAATGTAGGTACGCATTGTTATGAAAATAGTTGAACAAATGTCGTTAATGAACTCGTATTATAGATGAGAGCATGCCAGAGGTTTCCAATGCCGTACAGTTGTTCACCTTCATTTGATACCTAGTAAAAAAATCCTAGAATTTCTACTTTGGTGATGGTTTTTTCATCCGATTCTACTACGTTTTGTAATATGTTCATTTATTTGTCAATCAATCAATTAGTCCATCTATCCAACAGTCCATCAAAGAATGTAGTAATATCCCGGTCTTCTTCTTCTTCTGCTGTTGTTGTTGTTGCTGCTGCTGCTGCTGCTGCTGCCATCCGGGCCTAATTGGTTTCCAGTTTGATGCATATTAGAATACGGATTAGGTGTACTACAAAGATATGATGACTGCTGTGGCGATTTAGCAGAACTAAGAAGTAATACCGGAAGGATCTAATTCATCGAAAATTTTTCCGTACATAATATACATGGGGAAAGATGTCGCGGCGTAAACCTTTGTACCGAAGGGAGGAAATTTTCCTATGATTATCAATTGGGGCCGAGTTATTTGTATTATAAAGAAAATATCTGGGAGGGTCATCTGTCCAATTTTCAAAATTTCTAAAGTAACGGACACCCTATTATAAACTTACATACTTGGATACTAGAGCAGATGTGTCCAATGTAGCCACCGGAAGCTCATTTCCAATGGTCAAAAATGAAATAAAAATGCTGAAATCATCTGATAGCACTTTTCATGTTTAATTATTCTGCCAATTTCAGCGAGCCTAACCATTAATGTATTGAGAATTTATTGAGCGCACTTCCAAATCCTGTAAATTTAAAAAATATCAACTTTACCATCTTGGGGATTAAAAAGTAAAGAAATAATTCAAAAAGTGTAAGTCCCTAATTCGGCCTTTTTGCCTACTGTGGTCACTTGTACAATCTTAAAGAGGCCATCTGACATGAATTTTCATTACAAGTAAATGTGACAATTTCTGATCATGATGTGGCTTTTTGTGGTCCTACTTTGGCTGTCCGAGTTTTCATTACACATTACTTAACAATTTTCTACCCCAGTTTTTAAATTTTGTGATGGGGAGAAGGTTGATCAAGAGATTTTACTAGCAAAAAATAATATCTAAGTTACGCACAGAATTTTGGAAAGCACAAAGGAAGAAAATAAGACTACACTTCGTGTTCCTAAAAAGAAGAAAAGGGTTGAAAGTACGCCTTAAACATTTCAGCTTGTTAGGTCAATTGAAGATACGGTTTCCAAACTGCCCTTAGTCCAAAAATTATTTTTGGGGGAAATCGATAAAAACTGTGCTACACTGTACCAGTTCATTTAAAACTTCTGTAAATGGTACAACCGAGTAGCCTGAATCCTCTACCATACTACCAAAGACGCACAAAAATGAGAATATAGCCTATCTAGAATTATTGAAGGAAAAGTGATCGAAAGTCGTGGACAAAGGGCAGTTTGGCACTGGACGTAATATATGAAGGTCCCTTTCTTCCTGTCAGCTCACCGCTGCTCTTTGAATGCGCGTAATTCGACCATCGATAGGGCTCTATAGTTTCACCTGGGTATACTAAGCCACCATTTTGGTTCATACTGCGCCCGTCGATGCCGAATTGACTACGCGTTACGTTCCGCATAGTCGGAATCGGCATCCACGGGCGCAGTATGAACCAAAATGGCGGCTTAGTATACCCAGGTGAAACTATAGAGCCCTACCATCGAACGAGGTATCGAGATTCTATAAAGTTACTTTTGTAGTGCTCGCATTGGCCACTAGGTAGCGCTGAAAACCGCATTTCGATTTTTTTTGGACTAAGGGCAGTTTGGAAACCGTATCTTCAATTACGATTGAAAGGGTCAGAAAACACCTTCGCTCACTCAAAAACATATTATTTGGTATCTCACCCTTCTTCTAATGGTCCGACTGGGCCCATTTTGCCTTTCATTTGGTCATTGCGAATAACCTATCACATTTGTTAGACCTAGGTCGGATCAATCAAACCAAAAATTAAAACAATTAGAAGACCCGTGCTGATCCGTAGCATTAGTTATTAATTGGAAGTATAATGGCTGAAGCTGAGAGCCAATCAGAATGAAGCAAGTGTTTTTTATTTATTTTTCTTTAATGTACCATTTTTTCCCTTCTAAAATTATAACAGGTGAAGTTGAATGTCCAGTTACAGCTGTCCTCAGACTGAACCGATTTAAGTGATCAAAAGCTCAAATGAAAGGTCTTGATCCACTGAGTTTTCTTAAGGCAAAATAAATTCTTTACCTCAATTAGAACCTGAGATATAGATCTTTGAGTAAAGAAAAATATTGAAAATATCAAAAATCAAGTTGAATGTCCACTCACAACTGTCCTCAGACTCAACCGATTTGAGTGGTCAGAAGCTCAAATGAAAGGTATTGATCCACTGAGCGTTCTTAGACAAAAATGAACATTGATACGTTAATTAAAACCTGAGGTATTGATGTTTGAGTTGAGGAAAAGTTTGGAAAAATCATAAATTAAGTCGCGTTTGAGTAGAACTTGAGTATAAGGTCAAAGTCAAGTGAATTCCAATACTTGATGACATATGTACATATAAATACCTCTCATTTAAAAAAATGAAGCAAATTGGCTGGATAGAACGGCCGGACGAACTCGTATTAGTTCTTTTCAATTCCTTCAATATATATGTGGATAAGATATAAACAAACATCACGACTATTACATGCTAGATACAGTTCGTTTACCTAAAAAAAAAGTATAAATCTTAAATATTTTCAAAACGGCCAAAAATGGCTTCCTAATAAGGTTATACCGACAGTACAATTTTGAATAGCTGTAAAGCCTGTTTACTTATTTTCATGTTTCCTGAAGGGACCTAATCTACTTTTCATCGAAAATTATGACATTATGACATTTGCAACTTGCATGTTCTTAGTTCAAAAACATTATTTTATTAAGTCAAGTGAAGTAAGTTTCTAGAATTATCGCTCTTGACTTTTTTTTTTTTTTCCTGAAATTTACAGACCGGCTGAGAATATTTTACCATCAGGAATTAAAGAATTAAAAATAGAATAGTGTAGCCATTTACTTAATTTTTCATAGTTTATTCCCTTCTGTTTCACAATACAGCGTATTAATTTTCAAAGCGGCCACAATTCCGTATGTAACTATATTTGGCACATCTGCCTCACCTGTTCTGTTAATCGGAGCATTATAATGTTAAACAGTAGAAAGACTATTAATCCCAACGTATGGCATTTTGTATCAAATATAATGAACAAGTTTTGTTTCTTCTTAGTAAGGTAATGAGTTTGCATTCTTTCTTATTTCAGACATAATGATTAGGTGATGGGTAAATGAATTAAATTGTTATTGTGCAGATATCTATGATTAAACTATTTGTTAATCATTTTTTTGAGGATATTCAGTAGAGTAAATACGAACTTTTCCTGAGGAGACAGTATTCAAAAATTTTGTCCGTAAAATAAATAAAATAATGACGAATTTACGAAATTCTGTCCAAATTTTGACTGGACTTGTATAAAAAAAATTGGATCCGAAGTGTTGTTAATAATCTCTAAAATTTCACTTTTCCTTGGCTCATGGTTGAGAATATAACCTCATATCACCCCCTCCCCATACTCCCTTCGCCAAGAATAATAGTTTCTGTATATTTACTAGAAAGGAATATTGAAATCGAGTAGTTTGTAAACGAGTAGATGTGTTGAAAATGAATTCAACAATACATTAGAATTTAGAGGAAGTTATACGTGTTCTGTTGATTTGAATTGTAAGACGAGGTAAAAGTAGGTGTTTCTCCCCCTTTTGCAGAAGTATTTTCACAACTTTTCTCAGTTGACCAACTTGATTGACGGAGCTTTTTCCCGTCTCACTATGTCCCTAATTAGAGTGGAACTGAATTAGCAGGTGTATTGTAATTAATTGACATCAAGAAAATTTCATTTCCATTAGTGACGCAATCACGAATAATGGGGTCGCTGTTTTGAAAATTTTATTACAGCTTTTGCGAGCGCTACCGCAGAACGAAAATGTTTTGTTAAGTCTTAACAAAATGCGAGTTGCAAAACTGCATTCGCGTGATGGGCCTGTTTAAAATTTCAAAACACTAGGTTCGACGATGCCCAGACTGAGCGCTCCGGTATGACGATATAATTTGTTAAAATCTCCGTCTGAAAGTAGAATGTCAAAAAAAGTCTAGATAATATGAAGATGAAATATGATGCGACGAAGTTCGCAAGTACGCGGCTGCTGCCCTCAAAGTGCACGGTCTTCTATGCTCTATATCGGAAGCTACTTTAGATTCCCAGGACATATACACGAATCGTAGCAAGGAAATGATAAATGCGAGAGGGGTAGATGTGAACAGAATAAATGTGGCTGCAATGCGTAATACGTTTCTAAATACTCCTATTCCTATATCCGATCCGTATTGCCAACAAAGTTTTAGAATCAAGTGCTATATTTTTAAAGGGGTAAAAGGAAATGTATACCTACAGGATTTACAATGCGATATCGATAAAAATATTAACGAGGAAATAGTGTTATTTTGTCTGGTCTTAACTTGCAATACTCTAGTGATACCAATTCTGCATCAGTGTTGACAGTGTAAAGGCGAAAATGGTAACCCAAGAAATAAATATATCCTTCGCGTCAGAGGATGGTTTGTATCTTACAGTGAGAACCATTTAGAGCAATACCTTTCGGAAAAAGGATAATGAAGAATTAATATGGATTGGATGTATGTATATGGATTCCAGACA
This sequence comes from Acanthococcus lagerstroemiae, assembly GCA_031841125.1. Lineage (NCBI taxonomy): Eukaryota > Metazoa > Arthropoda > Insecta > Hemiptera > Eriococcidae > Acanthococcus > Acanthococcus lagerstroemiae. Next base: position 34,769,776 of record CM063107.1, read on the forward strand.
TCTTAATGAGCTCACAGTGGGAATAGGGTCTAATAAGGAAACTTCACCGAGTTATCCCCTCCCCCCAAGATCAGTACTATCCGATTGACAATTTGGTGAGCACTCACGCAACATATCATAAACCAGTACCGTTTTGAGACTTTTGGCCTATCACATTTTTTCGTGAGCGTTCAACATCTCATCATTTTAAGACAGTGTGTGTAAAGTGATCGCTCAGCATTAGTGTGATTACTGAGTGATGTTCACAAATGGACTCACAATTGGCCTCATTGTCAATCGGGTAGAACGAAGGAGATATATGCCTCCATTCACCCCCTCCCCCAAATTGATGTTATTACAGCAATGAAATAAAGAACAGCACTATGAAGTCGCAGATGTAAAAATGAAATTATGAGAATAAACTCATCCAAAAAGACAGACAGAAATGAAATCAATAGAATTGCATCTGATAGAGCTGAGGGGCTGAAATGAAAAAAATGTGAGAACTATGTAGCAGAATTGATTATAGTTATTTTCCAAAGTGGCAAAGTGGCCTAAGTCGGTTGAAATTTCATTTTTTTTCCCCTTCAGATTTGTTAGTGTCCAGCTTCAAAAAAATAAAACATTTTTTGTTGTACGAATTAATAGTAAACTAAAAATTTCTGAATAAAATAAAAATTACACAAAATTCAATGAAACCAAGTAGAGCGAGAACAATAAGGAGGTTAAGGTGACGGCAGGGCACGTTTCTAGATTAAAAGACGAAATATGGGCGTACTCGACAACCGTTTGGCAACCTTTTGAACACAAAAGAAGTAGAGGACACCAAAAATAAGATGGAGATGATATCAACAGTTTCCGTAAAAGTCAAAGTTTTCAAAAGATAACAGCCAATAAGCAAAAAAAAGGAATCATTAACTCTCTAAGGACCGGGAGGGGCGTGAGCCTTATAACCACAGATAAAATATGTAAAAGTACTCGTATGTCATAACTGTTCACAATAAAGGATATTGAATTGAATTGAATCAGCAATTGTATGAACACTCAAATCAGTAAAAGATATGAAAAATGTATTAAACAGTCCTAGCAACCATGGGCAACATTTGATAAATCATTTTTATAGGATTTTCAGTCCATCTGTGTCTTGAGTATGTGCGTGAGAGAGGAAAAGTAAAGTTTGTTTCTGCTTCTTTCACCCTACATCAGTCTGTATCTATGTGTGCGTCCAAATTGTAACGTTTCAAGCGGTTGATCTTAGTTTTCGAAACGCAGCCGTTTGGAGTAATTTAGTTTAGGTCAAAACATCAATCTGTTTCACTTTCCATTGAGCACATTCTCCTAATGTTCTCCTAATTGCAAACTATTAGATGGATTTCAATTTAAAACGAAGATGGGCAAGATCATGAATTCGGTGAGCTAAGATTATAATTCTCAGATCATTTGAAAAATTGAAAAAGATCTTGAATTTAGATCAGGAATCGTACATCACGGAAAAGATTATAATTTTGTGATCTTTTTGATTTTCAAAATCGCAGTTTCCGCCCGTTTGTGTAATTTTTTATTTTGAATCATCTGGAGATTAGGTAAAAGATCACGAAAAGAGCATTTGGGAGACCAGTGTGAAGGTGGATCGACGAAATAAGGATGGTCGACGAGGAATGGTGGTTGACATGTGCAGGACCAAAGAGACTGAAAGGTGAAAGGGAAGGTCTTCATCCAGCAGTGGATTAAAGATAAGGGTTGAAAGAAGAAGAAGAAGAAAGAAGTTTTTAGCCTTGAAACATTTCCATGTTGTTCGTCGTCAGTTATAAAAATGGTGTTTCTCGCCATTTTTATAAATCTTGCTTGATCATTAAGTACATGCTGGTAAATAGTTGGCGAAGAGATCAGTCTTGAAATTAATGTTCTCCACCTAATCAAGCTGTTTATATCAGCACACACGTTGGCTTAATTTGTTCTTAAATGCACCCCAAGTCGAGTGTTCTGATACGTCACCAGTCTGTTGCAATATTGATGGTAGGAAAATATCGGCAGCGAAAAAATTAATGAAATTCACCAGATGTTAGCTTGTAACATAATCAGGGAGAGGAAAATCCCGGAGCAGACAGTTTACGTTACTGAATGCTGCGTGTAGCGCCGTAAAACAAAATTTCACTCGAAACCAATTTTGAAAGAATTTTTTTTTTTTCTTCAAGAAAACATATCGAAGAAATCATCTTTGGTTATTGCCATGATATACTTGTACCAGTACACAAAAATGATTTTGATAATCAATAATTTAAAATTTGATCGGTGTATGCATTTCTGGACGTCGAACACGTTCAGTTTCGGAAATATTATCCGCGGAATCTACATTTTTAAGTATAATTTCAAAACGTACAGTGAAAAGTCCTGACGAAATGAGTTGGGATACGAATTGAGTGAATTTCCGGCTTAGGATTCCACGTTCCTCCCTCGCAGCCATCATTCATCAAGTCTTTTTTGCAGTTTGTGTCCCGCAGCGTAAAAATTCTTCTCTTCGCTTGGCTGAAGACGAAATCGAAATTTCTTTTTCGTTAATTCTGCAAAATAAATTAAATACGTTATCCCCATGAATATACGTTTAAGTTACAAATTATTTTATATTTTACCGTTTCAAAGTGGTAACAAAAGCCCTTGTGATTAATCTCGGATGAAAAGTAAAACGAGAAAAAGAAGAGAGGGAGAGAGAGAGAGAGAGAGAGAGAGGGAGAGAGGGAGAGAGAGAGAGAGAGAGAGAGACAGAGAGAGAGAAGGAAAAAAACAAGGAAAAGCGCGAGAAGCTATAATTTTCTTAAAACAAAGAGAGCTAAGAAATTACAAACAACGACAGACGGGGTATAGGAAAAGCGTTTTTCATGGAAAAGAAACGAAAACGAGCAAACAGTCGGAGCTGTGGACCGCGATATTTGTTTTTAGGAATGAGAAACTGAAAGTATTTGTTATTATAGTCTTGCGGGTTTTCGACCATTTTATAATAAAACACGATTTCGTAATTCTTTTTTGTTTCTTCGAGGAAAGCAGACGTGCGGTTTACGTTGGATGAAAATTTTATGATTCGTCAGTATCGAGAATTTGGCATGAAAATTACTTCTTCTTCTTCGTTTCCATTTCACGAAGAGAGATACAAAATTAATCATGAATAATGGCATTTATGAATGATAATTTCTACCAAGCTCTAAATGTTAGAGACCAGTAATTATTAGTGTAGGCAAAGAATTTTATGGGTCTTTTTTTTTTTTTTTTTTTTTTGTCTAGAAAAATATAGACCTGCAGTAGCGTACGCACCAGAGAATAGGTACATCTACTCTCCTCTCCAGTTGAAAAAACTTACAAGCATGTATGCATATTCGCTCGATCCTCAATCCTGTTTTCGAAAATTTTGAGATATTGTCCATGGAAGAAATTACGTGCTTTGTTACTTGATTTTCATTCTTAAGTATACTTGGAAATAGAGATGAATGTTGTAGTTTTCTGATGGCAGAGGATAGTAGCGACATCCACTGAAAAATAAATGAATAATGCACAGTAGTATAGTAGGCTGCTCAGAAAAAGAACTCTTACATTACTTCAATTTAGAAGAATAGTGAAAAAGATTCAAAATTCCATAGTTTTTCATGGATCGAAAATTTTTTTAACAATAAGAGAAGGTAGAGTAAGGCAATGGCTATTAGTAAAGAGGATGCATAAACGAGTTGATACTTTTTGGGAGTCAAAATTGCACCGTGAAGAGGGTTAATTTTTTATATTCAAAACTGACTACGTATACGCCTTCTTACAGTGCCTTAGTATGATATGACAGATTTCGATACAACAATTTTTCAAGCTAAAAAAAAACCAAAAAACTCAACGATTTTTTCATTTCAACTGACATTTAAAATACATACCAATGAGCCGGCCAAATGGTTGTTCATCATCTCTGAAACCTCTCAATAAATCCAAATTTCATTTTGTTTTTACTTTCTTCTTATTCATCTTTTTAAATTTGAACCTATATTTCATTATGATCACTGTGAAAATCCGCCCCTGGGTGTGTCTTACAATCTAGTATTTGATTTTTATATCTTCTTCTTATATCATATAATAATTTGATAAATTCTTTCATTTCCTGGGTATTTACAAGTGTACGTATTTTCTCCTCTTACATGATTTTTAAACAGATTGTTTCCAATAACTAATTTATATTCTTCACAAAATTCTATGAGCCGCGCCCCTCTTTCATTTCGCTCTCCTAAACCATGTTCTCCGCATGCTCTTTGTTCTTTTCATCCTTCCACTCTGGTGTTCCGATCTCTCATTATAATTAAATTTTCTTTTCCTTGCTTAATATTTCATCAGTTTTTTCATAAATTTTTTCTACTTCTTCACTATAAATTCCTGAGAGCATATTATAGACTTAGACTACCTATCACTAAAGATACTGGTTTTGCTAAAATTTTCACAATTAATATTCTTTCACTATGAAAAAGTAAGCAAAATTTCTGAAAAGACTTCAAAAAGCTGTGAAAGAAGGGCTGGTAAAAATAAAAAACGTTGAGCTTAGAAAGCTGGTCAAAAAACAAATAAGAAATGATGTACACAAATTCGGTAATGCCAGGATGCTTGAAATCTTTAAATGCTCTGGAGCGATTAAAAAAGCCAGAAGGGAAATATTTTTTTAACATTATCACTTTGAATCCCTCCTATCTACTTATACCGCATTGTAAATACTAATCATATCTTTCTATTACCGCCTGCATGCATTACAACATTGTTTCGCTGACCCGCCTCCTAGTACATTATATATATGAACTAGCTGACCCGCTTCGCGGCTCATCTAGACCATGGGCTAAAGTGAGTTGGCTAAAGTGGGCTGGCTAAGGTGAGCTAGCAAAAGTGTGTTGGGTTAACTGAGTTAGTCCCTTCCTCTTCCCTTTACAGCAAATCGCTTTCTCATCTTCCCTCCCCGTCCTTCCAACGATTCCCTGTGATCCACGTCCGTGATCGTTTCCAAACTTGCAGTTTTCCTCCTTCACCCTTCCTGCGCTGCCGGCATCCGCTGCTTATGCGACTAATGAGCGGGTAGTCACTTCACTTCTTCTTCTTTTTTAATGTCTTATGGACTTCACTTTTTGCTTACATTCTTTATAACCAGCTGCGGATTTAGAGGCCAAGCCGCTATAGGCCCTCAACAAAATGTCTCCCTCACTCACTTCATATTCTCCTGATGAGCTACAGATCAAAATTTGATAATTATTTCCCAGTTATCTTTTCTGCCACTGTTTCCTTTTTTCTGTCTGCCTCTTCTTCTTTTTCTCTTTTTCCAAATTTCCTTCCTGTTCCTCGCTGTTTTTGTACAAAAATTTGCCATCCTTGAAATCTGTCACTCTGGGTACTTGCCTAATATGCCTACCGGAAACTCCATCGCTGGAACTGATATCATATACAGTAGACGCCGCTTATTAGAACCACTTCGGGACCATAGCAAATTGGTTCCAATAACCGAATAGTTCAATTACCCGAAGTACAAAAAAAAAAAAGTTCGATTTATACATGAAATTAGTGTACAGTACATTATTACACATTAGTACTCGCAAGTACACGTCAGGTAGGTTTAATAAATTTGTCGAGGGTCGACTGCGTTTTACATTCCTCTAAAATATTACAAATAAATTGCTCGTACTTAAAGTGTTGTTCGAACCCTTCTTCGTCAGCTCGTCTCTGAACTCCTCTCCTGAGCACAGCAAGTGCTGCGCAGTCATTTCTCGTGCTGTTGGCGGTTGCTCATCATCGTTGTCACTATCATGATCTTCCCCTTGTTGGACTGAATCCTGTTTATCGGTTGAGAACGTAGCAAGTGCTGCATCACAAATTTCCTCTTCAGTGAGAGTTGCTGTAGTTTGAAGATTTGTTTCGATGTTGATTCACTCGTCATATTCATTATCTGAGAGATCTGCTGGTTTTTCAGGGCTTGGTAATTCCTCTTTTTCTTCAGAATGAGTAAATCCACCATGCCGGAAACAGTTTCGTATTGTTACATCTGTCACTAGGTTCCAGGCTTCATTGGCAAAATGCAGAGCGTCCAGAACAGTAATTTTTAGAATTAAAAATACTGTACTGTACTGTTGGAAATTTATTCAGGTTTTAACCTCACGTGCACGTTAACGTGGCACAATTAAACGAAATGTTGGTTCTATTAAACGCTTGATTTTATGTGTAAAAAAATACATCCGTTCCGTTCCTACAGGTTTTGGTTCTAATAGGCGAATGGTTCAATTATCCGTGGTTCAAATATGCGGCGTCTACTGTATAGGTATTTAGATCTTTTGGAGTAAGGGGTTCGGACTCCCACCCACTTCCCCAGTATCCACATCTGCCCTTAGCTCTTATGATACACCGGCCAACCTCGAACAAACACGCACATCCACCCATGGATAAACTAACACTTTTATATATTAGAGAAGAATGATTTTGATTATGAGACGCAGGACACATCTTTATCTGCAGTTTTAACTAATAGTTGCTGTAAAAAAAAAAAAAATGTAGAAGAATTGGCGCATTTACCTATTATACTCAGGTACTAAAGTAGCGGCTAGCCGGTTCTTGGCTCGGAAAAGGTTCCCTGAGAAACGCTACTGAAATTTACGAAATTTTACGATTGCAAATAGCTTCAGCTCTCATTACGTTCAGCTGGAGGACCCTGATGTATTTGCAGTTTACTGCTTCACATTTGTGTTATTCAGAGGAATATGTTCGTGTTTTTAAAAATTCAATCGGATAATTAGAACGAATGCTGAACATAGTTTTTAAAAACTGAAATTTTAGAGCTTTTTGACGTGATAAGGGGGATGAAAATGGACTGAGGGTGCATAAATGGGTACAAAACTATATTCAGGTATGAAACCACATTAAATCAGTTGTGAACCTAATAATAAGGCATTTTGAGCTCATCTTAGAAATTTCAGATTTTCAACCCCCCAATAATTCCTGAAGGGAGACAGTTACAGCCACCAAATTTTAACAGAATGTGAAGAAGTTCGATGTAAAATGATTCTAAAAAGTTCAAGTTTAAAACAAAATTAGTGGGGCAAGGGGGGGCAAAATGTTGTGCCCCCTCCTAATTAGGGTACCGAAATTTATTATACCCCAAAACCGATTCCGGGCTCATACGAACACATCCAGAAAGTTTGAACTCTCCAGGCCAACCTCGAACAAACCAACACACAAACAGACAAACATTCATTTTTATATAGAAGAGATACTATGGGGAATTGATGATTTTGGGATATTTCTTGGTCGATTATCTCGGTCAGTCTTGATCCTTGGATGAAAGTGAAAGAAAAACCTTTTTTGTAGAGAATTTTATGCTTTTTAATTTAGGTCGGAAGTATTTTCGCATGCAAATCAATATTTGTGGAGCTACGGCCAAAATCTGTGTTTTTCGGTACGGTTTTTCAGCTCTAGGGGGTCACGCTCACCCCTGCGGGGCGGAGTTTTTTAGTAGGTTTATTAGGGAGTTGTCCTTGCGAATCATACCAAGTTTCAACTCTGCAGCATTTTTCCCTTTTCATTTCCTAAAATGCCTGGACTAATTGTAACACGGCTTGTCAAAAAGCTGTAAACAAAATAAAAATTGTGAGTTTCCATCATAATTGTGATGGTGAAGACGCGTCTCTTGGGGAAAATACTGATGTAGTTTCCCCTTGCTTCCATCGAGGTTTATCTGTCGGAGGTTTTCCTTCTCCTATGTGCTTTCAATTTTTCTGTAAGCCCCCACACCACGCTAAGGTAGCCTACACAGAGGGAGGCCTCAAACCTATCAGACTTAATTTGACGGTGATATTCGAATATTCGAAAGACCTGCAGAGCTTCGATAAAACTTGCGCCGATTGCGCAATCTCTCGAATTCCGCGCAATCGGAATGCATAATATTAATCGCTGTCTCGTGCTCGCTAATTACTTGGGTACGTCGTACCTCCATCCAGAATTGTTTTCTGAAATCAATACCTTCCGCTTAGGGCTTACACTTCATAAATATTCTAAACATTTCCGCGACCTTTATTCCCATGCGCTTCTCCATTATCGTGAAGTCTCATATCGCCGAAATGGAAAAAAAAGAGGAAAAAAAGAAAAAGAAAGAAAAAAGGAAGAAAAAAAAACAGAAAAAAGAAAAGCGGCAGAATAATTCAAAAAAGTTATTTTCCGGTTTTTATTTCATTAATTATCCGCATTCGGGAAAAGAGAAAAAGAAAAAGAATATTCAACTATACAGTTCCCCCCCCCCCCTGTAATGCCATTTCGGCAGAATATTAAATAATTTAGGCATTAACTTCATCAGGCGAAATAGATTCGCATCATATCCGCAGTATTTTCTTTAGCGTTACAAAATAAGGTCGTTAAGTTTCAAAAATAACGAGAATTTTCGCTCCGATAAAATATGCACGCGGCCGTTATTGTATTTCGGTTCGCGGCAAAAACATTTTGCTAAATGAAAACTCGTTTTGTCTCATCGAGCATTTGCGGAGGAGTCGCAGTCGCTGTATCGCCATCGCGTGCAGAACGGAGGATTTTCTGGATGAAATTCTCGCACTAACTGTGATCTGTATAATGTCCGATTTAATGCGCGCTGTGGGTACTGCGTGCGACTGTAATGCGAATAATGTTATTTACCTGTTTCGTTTTGGTATACTCGTATATACAAACGCTGCACAGGACTGCGTATATTTCAGCCACCTATAATCCTTTTCATCGCGAGCTGCATTTTTTTTCTCTCTCCCTTTCTCTCTCGACATTTTGCATTTAGCTTATCTGTATAGGGAATTTCATTTCAACGGAATTTACATTTGAATTTCGGTAATTTTTTGCGGTAATAGGCGTGTATGCCCGGGTAGCACGAAAGCGGAAATGATTCCTAAGTTTGTTCTTTCTATTTGCAGTGCGTATACCGGTACCGCGACGCCCGTGCACGGAAACGCTGTTGGAAATAAACGTACTAATTTCGTTGCGCGTGAATTTCCCGAGATGCTTTCTCATATTTAGACTTTTATATGTTTGTTTTAGCGTGCTGGTACCCACCGCCGGTACTCTCTATACGTACGTGTATGTGTGCGAAAAAGGAAAACGGAAAACAAGGCGGAATTGTAAATTTAGAGTACCTTTTTCTTTCACTCGGTTATGTATCACGTACGCGACTGCTGTACGCTGCTGTACCACCATATGAAAGCAAATCCTGCGCTCGCTGTTATGAAATTTACAACGTCTACGCGACCCTGGCCAGGCGAAAGAGAACGGATTCGCAGATTTTTACTTAATATTAATAATCCGCGGCGACTTACAACGTTTCCAATTTCCTACATCCGCGCCGAAAGGCCGAGGGTGATGGTGATCCGTATATGGGTAGCTGTTTATGGCTATAGAAAGGACGATGACCTGACGTACTTACACGAGCTACCTGCGTACCTATAACGTCTGCCCATGGAATCATTTCGACGTGGATTTGACGGGTAAAATCGCCGGCATTTCGACGTCGATTTGAAACTTTCTTCGATGCTAAATTGGCGTCGATTTTATGCGTTAAAACACCGTCAACTTGAAACATGGTGCGAACTCATTAACCAGTCATATTGACGTCAAACTGAATGTACTCTGACGGTGATCGGAGCATCGATATGATGATGATAAAGTTATCAGTCTTGCGACCGGTTTGATGCAGCACTCCATTTCTCCCTATCGTATAGTTCTTTCCATTTCGTAATAACACTTACATTATGTGGCAGTTTCTATAAAAAGGGGTAACTTTGTCGATCCGACGAATTTTGAGTTATGGACAGTAGAATGAATGCCCATTCCAACGAGCTATCGGCGAGATTTGTAGCGTTTTTTGTTGCGGAGATCCAAGGGGTCAAAGATGAGTGTAACAAGAACGCGCGAAAACACGTTTTTGGGAAAAACGCATTTAAAGTTAGACACACCTTTTTCTCCCACTCCGTCAAGTGGCCCTGACTCGCCGCGGAATCACGTTACCAGCCAAGACAAGGGCTTGTTGGAAAGGTAATTTTTCGCTCTTCTGCGTGGTAACAATTCAGAACATCGGATTTACTCGTGAGCTCCGAAAAACCACGAAGAAGCGGACGCGGATATTCGCATTCTTTTCTCATTCTCTTTCATAATTCTCTCTTTTTATAGAAACTGCCACATTTGATATCCTTGATTATCTATTGAATTACTAGAATCTTTGCCGACCTACCAAATTCTTTCCCACCACTCTTCCTTCTAGTAGCAGTGATATTATTCCTGGGTGCCTCAAATTATGCCCCATTAGTTTATCACTTCGTCTCTTCAGACAATTTCAAATATCCATTTTACCTCCTACTCTGTTAAGTACTTCTTCATTTCTTACCTTATGTGTCTATTTCATGCTAAGTATCCACCTATAGTACCACATCTCAAAAAGCTTCGATCCTTCCCTTCTCTGGTTTTCCTATGGTCTACGTTTCACATCCACACAAGACTATACACTCCAAACACCCGATGCGCAAAATCCCACCAGTTACCTGGGTAACTAAAGGGGAACTAGGGTAATCTAAGGGTAACCGAAGGTAACAAATGGTTAACTTTTCCGCCGCGACTAACTAGAGGGTAACTAATTGCGTAGTATCCCGCCAGTTACTCGGATAACTAAAGGGAAATCTGAAGGTAACTCGAGGGTAGCAAATGGGTAACTTCTCCACGGGTAACTTGGTAACTGGTCTAGAGGGTAATTGATTGCACATCGGGCATGAGTTCTCCCCAGAACAATTTTTTGATTTCCAGATTTCTTTTTGATTTGAAAGTATTACTTTTTCGATAAAATGCCAGTTTGGCTTGTGCTATTCTACAACTAATATCCCTTTTACTCCTTCCATCTTTGTTATTTTACTCCCAAAATAGTAAAATTCGCTTAGAGGAGAGTAGTGTGGAGGGATGTATGGCGACGCACGCATGCCAAAGTGGCCCCGATGACACCGCACCCCCGGTCCCGGAAACTACCCTTTCGAGTATCGCATCAGTGACCGGAGGGACGCTTCAAGGCCGGCTCGAGCCACTATTTCTCCTTCCCGCAACGGTGCGCGCGTCCTATCAGGGCCGCCATGGGGTTTCCTACTGACCGAGGTCCGCACTCCCTGAGCGCTCGCTTGGAATTCAGGTCCCCCACGGCCGGACGCGCTGCCTCTTCACTCACCCCTCACCTCCTCGTCTTGGTCTGTGTGTCGACGCAGGCAGGTGGTGACGACGAGTGAGCCCTGTCGGTGGGTCCGCAACGCAGCTGCAGCTGCTCTCCTAGGATAGTACATAGTTCTCCTCCTGTTCGATGGTGTGGGCCGAGCTTGGTACGTCGCCAGCCCTCTGTCACGACCACTCCGTCTACCTCTTCTTCTTCATGATGGCCGAGACGAAGGCCGACACCCAGTTTCAACTGCTTCCGTTCTTCATCATCTCCAGAACCAGGATGTCCGGCGCGAGACCGGTGATCACGCCGCCGTCGTCTTCTTCTTCTTCTTCGCCGAGCGACCAGTTCAGAATCCGGACTGACTGCTCAAAATCGTCTTCCGCTTCCGAACAGGCAAATAGGCCGGTACGAGGATGGCTGGCCATCCGGCTTTCCTGGCTTCTTGATCAGTGCCAGCCGCGCCGTCTTCCATCTGCTCGGGAATGTCCCCTCCTGCAACACGCGATTGAATAAGTTGGTCAGGAGGGACGGGTCTGCTCGGTGGACTACTTCCCAGACGACGTTGAGAATCATGTCCGGACCAGGCGCCTTCCTCTTCTTCGTCCTGGTCCGGTCGATCGCGCTGTCCACTTCTCCTACACTAAGCAGAGGGATATCGTCTCGCACTTCGGCGGAGACCGCCGTTAGCAGGGGTTGCTGAGGGAACAGTTCTTGAACTACCTGTTGCAGCACCCCCGGCTCCATTCGGCTCGTCACCGACGGTCCTCCGGCTTTCCGCATGACTACCTTGTACGGCTGGCCGAAGGGGTCGTCATCTGCTTCTTAACACAGATCCTCCCAAGCTGACTTCTTTCTATGGCGTATGGCGAGTTTAAGAGTACGACGAGCCTGCTGGTATTGCTGCGAAACTGCTGTGGCCGGTTCGTTGTCTCTTCTCATGCGTTGGTACCGACGGCGAAGTCGGTTGCACTCCTTCCGCAGCTTGGCGGTGTCCTCGGTCTACCAATAGACGGGCTGTCTCTTGCGCGGTGGACCGACCGCTATCGCAGGCCGTGACCACTGTCCGGATGGCGTTCGCGGCCGTGGCCTCCGCACTCTCCTCTTCTGCTTCTTCTGCCTAACATTCTTCCGTTCCCCAGGTGACAGCTAGGAAGCTCGCCTCCAATCGATCCGCATCGAGCTTCCTGATCGCCCATCGTCCCAGCTTCTTTGGAGCAGTGACCACTTCGGTCCCACGGTCCAACTTGAAGGTGATGTACCTGTGGTCACTCCCTGACTCCTCATCCAGCGCGGACCAGCCCTTGATCCAGCGGGCCAGCCCGACTAACGCGAAGGTGACATCTAGGACCGGCCCCACGCCCTGATGAAAGCGGGTGGGAGTGCCGCCCGTGTTCATCGGAACAAGGTTGTGCCGGGCAGCAAGCTCCCCCAGGGTATATCCTCGAGTGTCTGTCCGGCCGGCGTGCCATTCCTCTCATTTGGCGTTGAAATCGCCGGCAACGATGACTCTCGTCGTATTTCTCGCGATGCTGTCCTCGAAACAGGCGAGGTAGGCCTCGAACTCCTCCAGTCTCCTGATTGGGAGAAGTAGCAGCTGTATACGGTGATATCGCCAACCTGTACAGCTACGTACCCCTCCCCTTCCTCTACCTCGCCTAGAGCTATCAAAAAAAAAACACGAATTTTTGGCCAATTTGAAGGTGATTTAGGGGGAAAATATTACATCTTTGGAAAATCTGATGGTGGAACCGGAATCAAGAAGCTACCATGTAAAATCAAAGAATCCTAGAGTCAAACATTTTTTGTTACATGATGTTGTATCACCACGCCCACGAAACCATTTCGACGCATAAAATCGACGTCAAATGTTGTCAAATTGACTTCAGTTTGACATTGGTACTTTTGACAGTCGGTCGATTTTCATAATAATTTGACTCGTTTTCGACGTAAAATCTACAGATAAATCGACGTAATTGTCACTTACTAGTCAATTCAGTAACGTCCTTTTTACAAAAAAAATAAATTAAATAAATAAAAATATAGACGTCGAATGTAATTAGTACAACTTATCAACCTAAGTCGACATGAAATCGACGTCATTTTTATGCACAGATAGATGTGTACTTTATGATTCTTTCCTTTGTCACCAAATGAATGTCAAATTTTGCAAAATAATAGCAGCTTTCATTCCTGAGTTTGACGTCTTTTGAACATTCATAGTTTGACAGTATGGAGATTATGACCTTTTTTGATGGTGAATTTAATGTCGATTTGAAACATCAATTTCAGAGTCGATCCAAATAATCAATTTTAAAGTTATTTGAAACATTAGTTTTGACCCAGGTTCGAAACAATATTTCAACGATTTAAACATCAATTTCGACGTCGATGTCAAATTCTTGTGCGTAGAGTGAATATATACTTTATATTCATAGATGAAGTTGTGCATAGAGAAGTATACAGGTAGGAAAGAAAACACTGAGTTTGCAGTTTGTTGGGTGAACACTGAACAACATCACAGAGTAGTTCTGTACTTTGGATTTGACTCGACAAAATCCTCTATCTCCCTTCGGGAGAAAACCAAGTATTACGAGTAGGTATCTTCTAGTAGGGGATTCTTATCATACACATAGATTTTGAATAATCATTAGAAATGACCATTAAAATGCCGTCAAACATGTCAATCTGACGAAAATTTTGACTATCAAATCGACATTGATTTGACGGTCATGTTTCCTATCAAATCAATATCCTGATCACCGACGGAACACATTCATTTTGACATCAGTCTGACTGCTAATGAATTTTTGCTATTTTTCAAGTTGATAGTGTTTCAGCTTGAAAAATCGACGTTGATTTATCGTCGAAAAAGGCTGAAATCGACGTCTAAATTAATTTGTGTCGAAATGGTTGTGCATTGTCCAAACATATCCACTGATACGTGTAAATGTCATAAAACACCTTCTAGGTTTGCAAAAAACTTTATTTCTGACCCGTCTTCACAAAGCAAGCTGAAATCGGAAAAATTTATCTTGATATTTTGAACTTTTTCCTATCTCAAAAATTACGAAGATATGGAAGCTCAAAGTCTGAATTGTGAAAGTCAACTTTTTGAAAAAACCGCGTTTAATGACGCAGCTCGTCAAGACCACGCGAGTAGACTATAATATTGAAAGGTTTTCTAGACTGTTATCACATTATTTAATGCATTCTAGAGGCATGTCGAAAGCATTTTATAACCAAAATCAAAATCACACAAAATCTCTGTAAAATGTGTTTCCGACTTTGGCTTGTTTTTTCTAGCTCGGGTCACATTTTATCATGGGAGAGAAAAATATCAAAATGTTGCGGAAGCGTATTTTGTTTCTCAGTAGGCAACACTATCGGTCTTTGAACTTGCACCGTGAGTCAGGGAAGCAGCGGCATGAGCTCATTTTACGTTTCAATTTGCTCTGAAATCAGTGCCCCCAATTGCAAGAAAAATTTTATGCGCATTGTTAGGCCATGTGCACTCCTAGGCAGCAAGCAATATGTTCCAGTCGAAAAGAGTTCTAGTCTTTAGATAGAATTTGAATTTTTTTATAATTGTTTCACTGACATGAACAAACTTTTAATTCGGCGTCGGGAGATGAGCTTAAAAATATTTGCTAATTGAGCTAAACCCCCTCAAAACTGTACAAAAATGCTAACCTGGGTCGTCTTGCGTTAGCTTTCGGAGGGGGAAAGGGTTTCCCGTACACCGAGATTTGAATAATAATACCTGAAATTTATAATAGCCGCTTTAATGACATTTTTGGGCGCTATACTTTTCCACGCCGAATAAACTTTAGGGTTCAGACTAGATCCGTTAATACAGGTCGAATCGTTAAACGATGAGGATAACACGCCGCACTATTAATAATATCACGTATACCTTTCAAGTTGCAATAACCATTAATCAAAGTTTAAGCTTTCCTTAATGATTCCCTAATTTTATAACAACCTCTATATACTTTAAACCTAATGATACAGTGAAATACGATAGGTATTTCGCCTTCATTAACTGTAACATGCATTTCATTCTATTCGAGTGCTACTTTTCCCTTTTCATTTTACGTTCTAGACATTTTCATTATAACTTGGGCAGAATAATTACGCGTGAAACTACAAATTCGACGGCGTCGAGGCTTATATCATCAGCTGCAAAGTTTCAGAATTCGATTCGTCGCCTAACTTGGATATTTTTTGGCTTATAATAAATTAATTGAAAAGTTGGTGACAGAATAACTCATAAACGAACATAGCAGATGAGTAATTTATCAGGGACCATCAAATTTGTCATATCTAATGACATTAGTATAACTTTTTGATGATTATCTGATTTCTAAACTGGCTTCAAGTAGTTACAAAGACGTACCGAAACGATTTTCTTTGGGGAGGAATGAATTTTTGTCAACTGACGAACACGTTTTTGAAATTGACAAATAAAAGAAGAAGAAAAAAGAAAACAGATCTGCCCTTTTGAAATTCAGCCAACCAAGAGTCAAGTTTACTTAATTTGACAACTCTGGAAAATGTTTGGAAGACGCTTCCCACATCCCCATTGGGACATCTTTGCATAGTAACTTGAAACTAGGGCTCTGATGATAATAATATACGCTGCTAACTAGTTGCATATACTTACTGGTACAGAACGTGAAAATACTTTTAAACAAATCTTTCTAACTTACTGGATTTTCAACTGGATACCATTTTTGAAATTTTTTAAGCATTCATTCCATAAAATTCGATATTTTCTTTAAGGCGCCGGGCACAGTTTTTAGGAACAGATGAGGTTCTCTGATACTCTTTCAAGAATCATAAGACTCTACAAGACGTGTTAATGAGTTTTTAGAGCTCTTCCCTGCGACTCTACCAAATTTGTTTACGACTTTTAAAATTCTTCCAAACTTGCTTAAGACTGGCTGAAATCGTTAAAGACTTGTTGTAACTCCTCCATGAACTGCGGTACTCAAATTACCGCTACTGCTTCCAGAGCGAGCGGTACTGTGGTACTCAAATTACCGCTACCACTTCCAATGCGAGCGGTACTGCGGTACTCAAATTACCGCTACCGCTTCCAATGCGAGCGGTACTGCGGTACTCAAATTACCGCTACCGCTTCCAATGCGAGCGGTATTGCGGTACTCAATTTACCGCTACAGCTTCTGAATCGAGCGGTACTGCGGTACTCAAATTACCGCTACCGCTTCCAATGCGAGTGGTACTGCGGTACTCAAATCACCGCATCAGCTTCCCAAGCGAGCGGTACTGCGGTACTTAAATTACCGCTACCGCTTCCGAAGCGAGCGGTATCGCGGTACTTTGAAAAATTTCAAATATTGAGTACCGGTTTAGCTCTCTTACTTGGAATAAATTTTCAGCCAGCCAGCCAGCCCAAATAGCGCGATTTTCGCAACGCTATTCTCGTGACGCTAAGAAGTAACGCTCTTTTCCGTGGTTTGCATAAGTAAAGACATAAAAATGTCAAAACGTGATCTGGCCAGCCTCAATGTAAACAGGGCAACCGGAAGCGATGGAATTGAAAATAGATTTTTTAAACTATTTGCGGACGAAATTACCCCTTTACTCGAGAAAATGTTCAATAGCATTATGAAAAAAGAAACAATCCTGATCAATGGCGTCTCTCAGAGATTATCCTCTTATTCAAAAAAGGAGATTAAGAACGATATCAGCAACTATCGCTCTATCAGCCTAACATTTCGAAAATGTTTGCAAAAATTCTAAAAAACAGAATGTACAATCAATCAGGAAGGTCGCAAAGTCTAGAACAACCGAGCTTTGGAAAGGGTAGATCGACTATTGGGACTGCGCAAATTGTAGAAGCGCTGGCGTCGAATAGGTATTTTCTGATAAGCAAACAGTGATCGTATTCACTCACCGTTCGCTTATCAATTACTCGGCGTTGTAGTTGTAGTTGTTGTTGTTAGCACAGTTCGAATAGACCAAATCTCTATTATCAATCAACTAATCGAAAAAAAACATTGAATACCGTATCCCCTTATTTATACCATTCATAGATTTCCAAAAAGCTTTCGATTCAGTATACTTAGACTACCTATCGAAAGCACTGGCATACCCTCTAGAATTATAAACGTATTGAAAAATATGTACAAAAACACAGAGGGGAGGGCTAGACTGAACAACGTGGGATCAAAATTCAGCATAAAAAAGGGAGTGAAACAGGGCGATCCACTCTCCCCGAATCTACTTAATAGCGTCCTGGAAGAAATATTTTAGGAACCAAACTGGGAGGAAAGAGGTATCAAGATAGACGGCGAATGGTTAACCAATCTTCGCTTTGCAGACGATGTGGCTCTCATTTCACAAAACGCGGACAATTTCCAAAACATGGCAAAAGAACTACGCAATAAAACTGAAAATGCAGGTCGGCACATCAACACAAACAAAACCGTGCTCATCTCAAACCAGAGCGAGAACCCACAGCTGGTAATGGAGGGCTCAAAAATAGCAAACGTGGAGGAGGCAATATACCTGGGTCAAATAGTCTCGTTTGAAAACAGTCTAAACAAAGTAATAAGCAGAAGGAGGATGAATGCGTGGAAGAACTACTGAAGCGTAAAAAGAATCTTTAAAGGCAAAATGGCTTCGATAGTTGCATTCTTCCGGTTCTCACCTACGGAGCGCAAACGTGGGCGATCACGGAGAGGCAACTATTAAGGCTGGCGAGAACACAAATAGCGATGAAAAAATCAATGATCGGTGTTAAAAAGTCAGACGAGACAAGAAACACAGGTCAGAGCCAGAACAAAAATGACTGATCGTCGTTTCGTGGTTCAGAGTATGCCGGCCACGTAGCCAGAAGGAAAGAAGGGAGGTGGGAAAAAAGAATCTTGGAATGGGTCCCCAGGAACAGGAAAAGGAAGGTGGGAAGGCCAAAGATAAGATGGGAGGGAGAAATCGTAAGCAAAGGGGTATAGCGTGGAAAAAGGATGCTCTGGACAGGGCGCGCTGGAAGCGGGGAGGTCTATACCCAATCTTGGGCGCATTAAACTTAAGAAACACATATTATAGTAGTCGTAAGTATAATAAATAAAGGCTATTATTGTTATTATTATTATTAATATATTAAGTATACTTTCAATGCTCTAACATACTATGTTTTTATTTGTTTCAGGTGAGTGTCGATTACTTGATGATATCTGGAGTAATGTTGCGAAACTTACAATGTATTTGTAAGTACCTAGCAATAGAAGTATCTTCTTGAGGCATTTTACGTGCATTTTCTTCTCTTGTGGTTTTTAAACAAAGTGTTTCCGATAAATAATTTACCTACATTCTACACAATATTCTATGAACATCGCCCCTCTTTCATTTCGCTCTCCTAAATCATGCTCTCCACATCTGCTCTGGCGTTCCAATCTCCCATAGTAATTAAATCTTCTTTTCCTTTCAACTTGCTTCATATTTCATCAGTTTCATCATACATTTTTTCTACGTCTTCTTCACTATAAATTCCTGCAGGCATATAAATTTGGACTATCACTAAAGATACTGAGTTTGCTGAAATTTTCACCATTAATATTCTCTCAATATGTTGGCGGGTATAACTTTGCACTCTATTCCCTGTAGGCTGCAGTCTTATTCAGAATAATGCCTAGGCTTGCTTGCTCTCTTTTCGCCGCTGTATTAATTATTCGATACTCGCCCGTCCAAAAATCATTATCTTCTGACCATCTCATACTTCACTAATTCCTATTATATCTAGTTTTAATCTTTTCATCTCCTTTATTTATTTACTTATTTATTTATTTTATTTTAGCAGTATATAAGTGTTTATTATACTACTTATTTCATTTCCCGGACGGATGAGATTGGCGCGGCGAGTTTGAGCCAACATTAGAACCTACAAGTATATTTACCAACTATTGCGACGCCTTGCACCACGGCCAGTGAGTCCCTTCCCCTCCGTCTTTTCGTTTGCCACACACACAGCCCAGCTTTGGGCAAATGCCTCCCCTTTCTTTTTCCAAAACTCTCTATCATGGGTACTTCTTCTTCACTTCGTTCCTAGAGTTTTGTCGAGCTCATCCCTCCAGCGGGTAATGGGTCTCCCTCTTCCCCTCCTGTAGTTACGTGGGGTCTACTCTTCCACCTTCTTCTCCCATCTGCCATCTCTTCCCCTCCAAACGTGACCTGCATATTTCCACTTGTGGCTTTTAACTACCCCCCCCCCATGTCCCGCAGCTTTGTTTTTGCCCTAATTTCCGAAAGCTTTACCCTATATTTTTTCTTTATGTTCAACATACTGCGTTTCATAGCGGTTTGTGTAGTACGCAGCCTGTTTACACTACCCTTGGTTAGCGCCCAAGTTTGGGCCCCATATCTTAACACCGGTTGTATACAGCTCTGCCAGGCCTCCGTCTTAGTCTTCACTGAAAGTTTACTTTTGAAGACTTCTTTTAACTTCCAGTAATTGCTCCACCCGCTCTTGATCCTGTTAGACAGAACTATATATCCCAAGCGTTTCGAATGGATATTGTTTGGCCGAGATATCTTGTTTTGCACTCCCCCATGTGATCTTTTCGTTTGTTTGCTATCATGATAGATTCCTCTTGGGCGTTTTAGAGTAGGGTGGTCTTTTTTGTGTTGACCTCAAGACCGGCCACCTTACATGCAACTATAAATTCTTCTGCCATCTCTATCAGGTCTTTCGGATTATCTGCTATTAGGGAAACATCATCCGCAAATCTCAAGTAGCTGAGGAATTTGCCGTAGATTTTTAGTCCCTCATTATCCCACTCAAGCCGTCTCATGGCCTCTTCCAACGCACTGTTAAATAGATTTGGAGAGAGGGGATCACCCTGGCGAACTCCTCTTTCCACTCTGAAGTATCTACCTTTCACATTAGTTTTGACGTAAGCTGTTGCTCCTTCATACTCGTATTATATTTTTAATAACTTTGATTTCTTTCTTATGTATGCTTTGAGCCAAGAGTGCTGCTAGAGATACTTATGTTTAGAATCAAATGCTTTCGAAAAGTCTTTTAGGAGCACGTAGATCGGGATCTTATATTCTATTGCTTTTTCGATTATTTGGTTCATGATAATGATTTGGTTCTTTCTGAACCCAGCCTGTTCCTTTGCCTGGTTATAGTCCAACTGAGAGTACAGCCTTTCCTTGATAATTTTCATAAAGATTTTTCCAATGTTAGAAGTACGTAAGGCTTATCGGTCTGTAGTTTCGAATATCCTCTTTACTACCTTTTTTAAATAAAATTATTATTTCTGCTTTCTTCCACTGATTTGGGATGGTTGTTGTGGCCAAAATCTTGTTGAACAATTTTGTCGTCGTTGGTGTTATTTCATCCCCAAAGAGCTTGAGTGTACGATTTTCAACACCATCCGAGCCCACTGCCTTGCTTACTTTTAAGGACTTGATTGCTTTTTCCACCTCGCTACACAATATTTCTGGAAAGTCTTCGTCCACATCCTTTAATTCCGGTCAATCCTCTTCTTCCTGATATTTGTATAGGTTTTCGTAGAAGTGTGTTACTACACCTATACAATTTCCTTACGCTCGTACACTTTCTCTCCGGCTTCGTTTATCGTGCAGGGAATGAGTTTTTTATGTGGATATAGCTCCTTCTTGACTTTTTTGATTGAACTGCTCTCCGTTAATATTTTCTCAATTTTTTTGGCGTTGTAGTCACGTACATCCTTCTTGATTTTCGCTCTTACTTTTTTCCTTAAAAGTAGTAGCTCAATCCTTTCTTTCAACGTCCTTAATTCCTTTTTTTCCAACATATTTCTCTTCTCCAACAACTTCTTCGTTTCCGCCTTTAATTTGTCATTTATAAGAACTTCGGAGCTATCCTTGCCAAACTTTCCACTGATTTCTTTTATTGCCTTTTCAAGTTTATCATATAATTCCTGCATACTGAACTCGTCCCAAGTACCTTGTATTTCCCTCATACTCTCTAGCATCGCGGCTCTACCCTCATTCATCATCCACACTGGAATCTCTTTTCTTCCTTGATTTCCTCTGTTCCTATTCTTGAATCTCACTCTCCTTGGGAAGCTGAAGGTGCTTCTGCATATTCGATGGTCTGAGCTAAAGCGGAAACCCGGCAGAGTCGATACGTTCTCGACTACTGTTTAATCGCTTACCAAAAGGTAGTCAATTTCATTTTTATATTTGCAGCCCGGCGATTGTCAGGTCCATTTTAGTTTTTTTGTTTTTTGGGAAAAAGGTATTCGCAATCTTCAAGTTGTTTCTCACACAAAAGTCAATTAATTTTTCTCCATTTTGGTTCCTAGTCCCCAAACCACAGTCGCCAATATTTTCCGTTATGCTTTGGTGGCCTCCGATGATAGCGTTCCAGTGCCTAAAACCACGTTATAATATTATTTTTGACAAATAAGTGTTTCCTGTGGTTTTTCATAGAATTCTTCCACTTCACACTCCTTAGAGTTTAACACTAAAGTGTACACCGCCACCACCAAAGCCCTCACTTTTTTGCCCAGTTGCAATTTTAGAAGACGTATTCTCTCCGATACTCCCTTAATTACAACCACATTTTCCATGAACTCTTTTTTAATATAAAATCCCACCCCCTGTAACCCTTTGTTTGTTCGTAGTGATAGAAGAAGTGTCCTTGTTTCTTATTGATTAGGTTTTCCCCATTTTTCCTAACTTCTGAGAGGGCAGTTGTATCCCATTTTATTTTCTCAATGTTATTTTCAAATTCCAGAATTCTGTCGCTGGTCACCAGTCCTCTGCAATTAGAATACAAAAGGTATAATATTGTTTTGCTTTTTGTGTTATCCGAAAAGATGATTTTGTTTTTTGTTTCTCTATTTTTTTTCACGCGGGGATTGGCTTCCAGCGTGTACACATCCGATTTTTGGCTATGCGCCCCCTTCCCCCCTTTTCGCCAAAGGCTTGAGTATTTTGAGGGGGTTGTGCAGCTTACTCCCCCCGCAGCAGCTGCAAACTGTACTGGGGAGAGGATGCAGCTCCGAAGAGACTTACCTGCCGTGGTGCTTACATTCCGTCACTGCGCTGTCCCTGAATGGACTGCCATCCGCGTCCTTCCTGAAACTGTCGAGAGTAGTCTGCAACTACGATACATTGCTCCACGAATTATTTCGCGCCCTCGGGCTTCCTTGTCCTGTGGTGACGTGCATCTTCTTGACGTTCTTGACGCAGCTTTTGGAGGCAGGTTGTGACTCTCCTGGACTACGCTCGTCCAGATTCCTCTTCGTTGAACTAGTAGTCTTGCTCGCGCTGGAAGGTGTGGAAGTCGCAGTCGGTCGGTGTCTTGGCTCTAAACTCATTAAAGTCGTTGCTGCATTTAATCTTCTTCGCCGGTACTCCTTCCTTCTCCCTTACGTTCACCTCTCCTTCGCTTGTCCATACAAATTGGATGCGTTTTTCGCTTCTTAGTTTTTTTGCCTCCATCATTAGTGACTTTGTGCTACTCAGTAAGTTCTCACTGAGGTAAACTGGGGCAGCACTGATGCTGAAGTGCTTCTTCTTCACCCGTTTGATCATTTATGATTTAGTCTCGTTGTTTAGAAATTTGACGATAATGTTGGCTACTCCCTTTCTAGTGGGCAGTCTACGCGCTGCGCAAATGTCGTATTCAGGTAACGTGATCTTCAGTTCTGTTGCCACGGCTCTCACTATTTCCCTCACACTCTCATCTCTTTTTTTTTTTTTAAGTTTCGTAATTTGCCTACCTCATTCAGTGTCCTTACATTCCATGTCCCTATTATTAATTCTGATTAGTTTCTCACTCGATAGTCTCCGCCTGGCCATTCAAATGAGAGACTTGTTACGTCGTATCTCAAGGTAAGAATTGATGTAGTTTCCCTTTGCTATCATCAGGGTTTATCTGTCAAAGTTTTTCTTCTCCTATGTGGTTTTAGTTTTTTTTTAAGCCCCGCGCTCACCACGCCAAGATAGCATACACAGAGGGGGATTCGTTGATAATTACTCAAAAACGCGTGCAGAGAACCATGCACAGATACTGAGGTTTGAAACAGGAGGCATTTTTCACAGTTGAATTTAGCAGGATTGTCAACTGCGCTGATGTTATCTTTTTTCCCACGAGGTAGCGTTTTACAAGACGATGCTGATACAGTGAAACCCGCAGTTTTCAATTTTTTGGCAGATACAGAGCTCTAGAAATGAACTACTCAAATGTTTTATGAACGTTTCCTGG
The DNA here is from genome assembly GCA_031841125.1 of Acanthococcus lagerstroemiae. Classification (NCBI taxonomy): domain Eukaryota; kingdom Metazoa; phylum Arthropoda; class Insecta; order Hemiptera; family Eriococcidae; genus Acanthococcus; species Acanthococcus lagerstroemiae. Next base: position 34,793,190 of record CM063107.1, read on the forward strand.
ATACAAATCGATTTTATAAGATGTCATCATAAAATATTCCTGTATTTACGCCTTCGTGCCCATAAAAATTCAACGGAGCGTTTCCTATACGTGTGGCGAGGAAGGTACCGAGTCTATTCGAAAATGTCTTAGATGCGCGAGTTTAAATTAATATTGAAGTATCGAATCCCTTTGAGGTTGATACTTGTGCCGATGAAGTCCTCGTAGCATGTACTCGACGCTATCTATCATTAAGGATTCCTTGTGTACAATTTTCTGTTGTATTCCAACGGCGTGTAGCACTATGTGCTGGCGAAGCAGAAGTACCTACCCGCTTTGCATTTGAAAATTTCCGAAGGCACGTTTCGGCTTGCGACGACACTGATTGACACGTTTGCGAAACTGAAGCATTATTTAAATACGTCATGCAACGGTACACATTTGATACCCTTGAACCGATAGTGAATTTTAATCTAGCGAAAATGTTTTCTTTTTTTAATGCCGTTTTATTAACAAAACCGACCATATACCCGGTTATTTGAAATATTTATTCAAAATTATTGTTGTATAAACGTCGTCATTTTACACATGAATGGTAACAGGTGCGGAAATTCACATTAACTCTTTTTCAATGTTTCTTTTTTTTTCTTCATTTTTTCCATTCGTTTATAAAACGATTCGTTAGCTCAGCTTTACATATGTTTATTATTCTATAGTGTTGTCGTTTTCGGAATTTTTCAGTTTCAATATCGGCCTAATGCGTTTATTTCTATCTACTAAACAAATCACAACGAAGAATAAAAATCAATTCAACTAGGTCGAACGAGTTTGAGTTTTCGCCGACGAGTATAACAATATTTATTCGCCGATTGGTTCCGTGTTTCGGGTTTTTGAAATTTTTTTAGATTAACCCATTGAAGCGCTAAATTTTTTTTGTATTTTTTGTCCGAAATTATACACATAGTTGAAACCTTGTCAGCGTGTGAAGCTTTACGTGATTGTAAACATAAAGAATGCCCAGAGTTTTTGCTAGTGAATGTTTAACTGTTTTTTAATTATATGTGTTCGTATTGGACTTGTCACCGTCCCAAGCTGGAATCAGTGTTGCCGTTTCATCAGCATGAATAGTCGCCAAAATGGCATATCAAATCGCCAGAAAATCGCGAAGAATGTGAATTTCTAAAACATAGTGTCGCCAGAAAATCGCTAAGAATGTGAATTTCCAAAAAATAGCTTATTACTAACGGCCATCAGTTTAACACAGCAGAAAGAAAACCAGAGATGTCTTTTCTCTGCGCTAAAATATCAACACTAAAGGTAAAAATGAGGAGTTTTTACGCAAAACGCAGTAAGTGCCATTGACTAGAATTTTCAAAAAATGCAAAAATCTGTTTCACAGCAAAAAATTTGCTCTATCATTATAGTTAACATCTCATTGGGAAGGTAAAGACTAGCGGATCACAAATCCAATGAAAGTTCCTTGCTGAAATCTTCTGTGGAGGTATTATGGGGGGAGAAACATACGTCACTGCGGAATGATTGCGTTTTGCGCAATTAAAATAATAATAATAATGATATTAAAAAAAATAAAATAAAATAAAAATAAAAATAGGTAGGGCACCTAGAAGACCCAGGCATAGCCATACGCCATTTTTAGTCGTAGAAAGTCCGTATAGTGAATCTAGTACCGCTTCGCTAGTGGCAACCGGCAAGTTCCGCGTAGTAAATTCCGAATCATGGAGCACGGAGACTGAATATGGCGTTCGTCCATACTCGGGTGCACTCGCGAGTGGTTCCAAGTGCCTTATTATAGGTGGCGCACTGAAATGATAGCTCATGACCTCCCCTCTCACGGCAGGCATACGGCTTGGTCTCTAGATATGTTCACGGTGTATTCAGTCTATGTTTCTACCGACAGTCTATGGAAATGCATGGATTGACTGCGTTTTAACATTCATTTTAGTATTTTTACTGCGTTTTGCAACAAAACTTTTTTTTTATTTATTATATATTTTTTATTACTTTTTACAAAGATTAACATCTTAGGTGGAGGCGGGATTGACGCATGTCTTAGCCCAGTTCCTCGCACCAAGTTATTACGGTTAATATTAATTGCTTAATTATCTAGTCTATAAATGAAATTAATTAGTTCTTATTTTGATTAATCTTAACTATTATACTCTGGTTTTATTTTCATAACCTGATTTTCGAGAGCATATTACAGGCTGTGGAAGTGGTTTTTCGTGCAAACTAACTAGTGCACTCGATTCCTCGTTGAAAATCGCATAAGAATCAACTTTTAACTCAGAAGGGACCCAGATGGCGCTTATTGCGTTTTGCATAAAAGCTCCTCAAATAACAAGGAATACAAAACATGAATGAAAAAACGGGTGACGATCAAGTAATAAAAGTAGCCTGCAATTTTCAATAACTAGTTTCATGACTTCAGTTTAGTCTATAACCCAACTAAAACTGAGATTTAAAACCATCAGTGAAAAAGCAAAGCAAACTTAATAATATAATTTAGTCACAAATTCACAATTTCAAGGTACTAGTTTTGCACCTCCACTTTTAAAGTAAAGAGAAATGCCATAAAACAAAGTCAGTGTTAGCACCTCTAATAGAAAACAAATGAAAAAAAAGTGAACATTAATAAGTAAATGACAGTATACAAAATTTTTTAAATCACAAATTTAATAACTTTGGTTCTGTTTCTAGTATAGCACGTTACTTTACACTAAAATCAACATAATGGAAAAAAATGAATGCGACTTCATTATATATCCAACAGAAAAGCGCATCACTCAAAAAATTAACAATTGGACATTAAAAAAGTAACTTTATGAGTAATAAAAAGGATAAGTAATATTAATCGAGATCAAGAAAGTATGAGGAATCAAACTCGTCCACCACAACACCACTTTCATCAACTTCACAATCTGCTTCTACACTACTTCTATTCCAGTAATTTCCTTTCGCAATTTGAAGTAAGCACTTGTTGGGTATTTTTGTCGCATATTCGTAACAACATGTGTTGTTCCTACAATGACCAAACCAAATGCTGAGTAACGCTGACAGAGTTTCTAATCCCATCCGGTTCCTCAGGTTTGATTTAATTACATTCATCTGACTGAATAGACGTTCGACTTCTCCATTTGAATGGGTTCTTGATAGTATGGTAGATTCAGTCTACTCAGTTTGTCGCGAAACTCGAGCTATCCGGCCCGGTTGGTCCGCGGAGTAGGCGATTCGGCCGGGCAGTTCCGAAGGGACTGGAACGCCTCGTGGTTGGCCGAGGACCGTGCCTCGTCGCGAGTCGACATTTTTATTTAGAGTTCGGGAACGACCGAAATAGGGGCGATCAAGTGCGCGGCACCAAAATAAAACAAAGATTTGCGAAAAATGATTACGATGTACTAACAATTAGGGTGCAACCGACACCAAAATAGTAAAATCAGAAACTTTGATAGATTACAGTATGTACAGATTTTTACACATTTATAATATGGCAAAAATTAGGAAACGCGGAACGCTCTGGGGGTACGAAAAAATAGGTTCGTGAATCTATGTCAAATGTGGCGGTACGGCGGCGCGACGGTTCGCGGTGTTATAACGGCGGTACAGGTCAGTTGTGACCGTGCGGCCTAACTAATTCACTTATTCGCAATTCTGACTGGAGCCGACGGGAGATGGAAGTGAGGAGTCGACGAGAAGATAGCCTAGGACTAATCCTTTTGACTTCCGTCGGGTCCACAAGAACTCGATCGTAGTCCGATACGGGTGAAATCGCAACCTGGCGGGCACGGCACCACCCAGGTACGCGACTTAGCTCGATCGCGGGTGTTAGCCGACTTTGACTTGGTCGTGCCGGTGAGACACGATCGTAGTTGGATGCGAGTGAAGTCGCAACCTGGTGGGCACGGCACTACCCAGGTACGCGACTTAGCTCGATTGTAGGTGTTAGCAGGCTTGACTTCGGTCGTGCCGGTAAGACACGATCGTAGTTTGATGGGAGTGAAATTAAAACCTGGCGGGCACGGCACCACCCAAGTACGCGATGTAACTCGATCGCAGGAGGTTAAAATCCTGGTTACTTAGCCGTAGGCCAGAGAAGGCGCAGCGGCGCGACAGCAGGAGAAGCGGAAAAATAGGCTAGTGGAAGCAGAGAGGTTTCTTAGGGCGTGTAGCGAGAAGCTACGAAGTAGGAGTTTAGGCTGGAGAAGCAGATAGTTTTTTAGGCTGGAGAAAGTAGGCGAGAAGTGAGTGCGGATCGACTGGCTTCGAGCGAACTGCCAGACGAGTGTGTCAAATGAGGGTGGAAACAGAGAATTTATTGGGATGCACGGCGTCTTTTCAGGTCGCAGTATCTGGAGGATTCGATAGAAAAAGTGGAACGCTTAGGAATGTGGTTTCAGCTTGACTACCGAATTCGTCAATATCGGGAAAAAGAGACCGAAAAGACAGAGAGAAAACCGGGGCTAATGGCCAAGGGATAATAGGTAGCCGGTCGTGCGATCTTCGCATCTTCGGATGTTTGAACTGGTTTCGGAGGAAAGCGAGAACGGGAGGGATGCAGTTGATACAGATTCGCGAGGGTGAATATTTAAAATTAGGCCGCGCGTTCTACCTGCGGAGATATTCGGACAGTTCGTTTGCAAAATGAGAAATTTAGGACGACAAAGTATGTCGTCATTATAAGTTGTACCATTTACAGAAGTTTTAAATGAACTGGTGCAGTATAGCACAGTTTATATCTATTTTCCCAGAAAAATAATTTTCAGACTAAGGGCAGTTTGGAAACCGTATCTTCAATTGAAATTGTAATGTTTAGGTTCAATTTGAAAAATTAGCTCTGGTAACGCGCATTCGCTACGATAAAGGTTTTTTTTTGCTATGATTACAAAAATTTTACGATAAAACACAAACCCAAAGAAAATAGTGCAAAAGTTTTTCCCCTCTCAATTTTTAATATTATTACGAAATTTTCCTTGGAGTAAACGAAGTGGCCAGAAAGCGCCATTCTTGGCCCCTCTGGATTGTAAATCTATTACGTTCTACGAATCGGAATATTAAAAACAATGAAAATTCAAAAATTACAATTTTCCTTGTGAAGCATTGTATTTAACTAAATTTTCAAACTCGAAAACTAAAATAAGTAGGAGTGAGGCCAAGAAGTATTTTTGAAGGTCCAGGAAAGATGGAATGGTTTACTGCGAAAATGTGCGGCTAGATCCAAAGGACAGTTTTTATGGAAAGTAGAAAAATATATATAAATTATGTACTTAGTTCTTAAGCGAAATCGATTTTATGAACACCCTTTCAAAAGATTATGATTTTTTTTCTCCAAAAGTTGCTTTTACTGTTTTTTATTACGCGAGACGTTCCAACATTAATGCCCGTCTTTTTTATAACTCAGTATTGCCACAACGGAAATGTTGGAAATACTGAGGAATTATAGTATTTCAGTACTTTCTTACCCTGCCCTGAGTTGGGGTCTGGTTAGCCGAGTGGATAGCGCGCTGGTCTCAGAATCTGGAGGTCCCGGGTTCGAGCCCACGTAGCAACTCGCTACATTTCGACCAAGGCCGGCTTTTCGGCAAGAAGCGAAGTGGCCAAAAACAGCCCTAACAGTCTCCCTGACGTCTCTGAGGTAATGCTCAAAAGGGCGGATTCTAGGGCTTGGGTTGAGAGTAAAATTAGAAAAGAGACCCAGCCCTGGTGTTGTGTGAGACGTATGGTCATGGCTGCATTAATGAATCAACTGTTCGCCATTGGATTTGCGCTTTTCCTTAAAAGCGCAATCTTTGATAGAAGACGAGGACAGAAATGGTCGACCTTGCAATAACGCCCCCCCCCCTAAAAAAAAAGATTCGTACCCAAAATCTACTCATTGAACACCATCGCTACACTACAGATGAGCTTTCAGGGACAAATTTGGCGCAAAAGATTGGGGTTATACCAGAAAATTATCCTGTTTTACAATAATGTGAGGCCACAATCGACAAATGTGAGACGAGTAGTTTTGCAGCAAGTGGACCAATTTTGATCATCCCTCGTACTGCGTTGGACTGGCGCCCAGCGAGTTTCACTTGTTCCCACCCCTGAATAGCCATCTGCGTGGAAAGAAGTTCACCAGCGATGCTTTCCAGAAGGCTAAAGTCAATTTCTTCCTCAAGGGCCGAACTACAGAATTTTATGCTAAGGGTATAAATAAGCTCCTCTTACGCTACCAGAAATGTAAAAAGCTGGAAGGTGATTAAGTAGAAAAGTAGCTGTACTCAAATACCATCTGTAAATTAATCCTTATGTCGATTCGATCAATTTTGTGAGTCATGACAAACCGGTACTAATTTTGGAACGTACTTCGTATTGCTAAAAATTTTCATCAGTCTATCTATTAGCAATGCTGAAAAAATTTCCCGACAATATTTTACATAATTCCTTTAAATGTCTGCATTTTGCCCCTTCGAATTTAAGAGCATGCAAACATATCTACACATTGTCAGGATGAGTTGCCTACTCACCTATTCACGGACGAGAGGGAGGGGTCACGTACTGAGACACCCTGGTTATTTTCAAATACATAATCAATTATTTTGGTGCCATTAGCTTAGGCGCGGATCCAGATGACCATTTTAGGGAGAGAAATGGCAGAAGGAAAAGCACGCCTAGGCGTTGAAATTTTTTGCTGCCCCTTCCCCACAGATTTCCCCTCCCCCGCAGATTTTTCCTCCTACCCCAACAAATTTATTGTTTTCGTTTTTTTGTGGAGGAAGAGGGGAACCCCCCCCCCCCCGGGAGCCACGCCTGCGTTAGCTGCGCTTGATTTTTAAGACTGGTCGTTCTAGGAAAAAAAAGTCTCAAATGTGTGATACTTCCCGGAACATTCTGAAGCTATAAAATTGGTTGTGGCTGCGCGTTGCCCGTTCGCCGCTGCACCTTGACGCCGCCGTATGCGTCGCCGAAGCAGCTGGCCGTAATTCTGCCCTCGAGCCTGCCGTACCCAGTGCTCCCGATCGCTGCGGTGCACATAATACACGAGTTAAAAGTTTGTCGACTTTTACAGCCGTTTAATTTAAACGGTAGACCTATTTGATGGCGAACAGTGGCCGTAAACTGGAAATCACTCGAATAAAGTCCGCACGCTGATCAACACTCCGACGCAAACCACAAAACGTAAATTCCCCCAACTTTTCGCTCAATTTATTTCGCGACGGAACGAAAAACTGGTTAAGTTTAACATTTACCGCTGTTTATACATTCCGGTAATTAAAATTACGCGGCGACGTGAACTCTGCACAGCTCTCGATATCGTGCTCGACCGAAGAGACGGTACCGGTGAATCGACCAATTTTATCTCCGCAGTTTTTCATACGCCATTAGCTTAAAGGAAATTGCCATTTAAACGCTGAGAAAGTTACTTCACTCCGAAGATGATACCGAATAATAGCCGGCGATAAGGCATATCACAACGTCTGTCTATTTCTGCGTATTTAAACATTTGCGTTTTAACAGCCCTCCCATAAAAGCTTTAACTATTTTACATATTCGAACTGCGAGAACATTAAACGCCAGTCTCGACGAGAAATTACGACGGATACGTCTTCGCGCGGCCAAAATCGAATTAGGTATCTTAAATTTTCCAAATATTATTAGAGCGTTTCACCGAGACGGTTGCGAGAGGCGGGGGGAGGAGGAGGCTACGTGCGCCGTATAATAAACCGAATCAGAAAGTCGAGTGCTTAAAAAGGATGAACACGGTCGCCTAATGAAGTCGCACAGCCGAAAATTAATAAACAAATTTATTCAAATTTATAGGTTGGGGTATTTCGGGAAAATATGTATAGTCGGCAGATATGACAAGGAGAAGTTACGCAGCTGGTGCGCTTTAGTCGGCCGTTGGCATTGATAGCGGGCAGAGTCATGTGGCAGAAAACTGAAGGCGAAATTGGATCTGAGAAACGAACACCCCAAGATGAAAACATCTGCTCTGGGTGTGAGATAACGAGGCTGAAAAACCAATTTATTCAATTTTGATGTTCAGTCAGTGGTGGCGAAAGGTATTTCCGCTAGGGGTTTGGAAAATGAAGAAACAAACAACAAGTATGCTGTCTGATCATTCAGATAAAACAGACTGTTTTATAATATACGAATGTTCCCGGATTATTCATGATTACTCACAAAAGACTAAAAAGGGCGGGGTGGCAAAATACGTACTTCTGCTGGAAGATTGTTTAAAGTGATATGTGATGGTATGCGCTCAAGCATTTATTACTGGCCCCTAAATGCTCAAAAATGCACCAAGAAAAAGAATCCATTAGAATTTAGGCTATTCCATATCAATTTGACCAAGCGTGACCCTTGGCCCCTTTGAATTTGATCAAACTGGCAGGGAATGTTTGAGAATGCTTATGAAACTATTTGACAAAAAAATTATTAATTCGGTGATCAAAACTGAGCTGTAGTCATTTTTGAACAGTCTTACCTCACATTTTGAGCATAAAACTTGGCAACGGAGCATTGCCAAAAAATTCGCACACTGAATTCAAATTCACTGACCGAAATTGAATAAGTAGGAATAAGTGATAAACTAATCCACTTTTTTTCTGAAATTTATCCATATTATACGTCAGAAGAAAATTTATCGAAATTCCCAAATTATGTAATGGAGACTACCTGACCAATTCTTCAAACACTTTTTGGGACAATATGCACCAAAAATTTTGTCTAATTTGAAGAAAATTGAGGCTTACACAGCCAACTGAGTTGTACATCATCGTCATGTCCTTTTTTTAATAAAAAGTTGTTTGGAAAGTTTCACGGAGCTACATGTAGATAATTTTTTTAAACCAATACCCAAGTTATTGAGTGTATCTCGGTAGTGGGATACCACCGTCGAATCTGAACAACGGGTTTGAGTAAATTTGCCAAAATAAAGTGGAAATATGTGATCAACGCAAGTTTTCTTTCATTTTAGGGTTTTAAAATATTTCCCTGTTAGTGTTTTTTTTTCTCCTACAAAATAATAATTATATGTTATCCAACCATTACCGAGGATGAGTTAGGTATACCAATATTAGGCACTGACATTGGAACGAAGGAGGGGGTATACAGTACAGAATATCACTAGTACCACCCGACCATCCCCACTACTACCAACAACAAAAAATTGATAAATTGAAAACTATTTAGCTTTTATTCAGCAAGTTTATAAAAAGACCTATTGACTGATTTCAGAAACAGGATTTACAAAATTTTGGGAGAGTCACCAGATTTTTTCAATATTTGTTCTTTTTAACCTCCCTTTTGAAAAACAATACATTTTTCTTCCCTTGCTTATTAGTTTGAATCTAAAATTGTTACTCCTCCTCCATCATCCCTGAAAAAAAAAAACTCCGATGTCAGCGGTATAAGTCGGGCCTAAACTGTATAGTATAAATGTAATGATGTAATTTGTATTTGTCAATACATATTATTATGTATAAATTCTAATCTTTATACTGTACTCATTATTTTACCATATTTCCTCAGGGTAAAATGTTTCGATAGATCAGAAAACTTCGGGGTGAAAAAAATCAGATACGATTGTTTTAGCAATTTATTTTTTCTGTCAATTGAACGAGGGAATGCGAATAGTTCAATAACACTACACAACAGCATAAAAAGCGATGGGATGAGATCATATGATTTTAGCTATATTTTGAATGCTGAATACGATGGCGTTAACTATTTTTCTCGAAAACCTCTTGTTTTCCATAATCAGAATTAAATAGATTTTATAAATTTTTTCTCGTTTTAGTCCTTTTTGTCTTCCATGAATAGCTATTCATCTGATACTGATAACAATGCTGAACGCGTATATAATTTTTTGATCAGTGGTGTCATCTTGATGATACTAAAATTCGCATTTAAGATAGAACAGATTAAGGACTTACTTCATTTTTTGAACAATTTATTATTTATTGTTCAATTCTCGAGTATTTGAAAGTTTACAACGCTGATATTTCTTAAATCTACAAGATTCTCAGAATCCAATAAAATACCTAAAAGCAATGTTGCCAAATGATTTTCGGACTTTTGAAAATAGGAGATCAGCTCCTGGTAGTCACAACTGGCACATCTAAAATGATTTTGGAGAAATATTTTAGTTGGTAAATAGTTTGTTAAGCATAATTTGCGACGTAGAGAAATCATAAGCTCAAACAGCCCAGATTAGGAGAGGGTTCATGAGATGGCTGTCAAGATCAAAATAATGCTACAAATTCTTTCGCTCGTACAATTTTTTTTTTCTGAGGAGGGGAAGACCTTTAGAAGATTTGGGGTTAAGCCCTCAAGCCTTCCCCCTGCAGGTGCCTATGAGGTAATTACTATTCACAGAATCAGAAAGAATTTTAGCAATTCCAACTCGATCATGACATTGGGCAGTAAGATCAAACGGTTGGATTATCCCAACTTCTTAACTCAATTCTCAAGTATCGAAGCAAGAAAGGAAAAAAAATACATTTGTTTGACTTATTCGATTTATCCAACTAATGACTCAATTCAAAATTCCCAAATATCAAAGCATAAAAAAAAAATTGCTGGATTTTTCCAACTTTAGATCTCAATTCCCAAGTGTCAAAGCAAAAAAAAAAAAAAAAAAAAAAAGATAAAAGATAAAAAAGAACTTTTGACTTGTTGGATTTTCCCCACTCTAGACTGAAATGGTAAATTTTCCCAACTCCTGAGTGAAGAATTTCTACCGGGGGAGGTGATTTGCCCCCTACCAGTATCTGTACGTCTCTGAGCTCACTCACGTGTCGGTAGATGACGTGGTTGTTTCGGAAATAATTATTTTGACTCTCTAGCGGGACACACGCTGTCCCCGGTCCACTGGAGGCCTAGGGGTGAGTGAAAAATTCTCCGACACCGGATTCGTATTATGTAGAGTCTATTCAACAACTTCCATTAGAAAAATAATTCAAATTGAAGGGGAAAAAATTAGGAGTAAAAAGGTTGATATAGGTTATATGAATAGAGTATAGAATTTTTGATATTCTGTCGGCACATATTTGGAGAGATTATTGATATCCTTCAATTTTTTTGGCCGCAAACGGTGACGCCGACGTTATGCTCGTATCGATTAAAACATGACGGTATAAAGGTTGGAGAAGAGAGAATCTTGCTTGCCTCAATCTGGCCTGTGCGAAACAGATGAAATGGCTGGATAAAAAATCGTCCTTTTCCTGCGGACTTGAATAAGATGTCCTCAGCGAAAACGAAGTTCTGTGTGATCGTACGCACAGTTCACCATGAAGCAAAACATTCACTCGATATGAAGTGCTGACAATGAAATCACAGATCAAACTGATAACAGAACTATGAAATGAAATTCTTTTGCTGCCAAACAGAGCATGATTTCTGATGGCAGAAGGGATTCACTCCGGAATAAATCCTTTCTACCGGTAAAGGGAAAAAGTGACGTCAAGTTTCACCTTGTTTACAGTGCTTGGATTGTATTCCTTATACGCTTCAACGATACGGCATACCTTCTACACGCTGAAACTATGCCTAACTCATATACCTCAAAACAGTGGAATGAATCCCTTCTGCAAATGGCCTCTGTTCATTTTATTTTTCTTGTATGAGTATACGAGTATCAACTTGGCAAATTTTCCAGATTTTGGATTCCGAATGTCAGCAAATTTAGGCCTTGCACGCCTCTCTGCGTGAATGGTCTGGCCGCGACAAAAAATTACTATCAGCACGAAAATTCATTTTGAAATAGAAGAGGCAATGGGGACAAAATGAAAATATGGCAGACCGATATCGGGAAGGAAACTGAAGGCAATATTCGGCCCCGGGTGATCATTTTTAATTCAAGAGCCCGCCGGTCATCCACGGTCGAAATCAAATACTTCGTAACATGACCCTATTCGAACAGAAAGTTCGCACACATACGCGCGTATTATCAAGACTTCGTAATCCTTCTTGCTTAACGTAAGTACTCGGTCAATAATTGTAACCCTTTTCCCATCGCTGGTATTTAGTCTTCTGTTCCACCCACCCTCTTTACTGTGCAATGAAAGGCGAATGTTTAAAAGCTGGTCCCCAGTCTCTCAATCCAGAGCAGCGTATTTCCCATTTCTACCAATAATCGAGAAAATACGTTTAAATTATTTCGACTTCATTAACCCGTTAATCGCCCTCTATTTTTGAGTCGGTGCCTTTCCAATTGGAATCCCTTCTTTCGATGTTCCATTTTCGCGAGAACTTAATTTTAATTTTTAACGCGCTTTAATAAGCTCGAGCCGGTTCGGCTTTCCTTTCAGACGAATACGGCTGCAGAAATTACCCTGGCACGTTAACTCTGGTATGTGAAAGTTATATCCGCTTGCCGACGCCATATTAAGCACACCATGAGGCTGCGAGTTAACGCACTCACTCGGTGCGAACCGTATAATGAAAATTGCTTTCGCAACAGCATTCCGATTTCGGGCAGTCAAGTAAACGATATAAAGTATTTTCACGTTCAAATGCTTATCGCGAACTTCTGTATTTCCAGCGAACGGTGTTTTCGTATTTCCAGAAAATTCTTTAAATGGCGCGGCGCAGCGCCGAGAAATAGGACTTATTTGCACATGTGCGTATAAAAAGTGACGAAAGATTTTATACGGTACCAACATTTAAGATTGAATTTACTGCAACTAGGCACTTTCGTAGATTGAAATAAAAATAGAATTTCAATGCCGCTGCGAAATTTTTCGATTTTCTGCGTTTATATGAGAATAGCTTTTTTACCCTCGGCCTGGCGTATAATGCCGCCGTGTCTACATAGTCTAATGTTCAAATCGGAGTTGTGATCTTTTTGGCAGCAAGATGGCGTGCAAGTTAAGTTTCATGGTTCGGGTGGCGTATTCTGATGAAATGAGTGGTTTTCTTCTCAGTATGAAACGTGTCGTGTCTATTGATAAGCTGGCTGGGATTGTTTTCCGAATATCGTCGACGACCCGTTTGAACCTCCTATATGATGATTTTAATCTGCAATCGCCTTGTGGTACTGGAATTGTAATTTCAAGGCCCATCAAACTGAAAAATCACCTACGTGCATACGTTTTCACTGTTTGCTGTAGAGTGCGTTGTAAAAAGAATGAATCCTCATCTGTTTTAGGTCAACTACTACAAACTAAAATATTGGACTACACCACTTTCCTTTGAAAATCACATTTTAGCATCCCCATGTCCCCCTTCTGTAGTATTTCATTTGATAAATATTGCATGAACCTTACAATCCCATGAACGTCAAAAATCTCATCTGCCGTTGATCCTATGAGAAAAATAATTATTACCCAATTTGAAAATAGATAAAAAATAGAGTCTGACCGCAGCACGGAAGGACATTGTTACATGGATCTGTCATACAGGCGACCGCATATTGATGCGCATATCCATATTCTAATGCCTTCTCTAGTCGTCTACTCTTGGCATTGCTCGGCATTCTCCGTTGAAATGTGATGGAACGAATGACCGCATAAAGAGGAGTACGCAACTTCATCACGATGGTAACTTTTTCTGCGGGACGTTTTCTACGAAATTTTTCTCTTTGCGTGCCAAATCATTAGGCATCCATGTCAATAATATTACTCTTTGTTATCAAGGGGGAACCCTCTAACACAATCTGTTTAATAGTATAATTGTGGAAGTATTTTGGGAAATAGGGTGGGAAAAGAAGTGGATAAAAAAAATGGAAGATGGCTCAACAAGTTGAGGTTTACCGATGATGTGGCTCTCATCTCCCAAAATGATCACGAGCTGCAAGATATGATGAACGTTTTTTAACTAGCAAGAAAGCATGTTTTTGAAAATCAACCTCAACAAATCAGTGCTCCTCTCAAATCAAAAAGAAAAACCTATTATAAAAAGAGATGAAATTTTGATAAAACTAGCAAATGAAGCTATGGGTCAAGTAATTTCTTTGAAGACAGTCTGGAGAAAGAACTTAGCAATAGGAAGTCACAGGCTTGGAAAAATTACTGGAATCTGAGTAACGTACATAACAGCAAAATGCCTGTATGTAGAACTATGTAAGTTGTCCCAGAAGTAAGGTTCCCTATCTTTGTATTTCCGTTGCATGCGTTGTGGAGCAATGCTGTGAACAGGAAAATGTTGCGCAGGTTTATCTGACAACACTGTAAAAATATCAAGTGCGCATGTTGAGAAGCAAGGGTGAACCAGCGTACAAAACATGGACCTCACGCGCGAAATCCGTCCAAGTTTGTAGTGCGTTCAGTAATTTATTCTTGACAGTGAAGAATATGAACCACCTACTGCCATCTATCAACAGTCAATCGAAGTGTTCGGCCCAGATGGAATTACAGTGCAACACGTGGGAAGTGGTGTCACACTTTTTGTAGTGGTCGACGCCAGGTGCATGATTTACCTCACAAAGGTCATCCCGCACTACAATCTTCGCGCGTGTGATCCATGTTTCGTTTACTGGTTCACCGTTGCTTCTTTCTACATGCACACTTGATATTTTCACAGTGTTGTCAGATAAGCCTGCGCAACATTTTCCCGTTCACCGCATCGCTCTACAACGCATGCAACCGAAATACAAAGATAGGGAACCTTACTTCTGGGACAACCCTCGTAAAAGTTTTGGAAGCACGTACCATTCCCTCTCTAATATACGGAGCCTAAACTTGGAATATCACAGAAACCCAATACAATAAACTTGCTGAAACACAAATATCAATAGAAAGGTCTCTGATAGGAGTAAAACGAAAATACCACATAAAAAGTACGTTTATAAGGGGCAAGACAACAGTCAAGGAATGCAGGTGTAGCATATAGCAGATAAAAATGAAGTATGCTGGGCGTGTTGCAAGACTTTTATGGGAAAACAAGTGCTAGACTGGGCACCCTTGGAATATAAACGGAATGTGGGCATACCAAAAGCCAGGTGGGAAGATGAAATCAAATTGCGGTTTTTTGTTTTTTCTAGACCTAAGCTATCCAAAAAGGAAGGAAAAAAGCTTAAAACACCCCTTTTATTTGCTAAAATCGGTGATATAAATCGTCCTGCCTAAAATCATCAGTAAACTGTTGACGAGTGTCTACACTGCATGCAGATACATTGGTACTTGCAGTTACTGAACATGTTCTACGCATTCAGTCAACATAAGAATGTCGATCTCGATCAACACGTGTCCAGTTTCATGACTGATAAGGCATTCCCAACAAAATGCTAGGAAATGGGAAAACCCAAACGTTTGGTACAAACACGGGTTATACTCAAGTATACTCAATAGTATGACTTCTTTGTAACAGGAGTGTATCATACCCTAATTAAATAATTTCCATGGAAATTTCTATTAACAACACGGTGGCAGACTGCAGTCGCGCAGCAAAGATCAAGATCAGTGAGCAAATAGATGGAAGAATACGTCGCAGGGGAGCGTAAAATTTGGTATAAAAGTGGTTTTCGCTCAATTATACTCCGTAACTAGAAGGAAAAATAATTTCTATGGAAATATGAACCACTGAACTGAATTGTGACCATGAAGATCTAAATCATACTGATTGACTTCACCAACAACTGAACTGAACTCTGAACTGAACTGGAATCAAATTCAGTGTCAGTTGGAATTGGTGTTCGCAGGAAATAGGATGAGGGCCAACCAATAGACACATCCATGTCAAAATGTGGGTGTGGCGAGGGGTAGCAGGAAAAAGAGATGCGGAAGTGAGTAATCGCTGGATAAAGGTGGGGAAAGCCTACGCCAACGGTGGACAAATTAAAATGGAAGCCTAGCATAAGCACAAATAGTGGGAGAACTGATTAATATTTATTCGCTAAAACGTTCAAAAAATTCTATTTTTTAAATTAATTATGGGAAGGCAAAAAAAAAAACACTTTTGACTTGTTGGATTTTTTCAACTGACTCAACTCAAGATTCCCAAGTAGGTATCAAAGCAATAAAAGAAGAAAAACCGTTTGATTGTTGGATTCTCCCAACTCGCCTCACTGAAATGGTAAATTTTCCCAACTGCTGAGTGAAAAGTTCCTACGGGGGGGGGGCGGTACGTTGCCTCCTATCCTCTAACAGTACGTCCTTGAAGTCCGTACCACTCGGACAAAAATGAAAGAGAGTACGACCGGCAAAAGCGAGGAGAGCTCTTCTAGTCCTAAGTAGATTAACTCATTACTCGGTACTTTCATATTTATTTTTATCTCGACATAGATTTTTTCATCTTTATTTAATAAGTACACTGTGATAATATTTTTATAGTGCGATATGGATTTCTTTATCGTTAAGTAATAAGTAGAACATAATTATACTCGTATTTTTCATATCGTGCTAATCGATCAGTTTTTAGCGTGATTCCGATTATTTAACGTGAATATTTTCATTAAATGGGCAAACTATCATTTTATCGTGATTTGTATTTTTAAGCGTTTTTTCCTTTTTTCTTGAAGCGTGCGGTTAAATCCTCCCATTAATTTCTATTCTATAAGTGATAAGAAATCCCTCTGACCTCCCTAACTCACAGAAAATCAATTTGAAAGTGGTGACCAAAGCTAACTGGAAAATGCAAAACGACGAATTTATCCGTTGCATTACGTACATTGATGATGAAAAAGTCAAAATAATGAATTTTTTTCTTGTTTTTTCTGTACTTTTTTTTTATTATTATTAAAAATTTATTATCAATTAGGGTCGGCAAAGATTCGGGATAATAAGTAGAAAGATATATCATTTTTTGGATGAACTGAATGAAAGAAATCATTCGTGCCAGATTTTTCAAATCTACAGCACGTGAGATACACTTCAAAAGTCGAGAAAAATATTTCCGTAATTTAGATACTTGTGTCCACCCTTTAGAAAGTTTGCGGAGATATCTGTCATTATGCAGTTTCAGAGATTAAAAATAAATTGACAGATATATTTGGCACTGTCAGTTAAAGAGTGAAATACAGATTAACAATCATGAAATTTTCCAATTTTTTTTGTTGTCAATTTTTCATTTCTATCCTCTATGCTCCTTCTCATGACCAATGTCAGAAAATGAAGATGAATATTACATAAATTAAAAAGGACCTCGAGTTCGATCAAATCAGTAAACATGAGATCTTTTCGAATCGTCAGTGGAATTTGCTCCATTGCAAAAACTAGTTGCAAAATTTTTCAAAAATAATCCAAATCACAGGTAGTTCTACAGAAAATGACCTGGCCAATACCATCTGATGGATCATTGAAGAAATTATATGAATGATGAATAGTTGGTCAAGAAAGGATCTTCTGATTTGTGAATCACTGTGTCCGAATCGTTCCCACTTCTGGCTGAAGTCATCACTTCAAGGAGGCGGTGAACACGAGTCAGAAACTTACGGATACTTGGTGGGTGTACAAGTATGAGCCCAACAATTTCGAATCCACTGGGGCGTTCTTCATTTATGCTATTTCGTTGAAGATAGTGCGGATCTTACTAAGCACTGGAATCAGTGGTCTGTGGTCGGGTCCAGTTTGTAGGGCAAGAATTCGCAAACGAAAAGTTCAAATTTGAACTACGATGTGCTACATTTAGCTACCGTACCGATATTTTGAATATAAGAGAACCTAGGGTCGATTTGGGAAAACCCTTCAACGGCTATAAGATTTATGTCAGATAAAAAGTATAGTTCGGTGTATTCAGTTTTCACGGCGTGAAGTGCCCAAGTTTCGACTACTAGATCTACTCAAACAAAATATGGACAATCACCGAGCCGCATCATTAGTCATTGTGTCTTTAAATCTATTAATTTTCTGCCATTTGTGCTGTTTCCGTTCAAAATATTTCTTCTTGTTTATCGACGCTGACGTGAACAAACCTCCTAAGTACAAAATAATTTGTCTTGAAATAATCAAACAAAATCTAGGTATTCTAAAAATTATTTTATCAGTTATTGCTGTAAACTGCCGCCACTGAACACATTATAGCACCAGTACATCATTCAGCATTGTATGAAAAAGCTTCCCCCCCCCTCACTTTCATAATAAAACAACTAAATGTGGCCGAAATTGTACTTACAAAGTTGGTTCACATCAGCGTCGTTATGTCTTCTTCAAGTGTAAATCCTTTTGGATAAGCTTGTCCACAACTTTGGATGAAAGACCATTCGAACACCACGGTTTTATTACACCGAGACAAGTGCATTGATTCATCTCTACGTTCGATTATTATTAAGATTTCCATAGAGTCTGCTACAAGTTTCTTAGGTAGCGTACATCCTTTCTTGGCTACATACGAGTAAAATCTCGAATTTGATCTTGTTATTTTCGGAATGTCGAGAGGTTCCTTACAGAATAGTTCTCGTAACTTACTTTTAAAAATATGCGACTACATTTATTTAGGTTTCTTTTTACAATTTCCAGCTCGTTAGAAGCTCAAGTACCCGCACGGTTGATCCTTCTCCAAGCGACACACTTGGAAATAATCCAAATCCCATACTAGTATGGAACTAGGATGAATCCTAGCAGATGATATTCAGAAAAACAAACAATGAAGCAGTAGTGTGATATTACTAGAAGGTTTGGTAAAAATTAATTCAAATAATTTCGCTTTCTTTTGTACGTATACTGATCCACCGAAGGTAAATTTAACAGCTGACTTCGAATATTTAATCGAATTTCTCAACTTATTTTTCTTTTGCTTGGCTGTATTGTCATTGGCTGATAGCCAACCGAATACGCTTTCTCGCTCGCAATTACAAGAGCGCGATGTGAATCGCGTGAGCATGAAAAATGTAGAAAAAGTTTATCTGGAAAAATTACGAAGAACCAGCACTTCCGAGAGATCGAAATGAAATGTGCGCCGTTATTGAAAATGACAATCGAATATCGTTGGAGGGTGCCGGATTAAACTTTCAGTCCAGTGACGACGACTGGAAATTACCGAACATTTATTATTATAAAAGCGGAACATTTTGTTTTTGATGATAACTAGCTTTGACTTTTGGTAATCGGTAGAGAAAAATAGAGCCAGTATAGCGAGAAGACTCGAGTCGGAGCTTAAAAGCTGCACGTCACGTCAGTTTTTCGTGATTAAAGATTCTGCAGTTCACCTCGAGTTAATAGCATGCAAATATGGTTCCACTCTGGTCTCCATTCTCGGTTCAGTTAAGTGGGGTATTCTTTTTACAGCTGGAACACGAATTGTGTCGTAATTAATTATACGATACGGGAATGCTATAACATGCGAGAAAATTGATCCCTTCTATATCTAATTTGTTGTCGTATTATTCCGGTGGAAAAACTTCATTGCTAATGTTGTGCATCCAACGTTGTAAAAAATTCAGCATTTGAATTGTTTAAACTTTGAAGTACACTTATTTTACGTTTAATTCGTGACAGAGAAATCTTATATACTTGAAAATCACTTAGAAAAATCGCCCAGGAAAATAACGCGTTGAAAAAAATAATTCATCATGCATGGGAAGACTATATTTGACCATTTGAAAAAATCATATAGAAAATAATATGCGAAAATCATACTATGGAACAGTTATATGGGAAGATCATGTAGGGAAATCATAATATTCGAATATCATGTAAGAAAATTATATGGGATATCATAGGAATGAATTATACAGCAGAATCATATAATGAAGTCATATAGGGAAAATCATAATGTACGTAAGAAAATCATGTGGGAAAAGCATAGGGTAAGGATCTGCTAGACTGTACAAATTATTCCTAAGGATCTGTTAGACTGTACACCTAGTGGAGAAGTTACCATAAATTATTCCCTAATTATTGAAAATACTTTGTTATAGGGTCTGTTGTAATTTAAACCTTTATACATAACATATCTTTAGCTCTGTTGAGAGGATTTTCCGAAGACATGTCATTTTTGATCTCTCAAAAAATGGGCCTGTAAGAGTGCGCATAGTAGAAACATTTGATTTGCCAGTATGATGATTCTAGTATTACGTTCACGGAAAGGTGATAAAATTTGAGGTGAATCTCGGAAGGCAAGGTTGCGTAAGACTGCGCACTTCATTTGGTGTTTCGTATAATGGCTTTTATCATCCCTTTATAACTCAAGGGCGTAGATAGCTCCGTCATAGGGTAGGGGTGGCTAAACAATTCTTTCTCTGTTCTGCCTGACCCTTTACACCATCATCCATGATTTGTTCACATAACTCCTTTAAAAAAAAAAACTCATTTTTTTGCTAAGGGGTCCAGACTTCCAGCCCTTCCATCTATCCTAATATAAGAAAATCACAATATAGGAAAACCATACAGGAAAATTATGAAGGGAAATCGTAAGAGTGAATCATATAAAAACATTTAGGTATAGTGAGATCATAATTATTATTGAAAAACAATATAAGGAATATTATACCAATGTATATGGAAACATTATTGAAATATTGTGCGAGATCATGATATGATACAATTATACAAGTAATATAACACTGTATGGAGATATTATATAGGAAAACCATTCACGGAAATTGTAGTGGAAGATGGTATAGGAAAAACTTAGGCGAATATTGTAAAGGGAAATCATGCAGAAATGTTTTATAGGAAAATCATATAGAAGGTCAAACACAGAAAGATGATCAATGAAAACTTCACAGGACAATTGTATGTACCAGAAAATTATATGTATGTATATTAGGGAAATCATAAATACATAAAAATTATAAAGGAAGGTTGTAATGAGAAAATCATGTTGAAAAATATTGCTGATAAAGTAACCAAAAAATTGTTAACAAGAAAATCATCAAGGAAAACCACGCGGGGAAATCATGTACCGATTTATATTGGAAAATTATGTATGGAAAAATCATGCGGCAAAATCATTACATTAGAAAAATCAAATAAGCATAATATGTAACCTGGAATCATGAAATGTGCCGCTCGTGCGAAAACAGGTTTTCAAGATAAACGAGTGTAAAGATGAGATGTTGGTAGAGGTGCGCAGAGATATACAATTTATACATAGCATGTTCATCAGTGGTGGAGCGTGTACGCGTTGCTATGACAAGCGCGTTTCGAATTCTTGTTCTCTGTCATTCCTGTAGGCCCGTTTCACACGACGCCATGTAAACGGATGTTTTTAAATTTTTGAAATAATTTTTAAATGCAATTTGTGGAAAAACTAATGAAGATAGGAAACTGAGATTTATTTCACTCGAAAGCGCGTGATTTTTTCTGTAAGAATTGTCAAGAAAGTAGAAAATGATTTTAGTGACACCAGAGGCACATTTCATGATTCCAGGTCACATATGATATGGGAAAATCACATTGGAAGATGATAAATGAAAACTCCATACAGAAAAGTTGTACCAAAAATCATGCATATATTAGAAGAATAATTGTAATTATATATGATTATAGTGTAAAGGAAAATTATGATATGAAAATCAAATAGGAAAATTTCACGGATAAAATAAACAGAAAATCGTTAACTCAATCAGTAAATTGTTTAGATAGGGACGTCATAAGGAAAAATCATACCAGAAAATCACGCGGGGGTGTCATATAGCGATTCAAATTGGAAAATCATACCTATTGCAAAATTATATTATGAAAATTGTGTAAGAACGTCACATGGAGAAATAACACGGATACAGAAAAGTTGTACCAAAAATCATGCATATATTAGAAGAATAATTGTAATTATATGATTATAGTGTAAAGGAAAATTATGATATGAAAATCAAATAGGAAAATTTCACGGATAAAACAAACAGAAAATCGTTAACTCAATCAGTAAATTGTTTAGACAGGGACGTCATAAGGAAAAATCATACCAGAAAATCACGCGGGGGTGTCATATAGCGATTCAAATTGGAAAATCATACCTATTGCAAAATTATATTATGAAAATTGTGTAAGAACGTCACATGGAGAAATAACACGGGAAAATTACTATATAGGAAAACCATACTGGAAAATCATATGTATTGGGAAGTCATATAGGAACATGTAAAGGAGGATCGTATGAGAAGACCATGTGGGAATCTCATTACTAAAGGAAAAAGATTCTTATAATGAAATAAAGTGGGGAAATCACGGAGGGTAATAATACGGGAAAATCAAACAGAGAGACCCGGTAAAGGGAAATCACATAGGAAAATTATGCTAGATAATTTTATTGGAAATTTTCTAGCAGAATCATTCAAGAAAATCATATGAAAATTCGGGTAGGGAAATATCCTACAGAGAAATTGTGTACCAGATACTCGTAAATGAAATAGATAAGAAATGTAAGAAGAAAATATTAGTAGCGAAAAAGAAGCTTCCACTGAGAGTGGATTCAAGTTGTAGGTTGAGTATAAGACTACGGTGTTTTCGAGTTTTCTGAGCCATTTGAGCTGTGGAAAATTAGCCTTTTTCAATATTTTTTACCAGTTCTAGAAATGGATATTTCTCCCTTCATATTCACCCTCTTACTCATATCACTGAAAAACATTGTATCTATGTATAAAAAAGTCATATAGGAATGGGGCCTGTATCGCCGGAAGATGGGGGCAAACGAGGGCATTACTCCGTTCCTGAGTTGAAGGTACGCTTCCTCTGGAATATTTTAGTACATACAAAACTTTGGGCGTCAAAGTTGAAGTAAAGAATTTTTCTTAGTTCTTTACTGAAGTTTGGTGAGTAAATAATTATTACTTCGCTTCTAATTGCTCCTCAATTTGCACCTAAAAAGTGATATTGCCACAGAATTCGTTCGTTTTATGTTGGCACTACACACGAAGGCTTCATTATACGACTGTATATTTACACAAAGTTAAATCAAAATTTCGTGCTACAAAGATCTGTCATCGCCCTTCGTCTGATATGCATTCTGAATATAAACCCGAGCACAAGTGAATATCCTATGAATTTCTCAATGAGCCGCGCATATTATTCCGGAATTTATAACGGACAAAATGATTGAATCGGTTCCATGATTTCGTCCTCGTATAAAATGAAACCAGATGATATCGCGGTGGCAGCTTTACTAGAGTTAAACAGAGAGGTAAAAAAATCGAAAGAAAAAGTTTTAAAGGGTAATTTAATTCTTTTGTAGCATAAAATTTTTATCGCGAAATTTACAACAACGAACAACTGTCTGCCGTAGAATTTTGTATTTTGATGGTACTTTACGATAGCTTTTTTTTATGGTAATAAAAAGTGTTATCAACTTTTTGGAATTAAAGTTCGGGGGCAAATGGAAATACCAAATTTTTGCGTCGAAAAAATGTACGTTATTTTCTATCGCGCGAGATAATTAAGCGAAATAAATTCCAAGTCAAAAGTTTGAATAAAAATTTTACAAAAACAAAGAAAACATTAATGTTTTAGACGTGCTGTTTGGGAACAATTGTTGTGGAACTTATTGTGGCTGACTATAAAGATGCCGCACAGCTAAAGCTCTTGTATTAGGTAGAATACAAAGCTCTGGCACTCTTTTATAATAGAAAAATTCTGCTTAATTCCGAATAGTAATTTAAAAAAAGGGGGACAACAGTTAAGAGTGAACGGAAGTATCTGAGATTTTACTTTTTATTTGGAGTATGGATTTTAACTTCCATAAGACTGATATTTTCAGTTTGATTTTGAGTGATTAGAGAGTATAATGATGCCTTGAAAGTGGAAAGTCATCATGGAATTACAATATATGTAACATAAAAGACAGCAGCTTCTCATAAAAGACTGCCATGAATCAAGTCCCGGGCCGGACTCCGGCCTGAAGATTTGAAAATTTCCGAGAGACCCGTACAGTATGAGGCCCCGACTGGAAAATGAGGTCCCATTTAAGATGACCATTAATATAATTACAAAACATTATTTTTCCAGAGGAGCTTATGCATCTGTTGAACAGTAATCTACTCGACTTCATGCACTTCAGTTCACCTGTCTGGGTATATATTGTTTTCCTACTTCGCTATTTGTACTTCAGTAGAGTGAGTGCAAATCTCTGAGCTCCGACTACAGGTAAATACACCAGGATCGGATTTAAAACTGTAGGGTCTCAGAGCTGATGTTTTCTAGAGGCTCTAAAATTAATATCGTCCTGAGAGACCCCTCAATTTACATTTCCAGGAAATCCCCCTCGCCGAATTTGGACAGCAAATTCAATCTCATTGGCCAAAATTGAGCCCCAACTCAGTTTTATTGATTTTGGAAAATTCGTTTAGACTAGGAGTCTCCAACCTTCTTTGCCCAAGAACCATATGGAAAACTGTGGAAGGCCTGGCGAGCCAGCAATACTTCGGGGGTTTGGGGTATGGAATGTCACTGGTTGAAAAAAAAATCACCGCTGCCTGTCAACAGCTGATTTGGGAGTTGATGGCGATGATGATAGGTTATGAGTCTTAGGACCGGTTTGATGCAGCTCTCTATTTCTCCCTATTCTGTGCGAGTTCTTTCATTTCGTAATAACACTTATATTTGACATCCTTGATTATCTGTTGAACATACTGGAATCTTTGCCGACCCCTATCCAATTCTTTCCTTCCACTCTTCCTTCTAGCAGCAGTGTAAAGGGGAGAAAGGAAGAAGAGAAGAATAATATAATAATATGCGTGTGTGTAACTCCGGGGGAGATAGGCCAGGGGGTATAATATGAAATACTTTAATACTTCCGAGTGTGGTGTAGAAGAGGAACTGACCTAATGCTAATGTGGACAAGTCCTGAAGAAATGACACCCAGAGTACGGAGCCTATACATATATATTAAAATAATTCTAAAATGATACTTAAGCTAGGCGCTGCGACGTAGGTGGACCCTGGGCTCATCGTGACGGACGCTATTTACCTGTAATTCAGAAAAAGAAGACACGGCTGAGTATTTAGGTCCCTAACTAACTCATGTACAACTAACATAATTTAAGCGAGAGGTTGGACGAATCCAGGATTGCCTCTCCCCGATCCAGCCTGCTGCCAGACCAACGGTGGGGTGTGTGCTCACCCTCCACACTGTGCAGACCCTTCCGAGCAGAGTCGTCCTGACAATCCCGCTCCATAAAAGGGACACTCGGTATCCCTCCTCAGCGTACACCTGAGAGAGCTTCAAGATCGGGAGATCAGCAGAGGAAGCACATCGTCGCCTGAGCCTGGCTACCCCAAACTCTGCATAGTACTCCTTTCAGTACTACCTTCCGAGTACTGTTGGGTCCACAAGACAGTAGTGTCGATCGATCACTGACCTAACATATCATTAAGTAGTGACTAGCGTAACTCTATGTAACCTATCGAAGGCGAATACTCAATAAGTGACCCACATAAGAGGTGAGCACACTTACCCAAAGTTCTGCAAATGTGATGCACAAGATCGCGATACGAGAATACCCTCTATGCAAGAGCACGAGCGCGCGAAGCCACATAAAAATCACACTGACCACGATTCTATAGCCTCCGCAATCGTGGCGAAAACGAAGATGGTGCCTATGCGTGAGTGGGCTCTGCCTGTCGTTACATTATCCCTGTCGTTACATCACCCCTATTGTTCACACCCTCGAAGAAATACTACCATTCCTTCGACAAGCCGAGTTTGCAGCTTCGAGGTATCGGCCAGTGCTTAGTGGTGCCTAGAATACAGATGTTACGAAAAATAGGATCTTACACCAGTGATGTTATTCCTGGGTGCCTCAAACTATGCCCTATATTAGTTTATCCCTTTTTCACTTCGGACAGTTCCAAATATCCAGTTTACCTCCTACTCTATTAAGTACTTCCTCATTTTTTTACCTTATCCGTCCATTTGATGTTAAGTATGCCACATCTCAAAGGCTTTGATCCTTCTCTTCTCTGGTTTTCCTATGGTCCAAGTTTCACACCAATATAAGGCTACACGCCAAACATAAGTTTTCAAGAACAATTTCAGAAAACAGCACCTGTAGCTGACACTGAAATCTCTGAATTAGGAATACATTTTCAAAATACCAAATATTTTATTATCCAACAATTTTTCCAAGGGCCGCCTAAAATTCGTTCGCGGGCTGCATTTTGCCCGCGAGCTGTGGTTTGGAGACCCCTGGTTTAGACTATATGCATCATGTCTTGTTTGGGGCAAAAGAATGTTCGGAAAGCATTCGAAACCGAACCCGGTGGAATAGCTCAATTTTCTGAGACAAATTTAGATCCGGCATCAAGATTAAGCCAAGTCATTTTTGGGGCGAGTTGGCCTACTTTAGTGTGAGTTATAACAATTTTTTGGATGGACCTCAGGAATGAAGCGTTATCGCCAAATGCGGGCAAGTTAAGTAGGCGAATCATTTTCGAAAACTTTTCCATATGAATACAAATATAAATTAGAATGAAAATTCTACAAATTCCTAAATTGTGGAAAATGGAGATTGCTTGACGGTTTTTGATATTTTCATGTCTTTACTTTGGCACGCGAACGGGAAAAAACGTTACATTTGAGTAAAAATATTTCCATGGAAATTTATTTATATTCCAGCCATCAGTGGTTAATTCTTAGAAAAAGTCCACAATTCAGTTTTTTTGTGCTACATGATAACTTTTTTTGCTACATTATAGAGTATTATCCTTTCTATATGTTCCCATCGATAAATATGAATTCCCCCACTCCACGTCGTGACAAATGGCTGACATACCTACAAATTCCTAGGCCGTGGCTTGTTATCCCGTGTATATTAAAATTTCTGTGCCTAAATATTATTGTAATTGAGCAATTGTTTTGGAAAAAATGACATGAAAATTTATTCAAAAGGGATTGCGACATAGGTTAATATCAAAACATAGGACCCCAAATGTACTACGGCCCCTCCAGCAAAGTCCAAAGTTCGGTTACTGGTTTTAGTCTTTGCCGTTTTTGAGCCGTGGTCACTTTTTATTTGCTTCTGCAGCCACACTGCATGTCACACTCTCATATTTATGACCGACTGTATTGTTGCAGGTCTGTCATATCAACACTATCTGTCTATGTACAGGAGATCGGAGTTCAGTGTTGTGATTTTTGTAACATTATATTAGCGTTTTTACAATTTTTTACTTCCTTGGTCATGACTTATCAGTTCTTGATCTGTGTGACTCATTTCCGCACGGAACAAATGAAATGTACTCAATTAGTAATGTATTAAATATAATAAAACATTAAACTTTCTTAGTAATCATTTTTCTAACATAAAAATATAAAGCTATGAAGATTTTTTCCTAGGTCGTGGTCTGCAGTCTGTTTTTTGTGGTCGTGACAAATCAAGGTTATTGTGTACTGAACCAAACGATAACGATCTGGAAACAAAGACTGGTTGTCGCTAAATTTTTCGAGACTAAAATTCGGAACTGTTGCTGGACTTGAACTCAGGAATTTTTGGCCAAGCTGCGCGTACTTTTGTACGAATTGCCTCAATTTTTTGGGTGTATCTTAGGATGCTGGGAATACCAAGATGCTTCTATACATACATACCTACCTATTTTTGAAATTTACGTGCGTCGAAAGGAACCCCAAACATATTGAGGCTTCTTTCTCGGCGTTACCTAAAAGGCCTTTTTACTTCAGTACATCCCCTGGTCAAGTCATACCAGGTTCACCTGGAAACCCGAGAGCACTTTAGTAGAGCAAAACACATGAACTTTGTTCATTGAAAAAAAGTTTCGCGTGGACTGTTTTGGAATAATTTTGAACAAAATTGATATTTCTAGCCAATGGAGTTGAAACGGGTGGGGTACAGAGGGTCATTTGTACATTCCGCCCCCCTCCCACACTCGAAAATTGGGGAAATGGAAAAATTGTTAAGCATTTCAGAGATGATATTTACGAAATATTTGAAGAGTCACAAGATTTTTTACTTGTCAACTCCATTTTTGATATTTTTGAGGTTGAAACCTTGGTATTTTGTTTTTGCTTTTGTTTTCCTTGTCGACTTAAGTTTATATAATGTTTGTATCATTCTGGAGCAAAACTTTCCGACGCCATTATTTCTAGCCATTTCGATTTTCAGCAACTAGTAAAGCCCTATAACTTCATGTAAACTATACATATTAAACTTCATCCCTTTTGAGAGGGTCGGGTTCAAATTGTCAAATTACCTTGAAACTTGGTTTTTATTCACTAAAACAACATAATCGAATCCCTACTTTTACTCTGCATGGGGACATTATTACAAACCAAGCGAGTGATTACATTTATTCATTTTCACATACTGTTTGATCTCTACACGGATTTCGTTATCATCGGTGGTCATTATTTTCAAGCAACGAAACACCATCTGCGATAATCTTGCTATGCTGTACAGCGGAGACGAAGGAAGCTCCCTCGTTATGTAAGACTAGTGGTACACGGACTTCGGGTTGTACAAAATAATGTGAAATAAATCTGCAACAATCCGCTACGTGGTTTTAGCAACCCTGATCGGAGAACCTAGCGTAAAATTAAACTTTGAAACAGAAAAGGGCTGCTGACAAAACAATATCACCGTTCTCCAGCACGAGCTACACAAGACGCGCTTTTCGTTCTCTCGAAAAAGGAAACGCAGAATTAAATAATAATAAACGTTACCAGGCTTCAAGTAGACCGAAGTAAACTTGATACTTTTCAATTTAATCCGTTTCCAACACCGTACTGTACAGAATCACTATATAGGCCTTGCACACTTTATTCTAAAATAGTACCGAAACCGTAGCATTTGGAAGCGCAATAACGAAGCAGGATGCTGGCAGACGTGCATTTTGCACGGATACAAATGTCGTGCATGCACAATAAATAAAATATAGGGAGAACATCGACACAAACATCATTTACATTCGATTATTAATTTAGTTCTTTCCTTTTATTCGTCAGAAGCTCGGAGAAATGCTAAGCATTGCATGCTGAAAATTGAGGACGATTTTCTCCCCCAAAGTGATTCTTAGGTAAACGAAGTGCAGTCTTATGCAACAACGGTCGCATACTTAGTTAATTTTTTTATTTGATTGATCCGAAACCGATATTCGCCCACTGAGAAAGTTGTAACTGAGTGAAGAGGCAGAAATTGTGATAGCTTTCGCCACAACGAAATAAATGTATGTAGATTAACCGAGGACCTGTTTTTGTAGCGGGGGGGTATATGCATGCTCCGGGAGCAAATGGCGTTGTACAACTCTATAGTAATCGGTTATTCATCTCGTCAACTGAAATTTTTTTAATGAACTTTCACAACTATAATGTAATTTAAGTTTGCAGAAGAGCCTGACTGGCCGTTGGGTTCGAAACTAGGGGTACTCAATGTGCGTAAAATTGATTTGATCTTTAGGGTCGGCTACGAGTAGCCGAGCTTATTGCAATCTTTTTTTTTTTCTTTCTCTTTTCCAGCTTAGTTTAGTTCACAATTCAGTTCAGTGGTACATACTGCGTGAAACCAATCCGTATCATTTAGCTCTTCATGGTCACAATTCAATTCAGTGTGGTTGACATTTTCATGGAAATTTATTTTTCTTCCAGCCATGTGCTCACTGATCTTGATCTTAGCTGGCGTGTTGTTGCTGCGCGACGACAGTCTACAGCCGTGTTGTTAATAGAAATTTCCGTGGAAAATTATTTCATTATGATATGATCAGCTCAAATTATTTTTTATATTTTTTCTCGTCTTTTTTCTCTTTGTTTCAATTTGAGTATCGTACACATTTCATTACCGATACTAGCGACGTCAGTTGAATTTCCTCTGAATAATTGTTTATTTATTTTCATTGGGCATGTTGAGCACGTTAGGAATGAAATGAATTATGGAGGACTTAGTTTTTACTGGTAACATAATAGCAGATTGATGTATTAATTTTCATATAAAACAAAAGTATCGATTGTTCAAGACTGTCGAAAGTCAAGATACGTGCCTTTTCGCAGACCCTACTCGAGTAACGAGGTTGTTATTATTTTTTCTTTCTTTCTTTCTTTTGAAATCTCCATAACGCCAATCGTAAGGCTTATCGAACTTACGATGACAAAGAATAAAATTAGTTGTTTAAGATTTACAAATTTGATTATGATTTTTTAAATTTAATTTTTGTTTTCGGTAGGATTAACGGTTGGTGATATTTTTGGCAGGCCCGTAGCTAACGTCACCAGGGCTGGAAAGCGTTCCACCCTGGTTAGTACATTCTTATAAAAAAATTAAAATAAATAAGTCATAAGTTATGCGAGCAGAGCGAGGAAAAAATGTTTTATGATGTCCCCTAAGGCGTATGCCCTGGCACACACAAGTGGTCAGCTACGGGCTCGTTTTTGATGTACACGGAGTCGTAAGCAGAATGGAGCAATGTTCATGAACCTGTATTTCGTTCAAGTTCAAGAAATAAGAGCGCGTTGATTTCATTGTTCATTTTTCCAAAATGAACAAACTGGTTCAGTTAAAAAAATGTTGTTCACTTATTGATTTTGAACATTTAAAAAAATTTTAAAGTTACTTCTATTTTTTTTTATGTACTCATTGTGACACAATTGAGACAATAAGGGTTTTCTGTGTTATTGATTTCGGATATTGCATTAAATTTGTATATACATCTGAATTTTGGCCCTCATTCCTAATTTTACTCTCAACCCGAGCTCTGGAATCCGCCCTTCCGAGCATTATCTCAGAGACGTCGGAGAGGCTGTTAGGGCTGTTTTAGCCCTCTTCCCTTCTTGCCAAGAAACCGGCTGAGGTCGAAATGTAGTGAGTTGCGACGAGAGCTCGAACCCGGGATCTCCGGATCCCGAGATCAGCGCGCTATCCACTCGGCCAACCAGACCCCTATGAAATTTGGCCCTAAATTGGAAAATATTGCATCAGATGAATCGAATTTTCTCATCCGAAATTAGCGAAAATGACTTGCCCTGAACGAAGTACCAAAATTGTTTATTTTTCTAGGTCACCGATTTTGAATACGGTGTCAGATTTTTGATTCAGCCTCAATTTGGGCCCACAAATCTAAATTTTCTATTTCAAAATGGGCAGAATTGACTTGTCTTAAAAAATTGAACAAGCTATCGAATTAGTTTTTTGTAGATACAAATTGTGAATATCGTAACAGATGTTGGACTCGGCCCACATTGCGCTCAAAAATCCCAATTTTGGACCCAAAATGGGCAAAATTGCCTTGACTTGCAAAATTGAAAGAAGCATCAAACATGAGGTTTACTAGGTCCCCTTTTTCGAATATCACATCGGATATTCAATTCAGTCCCTATTAGAGCTCTAAACTCCAATTTTCGGGCACAAAATGAACAAAATTGAATTGACTTAAAACACTGAAGAAATAATATTATGTGGATAGATTTATAATTTTTCTAAGAGTCGATTATTATTAATAAAAATTGATATAAATAATTCAAATAAATGTATATTTTTTGTTTATTACATTTTTAATTAATTTTAACATGAGTATTCCAATTTTATTAGAATTTTTAGGGGAATTATTTATTTTAGTTTTAGTTTTTAATTATTATCTTAGGTAGGCAACCCGCAGTGCGTTCTTTTTCTCCCGGAGGTGGTGACGGTGGCGGTTCACTTTTTCAGTATATAGAGAGAATTATTATCTGATTTTTTCTTTTTTCTTGTGGGGGAGGCTGACCTTTTTTATTTGTATCAGATCTTTGATTAGACTCAAATTATAACTGAAAAATCCAATGGACAAAATTGAATCTATTTGAGAAATTGAAACGAATTATCGGAAGTCGAGTTTGTTGGATTATTGATTTTGAACACCGCACCAGAATTCTGATTCGGCTCCGATGTCGCTTCTAAAAGGCGAGCTATGTATCCAAATAAGGGTTTTTTAGACATATTTTTAGACCTGATGTGGGCCTCTATGTCAAAATGATCTACTCTTTTCAAATAGCTGAAATGAATTGGGCTTAAAAAAAGTAACAGTGTGTAAAAGTAGGGTAGTTTTGAATCGTTTTCGGACTTTTCATGTGGCATCAAATTCGATATTTTACACATATTCTGGTTTGAAAAAGTGATTAAAGTATCAAAATTAAGTTCCTTTTTTTGGAGGAGGAGGTGATGTTCATTCCAAATATCATGTCAGATTTTCCATTGGAACTATTTTGGACACCAAAATTTAAATTTTACATTTTAATTAATGGACAAAAGGAAATTGATTTGGAGAAGTTAGCATCGAACTGGATTTCTTGGGTACCCTACCTACCAAAATTCAGAACTTGACTATGAAAAGTGATAAACTTCACTATGTGATTTTGAGGAATTTTTACGCTGTCACTAAACTTGGATGTTAGTATGAAGCAAAATCGAATCTCGCTGAGAAGAAAAGTCGAATTTCCTACCCTTTTCTGCCACATCAATGGGCCAAATGGCAACTTTAAAGCAGCACAATTGAATAATGTGAAATAATTGAAACCATTATTTTCTAAATTCATTTTGAATCCCAAATTAAGGTTAAAAGAAATATTTGTAGCTAATACGATCATTTCAAAGCCTTAATCTCTTAGCTGACAATGACGGATACATCCGTCAAATTTTTTTGTCTCTGAAAGTGCATAATTACGGATATTTCCGCAAATGTTTTAAAAGGCCGAGTATGTACAAATTTATAAATGACGGAAATATCCTGCGTGATCTTCAAACGTGATGTCCGAAGCGTATCACGTGCTGTAAGATTGAAAAATAGTCTTGACCATTTTTTTGTGATTTTTGAGAACAATGTTACGACTTTGATGTTATTTTAGTGTTTGTTCTTCCCATGTTTTCGTTATTTGTATACTCGGTGTTCTTCTAGTTGCAAAAAAAAAAAAAAAAGACGAAAAAAATGAATTTTCAGTATCAATATACATAATTACTGCAAAATTCGTAATTTTGCACTTTCAAGTCAGTTTTGATCACTAACTTTCAAATCGATTTTCTATGGTTTGGGAGGTCGTAGAGAAGTGCGATACGTGCAGAGGGGTTTCTTCTTACCTCCTAGGCACAGAATGATAATCAGTGAAAGAAAAAGTAGGAATATTTTGAACATTTTAGCAAAAAAAAAAATATATATATATATATCAGTTAGTTAAGGGATTAATAGTTCGTACCGATACTTTCCTTGAATTTTAAAGTTAGAGTCAATTCCATTCATTTGAAGCGTGAAATGTCGAATTTTGGGTTAGACTCGGGACTGGATTAAAAATCTAAAAAGATATTCAAAATTCCTTCCTCCCTCCCCCTCTGAAAAAAAACAAACACTATTCCGATACTTAGTTTAATTTTTCAAGACAAGTCGATTTTGCCAGGTAAAATGTCATGTTCAAAGCTGAATCGGAGCCGGATCAAAAATTTGATGCAAATTTTTGATCAACGTTCCAGTAAACCCCATATTTTAATACTTCGATCTTCGATCAATTTCTTAAGCCAAGTCAATTTTGCCCTTTTTAGGTCCAAAATTTTAATTTTTTGACCTAAATCGAGGTTCGGATCGGAAATTTGATTCCATATTCGAAATCATGCAATGAAAATGAAATGAAACCTTGTAAAACTAATATTATGAAGTATTCAAACAATACTAGATATTTCATTCATTCATTTTTCTTTTTCTTACAACAATATTGCCATTGTGTAAATCTTGATTTTTAAGTCATCTGGTTCCAGATTCGGTTTCGACATCGCTTCTACAATCCCTGTACAGAATTTCACAACATAGCACATACTGTATGCAGTTTCTCGATAAACAATCTGTGTCTTTCTAAGATCACGTATAAGACTTGAGTATTCTGAACACGTTTCCGCAGACTTTTTCTTGCGAAAGTTTGCAGAGCTTCGTACCGGGAAAATAATGCACATTTGTATCCGAGCTCGCGCAATACGCCAAAATTCTGACCTGAGATATACATGTAAGCTGCGTGGTTCAACTTCGCTGTATAGCTTTTTAATTAACAAATCTCGAACTTTCGTTCAGTTTTGAACAGGTTCCTGTAATATCACTTCGACTGGAACTAGGTTTTCCCCCGACGTACCCAATAGCGAAAAGGAGATTAAAAAGTTCAATTTGAAAACTCGTGGTGTTGCCGATTGATTGGTTCATTGCGATGTACGAGTAATTGGCTGTACTTTATTATTCCCTTCAGAAATCTAACTCATTAATTTTCCTGTTTTTTTCTTCAAAGTTTTCATTACTGCGCTTGTATCTCTCGCTTGACATAGCGTAGTGGCGTCACGAAACTGCCTTGCTAATTAAATTTCTTTCTTTCTCTTACATTTTCTTTTGCTACTTCGTCTCCTCATCATTATTCCTTACAGTACTGCTCGCAAATTATGATCCAGATGAAAAGTTATGTGTAGTACGTATACAATTACAAGAAAAATCCTAAATTTGAGAGAGCATTAGGACCGGTGATGAGTGAGTAGAAAAGTTTTCTAGGCGGATGGTAGGAGAATAACAATTATTCTTCATTGGCGATTTCCATTTTAAAATAAAAGTTAGTAGAAAAATTAAAGCTTTCAATTCGGTGTCGAGGATGTCGGTCCAGACTGAATTTTTCTCAATTCCACAGTTGTTTTTAGGCAAAGTGTGCTTGTGTTGGTATTTTTTCGTTTTCTCGATTCAGTGTCTATCTAGTTTGTCCACCTACCATAATAAGCGCTTCGAACTTGAACGCACAGCCATAGAAAGAGACCTGAAACATGACTACTGAAAGGTCCTTTTTCCTGAACAGATAAACTAGTCTCTAATTTTCCAGTCCATAGCCGACCCTCTTCCAGTAAAGCCCTACACACGGGAGAGTAAAATGGGTCGCCATTTTGGCGCACACCGTGCCCGTGAATGCCGAATCCGTCTATGCGGAGCGTCCCGCATAGTTAATTCGGCACCGACGGGCGCCGTGTGAGCCAAAATGGCGGCCCGTTATACTTGCGTACGTAGGGCTCTACTTCCAGCAGCTAGCTGCTTGTCTGTAATTGACTGAGCGAGCTGAGATTTCTATAATAACCTTTCACAACCCTGATGTACTTCACCTATCCCCCATGTCCAGCAACACTCTGGTTATCAGCGGATTGTTATTCTGCATCTAATCTCGATTTTTGATTTATTTTTTTGCAGGAGCGTACGGCGTATCAATAACGGAACTTCGGGTACCGCCGTCTGTAAAAAACGGCACAAGCTCAGCGGCTATTCTAGACTGCATATACTCGCTGCGTTCAGACGAGCAGGCCGCTGATTCCGGACTAGTGGTGAAATGGTTTTTCAATAAAAGTCCCAGTCCGGTATACCAGTGGATTCATAATCAGAAGCCTCAAGGATTGGGTGTTCTGAAGGGCCGTTTGTGGCTCGATTACAGAGCAACCGAAAATAACGCCACTGCCCATCGAGCGCTTTATATCATGAATCCGACTGTCGAACTTTCTGGCGAGTACAAATGTACAGTGTCCACGAACTTGGACGAAGACTTTAGTATAAAGAAGATGATAGTGTGGGGTAAGTGTTTTGCTTATATGTTTCTTAAGTTGGTAGAGTTTCTTTCAGTTTCCTACTCGATCAGGCTCCCGCTCTGTTTGTATATCACCGTAGATCGCTTATTTAGCAGTGATTAAGCACCTGGAATGGAAGGTACTAAAAGGCCTACATTATGAGATATGTGAAGGAGAACTTTCCCTTGGGAAAAAAATTGTGTTTGGTTAATGTTTCGGTTAAAACAATTTCATCTATTGACGGCGAATTTCATATAACCGATATTGCATGTGCTACGTTCGAACCGCGGTAGTTTCGATTTGCTGCGCCTCACCAAAGATGAAAATGCTTGGACATTTAGGATTCAGTAACACAAGTTATGAGATTACTAAAATCAAGTTTCAATTTCATTTGGTGATTGGTAAATATAAATGAACTATAAAGGGTGTTCCACGAAGGTCCCCCTCTTTACATCTCAATCGCAAAGTTTGATATTCGTGGGACGAAACTGGATTTTTGATTGACAAAGTCGTGTCTTTTCTGATAAAAATTCATCTCTTCCCCGAAACGGAGACTAGAACGTACCACCAACTTTGAAATCTTAAATAGAAAGATACCAAATAAAATATCGAAATTCCGGTTCCTTGAATCGCTAATTTCAAATATCGCATTAGATTTCTAATCCGGCCCCGATTTTGGCTGAAAAGTCCAAATTTTAGACCCAAGAATAGTAAAAATTGGCATGTATTTTTCCGCCCGGCAGAAAATGAAAAAATCACAACGAATAAAAAAATATAAGCAGCGATTAAGAAAGGAAGGGCACGGTGAAATAGAGACACACACGGTTTTTGAACGATAGAAAAATAGCGGTACGACAGTAAAAAAAAGTGCCCGGTCTGAAAATATATTTTTGACCATATCACTGGCTCTGTGACGAATCCAAATGTATTCCTAACACTTTTAAGAGCGTAGATCGATGAAGGGATATAGATCCAACACTTCAAAAACCAGTATCGAATCCCGAGGAATATTTATCTTCCCTGAAGAAGTAATTAACTTAAATTGCAATTTTCCTTTCGGTTGTATGGACTTTTGTAATAACTTTTGAACATTTTCACTCATTTTCTAAGCATTTCTTATATACTGGTAATTTCACCCTATGCGCTGGTAACTTTGCCGATTCATCTTTAGGTCTTTCTGAGAGGGGGAGGGAAAGGGAAATTTTGATTCCCCTAGCTAATCTTATCTCCAAAGTTTCAACCAATCCGGAACAGTTTTTAAATTTCCTGTATCTCCAATAAATCACGTACTACAGCTGTTCAAAGTATGAAAACCCCAAGATTTTCGGCAAAGTCACCGCGCGGTTTATGGTACTTACCTGATCTGGTATCTGCCTATTTTCATGAATTAATTTTGAAAACATTTCTATTTTTGGGGAGAAAGGAGGGATGGGCTGTATCCCCTAGCCCCCTCCCTTGGTTGCGCTCTTGTTCAGCCGTGTATACCGACACGCCGTTCAATTGAAGCCATCGTCACTGTTCGATCTAGCACATGATTACCGTTCTCACCTATTTAGGCGTCGTTTGACAATTGTCGTTCACTTTGAGCAAACTTGCCGTTCTTCATAATTGTTTAGTCGTTACCTATTTGTCCGGCATCTCTATTCTTCAACCGTGCTAAATATTATTTCCCTGGGTTCTCTCAAAAAATTGAATAAATTATCGATTTCCTTTTTTTTTTTTTTTTTTTTTTTTTTGGCGGAGGAGATGGGGTTGCTGATTTCAAATATTACATCGGATTTTTGATCTGGGACCCGATCTGGACCTCATACAAATCGTTCTTTTCACAACTAAGAAGTTGACGAACGTCTCAAATTTGGGCCCCTACAATCCAAATTTCACCTTGGAGGAAGAAGATCAATGTTACTTGATTAATGTAACTGGTAAGATAGGAAGACCGTAATGAAGTGTCAACTTGTCAAATTTTGCTTATATAGACATATGAAGTGTTTCTCTAGTTTGCCCCCTCTCCGCCGCCTTATAGGAGAAACAATGAGATACATAAGAATCACGAAATCAAAGACTATAAAGACGATAAGTACGAAAAAACAAATTCACGAACGTTACAAGAAAAGACTTAAGCTGCTCGAAACAAAAAAATAAACAAATAAATGAAATGAAGATCAGTAAGACGAAATAATGATTAGTTATTAGTGTCCGAAGTTATTATTTAACTGACTCTACACTACTATGGTTGTTCAGCTGAATGACGTATTTACGGGGAATTGAGTATGCAATTTCATATGCATAGAAATAATAATGAACTGGAATTGTAAAAAGATTCGGACCGGGCGAACGTGTGGCGCGCTAGTATCGCTCTAGGTCATATGAATTTGAAAAAATTATCACGGTAATCAAAATAATGTGTAAGTAGAGCAATTTTCATGATTTTTCGCATTTAAAAAAATATTTAACGTAATGTTGGCGGAGGTTTCAGAAATTCTTGGTACGGCTCTTAAAATTATATATTTTCTCCGACCAGCAGAGGTAAAATAATCATGATGATTAACGTTTTTTTTTATGAAGAATAACAAAGAGAAAAATTTGTGTCACGTTAAATACACATTACTACACTTCCGAATACCTTCACATTATTAATAAATAGAAAAAATAATTTTACTCTTCCTCGT
Organism: Acanthococcus lagerstroemiae; assembly: GCA_031841125.1. Classification (NCBI taxonomy): domain Eukaryota; kingdom Metazoa; phylum Arthropoda; class Insecta; order Hemiptera; family Eriococcidae; genus Acanthococcus; species Acanthococcus lagerstroemiae. Next base: position 34,831,182 of record CM063107.1, read on the forward strand.
ACCATTATCATCTCTATGATCATTCTTTCAAAGCTTCTAGTTTTGGCCGCCAGGGGATGGATGACTCTTTCGATGCACGGTCCCAATAATCCCCCCTTTTTTTTTCTTTTTTTCTTCTTTTTTTTTTTACGCGAAGTTGGATTGGCGCGGAGTAAACGAGGAACTTCGAGTGAAAGAGTCTAGTGGTTTTTTTTCGGGTAAAGAAATTTTCTAACTGAAAAGGAAAAAAAAAAGGCGGTTCATTTCTCCGACCCCGGAGTTTTGAATCCTACCTTCATACATACGTGTACATATTTGTAAAAGACACCCCTTTGTTTGTACACTAACTCTAGTTCATTTATAGCTTAGGTCAAGTTCGGGGACTGGAGAAATGTAATTTTTCAAGAATTTAAGAAATGGGGTATGTATAGGAACTTTAACGAAAAAGCTGATCTCTTAGATTCCGAGCAATTCCTCAAAACAAAGAGAGATCCTAATTTGTACTTCTTCCTCAACGTGAATTCTTATTTACGTGTTTGGGCGAAATACAATGTTACCACGCAACGATGTACGAGTAGCTGCTGGATAAGGGGCTACCCGAAAAAGGAAAAATAGTACTATATGGAAAATTCTGAGTTCACCTTGCATGGCTGTTTTATGTGGTTACAAAAAGTGAGTGTTATTAGATGTGTCACTTTGAGTATTTCCACCTGAGTTTTTTGGTTAAAGAATATATGTATAATTTCGGTATAGTTCATAAATTGAGTCGATTTGCTGGGAAATAACGTAATCTGAAACAGCGTTATCCTAAATTCGGCCGGTACGGTCGAGAAATAAATCGTTGTCTCCAAATTCGTTGTTCCGGGACGAAAGTGCGTCTACTTGCCCTTCCCGTTGGTTTTCGTATTTATTTGATCCTTGTCACGTATCTCGCTTAGGAGTAGCCCGGCGTAACCCCTTTTCACTCACCGCCACTGTCACGTCTAGCTTTTATGTAACTTAAATTCGAACTTTCCTAGTTTTTTTTTTTGTTCCGTTTTATGACTTTTCTTGCATTAAAAGCTTTTCTTTTTCCGTTTTCCTTTTTTCCTCTTTTCTTTTCGTCGGCGTGCGCGTGTGTGGGCGCGTTACTGTACGTATCCGTTGCCAGCATTCGGTTATCTTTAACTCGGATAACTAACAATGTATACTTATTACGAGATGTGATAAAATTATTAACTACCTTTGTTACGAGACGTTCCTCGAGGAAATTTTTAAGACACTTTTCCTCGTATATTTTGCGAGAAAACAAGATTTTTGTCGACATTTTAATGAATTATTCACGGTAATATCTATAAAGGATTTTTGCTCTTCTTTCGGATTACGTCGTGGTTTCTGATTTTCTTCTTTTCTTTTCGTTTTCCTCTTTTCCTGGGGTTTTAGAAGAGATTACTTCTAATGTGTTCATTTTTTCTTTTTGCGTTGCTGAAGAATATGCAAAACGGCCGAGTTGAAAGAATGAAAAAGGAATTTTATCCCGTGATGAGAGGAAAAATTTAAATTTGTAAAGTATGAGTATCTAATAGATAAATATAATTTAATGGCAAGTCAATCCGCACTCGCGATGGTAGATTGATTGTCGAGCAAGTAATTAGAATTACAAAATCGAGGCCAAATTATCATACTTTATATCTTTGATTCGTCTTTCGTGTGGTAAGCTAATTTAATTAAATAGAACAATGATAGTTCAATCATAAAGATACATACGCTGTCTCGTGAAAATTTCGGACACCTGTGTTTTCAATATCTCGCTTTGTATCTCATCGGAAAAGGTCGTATGAGGCCTAAATCTCGTTGACTCATTCAGAAAATATTGTCATCTTCCTAACGGACTTTTCTAGAATTCTAGCGATTAGATCTTTTTCTTAAAAACGTCAATATCTAATTACTCGATAGGTTTTGACTTTTCGTGGAGTTAAAATTGATCCTGATTTAACCTTGATGCGGCTTGCCAGACTATAAAGCCGAACAAATCCAAAAAACTTACTTATTGGAATAATTGTATTTATGTATTATACGTCAGGTCAGAACGACTTATCAGTTGAATTAAAAAAAAAAAAGAAAAAAAGATCAACAGATGAATTCTAATTGAACGTATGAGTCGAAATAAAGCAAACTGGAATCATTTGTCTGGTTAAAAAAAGGCGTATGTATCACAGTCCTTCAGTGGATATGCATACGCCTCTCTGGTCAATCTATATAATATGTAAAAATAAATGTATGTCTGTCTGTCTGTCTGTCTGCTTGTCCTTCATGCATTACTACACTGTTCATGTGATCGCCTTCAAACGTTGGGAAATGGTTCAGTGCACTCCCGCAAAGGTTTCTGGAGGTGGTAGAGTGGGATTGAGGGTGGGGTATGCTCTCCCGACACGCTCCTGTTATCATGACGTCATACTACTGAGTATACGTGAGCGAAAACTGTGCCTCAGTGGTCGACATTTCCATGGAAATTTTGCGCCTTTTGCTTCTATTACCCTGCCTAAATATGTGAAAATGTTACCTTTTTGAAGCCTTTGAGAGCGTTTAAGGTGTTTCCTAAAGTTCCTGCATCATTTTTTTTATTTAAACGGGGAGAGGGGGTCCCTAACAGCCAAGTGACCCGGAAACTTAATAATTTTACATACGAGTGCATTGCTGAAATAATAAAAAGCAATAAAAAAAATACTGCTCATTCCGCCGCCACCGTCAACAACATCTCCCCAGTCTGCCCGCATGAACTTTCCTTCCACCCACACACGCTTCCCGGTATGTTTGTATTTCGCCTTGCCTTTAAAGAAAAAAATATATATGAAAAATAGAAATTTATGTCCATTAAAAAAGTATTTTCTTAATCTCTCGTTAAAATTCTGCTCGGTTCATGTGAAAGATATCTGAGGTATGATTTTTTAGTTCGACCTCTTTGTAAATTTTTATTGTTTTATTAATTGGAGCGTTTTCCAGGTAAGTTTTTGTCAATTTATTTGGCTTGAAAATTTATGTCGTTTACGGGCGTGAAAATTCGGGACACAAATTTAAAATTTTTCCAATAACTGACTAGCATTTATTCTACCGCTAACAATATCGTGTAGAAGTAGAAAGGAACTCACCGATCTGCGGCTCTCCAAGCTTTTTATTTGAATTCCCTGCAGCAGATCTGAGTATGAAATAGTTGTCGGGTAGTACGTAAACACCTCGTAAATTAGATATTTCAAAAACTTTTTTTGTATATACGCTCTATCACCTTGATTTTCTTTTTGTGAGTTGGGTTCCAAATTGTAGGGGCAAACTCTAGCTGCGGCCTGAATAAAGTGAAAAATAGGATCTTCAGTGTATCAACATTTCTGAATCTTCTTCCGTTTCTAATTAGAAAACCTAGTAATCTTTTTGCTTTGTTCACAACTTGCAAAATGTGCGATCCAAAAGTAAGACACTGAGACACTGGTCAAACACTATGTCTAAATCCCCAATTTTCGATACCCGTTTTGAAGTAATTCCACGTATTTTATACACTGTTTCTATTGGACGTTTTTTCCTGGTTAAGGTGATCGTGAAACATTTTTTGATGTTTAGTGACATTTGATGAGATACACGATACACTCGATTTCGTTAAGGCGTCAATATCTGCTTGTAGTTCTAATTCATCATCATTGGAATGAGTAGCGTAACTACTCATTCCTTGGGGGGGGGGGGGGATTGAAATCATAGAATAAAAAGTAGATTTTTTTATCAAGTTCAAAAAATAAACAAACTGGTTAAGTAAAAAGAATCGTTCAGATAAGCAAAAGAAAAATTCGAATGGTCGATTTTGAGATCACAAATACTTTCCGAAAAATATTTTGCCTACTTTTAAAGGGTCTGAGGGATTGTCCCCCCCCCCCCCGTATTTAACTGTAATACATTTTTTTATATAACTTGACATCGTCTGCGTACATCAGGATGTTAGTAGTTGCGATACATTTTCGTATGTCATTGATAAAGATTAGAAATAAAAGCGGTCCCAAGTTTGAGCCTTGAGGAATTCCCGACGTGTAACAGAAAAGATCAGATTTGGCACCCATGTACATTACATACTGATATCTATTGCTCAAATAGGACTCGAAGAAAGTGATCAACGTGTTCGCAAAACCTAATTGCTTCATTTTAATAAGTAGGATTTTATGATTCACCCTATCAAAAGCTTTCTCAAAGTCGGTGTATACTGTATCTACCTGTTCACTGTCTAGTAACGATTCAGATATATTATGCACCTGAGTGGCTAGATTCGTTGTCACTGACCGCCCTCCCATAAACCCATGTTATATGGGTTTTCACGCCTTGATATGTATGATTGATTCGAAAACTTTTGCTGGCACTGAGAGCTGGGCAATTGGGCGATAGTTGGCAATGTCAGTGGTATTTTCATATTTTGGTATAGGAGTGATTTTTGTAATTTTCCAATTCTCCGGGAAGGTATTTGTTCTAATAGAGACGTTGAGTATGTGATGTAGGGGTCCAATGAGATATTCTTTGACACCTTTATAAATATATGATGGTATACCGTCGATAACTTTCGTTTTGGATTCGTTATTGTATAATACCAGTTGCTCGCTAGTCGATATCACGCGGTCTATTAGCTCTGCCATTTCTTCAACAGAAGCAACAATCAGAGTCATATCGTATGCGTATCTCAAGTTGGAGATTTTTCGCCCATCAACAACGGAGTCACCGCCTCAGCCGTCTAAGGATTGCCTTATTCTGTATTCGCCATATATATTGAACAGCTGAGGTGATAGGATGCACCCCTCTAATCGTTTTGAGCGCCGAAAACGTCGTAATTAACTCTCACTACCATATCGCTGCAACTCAACTAGATATAGGATGGAACTCTCAAGATGGAGATCTTCCTCTCTGAATAGTGAGAACTACTTCATTCAATTTAATATGAAGATAGGTAGTATAACTTGTTTTCCAAGTGGATAAAAAAAACTTGTCCTTCTTTCAAGGAAAAATAACTTGAATCCTTTCGTTATGGAAAAACGGAGAAAATCATTCGTCATCTTTTAGTTCAGGAGTAGAAATATTCCTCCTTAAAATTTTCTTTAATTAAAAAAAAGCTGTTTGGTTTCCTCCGTGATTTAGTTAGACGCGTTCCTTCTCTTGATGACGAACACAAATAACTTTTTTCTTTTTTTTTTTGATAGAGAACTTCCTTCGTTTCTTTGAGTTAAAAGAGGAAGTTGCATCCCCCGAGTATTTCTCGATTAAAAAAAGAAAGAAAAAAAAGGAAGTATCCCGTTTTAGTATTGACAAACAATAAGAGTATTCCCGAGAATGAGCAAAAAGTTGGCTGACAAAGGCCACAGCTCGCCCCCTCCTGATGGCTTTAAGAATGAGTTGATTTATAAGAGAAATATATCCCTGTAAAATGATTTTTTTGTAGTAGGTATGAAAGAACACTCAATTTTCCTTTTCTGAATGAGAAAAATTGCAATTAATTTCTTGATTTTGATCAATAACTATCAGAAAAAAATTTCTCCATTTATCAAGGTTTGCTTCTGAGGTGGAAACGGTTCTGACGAGAGTCATTCTTATCCACTTAATTCTTCCCATAGAAAAGACTGTCCATTTGTTTCTGTGAGTAAACCCGTCCCCTTTTATAAAGGATTTCATTCGTTTCTTTAGGGTAAAAGACTAAAAGAAGAAACTTCAGTTTTCCTTTTTAAATGAAAGAAACGAATGTCGAAGTTGTAGTGCGTAGTTGTTGAAATTAGTCTTGCCATTTAATGATTCTCTCGTTTTAATCCAAATTTTCAAAACAAGTGGAAAGAACTTTATCAAAAGGGGGCCAATAGTGGTTCAGAAAAGCTGAGATTTTCCCTTCAAAAAGCTATGGATTCGATTGTTTCTTCGTATGATTTTTCGCTGTAAGGCAGTTCTCAAAATACATTTTCTGCATTCATTTTTTTCTTTTTGAGAATTCTTGAGTTGTGCAGTATTGCACACCGAATCATCGAGGTGAAATCAGGGTTAAATTTTTACTTTTTGAAAATATCAATACCCAAAGAGTTATTTAATATCAACATTTTTGTAAAAGAGAATGAATTAATAAAATTTAATACGTGGTAGTTGGGAAAGTTCGTAATATTATCTGAATAAGTCACCCGGGGAACTATTTTTAGATGTGAGATAGCACAAGTAGCTGAGAAAATAGATGCCCCTAATTTTTTCGGTCATTTTGTTATTTTGTACACCATACTACTGATCACAATCCCATAGGTAATTTACTCCTTCTTGCATCTTTCTTGACGATTGCTTGATGAAGCTGCATGTCTCAATGTTCGCTCCACCTCTCCAACATGTCTCGTTTCATCTTATGTTAAAATGGCTGATATGGAAAGATTAACATAAATTTGACCTACGTCAATTTTGCGAATTTTGACACGGTTTTTTGACATTTTAACAAACATTTCAACCAATTAGAGCACTTTGATTTATTTTTGACTTTTTGACCCATTTTTGACCGACTGACTTGAATGCACTTCTGTTGACATTACTCTCTTTTGACACTCATCTAACTACAAATATTTGACAGTATTTTGACTGATTACTGACTTTCGTTAGCTGACCCTTTTGGGTCTATTTTGTCAGGTCATCGACACCGTTTTGACTGCCTTCGCACTCCCTTCCCCTTCTTTTGAAAAGGTTTCCTTGGTAATATGCGAATATGAAAATATAATAAATTGTTATATTTGTATTATATACAAACATTACACAAAAAAGAAATAAAAATGGATAAGATGGTACAGTTATCGAGATTACGAGGGGAGAAAATGAAAATGAAAATGGACAAGATAGTACTCTTATCTAACTTATAAAGGGGAAAAATGCGATTATCCATTAAATAAACCTAGCAAATAATCTTGATGGTTTTCCACCTCGTATACATGAAGAAATTCGAAAAAATTCAGTCGTCATGCAAACATGTAGGGAAGTTGCCTAGATTGGACCACTTGTGTTTCAGGCCACCATGTGGAGGCGCCTGAAGCTAAAATGAAAAACCTGCACTCAGGTGTGAAAGAACGAAATGTCGACAACATCTACCCAAGTTTTGGATTTCATGGATCTACTTACTGAGTCAGGAGAGAGGTTTTAGGAAAAAAGTGCCAAATTGATCCAATTTAGGCTCGGCTCCCAAGATTGGACCACCGGTAGCCTTATTTGGACCAGCAATGAAATCTGGGCTGCCTTATTTAGGCTTGCAATAGAAATCCTGATAAAAGAAAGGTGTAGCCCGCTCCAAGTTGTCTTAACTCAACTGTCCATAAGGACCTCATATTGACATCTATAAACAATGAAACAGCCCTCAGTTATATTTTTCAGCATTTTGTGCTATGGAATTATCATTTTTGTGCTATGAGTATTATAAATTGGACCAGTCCAAGTAAGGCGCAATGTAGCCTTGTACGTACATTCACTTTTTGAGAAATTCAAACACGCTACCAAGTATTTATTGCACACATGTTTTACAAAGAGAGTATCAAAATTCACAGAACGCTTCTCCATTTTATTTTTTAGGCGGGCCAATCATGGGATTAACTATCCTATTTTATAATAATGGCTACCATGCACCACGGAATGAAGTAATCATAGATTTCTCTATATGGAATTATGGCGGTTGCTTAGCCTAATTCACCACTGCAAAGTGATTTTCGGTACATATTTACCTTATATCTACATCCCTTACAGTTTTAATCAAAGTATTTAAAATTTTCACCCTTTTTCACGAACTCTTTAATTACTTTGTGTTTTGCGATCAACCCACTCTGAACTGATATGATAATTCATAGAACATATAGACACAACAATTCATGCCAGAACAGAAGTGCTACCTATTGTCATTTCCGAGATATCACGGTGGTCCAATTTAGGAAACTTTCCTGTGAACTTTTAAGAAATTTTGAAATTTTATTTCTGAAGAAACTTTAATAAAATTCAGATTTAGAGCTGAAACATAGAATTTATTATCATCGATGAGAAATACTCACGTTCAAATCAATTTACATTAACTCGCCTTTATGTGTCTCATACTGAATGCGGCTGCAACACTTGTAATCATTATGCAGCCCTTAATCAAAATAAATCGCTGCTAACCTAGGTTCGCTGGAGTTTGTCGAAAATAATCAAAACGCTGTCAAAATTCAAACAACATAAGGTCAGGTATTATATCACACTGCATGTAAGTTAAAATACTGTCTCGAGAATGCCGTTTCTGACACTAATTTATCAATTTTACTATAAATAGGCGGATCTTACGTGATAGGCAACGACCGACACTATTTTGACTCCAAAAGAGTGTCATTGTCTTAATACTGATTTGGTTTGTTTCCTATTGATTTCAACTCAACTTGCTGGATTCGGCTTGTCTCGGCACTAGGTCAGTTAGTCAAGTGGATTTCGGACTCAACCTATAACCAGTAGGAGACAAGCCGAATCGAGCCGAGAAGAGCCAGGATAAGTCGTACCAAATCGAGTTTAAACAAGTTGAAAACTAACCAAACCAGTATCAAGAGAAGTCTAACATAAGATACCAAACGAGTTGGAAAGGAACTGAGCCAGTATTAATTTTCTATAACATATGCAGTCACCAAAAAAATACTAATAACGAAAAGCTGTAGTGTTGTCATGAGTAGTGTAATTCTGCATACAGAATATATCGATGGCCTCAAGCACACTTGACCTGAGTCGCAAAATCCAAATTTTTCAGGAGGGCGTTTTGAAAGTTTTGCAGCTTTTAAGCTTTTTTTTCTGACAATAGGCCAGTTGTCTTAAGTACATACCCTCTGAGAAGGAAACACCTTCAGCGTGTAGTCAACTGTTCTTTCAAAAAAAAATTTCCCCTTCGTGTATTCTTGAATGTTTGTAGATTTCCTTTCCTCTGGTCATTGGTCTCCAACAGAAGCGAAACTTGACTTTCAGTTTGGAGGGGGGGGGGGGAAGAAAAATTTGCTGACAAATATGTTTTAAAAACTAAAAATTAGCCGACAACATTTTTTTTAAATTTGAAAATTTTCCGATTTTTTAATCAAAATATTTTTTAATTGGAAAAAAAAATTAACAATAATAATAATAATGATAAACCAACAAACAAACGTTCTTAGAAAATGAAAAATTCAAATGAACAGTTTCAAAATTTGTCGACTGCCAAATTATTGGGGGGTTTTCACCCTCCCCCCATAGTTTCGTCCCTGCAAGTGCAGATTGGAACCTTATCCTCAAGCACTCACATTTGCGCACATTAGCATACTCTAGTCTGGGAGGGTAAGCTAGAAGAATGTTAGGAATACTTGAGAGGAACACACAACTTCTTTTACACATTAAGGTGGTCGTTATTTACTCTTGGTGATCGTTTTTTCTGAATTTCCTCTGATTCGTCTCCTAAATGGGTTCCAATAAAATACAAAAATAAAAATAAAACCTACAAAGTTTCAGGTCGATCGGATTAGGGGAATCCGTGCCACAAGGTCTCTTTCATTCTTATGGGAAAAACACATGGAGTTTTGGATTTTGTTCCAGACTAAATTTCCCTCCAATATTCACCAGGACCAAAACCCGTAAATTAAACAATTTTCAGGCTCTAGTCAAACAGAGAATCTAGTAAAAACAGAATAGTCATTAAAATTCAAAATTCAATGTTTGCTACCGATTTTCAGATTTTCAAAATTTCTTCCACATTTCAGCTTTGTTTCAACTTTTCAGATAGGGGAGACCGGGACTAGTTGTCCGCGGGTTAAGTTGTCTTAACCTTTATAACTCCCGTGTAAAAAGTGCTTTTTCAAATCTAATGACGTCAGATGACTCAGTAATGTACCAACGCTTTAACCATGCCTGGTAATCCTCGCGATTATATTTATTGCGGTTTGATTTTTTTACAACAAAAAATTTAGCAAAAAGTCACATTTTATAAACAAGAAGTTCACTCTCATCTGAGTGTAAAATTTTGTACTGGCAAACATCAAACACTGTGAGGTAAGTAGAATTTTTTCAGCTATCTTTGGGTGTATTAGGACCTAAAATTACATTTATCATCCCCTCTCAAAATTGTACTTTCTAAACCCCCCTCAATCCGGGACAAGTTGTCCTGTTACAAAAATTATCAATTAATGTGAATTTTGTTACATGTTTTTAGAAAATACGTTCGTAAGACATTTCAGCACATTTTTAGCACAAGACGTACCCCATCATGTGTGACAAGTTACCCGGGTATGGGGCAAGTTGTCACAAAAAAAGTGTAGCCGCGTTTAAAAATCTTTGGGGCCAACCGTATGAAAATTTTTCGTATGAGCCATTTTGTAGCCAAGGGTTGTAGCTACAATTTGAGCCGAATTTGAAGTTTTTCGGTCCTATAATTTTTTCAGACTTGTGAAGTTTCTAAAAATTGTGACAACTAACCCTGACCCTGGTCTCCCCTAACATTCGATACTCAGCTTGAAACCTTCGGCTTTTGACTGACTAGTCTCTGACAGGAGTCCAGGGTACTCCATTTTCAGAAACGAAATTTGACTTCCAGTTGGGGGGGGGGGGTAGAAGAAAAATTTGCCAGCAAATATTTTTTTAAACTACAAAATTCTACAAAATGTTTAAAAAATTAAAAATTTGCCAATTTTTCATCGAAACATTTTTTAATTAAAAAAAAAAATAAACAAACAAACATTCATAAAAAATTAGAAATTCGAAGAACAGTTTCAAAATTTGCCGACTGCAAAATTATGGGGAGTTGTTTCAACCCCCACACCCCTATAGTTTCGCCCCTGGTCTTCAAACAGTATCATTGTGTGAAAAAAGAGCTTTTAAAAATTGAAAAACCTTCAAAATGCTCTTCTGAAAAATTTGGATTTTGCGACTTAGGTCAAGTGTGCTTGAGTCCATCGATATTGTTTTCACTTAAGTCAAGTGGCATACGCTCTCTGTGGTCGAGACAGAGGGCCGGCGATTCACCAAGCTCGGCCCACACCATCGAACAGGAGGTGAACTCTGTACCATCCTAGAGAAGAGCTGCTGCAGCTGCACTGCGGACCCACCAGCAGGGCTCACCCGTCGTCACCACCTGCCTGCGTCGACACACGGACCAAGACGAGGAGGTGAGGGGTGAGTGAAGAGAGGCAGCGCGTCCGGCCGTGGGGGACCTGAAATTTCCAGGCGAGCGCTCTGGGAGTGCGGACCTCGGTCAGTAGGGAACCCCATGGTGGCCCTGGTAGGACGTGCGCACCGTTCCGACACGTAGAAATGGGGGCTCGGGACCGGCCCCAAGGCGTTCCTCCGGTCACTGACGCGATGCTCGAAAGGGTAGTTCCTGTGGCCGGGGGTGCGGTGTCATAGGGGCCACTTTGGCATGCGTGCATCGCCATACGTCCAACCACACCATACGCTCTCTAGCGGATCGAAAAATATAAGTATTTCGCTATTTTCTTCATACTGATAGCTTATGTCTTCGGCCGTCATTTCATACAGTTAGGTCAATGGCCATCAAAATGTAACTTAAGTCAAGTGTACTTGAGGCCATCGATATTTTCATAATAGGAATAGCATTGTCCGTTTAATTAATTTACCTTGCCACATTTTGAGTTTAGTCTTTTTCTGTAAACGAATTGGAAAGTACTCCAACCTACTTCGAGTGCGCCTGGTTTCTTTGGAAGATGGCACGCGATGTTCTAACCAGAATGACACACAATATTTGATCCTAAAAACGGGCGGCATTTAGAAAGGAAACGCAAAACGAACACGACACGCCGACAAGAAAAGACTTTTCGGTTTGGTTTGAAAATGGTAAATAGATCTCTAATTTTATCGAGATTTCACAAAGAAGTGAAAAACGAGAAGAATGTCGTGAAAATGGTTTAATTAACTTCATAATAGAGCAATGAAGTAGGCGTACTTAAGTTTCATCGAGGGGGAACTTCCCTTTTTCCTTTGACCGAGCAGCAGCGCTTATGCGGTTTCAAATAAAAACTTATCGCAACGGGGATTGACATGCCGCTAACGAGTTTTATTAGGAAGGCCGATTTTAATGAATATTTTTGAAATATCACGCTACAGCTTTCGCTCTTTCTACTCGCGTTTTTCCTTTTCCATTTCAGCGAAATTTCAATCGGATGTTTCGTTCGGAAAATTGAGTTGGATTAAGCCGGATAAAGAATATTCGGATGGAGTTTGAGTTGAAAAAAAAAAAAAAAAAAAAAAAAAGAGAATGTCAACTCGGCGATGATGAATATTAATGAAGTCGGCGTTAATATAGCTTCGTTGAAATTGTGAAATTACTCGTTATCAAAATTGCGTATAAATCGTTCATAAGTTCCGAGTATATAGTTCTTTTGCCAATTGAAAGACCAGAGCGTTTTTCAGAAGTGCGAAGACACACTGTAAGAGGTGTTTCACATTGAATGCACTTCCTTCGATTGGATAAGCAGGGAATTTATCTTGACATGTGAATGTGTTTCCCTACCATTATTTATGAAAGGGCTGGAATATACATATGGTCACTATAGATGTACTTTCTTCATTGAAAATGTTTCTCTTGGCTTTGAAAATTAATAGATTAGTTAAATTACCTGGTCTCAACTGAGGGCTTTTATGATTACACACACGAAGAAGAATAATGAGAATTGCTCAAGATTCATTCATTCATTTGTGTGTGAGGTGGCGCTGTATGCGCCGAGTGCTCAGACTTTGTAGTCTATTGCACTATTCCTCAAGTAGCTGTTAAGGATAAGCTCAGTAGCCTCACTTTTACAGCCAAAGTGAGCATTTTTCTGAGCTCTATCCCTTTGACTTCGCAGGGTGCTGGGTACTCTAGTCCCAGTGCTTTGCATCTTGTCCTGGCTGTTGCTGGGCATTGATATATGATATGGATCGAGGTTTCTTCCTCTTCTCCACAGTACCTACAGGAGCCGCTTTTCACCACTCCTATTTTGCACCACATGTGTTTTGTGGCCCCATGACCAGTTAGTAGTCCGACCATGATCCTTACATGTTTCCTGTCGAACCCTAATAGGAACTTGGCATACTTACTGGGGGCGTCCCCTATCAGTACTTTGCTGACTTTCATGCCACTTTCCAACCACCAGTGCATTTCCATCTGCTTACTTATCCAAGTCTTTACTTTAAATTTTATGAAGCTGTATGCTACAGGAAGACACGGCCTAGGTGTTGCCAGTTCTTTTTTTATGCCCTCCTTCGCTAGCCTTCCAGCGATCATGTTCCCTTTTATGCCGGAGTGTCTCGGTGTCTATATTATGGTGAGACGGTTCTCCTGAGCAAGGGTGTATGATTTGTTAACACACTCCACCACCAGTGATGTAGTTTGGTGTGTTGGTAATGCTTTAATAGCCGATTGACGGTCAAGATCATATTCACAAAATCTATTTTACGTTATTGAAATTGGAAAATTTTGAAGCAACCATTTTTTCTATTTATGTACAAGTTCTAAATGAGAGATAGTTAGGTCAGAATTCAAAATGATTTAAAAAAATATGAATCTAAGAATCCGAATTTATGACCAATTCAAACATTTGAATCCTGTGTCAGAATGATTCTATGAATCCGAGAAACCGAATCTGAATGCTGCAAAGCGGACTCTAGAATCCAAGAGAAATTGGAATCCACGGATTCGGATTTTACTTTATGAGCGTATTCTCAAATTCGCAGGAGCGAGCCGAGCCCTGTTGGCGTAGGGGGAGGAGGTGGAAATAGGTCAAAAATGCCGACTCTGTATAAAAATTTTCTGTGCAAGTAAAACAAAAATAAATAAATGATAAAAACAGCCATTAGTTTTACATTTTGCCAGTTGACATTCGGAAAAACTTTCTTCCATCCCCTTACACATACCCCAAGAAAGAATCAATTAAATTAACGACTTTTTTTCGTTTGCCAAATACTGATTCAAAATGTCGACTAAATGGTCGAATTTGCTGAAAAGTTCTGACTTCGAAGATTCATGAGGCACCATCCTCCCGGTCCACCCCTCTGCGATCTAAATTCTTATTATAGAATTCGTTAAGAGGATTCTAGAATCCAAGAAAATTCTGAAGAAGTCACCTAAAAAAATTAGTAACATGCTGATAATTCTAAGAAATTGATGGATTCGGCGATAAAACAGAACCTTGATTTGAGTTCAGAATCCGGATACAAATTCAGTATCTGATTACGGATTCTGTTGAAAACAGAATCCTAAAACCCGTGTATAGGCAAAAGAGATTCAGAAATAATCCGAGAATCCAGTTTCGAATTTGGATTCCGGATTCATTTCCATCTCCGGTTAGGGCCAAGGAAAAAGTTTCAGAAAATTATGCTCGAAGAAATCGTTTTCCGTGAAAACATGACAGAGTCATCAAAAAGACAATATTCACAGAAAATCAGAAAAGTGTGAAAATTTTGTGTATAATTGTTATTTGTATTGATATATGCCTACTAATACTCACGAGGATGAAGAAATTGAGGAGGTGTATGAAGAATTAGAAGGACTAATGAAGCATGTTAGAGGGGAAGAGAATCTTATTATTATGGGTAATTGGAATGCTAGAGTTGGTGAAGGAAAAGAACGTAATATGGTTAGGGATTTTGGAGTAGGAATGAAATAATTCTGGGACAGTTACAGTGGTCAAAAAATAAATCAAAATCAAAAATCAAAAACCTTGTAAAAAACCAAAAAGTTAAAGAAAAAAGTCAATAATTTTACGTAATTATATGCTCAAAAACTAGTAAATCTTGCAAGAGACTCGAATTGTGCTCAAAATTAATACGAAGAAAAATTATGTAAAGTACCTAACAATAATATTTCAACTTGTACAATTCACAAAAATACCTAATAACACTCTTTTTCTTAATATTTGTAATTTGAAAGAATGTTGGATGCTTGGATCATTGTGTACAAACAATGGTAAAAAAGAAAGATTTGGTCATTATTTGTACAGAGGAAATCGTCCACTTTTGACCCGGATACCTACCATCTTTGGCCAGATGTATCATAAATTTGCTAGCAAATAAGGACTGGGTACCCAATGGGCAAAAACACAAATTTCTGCAAAATGTTTTTGCATATTTTTGCATTTTATTGTCTTTTCTGTACAAATTGTACCAGAACAGTCATTAAAGCTTCATGATTGGTTGAATTTGTGCGGAAATTTGTGTTAAAACCTAGCAAAGTCTCATAGTATAAAACTGTGTCAATTTTGTCCATCGGGTAACACTGGGAATGTTTTTTTTTTTTTTTTTTTTTTCCACTATGAAATCAGTGAAAACTGCCGTGTGTATGGTGTGCTGTATTTTCAAAAAAATTGGTTTTTACTCTGTTTTTCATGAATTAAGAGGCATGTCCTAGTGAGGGTCTCGAATTTAATGATTTCACCATCTTTGGCCAGCAACCTGTCCAAAGATGGGTACAGTGCTAATCCATTTTTGGCCACCCTTTGTTACGAACGAATTAGAAAAAGTTGAAAATTTCTCATAAAATTCGCAGATTCTTCGTCACGTCACTACTAAGATAAACTACAATGTATTGAAACCTGGGAAACACGTGAATCTGATATTGTCTGATAATTATCAATTTTCACTACAAGCTGCTAGCGATTATCATCTATAATCATTAGTTAATTTACACAATACCTAGTAAATTATCATAAAGATATTTAAATTATCAACTTTAACTGCCTCTCATAGGTATTATCAATAATAACTAGTGATTATCGATAATACCTAATTATCGACTTTCACGATAACATAAACACAAATCTAAGCCAGTTACCGATTCGAGTTGTTCGTGCCCTGATGTTTTTCTGAAGAAACGCGTTTATAAGCATAGTTTAGGCATACTTATTAAATTAAAATTAGTCAACAAACTAGTAACTGCAAAAATGTTTCTCTGGGTCAGAAAGTCAAAAGAGGACGGCGTGCGAAAGCGAAGAAGGCTTCCTTAGTTCAGTAAATTTTCCATTTTCAGTAACGTAAATTAATATTATTTACTTTTTACGTTCAACAAATTTTCGTTTTGTGAGGCCTGTTTTTCGATTGCGTTTATTTGTCTTTTTCATTGCGACTGTCAATATTGCGTGCACTTTTCCTTTGCGTGCCGATGTTAATAGCTCCAGAAGTGGGCATCAATTGTATCCGAAGTGCAGTTTGAGTAATCGTGAAGTTAATGTTTGAGGTTATTTTAGCCGCAACACTTATCCACTGAGGCCCATGGATAGGGGTTGCAACTTAAAATATGAACAATTACATACCTTTTGACCTTGATGGCTCAGAGTTACAGCCTTATGTTTTCCATCGGGGAAAGGTTGTCTGCAAGTCTGTGTGATTGTTCGGATGTTTAGCGGTCTTCCACCTATCCATCCATCTGCCTCACTGTCTGTCAGTCAATCTGCTTGCTGTTTGTCTATGTTTTTCGGTGCTGCTCTAATATGCTGTCTACCAACCGTTTTTCTGTTCTGATATGCTATCTACCGAATTGTGGGTAGTGCGTCTGTTCTAGTATGCGATCTACTACTCACAGATAAACAATGCAGTAACCCAGTATAACAGCAACAAAAACCTTTCCTTGGTCAGCCTCAGTAGGTGGAAAATGGGTCGGTTGGAGCAGGTTCCCTGTGTATTTTTATATGGAGACACGTGACAGCGTAAGAAAAGTGCCCTGATTCCCCTGCAAACCTTGATTATGCAATCCGTGTACTATACTCGTTGAAATCTCGAGTTTTGGACCGTTGATTTCCATCTATGTCGTGTATAGATACTGACTGCGTGATGATGAGTGTACCACAACCCTCCCCCTTGCCTTTATCGATTACTCCAACACGAGAAGATAAGGAAGTGACAAGTTCTAACCAGTCTGCTATTTCCAGAACCTAGAGTCTGATGCGATTCGTATTCCAATTATTAATATGTATACGCAAAAATGCGCTCGTTTTAGTCCGATGTAGCTCGTTAACGGCCAGGGGGAGGGGGAGGGTTGTGGTATACTCATAATCACGCAGTAAGTACCCCGTACACGACATAATTGGAAATCAACGGACTGAAACATGAGATTTCGAGTATAGTACACACATTGCATACTCAAGGTTTGCAAGGGAATCAGGGGACATTTCTTGCACTGTGACGTCACTCTATTAAAAAATACACAGGGGATCTGCGCCAGCCGACCCATTTTTTATCTACTAGCGGCTACTGCGAAATCTTTTACTAAAAGATTACTGTACGCACATTGTGAGTTTTGAAGAAGCGTGCACAGACTTTGGACGCACGGAGGCCTTCCGTGGCGATGCCGATGAACACGAGCCATGCCGAAATTGTGGATTAGAAATGCAACAACGCTTTGTGTTTCCTTATTCTACATAATGTCTTAAAATGGTAGATCGCATACTACAACATCACTCCATCCATAGTAGATGACAATGGCCGGTAGATAGCATACTAGAACAGCACATGTTTTTCTCTACCTGTCTCACTGGCATCTCTAGAGCCTACGTGTTTTTTTTTTAGTATAAGCAACTCAGATAGCGTAATTCTTACTTGTGGATGAGTTTGGTATAGGCCACGTTTCTGCTTTCTAGGACACAGAGAGATATGAAACGTAATACTCGTATGTATGGTTTTTCCTCAAATAAGATCAGTCTGTTCAGACCCTTTTCATTGGTTACTTTTTGGTCTTTTGTGACTAATACTGAAATATTGACTCGAATGATCGATTTTTCGGGCCCTAATAGTTTTGGAATTTTTTTCCAAAATATGTAGTTAGAGATATAGCAGTGGGAAAAACTATTTTCTAATATTTTCCCCTGGTTATTGAAGCTTTCCAACGCTTCAGGAAAACCTGGCTGAAATTCTACAGAAAATAGTCTCCAACCTCTCAATTTTCCTGTTGACGGTTAGAATTTTCCAACTTTCTGAATGAAAGTGTCGAACCATCACAACCCTTTGCGTCAGAACTGGCAACAGAATGATCACCGCACTTGAGCCAACGAAAAATTTCATCGTCCAGCGATTTTGCTCAGTGAAGTGTTGCTTACATTTTTCTAGCTTCTTCCCTCTGAAGACAATTTTCCCCGCTAGTAGAAGTATCTGGGAGTAGTCTCCCCAAAACTCCCTCGGCATGTCCCTGCTGCAGGTGAATTCTATGAATTAAAAGAGCTTCACGGTGAGTCTACTGGATGCAAAACTGAAAATGTTCTTATTGAATCATCAGCACTTATCCATATTTCATTCTTAATCGCCAGACGAAATTCTGCTAGTAAATTTCGGAACTCCATCTGGCAGTCGATAGGACTGGAAAAGTGAACACCAGTACCGAGATTTATTGGGGTTTGAGTCAAAATAAGAGAAAGCAAATGAACTAGCAGTACGCGAAGGAAATGGGCGATTTTTTCCGAGGACAATGGGACGTTACCCCAGGCTCCCTTGCAGCCCGATTCCTACCGACAGGAACAACATTTCTAATTGGCATGCGTGCAGTTTGTAGTTGACTGATCAAAATTTCGAGTTACTGTTAGAAATAACGCGAATTTTCGTGCAAAAGAAACCCGAATAAAAAAATCGTTACTTTTTGCACGCAGCCCTCTGCCATTTGATTTCATGTCATTCGCGGACTCGTTATTTCAGATCTAGACGATAAATTCGAGTATTTCTGTCGACCTGAATATGTCAAATCAATAAGTAGTATAGACAATGCGACCACAAATTTTTAAATTCCAGAGGCATTCCGATATGCTAGCATACATTATTCAAAAAAATAAGAAAAAAAATCTAAACCCCCATTATCATTATACGTGTAATTATTCAACTTCGTGCTGGGCAATGATAGTAAATAAGTAATGTACTTCTGTTCTGCATGATTAGAGTGACGAAACAGCTGCACGTATCGTCTAAAAACAATGTGAGTATTTATTCGGTTTCTCATTTCATAACTAACCGATAGAATGAACGATGTAGACTATTCAGCACGAACGTAGTTTCATTTTTATTTACTTATGAGCGAGTTCAATCAAGAAAATCCTTTCATACTGTATAATTTTTAGGATACCTAGTTAATGAGTTATAAAACGAATTTTGTGGATTCGCGTTCAGCATCGCGTGTTGGAAGTTAACGTTCAAAAGTAGGTCGTTACCGTATAATGAACTGGCCATCGCCATGCATAAAAATGTCTGCTATAAAAAATGCAACTTAGTGTGTGGAAAAATGTAGAAGTATATTTAACTGGTGTCAGATTAATTGTTTCATTCATGACATAAAACTGAGGTTTCTCCAACTTATTTGGACTTTGTTTCCACTTAATTGAGTGTATTGATGCAGGCAATATCGCACCCTGATCCATGCGAGATCCGTCTTCACTTCATTACATTAAATAGGAGCCATTTTGTCGAGCATTTTCTGGAATTGAAGGACGCTATGTGATTAAAATCCGCAAATGGCTTTTGAAAGTGGATTAGTCCTGGTTCAAGCATCATATTATACGATGTACCCGCATACCTCTGTGAATCCACTCTTTTGATCATTTCACCAGATACTATAACCAAAAAAAATCAACTTATTCAAATTAAATTGTGTTTGTCTATAATATTTCATGTGTTTGTTTCAAAGGTAAAAATGCACAGTCGTTCGCAAGGTGTTGAGCTCATTAGAATGGCTCTATTAAGTGAAAAACAATTAGCGACCTACCTATCTATACAATCAAAAATTATTTAAAATTGTGAGAATCCAGATAACGGAAGTATTTTCAGTGCCTTCTTTGTTGTTAAGAGTCTAATTCGGAAATATCGGTTGATGATTTTCAAGCAGACTATAATCAAGGCTAATTTATTAAAACGTCACCAGCCAAAATTTTTGAAAATCAAATATCAATAACTGAAAATCAAGAAGGATTAAAAATTGATGGGCGTCTCTTTTATTACATTATTATACTTTATAGGTGCAATGGCCGAGTGTATAGCACGCTGGTCTCGGAATTCGGAGGTCCCTGGTTCGCGTCCACGTTGCAACTCGCTACATTTCGACCTAGGCTGGGTTTTCGGCAAGAAGAAAAGAGGGCTAAGACAGCCCTAGCAGCTTCTCTAACGTGTCCAAAGTAATGCTCGAAAGGGCGAATTCCAAAACTCGGGTTGAGAGTAAACTTAGAAAAGAGAGATGCAAAATATTATATTCATTTGTAATGAGAATTTTCAAAAGATTTTAGAATCCTTAGCTGAGTTCTTATCATCTGAAATGGCAAAAAGCGGTATGACCACTCCTAAATTTTTGAAGAAGATGATAAAGATAGTGAGGAGGATGACATTGCAGAGAACCAGATCCAGTTATACATGGAAATCAGCCTTTTAATATGGACCCCAGTGATTCACTAGCAGAGAACTTACTAACCGAAAATTCGTCATATACAAATTTAAGTTTCAACATTTCCTCGTCGTCATCCGCAGCCCCATTTATGCCTTTTCTAAGTCCAAGGAAAGAAGGAAAACGAAAGAGGCATGAAGAAAAGTGCCTCGCAATCCAAAAAACGGTTCGAAATCTAGGGGAAGCCTGCACCTACAAAACAAATGGCAAGACAGTTGGGCCTTAAAGGAAAATTGGTGCGTCCTGTGGAGTAAAATGTCGTTTAAGATGTCCGTCAAAGGTCACAAATGAAAACAGGAAAAAATATTTTCAGAATTCTAAATGAATCCAGGGTATACAACATTTAACCGAATGATTAACCTTCAACATGGCCTTTGAATCAAAAATCTCTATAATGTGTACGTCCACGTCGAAAGGACCCACCTTGTCGGTATGAAGTTAAGGCCGGAGGTAATATTAGGATAAATTTCGGTCACAATGAGCCAAATCCGAGATTTTAAAGTCAAAAATTCGAATTTTTAGGAACTTTTGAAATCAAAGTTTGAAAAATTGTAGTTTAGAGAAAAACGCGTTTAAAGTTTGAGTGAGAAATTTTTTTTGAAAAAACGATGAAAAGTTTGGACTTATTTCGATGTAACCTGGTACAGAGAAGGTGTCTACCCAAAAATGCAGCAATGTGCAGCGATTAATGTGCATCAACGAGTGCAATACAAAGTGGGCCTTTTTACAAATACATTGAAATCAATGTAGAACGAGTATCGACAAAGTGGTCCCTTTCATATTTCGGCCGTACGGACGGGAAAAACGTTGAAAACTGGATATCGACAAAGTGGGCCTTTTCTTATCCGCGAAGTTTTGCGCGCTATCTCTCGGAAAAACTGCGAAATCGAAAAGATCTCTATGCCAGCTGATAGACCATGCTTCCGGGTATACAAAACGCTAAAAACCCGATTTTTCGTTTTTTTTTCATAATTTTTCATAAAAATGGCTGTATTTTTAAACTAAGATCGACAAGGTGGGACCTTTCGACGTGGATGTACACATATATTGTTTTCTCTGTTTGTAATTTCATTTCAAAACTTTTAAAACGCTCTTCAAAAATTGAAGTTTTTTGCAAATGACCGCTTGTGACCATTGTAGACTCTTGGTTGACTCTTCTAGATTTGATCATAACGTCTTACCTTTCCTTTAGGCTTTTTAAAACTTATTAAGACTCGTTCAACAGTCTCAAGGACTTAATTCAGGCTTCGTAAAACTCTTCCAAAGTTGTTTAAGACTCGCTATGCCTTTTGAAGATTTATTTAAGACTTTCAAGACGATGATTACTCGAGCCTCTTTGAAGGAATATCTGGCATATTTCAGACTTTGTAAGACATTACCTCTTGTGTTTCTTATTTCGATATTTTTCTCTAGGAAACTATTGGCCTTATTTCTTCACCCATGTATCCGCAACTGATTAGTACAATTTGACATTATGCGTATACTAACACGACTACTGATTACCGTATTAGTGAACTTCTTTGCTTTCACCACTATTATTAGTACGAAAAACGTATATAGGTTACACTAGGGTGTCCCTTATTTTACAAGTTTTTGCCAATTGATTAGGGTCGCATTGAAATTTTTTCCAATGGACCTAGAAACTCGCCATAAAAAATTTGAGCTCAATCTGAGGTCATTAACTTGAGCCGCTTTGACCTTAAAGTTATGTGAAATACTGAGAATTTGCA
This sequence comes from Acanthococcus lagerstroemiae, assembly GCA_031841125.1. Taxonomy (NCBI): domain Eukaryota; kingdom Metazoa; phylum Arthropoda; class Insecta; order Hemiptera; family Eriococcidae; genus Acanthococcus; species Acanthococcus lagerstroemiae. Next base: position 34,853,259 of record CM063107.1, read on the forward strand.
AAAAACCACGAATATCTCGGAACATAACAACTTCAGACCGCCTGTTAAATTTCCTATAAAAAAGATCCCATACAACTTTTCTCTAAAACTCATATTTACCGAGATAATCTCAATAATGTGTGAAAGTTTCAAGGAACGTGGATTTTGCTATTTTTTCTTTCATAACCGATCTTCACTCGCTAAATCGTAATAATTATCCAAAAAAATATTTACTTTAGGACCAAAATGGAGATAACATAAAATGTTCCTCGTTAAATTTTCTATAAAAAGATTCCATGCAACTTTGTTTTAGAAAATATATTTATCGAGATAATCGCAAAAAATGCGTGGAATTTTCGAAAAACATAGTCTTTTAAAATTATTTTACAGCTGAAATATCTACTAATGTTGGGTAACGCATACTACAATATAACTTCAGTCTCTGTCTACTGGGGCGAGCCAGAAGTGGGACCTGCCTCAGTACCAGAGCTGAAGTTTGTTGGTTACCTACTATAGATAGTAGCTGTCAAATAATTATGTATATGTTTTTCAATACGCACGTCGCATAGTTGTCAAAGTTGTATAACATTGTGCTGTTAAGAAACAGTCACGTGTTCTCAAAATTCAATGTCATTTCCTGTTTAGCGAGTGAAGATTGGTTATGAAAGAAAAAATAGCAAAATCCACGTTCCTTGAAACTTTCACACATTATTGCGATTATCTCGGTAAATATACGTTTTAGAGAAAAGTTGTATGGGATCTTTTTTATAGGAAATTTAACAGGAAATATTTTATGTCCTATGCATTTCGGTCTGAAGTTGCTATGTTCCGAGATATTCGTGGTTTTTTGCAAATTCTCAGTATTTCACATAACTTCAAGGTCAAAGCGGCTCAAGTTAATGACCTCAGATTGAGCTCAAATTTTTTATGGCGAGTTTCTAGGTCCATTGGAAAAAATTTCAATGCGACCCTAATCAATTGGCAAAAACTTGTAAAATAAGGGACACCCTAGTCTACACATATTATGCAATGGCGCTTAAACGGTTTCTGTGCTAAATGAATTTTTAATTGAAAAAATATATTTTGAGTAGCGCTGAATGAGAATATCTATACTACATGATGTTTTCTCATACATAGAGTATTAATCCGAGAAAAACTTAATCCTGATAAAGTGTTCACTAGTCGGTTTCTAAACTAATTGATTCAATTAAATGATCCGTAATTACCACCAAAATTTGCTTTAAGAAATCAGAAATTCTCTAGTAGTGGAAATTTTTGAATTCCATCCGTTCTTTGACTTCGAGCATCGTAACTCGTATCTAGGAATAAACACTTAAGAATCAAATTTATTTCCAACATGCAAGCCATCTTGAGAAGTTATTTCCTCTTCCGATTTTCAGGAATGTCATCAATTGTCACCTCGGCAGGTCTGATGAAAGTGTATCGAATCTGAGCGTCCGCCTACCACAATTAGGCCTACTTGTATTCCTTTCCGTGACATTTAATAACCGCAGTATCTCATGCAAATCCAAATGAGTATAGAACCACCGGCTTCACCCAGAAGGTTCGAAAATTACCAGCAATCGCATTCCAAGTCTTAGCCCTGGAATGTAAGCTCGCCGTGAACTATTAACGAACAACGCAGACTTGTATTTTCTGTTTCCTCTTCCAAATTGCTGCGCTCTTCAGTCCCACTGTAATTAGCAGAAATTAAAACAAAACAAACCGATTGTACAAGGGTTAAGTTTAATTAAAATTTTTCCCTTCGTGTATCAAGGCTAATGTATTCAAAATCGTATTCAAAGAAAAATGAAGATGTAGAAATGATGTAATCTTTTTTTGTCTTGGAATTATTTCAACGGTTTCGGAATTTTAAAATATCCTTGATTTATAAAATAAAGAAGAAAAAGAGTACAGAAAATAAAAGCCGTACGAAAATCAGAACCTCGAAAGGTTAAAAAAGAATGTTTCCTTTGATAAGCGACCCGATTGCTTTCAAAGGAAAAAAAATTTAATTAGCTTAACTCGAAAGCTGGTATTTCTTTTAAAATATTCTAGGAAGCCTTCAAGTGGGAAGATGATAACTTTAAGGTAAAAATTCGTATTTCCATTTCTATAGGCAGTTGAAAATGAGCAAAAACATGACTGGTATTATAACTTTTCGGATGTGACGTACCCACGTACATTTTTGGAAACTTCTGAAAAAAATGAAATGAAGGCGAACAGTGTTGTATTTACACTAATCTTAATTTCGGAATTATTGATCACGAACCAGCGATTTCAGTGTTGCATGAGAAAAAAAATCGTAGAAATCTTGAATTGGGATACTTCGAAATTTCAGTAGTTTATTTTTTATTAAGATGCAAAGAAGTTTTAATGAACAACCTACGCGTCATTGATGAATTACAAATCTGTCGAGTTTCGAGTTCAATCAGAGATTAAAGATGGTGGTACAAACCTCGCCCTTGAAGAATCTTTACCAAACTCAATTTTGATGCAAACTAACTTAATTTAGTCTGAATTACACTTTCCACATTATTAACGTATTTTATCGCTAAGCCGAGTGTTCTGAACAGACTCTTTTTCAAATATGTTGAGGCCAATCAAAGGAACACGATGACAACCTCTCCCTGCATTACAAAAATAGATCCACGAGTCAAGACTCACGGTCCGTGAACCAACATCACGTATTTATACTTATTTTTCTCAACGAATAAAGTAAGTGAATGAAATAAAGCGCCTCGCAGTAGTTCGAGATCTCTAAAATGCAAACATGACTCGAAAAACCAAGGATAACATCGAAAATTTATGACGTTTTACCACCACTTCAGCATTCTTCAATTACGTTTCCACGTTTTCAGGTGATTCTCTGGTTTGTGAGGTCTTGAACCACTCAGCAACGCTTTTCATTCAATTCCTCTTAATTTTTGTTAATTGAAAGAGAAACTCCCTAATGTAAGATAAACCGACCGCATGTCATCATGTAGGTAGATAGATAAATAAACATGAATGTACCAAGGGGAAGGGGCTCCTCCAAAAGAATGCCAATTAGCTTCAGATGAAAAAATCAGTGATCTTCAACTGGAAAATGTGAGATGGTTTGGACTTATGGCAATCACTCAAATCAGTTAGGAAAAAAAAAAAAAAAAAAAAAAAAACTCAAATTTGTGAATGTTCATCATGTAATTCACAGTGAACAAGGGCAATTTCAAAATAAAGACATCTGGATTCACCATCTCTCAACAATGTCGCTTTAGTATGCCGCTGTACTTGAACAAACAAAAAGAAAGGATAGTCAATCAGACAGCCAGATAGCGCAAGTGAAGTATGCAGCCCCGAGCTAAGGTCAACATAAGTACAGTGAGTATCTGCGATGGGATCGGACCACGCTGCGGTCATGAGATGCTCCTTCCCCTCGTTAGATTTTTCTAAAGAATGAAATGGAAGAGTTTGCTCGTTTCACACAGAGGTAGAGGTTCGGCTCCAAAACATCGGCTGGCAGTCTCCAACTTTTTTCCAGCATTTGCTGCGCATATTCTATACGTTTAATATTTTTGTTAAATATTTCTCTCACAAGGACATTCATATTCTACAGTCCTTCTTTTTCCAGCGACCAAAAGCTACAACATTACCTACGTAACAAACAAAATAAATTCCTGAACCGATTTTGAAACCTACATTCGCTACCCTCACAGAGGGTAAACAAGGAATTTAAAAAGAAAAAAAAAGAGAGGGAGAGAGAGAGTGAGAGAGAGAGAGAGAGAGAGAGAAAGAGATGACATTGCAGGGCCGTAGGTAAAAAGGAAACCAAATTTGCTTTCACTAAGTTCAAAAAACACATACAGGTGGCAGCAATTCATATTACCGATAGGTGTATCGCGTACCCCATTTGCCTTTTGGCCGTATAACAATGTCCTTTTATCCTTTATTCGTCGTCGAATACTTCTTGCAAATTAGGAAAGTACAAATGCTAACGAACTTACTCGAACATGTGTTGACTCTTCCCAGGGTGTCCTTTTCTATCTGTTTAAATATAGAGGCCCTCACAAATGTTTTCTTGGGGGTTTGTTCCCATTGAAAGGAAATTAACTCATCCTTAAGCATCAGACAAGTATGTATACCACACAGGACCGATAAGAGGGAAGGGTTTAGATCGGAAAGCCTGACAATTTTGTTCGAGTAGTCGACATTTAGCAAGCAAATTCTAATAGCCGGTTGGCAAAACTGTGAGAGCAAAAACCATTTTTTAAGTTTCAACTGAAATCTCTTACAATCCATTTAGTACTTTTGCTGTTTGTTGCCAACTTCACTAAAAACATAGCTCACTATAGCTCTGATGAGACATCAAGGATCTGTATTGCGAGCTTGTCTCACTTTAATTCCATTTCTTGTTCGATATTCTGTGTTTATGATATGGGGTGTTATAGCACCAGTGATCTTCCTGCAACCGGAAGACCAAGCAACTTATCCTCAAAACATTTTAATATATTTGCCTACTCATACTTCTATAGGAGCGGAAATCTTTTCTCGTGCAACCAAGGGGGTGCATGGAGGCTAATGCACCCCCAAAATTCTCAGAAAAAATAGGTTTGGTTGAGTTTTGTACTAATTTTTCCTCTCCCCCCCCCCCCAAGAAAAATGGGTAGGTACTAAGTCAACTCGGAATTCTAGCACCCCGTAAAGAAAATTTCTGGTTGCGCCACTGTATACTCATGGCTGGAAGAAAAACAAATTTCCATGGAAATGTAATCAACTGAACTCGTATCGGGGGAGGGTTACAGTATACCCATTACCCAGTAGTAAAAGCGTAATAATGCTTTAAAAAAATGGTTTTTTCGTTGTTTAGGTATGTGCCCGGACTTAAAAATTGCTAGAAATGAATATATCGTTGAAAAATATGTAGAAAAATACACGTGATTTTTTTTTTTGAATTTCCACCTCAAAAATGGCGCTCAGGACGCCATTTTGAAAATTTCAAAGTCGATTTTCAGAGTCTACGAGTGGTAAAAAAATTTGACAAAAATTGAAAATATTTGTACTCATGACTACCTACTATTTACCAAGTTTCGCTTTAGTTGAAAAATGCTTGAAATAATACTAAAAACATGAAAATCACATATTTCAAGGTCACGCCTCCCTGGAGGTGTATGGGAATGTCATCATAGACTCAAGAATTTTCTTTTATCAGTACTTGTCGAAGACTAAAATAAAAATCGAAAAAATCGCCAAGGGCCGATTCACCTACTTTAATGGGATACAGCCTTTACTCCACCTCTTCTCTTGTGGCGACGTTAGCTCCCTTCGGAATTTAGAGGAATTTTTGAGGGATCATCCGGGGAGGGGTAAGGAACAATCTGTAAAGTTTCATCTGTGCGTCATTTTTTTTTTTTTTCAAATTTTAGAATCCCCTTAGCATGAATGCCGAAAAATGCAGACTTTAAAGATGTGTGTGGGAGGGGGGGGGGGTCACAAGAGCCATTCCTTCTACCTCTGATAACGTCCATCCTAGTGTGAATGTTGTGGGAGAAAAAATAATTATCGCAATTTTTCGCGTTTCATCCGAAAATGCCTTCGGTAAGAAACCCGAATTACAAAAATATCTGGCAATAAAAGCAGAACTTTCTCGCTGAAACTTTTTGCTCTCGAGTTGCGCGTTATTTCAATTAAAACTACACCTGAGAGAAGCTACAGTGCATGCTGCCAGATCTGGAGGAAGATTCGAAGGGGGAAAGAACGACTCGAACTTCAATGTCAGCGACGTGCTCGGCGAGGGTACAAATTCGGCTACCTTATTATTTCCCCTGTCGCCTTATTTGTCGCAGTTTTTACACAATCGAAACCAAGTTAGGAGACAACTTTTCATCCATTCGCGATTCGTATACGCGAAATACCCAAACAACATCCGACTCTGCGAGTATCAACAACTCGAAGCTAATATATTACACATATATGTATATAGTAAATCCGGTAATTTTCATTTTTCCGCGGCGCTGAGAAAAAGGGAAAAAAAAAGAAGAAAAAGAAAGGGATGGATGTAGCAATCACGCATATAGCTGCAAGGCAAATATCTCGTACGATAGGCTCGTGTCGGTTTGATTGAACACGTTTCTCATTATATCCTTCTTATCTGCTTCTCGAGGCAACATTTGCCGAGACAAACCCTCAAATTGACAGCGACTGTGGCTATGCAGGCCTCTGATTCCTGATCTTACGATGCCACGCAGTCGCCCCTCGAGGTCTGATCATCACTGAGAGGTCGAGACGGCGACCAGAGCGGGGTACACAATTTAATTATAATATCTTCTCTGGTAGACAAACAAGCTCGTCGATCTGATCGCTGTTGTTGAATTACATTCGCTGTATCACTGGCAGCCATCTCTTTCATTTGGTCGTTTCGATTAACGCAATTTTTAAAATAGCTAAACTTTCCAGATTATATTAACTTTTCCCCGGCTGTATGAGAAGAATAAAAGTTTCTCAGCGGATTTGATTTAGCGAGATGATAAATTTGGCTGGAAAATTAAAGCGTAAATATCGTTCGTATTGTCTCCTTTTTTTTTTTTTTTTTGTTATGTATGGGATTTCTTCTGTTCTTGTCTGGAGATGAGGAGCAGATGTGTTGCAGGGCCGGCTAGATTTGGTCGCTTTAATTTCACACTCTGAGTGTTTCGATGATACTCAAGCAGGTGTTGTCTTTCGGCTTGCCTGCGCACGAGTAAGTTTACCAAACGATCATTTGTAAACGGTGATTTTTTTCAGTGGGCTTTCACGTGCGAGAAATGAAACGGTAATAAAACTTACTGGCGGTGGCTGCGTTCGATGGAGGAAATTTCACAATAAATCATGCGAGCTACCAGCCACGAGCGGAAATTTACATAAGATAAAGGATGGTCTTCGGGCTATGGAAGCAAAGAAGAGAAATTATGAATAAATCATTTTTTTTAGCGAATTTGGGGGTTTGAGCTATGTACCCGTGTACAACTGTAGGGCGCGACGTGATTTCAGATGTCGGTCAAAGAAGATTCCGGTTACATGAATACGAAAATATATAACAGCCTGCTTGTCACCGCAGTACATGAACATGGGAAACAGGGAATTGCCGGCCTTCAATTCTCCTTAAATGCTTATATGTATTTCATCTACATAATATAGGCTCTTTTGGCGAGGCAACGTAAAGCCCCATCATACTCGCAGACAAAAGATGTACGAGTTGTTGATATGTGTAGCAAAGGAATTTGTGATAAGACTCATTGATCAATAATGATTTTCATTAATACACATATCCACAACTGATACAAATTTCACCTATAGTTCATTGTGATGAATGTCGTGTAGCTGCAGTTTGACTGTTCAACATGAATCTTCGAAGAGTTTCAAGGAATTTCTCCGTTAGATTTGGAATAAACTCTCCGAAGAGTTGTGATGAGTTTTTGTATTTCTGAATAAATCTTCGAAACATACCGCAGAGTTCCAAAGAGTAAGGAAATATTCATCGGAATGCTACGGAGATTTTACTCCAAAGATATTTGCAGTCGTTTTCGGAAGTCTTCGGATGTTTATTCAAACGAACTCCAAAAAAGAAACGCGGCATTGTTCAGAGACCTAATTCTGATGAGATCCGAAGAATATTTTGTAACTTTTTGGAGATTTATTCCAAAGAAATCCAGAGAGCTCTTTGTAATTCTTTGGAGACTTTACTCCAAGATATCCGAAGAACTGGTCGAAACTCTTCAAAGATTTATCCCAAAGGTATCCAAAGAACTTGGAACTTTTTGGAAACTTTATTCTGAACATATCGAAAGAATTTTTCGGAAATTATGAAAGATTTACTTTGAAAACGGGCAAAGAAATCATCGGAATACTTTGGAGACTGTATTCCCGATCTGAAAGGATTGACATGCTCGTAATTTTGACCTGCGTCAATTTTGCGAAATTTCTGTATTTTGACACTGTATTTTGACATTTCGACAATCATTTCAACCAATCAAAGCAGTCCGATGCATTTTTTACTTTCTAACACACTTTTTACCTGACACTAATTTATCAATTTTGCAACAAGTGGGCGGAGCCTATGTGATTGTCAAGGACCGGCACTATTTTGACTCAAAAAATGTGTCTTTTGACGCTCATTTTGTAGATCGGGTTCCGAAAAATCCCTTAGAATTCTTCAGGGAATAAATTTATGTCGTAAATATTCGAAGATTTATTTTAAAAAAATTTATCCTGAAGACGTCCGAACAGCTCGTCAAAATTTCCCTTCGTAGATACCCACAAAATTCTTCGGAACATTTAGAAAATTTATTCTAAAAAATATTCATTCTAAAGGGGCATCGAAGAGCCCGTCGCAATTCTTGAGGAAGGACTTAATTCCAAGGATAATGGAAGAATTCTGCGGAACTCCTCGAGGACTTATTTTGAAGAAGTCTGAAGAACTCACCAGAATTTTCTGAAGAAGTTATTCCAAAAATATCTGAAAACATTTTCGGAGCTTTTGGGAGACTTGGTCCAAATAAACACGAAGAATTTGTATAAATTCTTTCGAGATAATATATTCCGAAAATATTAGAAAAATTCTTCGGAATCCTCCGGTGATTTATTCTAAAGAAATCCAAAGAGCTCTATGGAATTCAATTCCTTATTCCAAAAGTATCCGAAAAACTGGTCGAAACTATTTAGAGATTTATCATGAAGGGATCTGAAAAACTCGAAACGTTTCAGAAATTTTATTTTAAACATATTGGAAGAATTTTTCGGAAACTATGGACGATTTATTTTGAGAAAATGCAAAAGTTCATCGGAATACTTTGATAAGTATTCCGAAGTGTTTCCTGGAACTCTTTAGAGACTTTATTTCAATAATATCCGAAAAATTCTTCGGAACTTTTAGAAGATTTATTCTAAAACGAAATCATTCTGAAGGAGTCCGAAGAGCTTGTCAAAATTCTTAGGGGCACTTTACTTCGGAGATATCCGGAGAATTCCTTGGAACTCTTCGAAGCTTTATTCTTTAAAAAAATCATTCTGAAGGCATCCGGAGAGCTCGTCAAAATGCTTGGGGAACTTTATTTTGTAGATATCTGAATAATCCTTCGGAACTTTTTAAAGACTTGTTTTGAAGAAGTTTGAAAAGCTCACCAGAATTCTTCAACGAAATTATTTCAAAAAGTCTGAAAAAACTTTCGAGACTTTTCAGAGATTTATTACAAATCAACACGAAGTATTTGACAGAACTCTTTAACGATTTTATCAGGGACGTACCAAAGAGTTTTTTCTAGGAGGGGGGCGGGGAATTGTGAAAGTCCCAACTGACTCAACTTACAATTCCCAAGTATCGAAGCAAAAAAAAACCTTTTGACCCATTGGATTTTTCCTACTGACTCAACTCAAAATACCCAAATATCAAAGCAAATGAAAAACCTATTGCCATGCTGGGTTTTCCCAACTTCTCCACTCAATTCCCAGGCATCAGAGCCAAAAAAAAAAAAAAAAAAAAAAACAGTTAACTTGTTGGACGTTGGATTTTGGATTTTCCCAACTCGCCTGACTGAAATGGTAAATTTTCCTAATCGCTGAGTGAAATTCCTACAGGGGGTAAGTTGTCCCCTACCCCCTATCGGTACGTCCCTGGATTTTATCGTGAATTAGATTTATGGAGCTCATTGAAACTTTTTGAAGATTTTTTCCGAACTTATCCGAATAGGTCACCAGAATTCTTCAAAAACGTTATTCCAAAGATATTCGAAAAATTCTTCGAAAACTGTCACAGATTTATTCTGTTTAAGTTCGAAGAACTTGTCTAAATTCCTCAGAGACAATGTTCTCAAGATATCAGAAAAATTCAGCGGGACCTTCAGTGATTCATTCCACAGAAATTCAAAGAACTTATTGGAATTCTTCGCAGACTTTATTCCAAAGATAACTGGATAACTCTTTGAAATTTTTCGGAGCTGTATTCCGGAGATTTCTTTGGAAATTTTCAGAGAATAATTTTGAGAGAGTTCAAAGAATTCTACGGAGACTTTATTCAGAAGGTATCCAAAGAACTCTAAGAAACTCTAGTCTGGTAGGCCGTGGGACTCGTTAAAATTTTTCTGAGATTTGATTACCCGAAAAATTATACAGAATTCTTCAGGAAGATTTATTCAAAAGAAATGTGAAGAACTCGTACTTTTCGGAACTATGCCTATGCGTAGTACGTCTCATGATATTTAAAGGAGTTAGAAAAAATAAAGACATAACTATAAAACACCCCCCACCCCCCAAAAAAAATAAATAAATAAATAAATAAATAAAAAATAAAACTTGAAATTTTACCAAAATTGACCAACAAAGACCGGATCCCGGATCTGTCCGGAATGATTAATTTTGACTAGAAACACTCAAAACTGATAAAAATTTGCAAATCTGGCCGAGTCTAGAACAAGCGACCAAGTTGGACCCCCCTCCCCCGAGAAAAAATCACATACGATCGAAACCAATTTAAGAGCCCCATTGCAAAATGCCCTTAGTTCAAAAAATTAGAAGTATAGGTAACCAATAATGATAACTTCGTCGCGCATGATGCAGTATGAATAACTTTTTGACATTTCTGATACGTGGCAAGCCTGAACGTACCTTCAAATGCTGAAAACTTATTTCACAGTATGGTCACCTGAGATATAGCATTAAAGTGAAGCAAAATCATGGATAGAGTAAGGGCAGTTTGAAATGGGTCTCCTCAACTGACAACTGAAGCTGAACAATATCTAGCCATGACCTCCTACATGGACTAGAAATGAATAATAACAAAATACTCCAAATTAATAAAATCTACCCAACCAAGGGTAGACCAAAAAAGAATCAAAAGAACTGACCAAGAATGATCAAACAGAGCAACTTACCAAATATGATCAGAAGCAAATAAATCTGACCTAGTCTCATCAAAATCGATCGATAGAGGAAAACAGCGATCAAAACTAATATTGGCTAAAAACAACTGAGTCTACTGATATTATTCAACTAAATTTCACTAAATGTGTACGTCTCAATCGGAAAAGGGCCCATTTTGGTTTTTCTGAATTTCGGCCGAAAAATTGATTTTTGGGTTCTTAGCATTTTGGATAGTAAGAATCCTGCTCTTTCACCTCCACTTCGTCATTTGTCGATAGTTCTCTCCATTCCAGCTCCAGACTATAAAATACGTGAAAACAGAATAGGTCCGGGTTGTCGATTCTGAGGTTTCCTCATAGGAAGTTTTCACTTTTGATAACTTGCCAATCTTCAAACGTGTTTTTCTCAAAATACATCTTTTCCGAACGTCAACTTCAAAAATCCAAAAAAAAAAAATCTTTCTGTAATGCTACAGAGCTGGTTGAGGTCTCATTCGAAAGGTAATCTTATCTACACAAGTACTGAATCAAACCAATGACACAACTAAAAATGAACGAAGCCAAAATCACTAAAAACATGAATAGATAAGTGGACTGAAAGTTGACCAGATTCGGCCTAAATTGACCAACAAAGACCAAAACTCTGATTCCAACACTAGAAATAACGAAATATGACCATAATTAGTCAAATAATGTGACCTAATAACATGACCATGTAATTACGATCAAATCCGACCTAGAACGGCCAAGTTTGGAAAAAAAGAATCAAAATCAAAAAGGTCAAAAATACGTACGATCAATTAAGATTGATCGGGAACTAGCAAATCCGATCAACAATGATCTAAATTACATAGAACGACCAAGTTCGACCAGTAACAACCGAATCTGTCTAAAAACAACCATATTATGTTCCCAAAAGTGATTGCAAATGAGGGTTCAGTGTAAGATACTTTTCGAAAGACTTCAAAATGCCGTAGGTAATTCAAATAAATTTGACTTTAGATTTTTTATACGTTTCTTTTCCCCGCTCCCAAAATATTCTTCGGAAAGCCGAAAGAGCCAAAATTCAGATCTTACAAAATCAAATACAGAACAACTGTTTCTACACCACTTGCCACCATAAAGAGGAGGCAAATAAAAAATTCACCATAATATGAACCTTCAAAAAATGTATTATTTCATCAAAAACCTTATGTTCTTTATCTTAGAAAACGGTCTTATCACCTTCGAAAATGCCTTGATTTGCTTCAGTAAAAGTATAGCAATGCCTAAAGTGCAATGGACTACAAAGTCTGAGCACTCGGCGCATACAACGCCACACCTCACACAAAAATAATCTAATAGCAATGCCTAATTGCTTAAAATACAGCGCTTATGACCGTACTGCACTGAATTTCCCTCCCCTTGAACCTAAAAACTCAAACGATCCTATTTCTGAAAGTTTGGCTATATGACCCTTCCACTTTCCTCCATTAACCATTTATAAGTATTTTCGTGCCCATATATTTTTTCAAGATTGTCACACTCTTGTCCAGACCATCACTGGCGCTGAGTACTTCCTAACTCAAGGCCCCAATGTAGAAATTTTGTATTTGACTGGTTGCATACATGGGCATTCGGCAGGAAAATGTTCAAGGAAGCCTTTCAAAAAAATAAAATAAACGAAGAAAATGTAAAATGAGTCGTTTGAAGGATGCAATCCGAGTGCAAGAAACAGATCAAAGAAATACTGTACAAACAGTAATCAAGGAAAAATATCAAGTATAATTTGATTAGGCTCCGCGTTAATTCATCAAACCGAAACCCCTGCTCAAATAATTCTGAATCTTGATCACGAGCTTCCCGTCCAGTTAGATTATATACGAGCAAGCGAAACTATCCTGTTAGAAATATTATTTCATATTTTAGACAATGAGGAGAACCATGCGAAATCCAACTTCGAGTTTAATTTAATTACCGAGAATCTTCTCTCTCAACGCGTTGAGGTTTAGCTAGAATTAAACACTATAAATAGTTACGTTAACACGTGGATTGTTTACATTATTCCATAAGGGAAATTACATTTCATGGGTGATATGATAAGAGGCGAAAAGATGAACGAATACATCAAAATAATCCGCGCAACGAATCTGCGAGCAAAACTATGAAGGGTAAGAACAAACTCCAGCACAGCAGAAGTATCGTTTACAAGTATGAGCAGATTAAGCTAAATATCATTTCACATAGCTAGAGATGGGAAAAAGCATTTACAACTCTTTGGTGGTGTGACTTCGGTGAATTTTGTGCTCGAATTTTGAATCGTAGGTAGGATAAGCTTAATCTAAAACAGAGACATAGACATCCTAACTAATAATATATGATGGATTGTATGGCCGCCACTCGGTCGTGAGGGGGTGCTTCGTTTAAATTTCAAAAATTTACAATATAAGTGGTACCCTAGTGTAGTCATCAGTGCCCCTGCATCGGTATGAAGCTCTCAAATTCTCATCATATTAAGCAAGGAGAAAAGAAAAAAACAAATAAGGAAAAAACTTCCTTTTCTTCTTTTTGTATCAGCACATTTAGAATTCTAGACTGCCTACAAAAAATGATCCTCATTTCCAAACAGCGTGTTATACTTAAAACGTAACAGTAAAAAACACACTTGGTTTACATTCCCGTGAAGTTATAGCTTCGGAGGAGGATATATTATTTGAGAGTGGGGAATGAAAGCAGCGAATGTTTGTAAAAATTCGCTTTTCTAGAAGAACACTTTTGATTGTCAAAAACTCAATAAATCTTCTCCTGCGGGTTTCTTTTTCAATTTAATGTATTTCCTGACACGTCTGCGTTTTTAATAACGTTACTAAAAATGCTCGACTTTTACGAGAATGTTTGTCGTCTGTATGGGTTTGTTTGGCTTTAAAATTATTCGTTTCCTTAAAATATTCGTTGGTGTTGGCTACAAAGACGGAAGATTTCCCGTAAATATAAGGAAGTTGAAAGGGCTCAGCGAATTTCTCGTTTTCAGTGTGAAACACTCGCAGTCAGGGGGTTATAATCTAATGAATATCACTTACGTCAATTCAATTTAAACGGTTTGAAAGAACCATAAACAGTCGATTGATGTGACTTTTTGAATCCAGAATATCTTTGAGCAACGTGGATTCCGCGAACCGTGTGAAAAACACGAGGGGGAGGTGGTCAAGAGAATAGTTGCCCCTATAACTCGAATCTTCCCGTATCTAAGAACAAAATCGTCGATGTCTCTCCTCTGAAAGAAAAAGAAACTCAGAAAACTTTACCATTCTAAAACCAAGAGCCAAGATTTCTTTAGATTTCTGTACTTTAACAAAGGTAACGAAAAGAAATATAGCAATGACAAATACGGTACTAGTCTGGGATCATCTTAAAAGATTGTTGAAAATGACATTCTAAGACGATATGAAAAGCTTTGTTATACCAGAGACGGAGTTGAAATTAGTCTCAACGTGTCTATACATTTTGATGTGTTTTAACTCTTAAAACATACTCACAGTCTGAATGGAGTGGTGGGACGTATGGCGGTGCACGTATACCAAAGTGGCCCCTGAGACACCGCACCCCCGGCACCGGAAACTACCCTTTCGGGCATCGCATCAGTACCGAGGGGAACGCTTTGGGGCTGGGCCCGAGCCCCCATTTCTCCTGGCCGGAACGGTGCACGCGTCCTGCCAGGGCCACCACGGGGCTCCCTACTGACCGAGGTCCGCACTCCCAGAGCGCTCGCCTGGAAATTTCAGGTCCCCCGCAGCCGGACGCGCTGCCTCTTCCTCTTCACTCACTCATCGTGTGAGACTCGTCTGATTGTGGCTCCAACCCTTGCACTGCGGGCGAGCTCTGCTCCAGCCCTGGTGCTACGGGCGAGCTTTGCTGGATGGTATTCGCCGCCGCAGCAGCAGCAGCAAGTCCAGCTTCTCCTCCTTGCGTCCTCTGTCTCGACCACTCGGCCTTCATCTTCCGCCGCATGATGGCCGAAACGAAACCCGACACCCGGTTCCAACCGTTTCGGCTCCTCAACAGCTCCGGGACCAAGGTGTCCGGCGCAAGACGGTCGATCACGCCGTCTCCGGGATCTATCGTGACCGCCCCGCGCCTCTCCTCCTCCCAGGCGTCGCACTCAAACAGCGTATGCCACGGCGTGTCCTCCTCTCCGCTTGCACAATGGGTGCACTCGACGCTTGCTGCCAAACCCATCCGGTGCAGGTACGAGCCGAAACAACCGTGACCGCTCAAGACCTGGGGTCAGGTGGAAGTTCAGGCTTCTGTGCTTCCTACCTGTCCACAGGTCGAGCTCACCGATCAGCTCCCGGGTCCACTCGGCTTTCGAAGACTGGGCGAGCCTCTCCTTCCATCGCTGAAGCGAGGACAGCTGTATGCCACGCTTCGCCCGGCGTGCCTCCTGCCGCGACCTCGCCTTCTTCTGCGCCCGGTACGACTGCACCAACTCGTCGACCTTCAGCTCGATGGGTGGAAGGCGCGCCAGCACGCGCCTCCGATGACACGGTGCGATACGCACTGACGCACCTCAACGCGACTCTCCGCTGCACCTTCTCTAGCTTCACTCTCCGGTACGGGATCTGGACGGCGTCCGCGAATACCGGTGCTCCGTACATCAGGACTGATAGCACGACGTTCGCGTACAGCCTCCGCTTCTGCTCCCTCGGGCCGCCCAGGTTCGCCATCAGACGCGACAGCTGCCCGGCGACCCGGTCTGCCTTCGCCGCCGCTCTCCGGAAGTGCTCGCGGAACGACAGCTTCCCGTCGAACCACAGCCCCAGGTACTTCAGCGCTGGACATGGCGCGATCCTCTCTCCTTTCAGCACGAACGTTGGTTGGTCGTACTTGCGGCGCGTCATGAGCAGAACTGCCTCTGTCTTCTGCACCGCCAAGCACAACCCCGCCGTCTCGATCCATTCGGTCAGCAACTCCAACGCCCGGTGGACTTTGGTCGCGACCTCCGCTGTTGTCGCGGCTTGGCACACCACCAACGTGTCATTGGCATAACAGATGAGTTTCACGCCTGGTGGGACCGCCAGCCGCAGCAACCCGTTGAAGGCGACGTTCCACAGGATGGGTCCAAGGACCGACCCCTGAGGAACGCCGCACGTCATCGCCCTCGTGACCGGTCCTATCGCCGACTCCATCTCGATCCGACACCCTCAGAAATATCTCCGGATAATCCGCACGAGGTAGCCCGGCACCCGCGCCTCCTCCAACGCCGATACTATACATGAGTACGGTATCGACTCACAGTCTGAATGCCTCTTAATGAGTCTTAACTAAGTCAAACTGAGTCTTGATGAATCTTGCTCGAGCCCTAATGAGTTTCAATGACACTTAGCGGAATCTTAAAGAATTTTAATGACTCTTAAAATGCACCACTAAACGAATTTGAACGACTCTTAATAAGTTTTACCGAATCTGAATGAAATTTAATCTGAACTGAATGAGTTCTACTGACACTTAATGGAATCTCGATAACTTTTTATGAGTCTTGCCAAATCCGGATGTGAATTTAAGACTCTTAATAGAGCCTGAATGAGTTTTGATGACACATAGCAAAGTTTGAACGCTCTTACTGAGTCCAACCCAATCTGACAGAGTGTTTTGATAAATCTTGACCGATTCAAAAGAAGTTCTAATAAAACTTAGCAGAATCTTAACAAACCTTAAGGTTTCTGAAGAGTCTAGATGACTCTTCATGAGTTTTAACTAAGCCGGAATGAGTCTGTATTAGCCTTGACAGAACCTGACTGAGTCCTAGTGACGCTCAACAGAGTCTTGTAACGCGCTCTAATGATCGGTACTTGATGAGTCTCAACTGAATATGGATGAGAATTGAGAAATATTAAAAGAATCTTAACCACATTAAGACGAAGTCTTAAAAGGATCTTAACAAGCATTAATACGCCTTAACAAATTCTTAGCATCAATGAGTTTAACTATCCTAGAGACTCCAAATCCTGATGAGTTTCAAGCGAAATGTCGTCTAATCGTCCGGCCTGACTACGTCCTGTGTAGCTCGATGCAAACGCTTTTGTCTCCTACATTTCTATACATGTACCTTCATCCAGTGCGTGACCTTTTCGATACCACATTCTCCTACTTACCCATTGTCCTTTCCTTTCGTTGTCCTCCTTTTCTTCCTTTCTTCGACGACTAGGCTGGATCATTGGTTCTTTCAGTGGTATGCAGTTCGATTTTGGCCCTGTCACAGTTTCGTACGTTTCAGTTCTCGCATAAAATTCTGCTTTTTCTACATGCTCTTATCTCTTTCTTTATTCCGTATGCCTTCACTGCGGCCCCGACTAAACTCTTCACGTACGAACCCCGTAAAAGCCGCTGAATCTATATTAATCTTAACGACTCTTAGCAAAGTCTTAACGAGTTTGAATGAGTATCTTGACTGGGTATAAAAGTTAAATCATAAGTTTTAATAAGTCTTCGTTGGGCCTTAATGAATTCTGATCCGTCTTAAGGTAGTCTCAACAAGTCTTAATGCATTGTCATGGATCATCAAGATGTGTTGACTCGTCTTAATGAGTTTCGATATTGAGAAATGCTCAAAGAGGCTCAAAAAGTCGTTACAGAATCTTTATTAGCTTTAATAGAACTATATTAGTCTCAACAAGGTTGTGAAAGGATCTATAGAGAGTTTCGAAGTCATAAATAGTCGTTCCTTAAACTTGAAAAGCCTTAGAACCGTTCTAGAAGTCTTGAAAAGTCTCTGTATTTTTTATAATGTCTCGTACTCATGTTTATACTATTTTCCAACATGCATCTTCTGTTATCCATCATCTTGTCTCTTTGTTTTTCGAATTATTCCTAATTACTCAGCGTGGGTTGTACCATTATAGATGTAACCCGACTTTCTCTAATATTCAAATACATGGGATGGGAGAGAGAGAGAGAGAACACTGTAAAAATTGCCTAACCTCACCAGTCGAGCGCGCAGTGAAGAAGGGCCTAATCTGGAGCACATTTGCGCCCTACAATGCACAAACGGAAGACACACAAAACTTTGGATCGGAGAACTGGGAGCATTTTCATTTTGTACAACTCTATTGACGTAATACCTTTGTATCGCGTGAGAGAGTGGCACCTGTCGCATGTTTGGGCACCTGTAATGAACAAACAATGATATGAAAATTTTCTACAATTAACGAAGTGGAATAGCCATTTCTAAATCCTTTCAGGAATTTTACTAATAAAATGTTAATTTCATAATGTTATTATGAAAGATAGGGCGCACACAAACAATAAGACCCGTTGCAAATTCGAGCGCCTTTGATGGACAAAACAATAACATTAAAAAAAAATTATAGACTTGGCGAAGTAGGGTAGCCATTTCCACAGCCTCCGTTCTATGCGCTTAAATATTGAGGAATGGGATGTGCACCTACAATGGTACCAAATGCACGAACGATTGCCATAAAAAAGTCTATGATTCGCGTGGGAGAGGCCACCGTCTCTACAGTTCAAAATGTGACGCCCCTATTTCTGAGAGGGTGGTCCCTCCTGGAATGTCAAGTGGATTTTGGTCCACTTACGATGCACACACAATATCGACATGTTAATTAAGTCCTAATTGTGGAGTAGAACTATGGAAACTGGATCATTTTTCGAAGTTCTTTTGCTTTGTTTTCTTACACTGTTTTCAACTTATTTCATTTCTGTATATTTTCCTCAATTCTCTCTCTCTCTCTCTCTCTCTCTCTCTCTCTCCCCTCCCCCCTCTTTGACGTTGCTAAATAGTTGACTCAGTGTTATATATGCGAAAATGTAATAATTTATATCTACAATCAAAGTGTAATGAAGGAAGTCTTACAAGAGCCCAGTAAATAACTGTTGAGTTACTGTTAGGTTTCAATAACGCATAATATAAAACTCTGCAGAGATCACATTTTATGAAGTAAATATAAATGATCGCGTGATATTATAAACTTGATATAAGCCATGCTGGATTCGCTCAATATTAATGATGCGAAATGTTCGAAGAAAGAAAACCCGCGAAGAGGGAAAGCATGTACTTCATAAATTATTTTGAAAGAGGGAAGGATCATTTCTTCTACCTACCAGCGCACTGGCAGGAAACTGTTCACAAGCGATTTTAAAACTCGCGTAAAAGTTTCAATTTTGTGTGGTTGTTGAAGGAATTTTAACGTGCAGCGTATTAAATTAGTAAATTCGAAGAGAAAGCGTGAGCATTAACATTATGGCAGCTATATATGCATATAGCTCGAAGAAATATCGTTTAGCATTCAAAGCCGATAAAATTTTAATAACCTTTTTTGGTTTTCTATTTTCGTTGAATTGTTCGCAGAATTCTGAAGGTCGAGCGGTATTATTTTTATGGCGTTCTCGTTTTCTCATTAACGTATTTCGTTCTAAATAAATCAACATTTAAAAGGAAAATTTGTAGCCAGACCTTTTCCGCTGGGAAACTGTTTTTCGGTACGATGCCTTCTGGCTGACTTGTTTCAACGAGTACACTCGGATGCAAGGCATCTCCTCACAGAGAGTATTTCAACGTGAATAACACCTGTCGACCTATTTCGTGTTATTTTCATCAGTTAATCGCTTTTCCTCGAGATAACCGAGGCTTCAAGTTATGTTGGTAGGCCAAAGACGATATTTTAGTTGCACATGGCGTTATAAAGTTTACCGTTACTCTCAGGACATTCTCTTGGCTAGAATAAAATCATCCGCGTGAACAAATACAATTTAGATGTTTTAGAGAAAGGCCTTGACATTGTCGTAGAATCGCGTGGGTGTGAGGCGAAATACTTACGGGCAAATGTTCAAAATCCCACACTAAGAGTAAGACTTGTATGCTATGTCCAAAGCTGATATAGACATAACTTTTCAGTCTACACCCCTATTTGATAGAAGTCGGAGATCGCTTCATTCATGGCTTCGCACATACCTAGGTACTTAGTCTTACCGATTCATAGAGTTGTCCTAGCCGCCCAACTCAAGTTTAGCAAGTCATGGGGAGTCTGTATAGAGTCACACCAAAACCGAACCGGTTTCAACGAGTCTAGTAAATTGTAACATAGTTTTATAATACGTGTCGACAGGGTTTTAAAAAATTTCAACTGTACTTCATGGAGTTATAATACAGGAGGTCTAATGAAATGGACCAACGTCTTCATTTTTGGTCGCGATGTCGGTTCGAGATGTGACTGGCAAAATCTTAGTTTGATAATCTCTAGTTTTTTTCAAGGGAAAAAATTTTCTATCGGGAAAGGAGAGCTGGGACGTTTTACCAACTCTGGATTCTCAAATGAAAACATATCAAACGAAGTTGCTAACTTTGAGTAGCCGATCAGATTTTAGATTCGACCCAGATTGGAGAACCAAAATCAAAATTTCACTTGTAAAATAGACAAAATTAACCAATTTTTCTTGAAAAATCAAATGAAGTATTGGAAAGTGGGTTCTTTGGGTTGAACACTTCAAAAACTCTATCATATTTTTTGATTTAGCTCCAATTAAAATCCGTTTGTTCATTTCAACTGAAAAATGTAAATGTTGGAACCCGAAATCGAAATCAAATTAATCAAATTAGCAATCTGATGTATGTACAATCTGAAATCTGCAACTCGTAAAATTTCATTGTTAATACTTTGTTCGATTTAAAAAGAAAAGGGGGGAATAACTCAAGTTTGCTTATTTGATGAAAGTAAAATTTGGACTTTAGGCCATCAAAATCGAAATCGGATCTAAATTCAGATTGGATATTTGAAATCAGCGATCTACGTATAAGACCCGTATTTCGATACTTTTCGACTTTGCAAAAAACAGTTGGTGATTATGTCTCTTTTATGAGTGAAATTTGAATTTACTGGCCAAAATTCGGGGCCAGATCAAAAACCTGATCGTATATTCAAAATCGTCGTTCCAGAGAAACACCTATTTTTTTTTTTTTGATATGTTCCCATTTTAAAATTCAAACTTGGCGGAACGTTTTAGCTCCCCCTTTAACAGGGAAAAATTTTGTCAACTCATAAACTTTACGAAATTAATATACTGCTTTCTGGCACCTCGATTCTACTTCTTGGTCAAAAATAAAGATGGTGAGGTGCATTTCATTATACAAAACATTTTGAATTTGTAGTGAAGATTCTTAACAAGGGTTCAACAAGTCTTTACATGCCATAGTCTTGAAACAGGACAGAATCGTGACGAATCCTAACATGCACAGAAGTGTAACCCGTGGGTTAGCTCGACCTGCTTCCAAAAACCTCTTACCTCGAGTTAGCCCACCCACAGAAGTGAAGAAAAGTAACCATTCTAATATATATATTCTGGGTGCTTAGAAAAAGAAATGCTCTCCCTCATTTTTGTTGGACAATGATAAGTAGGTCCCAAATAAATTTTTCTACCCCTCCTCAAACTATTTTTCGATTGTACCCGTGAACATACAGAGTCTTACCAAGTCTTCACACTTCGTTGAATCCTAAAAAAGTCTTAACCCTTTCACTCCCAACGGGACACCATATGTCCCACTGGTATTTGAAAAATTCTAGAGGGTCAAATATACGTTGAAAACAGTGCTAGTTGTGTCCCACTGGTAGAGTACTTATAGACGCATATCTTGGATCCTAGATATATCAATCATTACTCTACTAGTGGGACATATTATGGGACCCTCTTTACTCTACCAGTGGGACATAAGGTGTCCCAAGTCCACTGAGGGGGGAAAAATTCTCCGATACCGGATTCGTATTATGGGGAGTCTATTCAACAATTTTCCTTTAAAAAATAATTCAAATTGAAAAAAAGAAATTGGGACCGAAAGGGTTAACAAGTCTCAATATGATCTTAATTCTATTCTTTTCTCGTGCTGTGATGTTGACTATATTTGGAAGGGAATATATTTTGATTCCCGTTCCTTCACACAAATGGAAGGTTCTGTTGCGATATAATTTGCAAACTGAAGTTAAAATACATATTATCAAAACTGAATTTGAGAATCTTTAAAGTCTCCTACTGAACCTTTCGCATTTATTGACAAACTCACGTTTGCATCTTTTTTAAATTCTTCACCTTACATTTATGACCCTTCTGCTTCAGAAAACCATAAAAATTGATCTTAACCGCTAATATTGGTTTCACTCGGGCTAAAATATTTAAATCTACACTTGATCAATATGGATGAAGGTTGGGACCATAACGATCTAGAAAATGAAATTCCTGACTTAGAAAACTTGAATTTTGACATATTTGACGCCAAATTTTGTAAATTGTAATATTTCAGATTTAGCCTCCTATGAACCAATATAGATGGAGTTTGGACTAAAAATTCAGTCCCCAACTCCACAAATTCTAATTTGGAAATACTTAGTGTATCTATCGGCAGTTTTCAGATATTTTCCTTTATTAGACCTTTTAAGTTGGGAACGGGAAAAAGTAATTTGAAATTCATCGTACCCAGAAATCACGAGAACAGGTGTTTATTCTTTTTTATGTATTCTTATGATAAGTAGTAATTGGTGCACTAATGACAGCGATTTTTTTTTTATCAAACCGTTATTTGTGGTCAAACTCGATTTTTAGAATTTTCAAAATAAAACTAGGCTTATGAAAAATCCCACATTAAACTTCACGTCAGGTGGGCAACTCCATCCCTAAATATTCTTCGATTTCAAAAAAAAAAATTGTTTCGGTATTTTTACACCTACTAGAACAAACTAAGCTTTTGGGAGCTCAAGTTCTCAAAAACAGTCTTTTTGTGGACCCCCTTACCCTCCTTCTTCTCGCTTTTCTAATTTTTTCTCTCAACCCGATCCCTGAAATCCACACTTTCGAGCATTAGTTCAGAGACGTCAGAAAGGCTGTTAGGGCTGTCTTAGCTTCTTCTCGTCTTGCCGAAAAAACGGCCTAGATCGAAATGTAGCGAGTTGTTACGTGTGCTCGAACCCGGGATCTCCGGATTCCGAGACCTGCGCGCTATCCACTCGGCCAACCAGACCATGCCTCTCAGCTATAAGCAAATCCAAACCCTCTCCCTCCTGCTCGTGAAATTATATCCAAAGTCGGAATATCTGAGACTCGCCAGATAAAAAAATTGCGAAGGTAATAAGGAGATTGACACTTTCAATTTTGAGCCTCCGTCCCCAGCATAAGTGCCACAGTTTCAAACTTAGATTCAAACCATAATCAAAAAATGAGTTCAACGACCTGCTGAAATTATGAAATTATATCTGCTTTGTATTTAGTGATATATTCGACCTTAAACTCTGTATTAGGTATCACAATTTGCAAATTACGTGATATCAAAAAAAATTCTTAATTTTGAACATTTCCAACCCTCTTTCCCTCTCCATGAAGTTGAAAATATGTTCGCCGAATAATTTTCTTATAACCGTCTCCATGTGGCAGCACAAACAACTAAACCTGTTCCTTTTGTCCCCCCAAAACTGAGAACCAGGATCGAGATGCTTGAGAACTTTTGGAAAAATTACAGCCGGGTGGTATCGAATAAGTACACATTAAGCTTTATGTCTGTCATATTTTTGATGACAACTTTTTACCCGTGGACTATACCAATCAATATAATTTTGTACTTGATCACTTTTTCGCTAGTTGTGCGAAGCACCGCCAGATGTCACTTCTTTTAATTGAAATTTCTGCAAGCTCTGGCGTTTCGAGTGACTGGAAAGTGGAAATTTTCCCAAACCGAGATTAAATTCAGATCAGCAGTTCTGGGTATGGGCTTCTGATTTGTGATCTGTCGAAGGCATTTTGAAAGGTGGAGTGGCAATGCTATAGCCAGTGCCTCAGTTGCATGCCTGGAACTATGTATACGGCTGGATTTTATTTTGAGATTCGCATAATGATATGTCAAACTTGATGTTTTTCAATAAGAACTAATTTTAAAGAGATCAATTTTGAAATTTTCAAAAAGGAAATTGACAATATTGCAATCTGCAGCATAATGTCAATTTTGAAGTTTGTGAAATGAGGGATCAAGTTTGATATTTAAAAACTGAGGGACCGATTAGAGAATTACAAAATTAACAGTTCATTTGATATAATATGCAAAATCACTAGTCAGCCTGAATTCTCACAAAAATTTGCCAACAATTAGAAAAGTGGCAAAATTAGGGGTCGATTTTTATGCTCAAAAATATATGAATTGCTTTTTATGTCAGCAAAATGAACTGGTCAATTTTGAGATTTTCAGAATGAAAGAGCAGTTTAGATAGTTACATCATGTGGTGCTGATTAAAAATTTTAAAAATAGGATCATTTCTAGAATTTGTAAAATGGAGGTAGATAATTTCAAAAATCACAAAATGTGAAAATTGATTTTGATTTTGAGATTCGCAAAATGATGCGTTGATTTTGATGCTGTACAAAAAAAGAGTAATATAAAAAGACAATCTGACTTCAAAACAGAGACGACGTGATTCGAAGAAAATTTCAAAGGATTGTAATTTTAGCACTTGGAGGTGAGGGGTCCAATCGAGACTAAAAGAAATTCTTAACTCAACCATGTTGAAGACAATATAAGGCTGCCGACCAAATGATTCTGTTCGAGAGCAAGTCTCAGAAAAATTCTCCAAGGTCAGTGAAACAACCTGAATGGGTGTGGGTTTGCAATACCACTGTACGAATTTTGATGAAATTTCAATTAAAAATAAATATTCTTGCATGCCGTCAGTATTGTTTCCACTTAGCTCGAATCGTACAGCTTATTTCCACGATAAACTCGAATTTCGCGTATTAAAATATTTCTTTATTCGGACCTGCCACGTTTTTTATACAAAAGCAAATACACGATTTAATGCCGGGATTATATTAATTTTAAAATTCCTCGTGTTTCCCCCACGGATTACCTGTGTTATCCGGCATTTGTATTCTCTACACAAGAGGTTACGAGTAGAATAAAAATACAAGATTATTTCGGGTCATCATTTACATTCAAAACGATTTTTTTTCTTCTTTTTTTTCGAAAGAAAATTATTTCCATTTCAACCGCTAAGACATTATTAATGCGGTTTTTCACCAAAGGGGAAACAGTCCCCGTAAAAACATTTTTTTCCTTCTCCATTATTACGTTAGGGCGAACAAGAAACCAATAACTGAACCGCAAACGGGACCTATATTTTAGGGTTGTATCCGACGAAAATGCGTTAATTTCACGTTCAATAAAAGGTTATACGGACATAACACCGGCAGAAAACAGGGCCCAAGACACCTAAATTGATATCAAGAAGTGCAGCTACATCCCTTTTCACACTAAATGCGTAGGGAGCGAAGCGTCAATATTTTCTTCTTATTGTTTGATGGCTCGTCGATCGATTTTCGAACACTTTCATAGAGCGTGCAGCATGTAGCCAGCTATAATTTTAAATCACTGAGCCTTTGATAATTTCAAAGAGTTGATAGGCTGATTAAAAACAGACGGATTTATAAAATGTTTGGCTATGTACGGCGCAGTATAGTCGTAATTGTCTGAAACTCTGCAAACGGTATAAATTGGCCATTTTGAAGTGACGGAGGTGGCATTTTAATACAGAAAATGTTCTGGAATTGATTATTAGAAATGTCGCTTCGTTTTGGATAAAAAGATAGCGGGTTTTAATTCGTCAAACTCGATTAATTTTAAAACATCAAACGGGAAAGGTTAGGACGATAAGCACTTGTCTTTACGAGCAAAATTAGATATTTTATGTTGAAAGGAGTAAAAATTCAAAAGACTTCAAGTATGTTTGATGGACTCACGTGGATTGGAAAATCTATCGAAATTTAGATTCAGGTTGGTGATTTCGAATATTGTATTGAACTTTCAATCATAAAAGCGCGGAGTAGCCGATCTTAAATGGGGGAGGGGTACATGAGTTTGACTGGTATCAAAATAAATTCTTTTGGTCGTATAATTTTTCAGTTTTCTGAGAGGAAGGGCCTTTTAGAGGAAGAGAAGGAAGAGGAAGAGTTCTCCCTCTATCTTTATCTATTCTTTCAACCCAGTCTTGATATAGGATCCCAAAATACATAATACGGGACCTTATTCTAACTCCTAAAACCCTGAAACTTCAAATTTTTTAAGGAATGCAGTTTTGGGCTGATATTAGGTAATGCAGAGCAATATTTTTCATATCTTCCTAAATTCCTATAAAGTCAGTCAGTCAGGTCAGTCAGGTCAGTCAGGTCAGTCAGGTCAGTCAGGTCAGTCAGGTCAGTCAGGTCAGTCAGGTCAGTCAGGTCAGTCAGGTCAGTCAGGTCAGTCAGGTCAGTCAGGTCAGTCAGGTCAGTCAGGTCAGTCAGGTCAGTCAGGTCAGTCAGGGTCAGTCGGGTCAGTCGGGTCAGTCGGGTCAGTCGGGTCAGTCGGGTCAGTCGGGTCAGTCGGGTCAGTCGGGTCAGTCGGGTCAGTCGGGTCAGTCGGGTCAGTCAGTCAGTCAGTCAGGTTAATCGGTTAATCAGACAGCCAACTACCCAACGTACGTGTCTTCTACAGAGATACGTAGTGTAACATTTTATTTGCTTTTGCACCCTAATAAAACAGTCAGGCCAGTCAGGTCAATCGGTTAATCAGTCAGTCAAATACCCAAAGTACGTATCTTCTACAGAGACACGTAGTGTAACATTTTATTTGCTTTTGCACCCTAATAAAACAGTCAGGTCAGTCGGTTAATCAGTCAGTCAACTACTCAAAAATACGCGTCTCTGTTATGCTTTTATATTCTAATAAGAAATAAAGAGCTAAACCATATACGGACTGGCTTTGTGTCGGGTGGCATGGAAATTTCTATCAACAACACGGCTGCACATTGTCAATCATTGAATTCATGTCGGTGGACCATTAGGTTTTTCGTTAGGTTTTTTATTTAGGTTTTTCGCTCAAGTATACCTAGTAGTGAAAGTATATAAAATGCTAATATAAATTTCCATGGAAATGTCAACCACTTAATGCGTGTCGGGGAGCGTTAGTGTTTTGTTAGGTTTTTCGTTACGGTTTTGCTCCAGTATACCTAGTAGTAAAAGCATATAAAATGCTAAAAGTTCTAAGATAGTAGTTCAAAAAGTCTTTCTTCTGCAAGTGAACACTGAACACATCTGACTCTGTTCTAAATAGGTGGAAAAATATTTTTGGGTTGGAAAAAGTAGTGCAGTTTTACCTTCTTAAAAGACAAAAAAAAATACTGTAATGTTAAAAAAAATTGAAATTATTCCGAGAAAATTGTGAAAAATGGTCAAATACACTTAAATATGCCCCCCTCACCCCAAAAAACACGCTTTTACACTTAGAATATGCCAAAAATGCTAGATCAAGTCCGGCTCATTCATGAAATTCTACAAATCGCAAAAATAACATGAATACTCTCTATCTACTTCAACAGAACAAAACATGCAAAAGAATATTTTTAGAATCCATATGTGGAAGAAAGGCGGAACGTTCCGTGTAGTGAATTGTGAATCGTCGGGCACCAGGCGACTCAAAATAACATAGATGACAGTACTCAGGTGTTTCCAGGTGCTCAACTTAGGCTACTTTGGAAATAAACTTCGACTTAAAATGCATAGTACATCAAATCTAACATAAATAAAGGGTTCAGACTACGACTGGATGGTACTTCATTATATTCTCCATCCAACTGTGTTGCCATCTCAGAACCGTCAAAAATAACTTAGGTCACTTTGGAAAAAAGCTGTTCAATTAATTCTAAGTTTATCCAAGCTGGTAAATAGTCAGCTATAAGTATACTAGTTTACAATCGCTAATAAAGGTTATCGACATTGACCTTAATTTTCAAATGTGGGAGGGGGAGGTTGGAATAATTTGGTTCCGCTGCGCTTATTCCTCAAGTCTGGCACTAGTTTTCGATTGTCGCTTTCGACTATTCCGAGGTAACTGGTCGCCTCAATGATGTCCGCGAAAAACCAGTTACAAATTCCCGTTGTAAGCAGATCCCGTAGAGTGTAACTATTCGATCGATAATTCATATAAATTTTTCAATCGGGTAACTGAAATCTGTGTGAAACGAAACTGTCGTCAAACTAATACAATTAGCAAAAAGTTTACCTTTATGCTGGCACGAGCTTGTTACGAAATTTGCTCACTTCACTTTCGATTTCTGACACTGTGTATACCATTTGCAAAAACTTTGCAGTAAAACAGACCCAGGCGTCTGTATGTACTTCTCATCGCGATTATAAAACTTTTCCCCCGTTTCTATGCACTATTATCTCGAGGCATAAAAATCCATTAAACTCGTTTGTTCAGTTTCGCCATTTTCTTTTTCTCTTTAATGGAAGCGTTTTCCCTCTTCGCCGACGTTTTTTCCCCGGCTGGAAATTTCGAAATATGCTTTTTTATAACGAACATCAATTTTTGATTTCTCAACGCTTTCCAATTAGATCGATCGACTCGAAATTTATTATTTAATGCGTGTACTTAGCAAAGTTGAATATGCTCCGCAAGCTGTTCAGGGTTATAACTCGCTTATGTACATTTAAAAATGATGAATAACAGTGAACGATAAAACGAACGTGTACCTGACGCTTATTAAGTGTTTGTTGATAAATAACTAGCAGCGGTATATTAACGTGGTGTTGCATGTACGAAACTGTTTTTATTATGAAATATATGAAATTGTACGCTGCATAGCTTCCCTTTTTCCGGACGAATGCTGATAATTATAATTTGTATAAATCTGACATAATTTTGTGCTGTTTTAGGCAGCCATATATACTCCAACTATACGTCAACGTCCGAATCTAATTACATTCATAATGAATGACTTACACGCCGAGGGCTAGTGCTTCCTGCCACCCTGTGGCTCGCTTATTCGACTTATCAATTTTCACCCTATAATCGGTATTGTTTAATATATTTTCTGAATATGATTATAATGGTGTTGGCCCGGTGCGCATTGCCTGTCGAATTAGTTCCGGTGGATGAAGTTTTCCTATCGGGCCATCGTATAACCGAACAATAATAAAATATTTCAAAAAATCTTACTTACCCGGAAAATAGCTGTTGATGAGTCGTAGTTTCGCGGTTTCTGATGAAACTCATCAGTACTAGAAATCTCAACTTTGTGGGTACTATTGAGGCGGCCAATTTCCTTGCAATAGTCGAAGACGACAATCGAAAACGAGTGCCAGATTTAAGGAAAGTGCGCCGTAGAGCCAAGCTATTCCAACCTCCATTCCGCCTTTCAAAGAATGTTTGTCCAGAGAAAAACGAGCTAGTGAAGTGCTGCACCTTTCCCTTTATTTTTTAGACCCTTCCTTCCAGCCAGGCACCAAGGACCAACTGCTTTGGCCCCTCATGAAAATCCATCGCTGTTGAAAATGGATTCAGTGTTCTCTAAATACTAATAAAAAGTAATACCGATACCGTAGTAACTTGTAAAAATCTTATCTTCTTACCCTTTATCTCCGGATGCCTTAATCCTTTATATTACGCTCGAAACAATATTCAAACTCAGTTCAGCGACTTTTGAAACATAATAACTGATAACCGCGTTGTACTTACTGTGAATTTCAATTTTGTATTCCTTCATGTGGACGCTGTTAAGCAAAACAGAACCAAGCGACATTTATTGACAAAAGGAGTCATTAGTATCGTTGGAAACAGCGCAAAAAGTAGAATTTTTCAAAATTGGGTCCCGATACAAAAATTGTACCCACGTTGAAAAAAGCTAATCAGTAAACGCTATATGTATATGTCATATACTTTCTATATGGTTCTTGAACTTCGAATCACGTGTTCTCGAAAAACAGATTATGTCGCTTGGTTTTGTTTTGCTAATAGCGTTCATTTCATCCCACATACCTCAATTTCCAAATTCTGGTCAAATTAACATCGAAAGCGATTTCACGTACCATAAAACGTCAGAAATAATTTATTCATATTGCACTTGATGTTTTTTATCCCAAGCTTCGGGTCATGTGTTACTGTTTTCAGCTAACTCGGTGGCCTTGAAACACCACAGGAAAAGAAAGACCTGATTAGATTATCCGTACTCTCAAGGATGTGCCCATGGGGTACAGGAATAGCCTTCCCCTCCTTAAAATGTCTTCCAGAGTTGTTAAATTTGGTAAAATTGACACCGAGGTGACAAAATCGGATCGGCTGTTGGCTAAATTTCAGAAATATTGATCTCTTCTTTTTTTCGCTCACTAATTTGTAAAATTTTCATAATTGGAAAAATCTGATTTTTAGTTTGTAAAACTGACATTTTCAGTCAGCAAACTGAAGATTTTTCTCACTCTCTCCACTCCTTCTATCATCGATTATTATTATTATTATTATTATTATTATTATTATTATTATTATTATTTTTTGTGTACTTAGAAATTTTATTATATTTCATCAGCTTAGCTTTTCGGAGGTCTGGTTGGCCGAGTGGATAGCGCGTTGGTCTCAGAATCCGGAGGTCCCGGGTTCGAACCCACGTAGCGACTCGCCAGAATTTTCGACCTAGGCTGGTTTTTCGCCGGAAGGGAAGAGGGCTAAGATAGCCTAACAGCCTCCCCGATGTCTCTGAAGTAATGCTCGAAAGGGCGGATTCCAGGACTCGGATGGAGAGCAAATTAGAAAAAGAAGCTTAGCTTTTCAGAAAGGGACATTTTTCAACTGCATCTAAATGCTACGCTTAACGTGAACCATTTCTTTCCCAAGGGAAGAAAGAGATTACTTTCATAAATGGTAATAGGTAATTATGAATACCTTGCGTAAGAGAACCTGTAGTATCGTACAAAAATGAAAGTCGAACCACCCTATCTTTCGGCCCATTTTGCTGACCATTTCTTCCGCAATAACACTTCGAACTTCTATTTCTCTCCTTTATTGCGTCGTGCATAAAAAATGAAAAGATCGTAAACTGTAGTAATTGGAACGCCCTTCAAAAGAGTTCGTATTTATTTTGCGATCAGATGTATGGAACGAAAGGTACAGCTCATTAAAAACTTCAGCTCTTTCCTACCAATATTGACCGATGTTGCTGTAATTCAGCAAAGTTTCATTCTAAATAATTTATACTATCAGTCATATAATTTTCATTCCAACCCGACTATTCTTTCTCAAGTTACGAGTGCATACTTCGAGCAAAGTATTGTAAATATGCTTGTATTAATATAATAGAATAAGTCTGTTTGAAGAGCTATATTTCAGAACTCAACATGCCCGTGTATTCCTCCTGCTGTTTTTGCGATTGTCGCTCTTCTTCTTATTTCTCCTTCTAAGCCGCCTCTGTTGGACACCATGGAGCCCAAGTATGTGAAGTCTTGCACCACTTCTATTCCATTTATATCTGTGATCCTTGGTTGGTTGTCATTCGTGCGGTCGACGATCATAATTTTAGTTTTAGACTTATTTATTCTCAGGCCAGCCGCGGCACCAGTTGCCTCCATTCTCTTCAGTAGTTCCCTCAGTTCTTCTATCATTGAGACTAGTAGAGTGATATTATCTGCATATATGAGGTCAGATATTCGTTTCTCTCCTGGCGATACTCCTCTTTCCCATCCATCCAGGGTTGCTCTCATAACCCACTCTCCATAGGCGTTGAAAAGGATGGGGCTGAGTTTACATCCCTGTCGAACTCCTTTGACGGTTTTGAAGTGCTGCATGAGTTTTCCTTATACTCTCACTTGAGCAGAGTTGTCTTCGTATTGACTCTTAAGCAGAGCAATCAGGTGCTTAGGTGCTCCTAGTTTTTCTAAACATCTCCAGAGTAGCAGTCAGTTGACATTATGGAACGCCTTTTCGTAGTCGATGAAGCATAAATACACTGGCTTTTTGAACTCCCGAGCTTTTCCTATCACCTGGCGAATATTGAGAATTTGCTCTCTCGTGCCTCTGCCAGGGACAAAACCAGCCTGTTCTGGCGATATCTGTGGGAGGATGCATGCCTTAATCCGTCCGTGCAGGATGCTGAGTAAAACTTTGCTTGCGTGTGGTATTAGCGAACTTGTTCTATAATTTGTGCAGTCCGATTTTGATCATTTTTTGTAGAGAAGGATATATACTGAAGTAGTCCAGTCCTTCGGCCATTTCTGCTCTTTCCAAATTTTGTTACATATGAGGTGTTGCAATTTGGTGCTTCCCTCAGGTGCTGCTACCAGCATTTCCGAAACTATGCCATCTGCACCGCTGATTTATCTTTTTTCAGTTTTTTGACTGCTGCTTCGACCTCTGATAGATTAAACCGCTAGATGTTAGTTGTGTCCCAAAACTAATTTTTGCATCAATTGCGGCCCAAGAAATAATAGGAGATGGTAGAATTTCGTCCCAAACCAAAAAGAAGGTAATATAAGTTGCGTCCCAAATGTTGAATGAATTGCGTCCCAATGTAATATTTTACACACGTATACGCACACAAATATGTAAATGTATGGGGAAAAAATTTATTAAAAAACTACACAGAATCATGATAAATATTACATCAAACACGTATTAGTATGGTAATAGGTTAATTTCATTTTATCTTCGGTGGTTGGAATTTTCATGACGGGTCATGTACAAAAGTTGGTCGATCAATTTCACCTTGGTCCAGTCGACTCTTATACTCTGCGATACAGGGACGTACTGATAGGGAGTGGGGGCAACTACCCCCTAGGAATTTTTCACTCAGCAGTTGGGAAATTTTACTATTTCAGTCGAGTGGAGTTGAAAAAATCTAACAAGTCAAAAGTTTTTATTTTTTTCTTTCTTTACTTTGTTACTTGGGAATTGATTTAAAAAGTTGGAAAAATCTAAAGTCGTAGGTTTTTTTTTTGCTTTGATTTTTGGGAATTATGATTTGAGCCAGTTGAGATTTTCACAATTCCCCCCCCCCCTCGGGGGAAACACTCTTCGGTACGTCCCTGCTTCGATAACACTGCACAACAATTTGAGATTGTTTTTAAAAACAATGATAAGAGAAGTTATGATTATAGATGTATTTTCAACGAGGAATTTAATGCCGATGTTAATTTTTTGATTATAATACGTAGTTCATTTTTTTTCTGTTTTCCATATTAAATGCGAATTTCAGTATCCTCAAGATGATACCCTTGATCAAACAATTATGCGCTTTCAGTATTCTCACAGTATTCGCGCCATCTCGTTCTGACTTCCTCTGAGCTTGTCAGAATTTTTCCGTCGCGGTCTTTCAGAGGTAGAGCTTTCGCTTCAAAAGTCCGCGTAGTCCTTTTGATTTTCTGAAACATGTGTTTGGTCTCGTTTTTGAGCTGATATTTCTTGATCATTTCGTAGATCCCTTCTATACACCTGTTTCTATCTACTCGGCATTCTTTTCTGACTTCCTTGCTTTCGTACAGCTTCCTCTTCCTTTCATCCTGCAGTTCTCCCTTCGGGGCCTTCCGCTCCTCAATTGTCCCCCATGTATGATCCATGATCCATTCCTTCCTCGTTTGGGCTGGTTTTAGTTCCAGCCTTGCCGTTGGTTCTAGGCTCTCTTTCATTCTGAGCCTTGTTTTCTCGGCATTCAGGTCCGGAATTTCTGTTTAGGCAGCGAGTTTTTCCAGGTTTTCCTCGACTGCGGTTTTGTATACGAGATTCTTCAGTTTGAAGTATAGCTCTCCGTATTATTCATCTAATGAAATCTGAAAATTGGGAACTCTTTATGCCATTCACTTCTTATTCCAGGAAACGTTCAGCGAAGTTCACCACTTCTTTACTTCCCTACTAGGTGAAGACCAATAAGTGTTTCTAAAAAATCATTTAAAATTACTTTAACGTGCAATTGAAATGGAAAAAATTTTGCATTTCCTTCACACCGCAGACAACACGGATTCAAAAGTCTTAACGAGTTCTTACACGGTATTGACGAAACATACAGTCTTAACGGGTCATTACGAGTCTTGTATAACCATTTTTTAACTAAGGTATAGATCTAAGATAGTCTTCAAGAACATTTCAGCCATTTTCTCTTAATATTTTCCTAACCAGCTATCTCCCTAGTGGCCGCCAAATTCCGAGCAAAAAAATGTGAGGTTCAGGTGTGCGACGAGGAAGCAAGATGGTCTACGTCTAGTTGTTACACGATTCAGTCGCCGCATAACTTCAACCGTATAAGTTTTCCTTTCAAAATTTCACGCGTTTCTGTGTGCAGGATAACCGGTAGTTTCAAACCCTTTATCCCTTCGAGTGGTCTAGTACTTTCCAAACATAACTCAAACTCGTAGTTCTTCATAAAACTCGACGTACTCGCGAAATATCAAATTAACCAGTTCCGTAAAGTTTGGTCAACAAGTTTTCGAAACTATCGCTGTAAAAAAGAGAAAACTTGGGGGGATTCTTCGGCAACAAAACACCGAGCTAATAGGACGAATGTTACTTTTGGGACAC
Source organism: Acanthococcus lagerstroemiae (assembly GCA_031841125.1). Taxonomy (NCBI): domain Eukaryota; kingdom Metazoa; phylum Arthropoda; class Insecta; order Hemiptera; family Eriococcidae; genus Acanthococcus; species Acanthococcus lagerstroemiae. The sequence goes on from CM063107.1 coordinate 34,887,438, forward strand.
GATCAGCGTGCTCGTAATAAACGTTAGGAACATTCGCTAAGAAAATTTCGTCAACAGTAACTTTTCAAAAAGTAACCGGGAGCGGCTTGTATCTTCTTAATTACAAAGCTAACTTAATAACAGCCAGGATGACGACTATTATTGTTGCGTACACTCAACACTTCTTTTCGTTGCTGAATTACTTAATAAAGATGTATGAAGACATTATAAAATTACAACTTAATCATAATTTTCCGGAATAGAGTATAACGAATACAGGCAAGCCAAGCGTTCCAAGAGAAAGATGAGAGAATCTCGCGTATATTTTCATTATATTCGTCCGCGAAATTGATACTAGAATTAATCAACGGAAAATGTTTTCCGTCTAATGGCTTCGCGTTCTGTAATTTCAGACGACTCGGTGGTGTATTCGTTCGAGAACCATCGCATCAGTTTGACAAAATTTAAAAATGATTCCTTCGGTCGACGGAATCGAAGAGAGAAAGTTCTTCATTTTTCAAAGTTTTTGTTCAATTTAGAAAAAGCAATTATTCGGAAATATCCTGTCGAAGAGAATAAGACCGAGAATTTTGTGACTCGCTCGTTATCGAGTTCGAGTTTTTCGGCCGAGCAAACGTTGTGAAGGTGAGGTGAAGCAAATTCCAAATATTCTCGAACAAAAAAGTATCACGGAGTTCACTTGAAGTATTCGCTTAGATTTTAAATATTTTTTTAATTCGAATTGGATTTTTGAATTAAAAACATTAGGTGTAAATATTTTCTGGGAATTGTTAAAATGTTTGTCGCTAGCAAATGATAGTCTGAATGTTGTTTACTTCAGTCTTCCTCAGCTCAGTGGGTTAACATGAATGAAGTTCAAAATAAATTCATTAGGGACTCCGAAGACCGAGCTACTATAATTCTGTACTAAAAGGACATAGGTATCAACTTTAAGTTCAGGAAATTTAGTGGGAAGCTGGGGGTAGGAGACAAGAATAAATATCTAAATTTAGTGTACCTGGAAACTAAGTGAACAGAAGTTTTTTATTTCTTTGCTATAAACTGTAGCCTATAAATATTGATTTTATGAAAAAATATAACGTGGCGCAGTAAAATCAAGAATTTATTTTTCGTGAAATTCTGAGTACTCACGTACTAAAATGTTATGCTGATGTAAAAATTCTTCTACCCAAATCAATTTTTTTGGCCGAATTTTATTATAAGAATTTTATAAAACAACTGTGCGAATTTTCATTTGGGAAATTCTACCAATATGTAATATGTTACCTCTTTAGCTTGACTCCAAACATGATTTCAAACTAATTTGGGCTGGTATATGTGTTTACAGCAAAAAGAAATCATAAGTCCTCGGCAGTCAGCAGTAAAATATTTCGGAAATAATCGAAATTTAACCACACATTAATATACAGGCTGATCCAGAAGTAATAAAACTCATAAGTCATAAAAGATTAGTTCTATTTCCAATAATTTCCAATTAACTACAACTGAACAATTTAAAATTCACGTACAATTTAAAAGAGCTTTCTTTTTTAATCATTATTACTATCGAGCCACGAAGCTACACTCTCGGGCTTAAAATATTTCTTTCTTCTTACGAAATTCATAATTAATATTAGCAAATTATTCAATTTACCGAAGTTTCGTAGATAAATTTGAAGTTATTTTTGAATTATTGTTTTACAAGATAGTAGTCTCCAGAAAATGAAATTAGGATGATCTGAAATTTGAAAAGATTTACTCTCAGTAGCAAATTTTGTTCCTTTCTAAATATTCTGCAGTCAATTTTTTTTTAAATCGAGCAGTTTTAAATAGTCTCGCCCGGGGTGGGGGATCAAGTTTAACTTAGGATTCCCCATCCATTGATGGAGCGTATGGCAAAGCATGCATGCCACAGTGAATCCCCAGACACCGCACCCCTGGCCCCGAAAACTACCCTTTCGAGTATCGCATCAGTGACCAAAGGGACGCATTGAGGCTGGCCCGAGCCTCGATTTCACCTTTCCGCTTTGGATTTACGCTTTCCTGCCAGGGCCACCATGGGAGAGCCTGCTGACCGAGGCAACGCTCACCCAGCTTTAACCTGGAATTCGGGTGCACCACCGACGGACGCGCTTCCTTCCTTTATACCTCACCTCCTTGTCTTGGTACGTGTAGCAACGCAGGAAGGTGGTAACGACGGAATGAGCTCTGCCAGTGGGTTCATAGAAACTGCAGCAGCTCTAGGAAGGATTCTCCATAAAGAAATCTATCTTAGTTTGAAGATTCCAAAACATTGAGTTCATTCGAGAAAATGATTTTGACCATTAGAATATGAAAAATCATTCTCATTAGTGTGAGGATGGAGCACCTACCAAGAATTTTGAGAAAAAGTTGATTGGAAGGTCAGTGGCCTCAGATGAATTTGGGGTAAAAGTATACATTTTTGAAGTTCGATCTTACAGATCACCAAAACCAAATAAGGGAATGAAAATGATTGTCTACTCGGCTTTCAGAAACAATTCCTGGTCTTAACTCAAGTTTTGAAGGCTCCACGGAGTGGGAAGAACCAACAAATTACAAATAACACCATCAAATATATTGAAAACGGGGTTTCTGGAATCACTGAGAATTCTTGTTTGAGTTTTCTTTTTACTGTAGCCCCTACTAATTGTAATTTACGGGGGGGGGGGGTGAGGATGAAAAAATGTCAAGCTTATTTAACACTGCTTCATGTTTATCGATAGTAAGGTTTTTGGACTAGCTGTATTTACTTTTGAGGTTATTTTATCTATAACCGTTACCAAAAATAGTCCCTAAAGCGTCGAAGACCTGAATGCCTTAAAATTATTTAACATAGATCTACAGATATATCAATAATAATGTTTCTGTAGTCACTAAAATCATTTTTGGAGTTAGGTCTTATGTCATAGTACTCGTGAGTCATTATCCATGGGGTTTTCCGAAAATAAAACTTCAGAAATGAATTTAGTGACTACAGAGACCCTAGTACCGATATATTGGAAGCTATGTTGAATATTTCAAAGTTTCCACGTCCCTGCCCCCCCCCCCGTGAGAAATTGTTATCAGGAGTTACAGTTAAATTATAACCACAAAACTGAATTCCGCGACTCTAAAAACTCTAGTATCAATTTGTGATTTTTAGGTTTTAAATTTCATAAATGAATTTAATGTTTCTGAAGTTTAATAGACAATCGTTTCCAGGCTCTTACTCGCCGGTTTCAGTAGTCTGTAATACTCAAATTTCGGAAGTGTACTTTTTAAAGCCCCAAATTCAGTCACGTACCAATAGAGGGTAGGGGGCAATTCTCCCTCCCTCGTAAGAATTTTTCACTGAGCAGTGGAGAAAATTTACCATTTCTGTCAGGAGAATTGAGAAAATCCAACAAGTTAAAAGGTTTTGTTTTGCTTTGATACGTGGGAATTGAGTTGAGGAATTGAGAAAACCCAACAAGTCGAAAGATTTTTCTTCTTTTGCTTTGATACTTGGGAATTCGGAGTTGAGTCAGTTGGGATTTTCACAATTTTTACTCCCCCCTCCCACCTCCCCTCCCCTCCCCGGAAAAACTCTTTGGTATATCCCCACCCAAATTTAATAAAGACCATTGATTTTTGATTTTGCCTCGAAATTCTTAATTGGTACGGCATTCTTACACTAATGAGAACAATATTGTGTATGGTCGCACCAATTTTTCCGCACGAACTTGATGTTTCGAAAGGTTTAATGCAAAATTGCAGATTTCCTTACGGTAAATCCTATGTTAAACTTTTGATTGCTCTATCCCTCCCCTCTGGCAAGACCCTTTAAAATCATCCGATTTCAAAGAAATAAGAAAAACTTTGGTTGGTGGGTTTTCAGACCAAAGGAAGTTCAACTACTGGAGGCAGACATTTCAAAAATTGCTAAATTTTGGACCATCTTACTATATACGTCTCAAATTAATAAATCAAACATTTAAAAATTTTCAAAAGATATAAATTTTTTGAAAAAAAAAGTTGCTCAAAAAATAAAAACTTTACTGTGTAAATTTCAAAAATTACAAAAGAAGAAATCTACTAAACTGAAACATTTAAAAGTAGGAGACCTTTTCGTATAGAATTATTGAGAAACGAATTATTTAAGCTGAACACTGTTTTCGTATTTTCATACGAGTGAAAATTTCGAGCGAAAAATGAATTTTGGTATACATGACTACATGTAGTCCTCCGAGGAATGAAGTTCTATTGCTACTATCATTTGGGACTGAAATAGTATATATTACTGTATGAGCAGCGAAAGTGAGAAATATCGCAACGTGTTCGACGGATAGCGCCACAAGCGCATCGAGTGGCGCTAATCGAACAGTTGCGATACTCACGGAATCGCTGCTCGCGTACTGTGAGATGCTTTTTTAAACGAAGGCATATTTAAGAAACTTTTATAATACAAATCAACGCAACAAGTTTCAACTTTCCAAATTCAAACGTTAACGAAGAGCAAAATTTTGGAGCTTGACCAACAGAAATCGTTGAAACATCGACCAATGAAAATCGTCGATAGCCGTGGCGAAAAGTAAAAACATGAAACGCGACGCAAGAAAAGGGCCTCAGTATCCACTTACCACACAGGCCCTTTTCCTGAACCACGTCACAAATTCCATATCCACACGGTTTTACTTTTCGCCACTGGTTTCATCGTTATCATTGTTGCCAAATCCGGTGCAAATAAACGTAAGTTTCGCTGTTTGAAATTATCGCACTTTCGCTGCATGAGTTAAAAAAATTTTATTAGGAAGTTAATCCAAATAATTCAAGAACAGAATTCTGAATTTTTTTCATCTGATCTTCTTTGATATTTATTTATAAACAGTCGCCCAGAAATTGTGGTTCTAAAAAATAGCCTTTTTGCATAGTGTTCGGTTAACTCCTTTTTCGTACTTCTTTAGTGTATTCTTTGTTTTTGGTCAATTCTTTAGGAGTTTTAGCTAGTTTTTGGTCCATGACGATGGCGTCAGGGCAAGAGGCACTAATACCTTGAAAAATATAATCATTCATTTTCCTCCCCTTCAACTGCCTCAATTTTCTTTCTTAAAAATGCTGTCTCTTCCTCTGACACTAGAGACTCGTCGGGGGCTTGACTTGTATTATGGGCACATAACTGATTTCCCATTCTTTTCTATGGATTTATCCTTCTGCCGATCAAAATTATGTTAGCACCTCATTATTTTTGATTAACTTTTGACTAAAATTGAACGTTCTATAGAATAATACGACATTATTGGAAATACGTGCTTTTGTTGAAATAAAATGGAAGCTATAACTTTCAGCATTATTATACAAACTTTTACCAAAACATAATTTGAACTTTGAAAGCTTATGCACTCAGTTGGTACGCCGTTCCTGTCATGGGCGTAGTCCGATGGGAGGGGGGAAACTGGGGCGCTTGCCTCAGCAGGCAGAGACTGAAGTTATATTGTAGTGCGCGTTACCCGACATTAATAGATATTTCAGCCGTAAAATATTTTTTTAAAAAACCTATGTTTTTCGAAAATTCCACGAATTTTTGCGATTAGGTATCTCGATAAATATGTTTTCCAAAGAAAAGTTGTATGGAATCTGTTTTACAGAAAATTTAATGAGGAACATTTTATGTTATTTGCATTTTGGTACTAAAATGAATATGTTTTTAGATAACTGCAATTTAGCTAGTAAAGATCGGTTATGAAAGAAAAAATAACGAAAGCTACTGTCCTCGAAACTTTCACACATTTTTGCAATCATCTCGGTAAATATGCGTTCTAGAGAAAATTTGTACAGAATCTTTTTTCTAGAGAATTTAACAAGGAACATTTTGGGCAATATGCATTTTGCTCCTGAAGTTGATATGTTCCGAAATGTTCGCGGTTTTTGTAAAATCTCAGTGTTACATATAACTTTAAGGTTAAAGCGGGACGGGTTAATGACCTCGGATTGAGCTCAAATTTTTTATGGCGAGTCTCTAGGTTCATTGGAACAGATTTCAGTGCGCAGCTAATCGACAGGCGAAAATTTGTACAGTAGAACGTCAATCATCCGGAACGTCCAAAAAAAAGAAAGGTAATCAGGGCCCGGATTTTTAGGCAAAACCTCTTTTTTTTCTCTTTCTAATCTAGCCTATTCAGTCTATTAAGGTTTTCTGGACAAATCAGGAAATTCTAAAACCAATGAGTTAATCTTTTGGACTTTTTTCCATCATATAAAATAAACACATGTTTCGGTTGTCCGGAAAAACCGTTATCCACAAAGCCTCTGGTCCCAATTAGTCCGGATAGTCGACGTTCTACTGTAAAATAACGGACACCCCAGTAGGTATATCTAGGGTTCCACCGACCATTCATTTGATCAACTATTCCATCATTCATAGGTAGTATTTACCAACTATTCATGCGTCCTTCTATTGTTTTCTGTCAAATGGAAGATGCCAAGTCTGAAATTTCCTAGAAATTAACTTCTTCCTGTCTCGCTAACTTCTTTCTACAGGTTGATCAGTTCCTTTTGTACAACCGTCGTTGTTACTTCGCCTTTTTTTTTTTGGTCTTCACCGTTTTCTTATCTTTTTCTCAGCATAGAGGTTCATTGTGAGAGAACGTAGTAGTATTGTTTACTGTCAAACCTAACTATTACACTTTTTACTATTTAAAAGTCATAACCACAACTTTTGGTCGCTGCTTATAGAACGCTTTCAGTTACCTTTCTACCTGCAAATACGAGTATGATTGATTGTCTTGTCTGTCTCGTCTGCTTCGTCTGTCTCATCTAGCTCATCCATCTTATCTATCTGGTTTGCTCGTCTATCTATTCATCTACTTATCCGTCTGTTTGTTTGTCTGTCTGTCTAAAGTAATCTTGGATTTTTATTCTCCCGGAGATGGTGGAAATAGGGATTAGAGTTCCAGAGAGACTTTTCTCGACTCTAAAACCCATTAAGACTATATTTGCACTCTTCTGACTTGTTGATACTGTCTCAAGATTTTCTCATTAAGATTCCCTTAGAAATAGTTGAAATTCGCGAAGACTCATTTAGGTATGTCAAGGCTTATCTAAATTTACTATCTAGTGTAACACTATGTAATACTCTATGAGACCAAATTATAACTGTGTTATGGTTTGGTAAGACTCTATAAAAATAATTCGAACTATTTCAAGATTCGGTGAGATCTGCCTTGTGCGAGACTCTGTGTAACGAAATGTACCAAGTCCATCAACAAGGTTTAGAAGGAATAAACGAGGAACTGAAAGTAGGACTCAGTGGACCCGGAAAAACATTCGAAAAATTCAAGTTCTGCGGGAACACAGTATTGCGAATGACCAAATTATCATTCCCGTTTCCTCGTTTACAATATTGTATTAACCTCGATCGTGTTTCTGTTTCAGCTCCGGAAAAACAATTAGAAGTATTTCACACGAGATTTGATATCGAGACGATCAATATCACGTGTCGAGCTGTCGGCGCCTACCCACAGCCCGAAATAACTCTGTACAACGACACCACAAAGTACGTAACGTTTATTGAAATTTTATTAATGTCGAGGAGTCCTCGGCTGTTTACGACGACTGCCCCGATATTATCATATGACGGAAGTCGGTAAACTGGAATTCTTCCTAACTGGACTGAAAAAAAATCGAGGAATATTAAATTTTATGGGTGCGTGTTTCTCGAAGGCCGAAATTTTTTCAGTTTAATTACTCGTACATGCTGAAACTTGGTAAAGCGAATAGGCGACCATATTGAATTTGTCGGTATCCTCCTCCTTCTCATAACTATAATCATCCCCCGTTTTTGTAAGCCTGTTTGGAAACGCAGTTCGTGTACATAAAATGAGCGCGTGAAAAGTTGAGTGTGATTCTGTCTATTTCCATGCGGGTTCTTTGTGCACTTTTATAAGTATTCGCCCTTTTTTCAACTTTAGTTGATTAGAGAGTACCCTCCTAATGTGCCGAATTCATCACCCGTTTACAAATATATGTATATTTTAGGGAGTCAAGGAAAGTCAAGATTTGTTTCGGCATTCTTTTCATGATTCACTGCTTCTACTACTTGTGACGTAAGAACAACCAAAGGTAAAGGGATGTAGTTTTCACCGTTAGTACATAAAATGAGTCTGTTTCTGTATAGAACATGCAGTTATGTGAGTTAAAAATTTCTGATACTTTCAGAGCACTACACCAGAATTACTGGTAATTGAATACCGTCTCTCTCTTGTTGTGTATTGCCTTATAGGTACCTACTACCTACAGTCCATGCCTCCTATAGCCTAACTAGTAGCGATTCAGATGGAGAACTGCTCTCTGGTTGGACGGCGGAAAATATTGAAACAGTGTTGACTAACATTCAGCAGAAAAATATCTACTTCTCTTGTCGAAAAATACGTTCTACACGGTAGTATTTTTAGACTTCCACCATATGTATAGTCGAAATTCAATCAACATCATTTGCGATAATAAAGGCAAATGGAAAACCTTATGGGTTTTTACCTACTCGCTCGAGCGGCTTATCTTCAGTCGGCTCCTCCTACAATAGTCAGGTAATACATGGCCCAATTGACATGATACACGTTTGCCCGTGATCAGTGTGAACTTCGTGTCCGAATCGTCGACAGATATTTCGGTATACCTACTTACCTATTGTTAATTTATTTCGGTATACTTAACATCATTAATTGATTGCGCGTATATTTCAGTGTACTTAGTATTTGTTAATTCACTGCGAGTGATGGATTCCAGTACGTCATATCAGGTCAGATGACGAATTCTTATTATTAATATAATATAAAAAATTCCTCGTTGAGTCCAGGGTCACAAAACTTAAAATTCAAAACGATTTAAACTTTGTAAAGAACTACAACAAATCATGGAGCACTGCTGATTTCATCACGTGCTGCCCTGAACCTCAACGCTAAGTGCTGTTACAGTTGTAGCTTGTGTTTGATCGCTTCATTTGGATCACTTTGTTACTTGTTACTGTAGGCAGTAGCTGAACTATAGTTAATTCGGATTCCAATGAGTCGTTGACTATATGAGAGCGTTCAGAAAGGGACGGTCGCTGGGTCTCACTCCTACGGAGTAGGTACTTGTACTCGACTAAAGGCTAGTTCGGACTTCAGAAGCTTGTTGCCCTTCCCATTAGGACTGTACAGAGTCGCTATTGCCATTCGCGAGTTGACGATTTGCTTTCCTCCTCGCGCAGATACCTTTTAAATTCGTTGATAATACTGACGGCATTTTCCCTTTCTATGCCGTCATGTCAGGTTCCTCCAGCTAAATATCCCAGGAAGACCAAGGATCGAATCTGTACATCTGTATTGTAATGCCTTATATGAATATTGTAAGACTTTATCATTAAACTCTTTCTCCGTGACTGTTCAACTTATGACATTGAGTGGTTGAGGGGCTGCTCAGTGAGCAGGGGAGGAGTCGAGTCCAAATTTGATAATTTGCCCTCACTGTGGGGAGGCATTTGTTACCTCCTACTTGAGTAAATTATGCGATTAGTAATTAGCCGTGCACCTGCGACCTGGGGTCTCACCCCCTTTGGTGCGTGGAACTCTGCTGTGACACTGGACTAATTAACATCCCTTAATAGTTTTTTTTTTACTACATAGCGTAGGATCCTGCTGTGTGTCTTCATGATGGGTTATCACTTCTACCTTTAGGTAATTTGAAACAATTGTACATTCTTGATCATTTACGCTCCGAAACGGACAGGGCCCTATGGCGGTGGGGGTAGGGGCGGAAAAAGGTTTAAAATACCGACTCGGTGCCAACAGTGTCCGTGCAAGCAAAAAATAATAACGAGCCTAGAATTATAACTAAGAAGATCCGAGAACACGATTTTAAGGGGGGGGGGGGACGAAGTGACACTTACGCCACAGATTTAACTGAAACTTGGACTGTGTCTAGTATCAACTTCCAATCGAAAAATATGTATTTCTGAAATCTTGTGGGAAACCTTAAAATCGTCCCCAAAAAATGGATGCTGTGAGTTTTGCCTCCAAGGTCTTGATGTTTCGCCAAAAAGTAATCAGCTGGTGCTTGATACTGGCCTAATTATTCTTCCACAACATGATGCAGAACAGTCAACGTGACTATTACCAACCTTTGCTGCTGCCACTAACCACAGCTGAAAGCTGGAAAAAGTAAAAAATAGAGAAAAATGATACAAAATTCGTATGTTGATGTCAAAGCTGATAACACCCGTAGGATAGTGTATTCCAAAATTGATCTTATCAAAGCAAAAAATAATAGTTTCCTAGTCTCATATTTCTGGTAATTAACGCTGTTCTTTTTAATAAAACTGGCTATTCTTTTACGTTTTGAGGTGATGAGGTCTATGTGTCTGCAAAATGATAATTTGCTATCTAGTAGTAGCCTACACATAAGTCCTTTACTTCCTGAATACTTGGCAATCTACATAAATCTCCTATTGTGTACGGGTGCATCAAGGGCTCTTTTATGCGACTAACAGTAATGCTGTGGCATTTGGATTTACTGAAGGACAGTAAATTCCGATCGCTCCAATAAGCAATAGAATTCAGATCGGCTCGAAGTTCAATACAGTCTGAGAAGAAGGTTATCTTATTTTTAAATATTTTTACGCCGTCTACATATAGCAGTAGTTTGAATTTCTCTACTTCAAAAGTAACATAATTTACAGATGAAGTTTCGAAAGATCTTCATGAATCACAGAATTCAATGTTTTTTGTTTGTTTTTTTTTTCAAAAAAGGACTTTTTTAATTATTTACTTAAAAGTACTAAAAATAATTCCCGACTCAAAAAAAAAAATTAAACAGACAATGATGAATGAATGAGCAGAACAACTTTTAGAAAAATATATCCTTCTGAATGTGGGATACCCTTTCCCTTGCCCGCATCACATTCATCAACCATCAAGAAATTACAAATACGAGCAATATCTCCCAAGTGCATCTCCTATTGAAAAGAAGATTGAACTTCTTAAGTAGATAGATCATTAATTTTGAAATTGGATAAAATTATTGTCGTAGTGTATCCAACTTAATTTTTCCTTTAAAATGATACCCATAATGTATTTTTATTTTAACGCATTCATAGCATTCATAGCTAGTTAGGGACAACAGGTCATTTAAAGGTCATCTATTTTCATAATTCGATTTTGTTAGACACCCTGATGATAGTTTTTTTTATTTTATTTATTTATTTATTTAGGTCCCTCCAACAGCCGAAGCCAATTATAGGAGGAACCGTTACAATAAAAATTGAAAAAGAGAAATAAAAAATGGAATAAAATTAATAAAAGTGAAAAATAATAAAAAATGAAAAAGTAAATAAAAAATAAAAGTAAATAACAGTAATAATAAACGAAGGAAAAACTGATAATAATAATAATAAAACAATATATGTATAATATAAATATAATAAATGTGCCGCACGTCCGCTATCCCACAGCTCCCCATCCCTCCACTAACCGCTTAAACGCCGATCTAGGCATACTATACATGTCAGCGCAAGTACACTCAGTCAAAAAATCATTCGTAATTTTCATGATGTTGTTTAATGGGGAAAATTCCATTTTCGTGGTGCGATATTTTTTCAGAGAGAAGTATTTTTTGTATCTAGATTGTATTTTTGGGGCCCAAATATTTATTTCTATAAGCAGTTTTTCATCGTTAATGTTACCGTGAATTAGATCATATAGAAACATTATTGCTGTTTTTTCTCTTCGTTTTCTTAGAGATTCAATTTCATATCCAGCCAGAATATCAGAATAGGGTACATGTTTTCAGGGTCAGGGTAGTATTCAAAATCTTTAAAATAAACGTACCTCAGAAATCTATTTTGTATTTTTTCTATTTTTTCAATGACTTTGAGGGTATGTGGAAACCAAACTAAAACTCCGAATTCCAGAAGTGATCTAACAAAAGAAAAATATAGTATTTTCAAGGCGCTAGTTTTTTTTTAAGTTCGCAGAGTTCCTGACAATGAAGTACGCCATTCTCCTCGCCCTAGACATAACACTTTCAATGTGATCGTGAAAGGTCAACTCCCTGTCCAAAAGGATGCCCAAATCTCTGATCTTATCTGACCTAGTTAGTTTTTTTCCCATATAGCGTACTCGTATTCGATGTATTGCTTTCTTCGAGTGAAAGTAGTGTAAGTGCATTTCCCAACGTTTAACGAAAGCCTATTTTCAATGCTCCAGCGCGCGAGTCTATCTAAATCTTTTTGCAGGCTTTCAAAATCTGTGTGGTGTTTTATTGAACGGTACAATTTTACATCGTCAGCGTACATCAGTATTTCCGAGTCTTGGATCACTGAAGGCAAGTCGTTAACGAATAGTAAAAATAGCAAGGGACCAAGATTTGAGCCTTGTGGCACTCCAGATGAGCATGCAAATTTTTCCGATGTACGACCCCTGTACGAAACATACAGTACCCTAACAGTAAGATATGACCAAAAGAAGTCACATAAATTATCTGAAAATCCTAAATCATTGAACTTTTTCTTCAGAATCTTATGATTTACAGAATCGAATGCTTTTTGAAAATCAGTATAAATAACATCTATTGATATACCTTCGTCCATACTTCGATTTATATATTCTATAAAATTTATTAGGTTCGTATTTATCGATCTTCCTCCTACAAAACCATGCTGACTAGATGATATAAGGCATTTTAATTTGGGGTATAGATAGTTGTAAATGATCATTTCGAAAACTTTCGCTGGCATTTGGATTAAGGATATTGGTCTGTAGTTGGTTACGTTTTCATATGGCTCTTTCTTTGGGATTGGAACTACTTAAGAACATTTCCATGCTGTAGAGAAGACACAGTTCGATATACTGAGGTTGTACAAGTAGGTTAGGGGTTCTATCAGAAATTCTCCGATCCCCTAATAAACGTATGAAGGAACATTGTCCGGGCCTAGGGAGTGTTTTACTTTTAATTGTGAAATTGCCATCTTTACGTCTTTTGGCAAAATACGGGTAATGAAGATTGGGGCGCAAGAGGGGGGACATGGTGCAATTGTGACTGGGGACACTACGTCTTCCAACACGTATACAGAATTAAAAAATTCAGCGAATGCGGAAGTCATTTCATTTCCCTCTCTTACTATTCCTTTCATATCCTTGAGGAAATCAAAACTCCCAGTTTTTGACTTTTTTTTTATTGATCTCTTTCCAAAAATTTTGTGGGTTTTTATTGTAATTGTTTTCCAGGTCAGTACCATGCCTAATTTCAGCCTCTTTAATCATTTTTTTCGTCTCTTTCGTGAGATCCTGAAATCTGTTTAAATAAGTATTTATACCGGTTTTCTTATACATTTGCCTAGCGCGTTTCTTATGTTTTAGCTTACAAATTATTTCTTTATTAAACCACGGAGGGTATTTCGCTTTCTTCGTTTTTATTGTGTTGCGATAATTTGGCACATACGTATGGATGATTTGATTTACTACCCCGCTGAAATGCTTCTCTGCTTCATCTACATTTTTTATGAGGTACAGTGGGCTCCAGTCAGTGTTTCTGAAGGCATAATAAAGACCCAGAAAATCGGCTTTAGCGTAGTTTAAAAATGACGAGTCTGAGGCATGATACGAATCAGAAAAGCCCTTGCGTGCGGGTAATGGTATATGGATAGTGCGAGAGGGATGGAAGGCGTCTTCTTTTAGAAGAAGGGACTCTCCACGCTGGACCTTTAAGTTGGGTTGATTTGTTAATACAAGATCGAGTATTTTCCCTTGAAAGTTCGGAATATTATTTAACTGCCCCAGTTGACAAGATTGCATGAAATCAAACAGATCATTGATTTTGCCGTTCATATCTTTACTATGGTGTAAACCATACCCTGGTATGTTGAAATCACCTAATATTAGTACTTCATTTTGAACTAGTTCAGGAATGGAAGAGATTGCATCGTATATTTCCTTATGTACTGATCTCGGAAGACCGGGGGGTATGTAGAAAGAGCCTATATGTATAGTGCTTGTGAGACTCTAGGTATTTTATACGTACATCGTAACAAACCGATGACACAATTTCAGTCGCAATTATTGAGAAAACTGAAATAGGAGAAGGAGGATGCGGATAAACAATATTTTTTCTGTCTACTCCCAGATTACAAAAAATTGAATGGTATGGCCAAATTAGATTTTAAATTAACTGTTATAAATTTCTTCAAGGAGCATCATCAAGGATCCTCTTTACTATCTCCCCAAAAGTGTACTTGTACTCCTCTCACTCATTATTCACCCTCTACTCGCTCTTATCAATCATCATCTCCATACCCTTCCCCATTCTTTGTATGTCAATCCAAGCACTTCCTCTCTCACCCTCCAGACCTTTCGTGTCCTGCTTCCAGAAATTCTGCCACTGACTTTCAAAATTTTCCGTCTTCTCCCTCTCCGAATGTAAACGTGGTCAGTCCTCATAATTTCTCTTCAATTCCTCTTCGTAATTCAACTGACCGTTTTGATTTATGTACAGAGGATGTACCGAGTACTCTCTGTGCACTACATTATTGCCGGTATCTAGAAGATCGGCTGCTTCTAATAAAACTACAAATTTAACTTTCGAACACATGACCGAATTGCTTCGAAGACTGAAAAACATTGTGTCGTAAGGTCAGAGAGCCTCTCGGGCTTCTGCTGGTCGGTGTAGTACTCGTAGATTGACGATGACCAGAAGAGTCCACAGCATAGGCTCAAGGGACTGATCGGTAAAAAGCCCCTAATTAGAGATTCTTGGCATGACAAATTAAATGGCCGAGTCGGATTCATTTGAATAGATTTATTGACACTTCAACAATATTTCGACTTAACGTTATTGAACAGTTACAGCGGTTAGCCAATAGGCTTTTGAGAGCATACGACCCGACATGAGATCGATTATACGTTAATTTTCTAAATCCCAGACCTGGATGCGAGAGACGTGAACGAAGTCTCCTCTTAACTTTTTGGAAACAGCAAGACTGAAGCAAGACCGACGATTTGGCCCATGTATTGAGTTTATAAGGCCGAAACTCTGTTTCAGGTTCGGTCCATCTGCGAAATGGGGGTTCTCCCAGCTGAGGTGATTTTGAAACGTCAGAGTCGCGTGCGGCGGTTTAGAGATCCAGACTGTGGATAGTTTCAGGTAAGCGGAGTGTGAGTGAGGCTACCGCACGGACTCGATGACGTACTTAAGAGCTTGTTAATTGGTCGTCAAAAGTTTCCGATCTAATTGACGCTGAGACCGATGGCGGGAGGTACGAGCGGTGCTTATGCTTTGTCGTACGGTTGTAACTCCCGTACGGTCGCGGATTCTAAATATTCTGAAGTCGTCTCTGAGGAATGAGGCGCATGTGTGTGTGAGTCATCGGGTCGGGAAATAAGGTCGGTTTATACGTCTGGTACTTCTCAAGGTCTGAGCTACTGACGGTTTTTTTGCACGGTGGCGACATCGTTCGATTTCGAATAATTCTTCGATGGATCGAAAATACGAGAAAGACTGCTGGGTGACGCCGGCCGAAATGGTGTGATGAGGAAAAACCTTCGAAGTTGCAGAAGGTGAATTTCGCATCACGACACACTGAAAAGAATTTTGCGGTGGGAAGCGTTTCTACCGCAATGGTGTGTGTTTTGTCTCTAACACAACAAAATCGTGGGTAAAGCAATGGCAAACTACTCTGACTAACCTCCTAGGAGAATTGCGCGTCAGAAACCGCGACCCCAACGTCCGACATAGGATACGGCGCCTGAAGAAGAGCTGGTAGTGGATCTAGTACCTTAGGGGAGCACTTTCAAATTACCTAGACTTGGATGGGAGGAATCCAAGAACCCCAAGAATAAAAGGTCCACGTTGGTATGGAACTACCCCTAATTAAAGGATAATTCGCTGAAAAACTAAACTCGATGCACACGGTAATTATTTAAATTCGGGAGCAGGGAAAATAGCAAACTGTTTTACTAAAGAGAGTGTGAAACGTAGGGTGTTTGAAAGAGAAAAGAGTCGCCGCTTTAATCCATATAATTAATGATGGCCGAGGAAAGAGGAGAGTGAGAGAGAGAGAATCGACAATGGCGTTCGGGTGTTTAAAATATGTAGAGAGCAAGAAGGTTCGTATCAAGACGATAGATTACAACTGTCTGATTAATGAAGCCAATACTTACCGAATGCTCACGATCCTAGTCTGGTGCCGGTCTAATTTCTTTTACTTTGTCAATGCACACAGCGTGTTACGGCTTAACCCTTGGACACCTTCAGCGAGTGATGCCAAAAGGATACGTTTATTCGTATCTTCCGCAGATCGACTTCGCGTTACTTCGAGGGCTCGTCTTTCTTTGTTCTTCGCTAAATTAAATTTTCGGTTTCAGGTTGTTGCGGCCGTTAATATAATTTCGCGTTGGATAAATTACCAGGGTAGAGAATATACGAAATTCCCGCAGGAAAAATAAATATGGCGCGCGAAAAAATTACCGCAATTTAAGTATCATTGGGAAATCGTTTATAGCTGAGAATTTATATTCTTCGCGTCGTACGTTTACTTATTCAATTTACTCGTCTCCGTTCAGTTTTTTATGAGTGGTGCTATGTTTCAACGACACTCGCTTTTCGTACATTCGTGCCGTCAATTTTTTTTTCCCGGTTTCCTGGACTCACCCTAAATTGAAATGTCGGCCTGACGCGGATGTTCGATTGCGGAAATTTCTCGTAAATTAGTTAGTGTAAACTTAGCGCGAGTACACATTTTTACTCGAGTAAGCCCCTTATTTTGCATTTAAAGTGATTATTACGTTTTGGGGGAAAGTTTGGCAAAGACGGCGATCGAGACTGTATTTGGAGATATTTACTCGTTTGTTACAAGATTCAAATGAGTCGGTGAATACAAGGAGGGCGGGTATGGGAAAAGTGTTTTTTAGGGAAAACGCGTTGGAAGTTTCTTTCTAGTTTTCCAAAAAAAAAAAAAAGACTAAGCATTCTGCCTAGAAAAGTTGTACAATTGTGACGTCCGAAAAAGTCTAAATTTCGATTTCCGTCACTAAACGCAGTTATTATGATAACACGGTTTAATTGTGAAGTCGATTGCTGGTTTTCCGAGAGAAGGGAGGTGGATGATAGTGTCGAGAAAGTACTCCAGACGGGGTTGTGTGACTCAGTTTTCGCACGTTACGAAAGAAGCAACGTACGTGAACCGGTCTTCCGATCTGCGGACGAAGTTTGATGCCGTTGTCTATTTTCATTTTATGTCAAGTTTGAGGGCGCGTTGAAAGTTTCGAATTTTCTATTACGACTTGGACGGAGTATCCCACCTCGGGGCTCACCAATATGTCACAACGAACAGAAAATTGGTAATTATGTTCTCATTAGTTCGTAATTCATTATTCACGTCACTTGTTCTTCATTCTGTGAGCCAAGATAAAGAGCCTTCGACCGCCTTTCGAATTTTCTGTCGGGGAGGTATGGGGGTTAAATTTTCGCCCACCATACAATCTCGATCCGTAAGAATGACGCAAAGTCGCTACAATTTTGAGGCAACTGTAACGCCACCTTGATGAACTCCAACTGTGACAATTCGCAATTAGTAAGAAAGTTTCATTTGTAGATCACCGCAGTTACCTCAGCGTCAGGCAAAGATGACACAACCGATCAGAAAGCTCCGTTGCTATCCCATCGGTACTTAAAAATGAGCCAGCGGTACCGACTAATGACGAATAAATATCTAAGCAGGTGAACAGACAAAAGACAAGCAGACATGCAGGGACCATTACCCAGATTTGATAAAAAGTTGCACCATGAGCTACGTTTGCTAGCAAAGGGCATTTTGGTGTATCCTCGGAACTAAGAAACCTATACTTGTAGAGGGGGTGGCTAAAATTAGGAAAACCACTTCTTCAGAATCTGAGAATAGAGATTTACGATCTGGGAATCAAGATCCTTTATTTGGAATCTAGATCCATTTACTGGAATTCAAAATCTAGAATCCTCGGGCTAGTACTCGCTTAGAATTTAAAAGTCGAAATCCAGTATCTAGGTTGAGATCCACGTTTCCGAAAGTTTACATCCAGGTTACGAGAGTCATGTTTGAGTTTCTGATCGTAAGAGTCTAGACCCAAGATTCCAAAAGTCTCGATCCAAGAGTCCGGATGTTAGATCTGATATAGCTGATGACCGTGATCTGAACGTCTAGATCCAGGATTCTTTAGTCAAGTTCCGGAGTCTGAACATCAAGATCCATCTGAAAATTCTGATGCAGAAACTAAATTCAAAATATGTTAGCGACCTGACGTCCCCTGCAGGCATATAGAGAGCTCTAGCCAGCCAGCAAATTAATCAGAGAAGGAGGCAGACTGGTAGAGGAATGGAGAGCCAACCAGCCACTTAACCAGACAGACAGACGTGCAGGTAACTAACTATAGAGCTAGTGAAATTGAACAGGGAACGTTTGTGAGAAAGGTTTTTCGATCAGACAAATATCTTTCGACTATTATCAAAAGTTTAGTTTTACAGGCTTATTCGACCCCTGGAGGCAAAGATACCTCCGGATTTTCGGGAACTCTTTGTATACTAATTAGCATGCCTAACTGACCAACTGACCACCAACTAAACCAAAACTCAAATTTCTGGAAATTTCTGTTTTATTTATTTATTTATTTTGGTCAGTAATACTGATCTATACAACGATCATTTTCCAGAAACTGAGAATATTTTTACCAGGAAATTTTGAATTCCAACTTTCGATTTATTTGTTTCGAAGCGGGAGGGGTGTATTTTGGGTTACACAATAACATGCGCAACAAATCCCACCAATCCAATTCATCACACGGATAATTCTTCAATTAATGGGCATTTGCTGTCGTCGTGCAATTTTGAGAAGAATATTAGATTTTTTTACGCTTTTTTCCATGCAGTCTATTACATATAAGTATATGGAAAAATTTCAGTCATTCTTTGTGAACTTAACTCAATCAGAACCCCCTCCCGGTCCCACAAAATACTCGAATTCTCATTCCCCTGGCATGTCGCCAGTCAAGAATCTCGAACATTAAAATTCATACCTCCCTCACACAACAGATATCATGAACAAAAAATGGCAACTATGTACAAGACATGACTAATGCATCTGGGAATATCATGAGATAGGCTTTTGTACTGGAGAGAAGGGTACACTGAGATGATTTGTGAGTGTCGCCACTTTAGGATCTTATTCCCCTGTCCATACTGTAAACGAGTGCTGAGAGAAGCGAATTCGTGTAATGTTGCTCATAATGAGTTGGCAACTTTGCTCGATAGCTTCGATTAGTTATATTTTCCATTGCCATGTGACAAGCTTCAGCAGTATCCGTACTGTCGAGTTAGAAGGAAAGATGTTTGTTGGATGGTTAATCATAGTTCTCATTCTATTATATCGCTTTTCGTATGTTGCCTGAGAGGACTGGCCAATTACTGGCGCCAGACTGCTATTTAGAGCCGAGTTACATTTATTTTAGCGACGAATTCTCATTCCCCTGATTCATCACTTTTGTATTTCCAGGGGAATGAGAATAAGTAAAGCATACTTTCACATAACTTTTCCAAAAGAGAAAACGTCGAGATCATGGGCCATTATACACTATCATGAGGATAATGTGGATGTTTTCTTTCACAGATGGCGCCAAAAATATCGAAAATTCAAGAAATTTGATATTATAATTGAGCGTAATTGATTGTGATTTTCCTAGATTTATAATTTTTGATACTATAGTTAAGTTTAATCATTTACGTGATTTTTCCAAATATATTCACAATTTTCATAATAATTACAATTTTTCATGCGCAAAAAGCGAAAAGAGGATTTGGATTACCTACCTATAAGTTTCTTTGACATGCAAGTTATAAGTACAAGTATGATTCTGTGCCCATTACTCTCACACCTCATACATATTGCACTTCTCACAATCGATTTTTACACTGCTGCGTTAACATTGCTCATTCCTCTGTAGCACTTCTCATTCCCCTGTCGTTACAAAAAACGAGACTGAAATTTCAGCCAATTGAAGGATCAGAATGAAGGAAAATTCACATCAAAAAATTGTATACTAAGAAATATGTTTTAAAAAAATGTAGAAAAAAGCAAAAAATTTTAGCGAATTATAGAAGCTCAAAATACCCATTTTTGGAAGAATTACCCACACAGGATATTTACCATCTTTGCGATTTGAAAAAAAAAAAAAACATAGGGAGATGTCTACCTCCTGGATGTTACCATCTTGTCTCAATGCCTATTATTATTATTACATATTTTTTAATTTTTGTTTCAAGTTATTTTTTCCCAATAACGTGGTATTATTACTCAGAAAGATTAGATGTATGTGTTGAGAAGTTCAATTTGCTGTCAGTGACTTCACATTTCCAGAAGGTTTAATTTTCTCTCTGCTAGTTCTCCCTTTGTGTGTGTGTGCTGTCTTGGCGTGGTAAGAGAGCTTACAGAAAAACTAAAGGCACATAGATGAAGGAAAACTCCGACAGGTAAACCCTAATGAAAGCAAAAGGAAACTACATCAATATTCTTCCCGAGACATGCGTCTCCACCACCACAATTATGATGGCAACTCACAAAGTAAATATTAATTCTGGACGTTAATAGGTTTCCAATCAGATGTCCGCGGGCAGAGATTATACCTAGTGAGAAACTATTAGAATTGAGAATAGGGACATGGAATGCGAGGACAGGCAGGCAAATTAGAAAACTTAAAGAAAGAGTTGAAAATAATAAAATTTAGATACGATAGGTACTAGCGAAGTAAGATGGCCAGGAGATAATGATTTTTGGAGGGGGGAGTATAGAATAATTAATACAGTAGCGAAAAGAGGGCAAGTAGGGGTAGGTATACGGAATAGGAAGCAAAGTTATATCTAACATTGTGAGATGATATTAACAGTGAGAATTTCAGCAAAACCAGTATCTTTAGTGATAGTCCAAGTTTATACGCCTACAAGAAATTATGGTGAAGAAGAAGATAAAATGTACGAAAAAATGAATGGAATATTAAGCAAGGCAAAAGGAAAATAAAATTTATTTATAATGGCGGATTGGAACACCAGAACAGGAAGAAGAACAGAAGAAAGGGTATATGGAGAGCATGGCTTATGAGAGCGAAAGGAAAGAGAATCGAGGCTCATAGAATTTTGTGAAGAATACAAATTAGTTATTAGAAACCCTGTTTAAGAATCACGAGAGCAGAAAATACCTAGGAGATGAAAGAAGATATCAAATAGATTTATTATGACAAGAAGAAGATATAAAAATCAAATACTCGATTATAAGACATACCCAGCAGTGGCAGTAAATAATAATCACAATTTAGTAGTAATGAAATATATAGGTTTAAATTTAGAAAGGTGAGTAAGAAGAAAATAAAAACAAAACAGAATTTGCAGTTATTGAAAAAAGAGAAGAATATCAAAACGAAATAACGAAATAACTTTGTAAATCACAGAAAGAAAATGAAATTGAAGGGAAGTGGATAGCACCAAAAATCATTAAATCTGGCAACAAGGAAGAAAAAAATACTCAAATAACAGCAAGGAGAAAACCATGGATGAAATGTGAGATACTAAATGGAAGAATGAAGAATGTATAAACAAGCCAGTGATAGAGAAAGTAAGGACTAATACATATAGAGCTTTAAGAAATCAAATAAAGAGAATATAAGAAGGGAAAAAATGGATTAATCAGAACTATGAGGAAATTGAGGAGCAAATGAAAACAGGAAAACTAGATCAGGTAAGTACATAATGTAATAAAAAGATATTTTGGACCAAGAAGAAAGAGAACAAATGAAGGTCGGTTTCCCAATCGCCCTCAGTCCAAAATCGTAACTGTTTGGGGAATAAATAAAAAATAAAAAAGAAGTAATATGTCGGATTGTACAGTTGGTAACCCTGAAGTGACGCCTGGGATGGAGAGTTGAATTAATTCTGAACATACTTTCAAAATTTCAAGCCGAACTGACTGTTAGTCTTCGAACTACAGGGAAATCTATTGGAATTTCTCCTTCCTTATACATTCTGCAAACTGATTCATATAAATTTTTTAGAACTACTTCTTCTCCTGCACTTTTCAATAACTCATTAACATTTTCATTAACTCCTTCTGCTTTACCTACTTTCATTTCTTTCAGAGCTTATTAAATTCCGATCAAAATAGGATCTCCTCTTTTTTCATCCTCCATATATTATGTTTTCTTTCCGTACATTAACTTATACCTGCTCCATTTTTATACATTTTCCAACATATCTCGCCTATTATTTTGTCTTTTTTAGAGTCTAATAAATTTCCTTTCTTATCCGTTAAATCATTTGCAGGGTCGGATTCCAAAAACTACCCTTAGTCCGAAATGACGAAAATTGAGATTCTAGCGCAGTCTGCTGGAGGAAGTCAAACTATACCTTTTGGCGTTGAGATTGATTATTTTGCGCCATGAGAAGTCGAGTTACCGGTTTTTGAAGTCAAGGTGTCACTCCTCCAGTGGCTGAAGGACCACCTGCAAAGCGAGGACGGCCCCGCAAGGAGTCTTGCTGACTTCACTTCATTTTCGTCTCTGCTCTGAGTTGATTATAAATTATTACGAATATATTCTTACAATGCACGATGTAATCCTGCTATTTTTGAGTTTATTTATTGGGTGGGAGTGATGTGATACATTCAGAGTGAGAAGGCATATCAACAATGAGGATGGATGGTCACCAGCTACACCCACTTCTTTAAACAGAAACAACATTTTATTCGCGAACAGGTCCCACTGTGTCTTTTCCAAACGTCCTTGAGTTCACGACATTGCCTATATTAAAGCCTATAATATCGAGTTTAAATGGAAAAGCCGAATGCGACTATCGAAATAGAAGTAACTCGAGATACAGCTAGAATTTTGGGAGCTAACTCGCAGTCATGTCAAAAATCAGATATGACATTCAAAATCAGCGTTCAAAAAAAGCAATTTCATTATCAAGTTCAACTTTCCAATCTAAGCCAATTTTTCCGGTCTAATGGAGAAGATGTTAAGTTTGTGGTCCAAACTAGAGCTGAATTAAAAATCTGATGTCATATTCGATATTAGCGACAACCCCCCCCCCCCCCCTACCAAAAAACAATTTCGGTAATTTGTTCAGTTTTTCAAGCCAATACAATTTTAGCCCTTTTTGGTTCGAAATCCGGATTCTTGGGCCCAAATTGGGATCGTATGTAAAATCTGATGGGATATTCGTAATTAGAGACAAAAAGTATCTTTGAATTAAGGTTGCAGTGATGTTCGCAACGTTTCTTAATAAACCTGCTCGACTTTTTTTAAATACTCAAAACTTCTTACTGAACCGTTGCCTTCTTCTATTTCCCTGGAATGTAGGTATATTTTTACGCATTTAGATTTTTCCGTATGTTTGATCGTGTTTATATAAGTTCTTATTGGCCTTTAGATATATCCCTAGATATATAATTTTCGCACATCGATACAGTTCTGAATTCCTATTAAAATTTTTTCACCAGGAAACCAATTTACAAAGCATGAACTATAGGACAGAAACCTATACGTTCCTAAAAGTTGTAGTATCAGCAAAAAACTGTGTTCTAAACAATTCAATATTGCTTTACCACTTGGAACGAAAGAGCACATAAAAAGTGTATCCGTGTATAAATTTAGTACGTTGGAAATCGAATGTCGCTCTCCCTACGTAAACGATTCTGTTTTCAGTTTTTTATGCAAAGTGTTCGACTAATTGTGGAAACCCTTTTCGAGTGTACAGCTTAAGAACTTTGTGGTATAAAATTCATGATCTACATAATTGGATACCTGGAGCACATCCAAATACAAACTTACTGCCATTCTCTTTAAGCCCTTTTGCTTCGACTGTGTAGTTTTTTTATTCCTGATCAGACGTCGCATTCTCTTTCTTCTTCCCTCTCTTAGACTAAACTCTCTGGATTTTCAGATGAACTTGAGTCGGTATCAACGAATGATAGCGTAATCCGATCTCTAACACTATGAATATTTTTTCTAAGCCGAGTATTTTACCTCCTCCGTTACGAAGACAGAAGCCAACGTTTTTACGGAAGTTAACTTACATCTCAGCCGGCAATCGTATTTTGAAATTTAACCGAGCTCCATTTCTAATTTAAATATCCTCCAAATCTGTTCGGTATTTCCCACATCTTTATCTTCTCGTCCTCTGTGTTCGAACTCTCTGTTTGGGACGCCCTTAATTAATAATCTAGTCCCCTGCTTTGTTCGGTGTATTTTATTTGCGCCGTCCTCTCGATGCTCCACCGTTTTACCTGTCCCCGAAAAGTTACATCCGTTATCGGGCCAGAAATCTTACGACTCTGCATTTGTCATTTCTACCATTTGCTTGTTGTCTCGAAGTCTCTCGAATCCCAACCTTTGCCTCGGTAATTAAACATACTAGTGCTCTGGCTTACAGAAACATTCAGCAATTTCAAATAATGGAATCGGTTACGTATCATTCCCCAAAACGACAAATTTATTATTTCCGATTCGGAATTATGTGGGAGACCGTCATCATTCATGGTATGCTCGGTCAAACAGCTACAGAAAAATTTCGAAATGAAATACCACTGAGTGAGATATATGGTACTGTAGCTTACGCATGTGTAGTTTCTAGTGGTTAAATTTGAGAAATATTTTTGGAATTACACAAGAAGTAGATGTTCGCCTTTCCCTCAGTCAACAGATGCAAGGTAGAGCCGGGATAAAAACTGATCACTGGAGACTAGTCTCATATCATGTTGGGAAACGATTTTCAAAAGTTGAAATAGTTACCACATTTTAAATGTCTGTCTAATATCATTTACTCTTCCGGAAAACTTTCTGCTATGCTTTTGAGATATTTTGCAAATATCGAAATCGGGCCTCTCATTTTTTACATTTTAATTTTGACTGCCCCCGCACTTACAAAATCTACTCTCGCATTTTGTTAACTTCAAAAACTACACCTCGTTCTGCGAATTTCAAGATTAACCCACTCATTATGCGATTTTGAGGATTGAACCCCATGTTCTCCTGATTCAGAAATTGACTGCATCGTTCTGTAGGTTTCGAAATTGTCCCATTATCTTGCAGGTTTGAAAACGGACCCCTCATTTCGAAAGTTGATAAATTTTACAATCAACTTCCCCTTTTTTTGTAAGTTTTAAAGTGAACCTTCTCATTTTGCAAATATTTTAAAATTAACTCTTTCGCCTTGAATATTCTAAAGCTTATCCCCAAGCTTCAAAACTGTTTTATTTGATCTTCTAATTTTTTAAATTGGACATTAATCCCCAAGTGTGCATAGGTCGGAATTGACCCCCATATTTTCGATATTCAGGGTTATCACTTCATCTGTAAATTTCAAAATGAAATCCTTCAGTTTGCTAGTTTTAAAATTGGCTTTCTGATTTAAATTTCAAGAGCAACCCTCTTGTTTATTATATTTTGAAGTTGATCTCATACTCGTACTGTAAATCTAAAAATCGACTCTTTCAATTTGCAAGTTTCAAGAGAACTCTCTCACGTTAAAGTTTTCAGCAATTCAACTCACCGTCCTACAAATTTTAAAATTGACTTCTACGTTCAGAAAATTTCAAAATCATTAAAATAATCTCCAATGATTTGGAAATTTCGAAATCGCTCCTTTCACATCGAAGATTTAGTAGTCGGCCCCTCATTTTTTTGAGTTTCAAAATGAACGTTTTCATTTTACCATTTTCAAAATTTACACTCCCCCTCTATTATTTTGTGAACTCTGGATTAACGCCTTCAATTAATAAATTTCAAAATTGAACCCTCGTTTTGAAAATTTATAATATAGTTTAATTGTTCATGTTTTGAACCATACGTTGTTACTTTGCCGAGATTAGATTGTCCCCCCATTTTCGAGTTTCCAAAGCCTAATTTTCAAATTTTCCTAATATTTTGCAAATTTTAAAATAGACACCCATTTCTTATTTTTAAGATCGAGAAGTTTTTATTTATTCTCATTTTTCGCATTTGAAAATCAACCCTCAAGTTGTAAATAGGTTGGAATTGACCCCCTTATTTTACGATATTCAAATTTTCATCTTATTTGAATCCCTTGACTTCACAAATTTTGAAATTTACACGTTTCTTCCACTAATTATTGACCCACCCAGTTTCAAAAATTTTAAAGTTGACTTCATTTTGCGAATTCAAAAATCAAATCTCTCATTTCATAAAGGTGGATTAACCCCCTGACAGTAGAGCTTTCAAAATTGTTTCATCTTTTTGCATGCGTCTTACAATCAGCTCGCTGATTAGTTAGTATAAACTTTAAAAATATCCCACTCGTTTTGCAAATTTTAAAAACGATCCGTCTATACTGTAAACTTAGAAATCGACCCGGTTTACTAGTTTCAAAATTGAACTCTCTTATTTTATAATTTCCCAAATTAATCCCCCTCTAATGTTCTGCAAATTTTAAGAATGACCTCTCATATAACACAAGTTAAAATGAAAACCCTCATTTTGCAAAATCAAAATCGACTCACCGATTGGCAAATTTCAAAGTAACTTACTGTTATGCAAATTCTAAATTTGATGATTCGCGTACATCATAAACTAAGAGACTGACTTCTTCATTTTGCAAATTTCAAGATGAAAACTATCATTTTACCGTCTTCAGAATTAAACCACTCATTTTGCAAATTCTAAAATTGTCTCCTTTGTTTCGTAAGATTCAATACTGACCTCTCTCGTTTTGAAAATTTCAAACTAAATCCCCTGAAATTTGAAATTTTGAAACTAGCCCCCTTACTTTGCAAATGTTAGAACTGACCTTTTATGTACGATTTTGAAAAACTGACACTTTGTTTTAGAAGTTTTAATTTTATAATTGACTCATTTTACGAGTTTTAGAATCGATTTTCTGTTTTTAAGTTTTAAAATCAATGCCTCGGTTTGCAAAATTTAAATTGATCCTTCTACTGAAAATTGCAAAATCGACTCCCTCCTTTCGAACACTTCAAAATTAACCAACTCATTTTGCAAATGTTTTGCTAAGAAAACTGGAAGTTCGGGAGGACTTACATCTAGCGAGTAGACAGAGTGGTAGAAAAAGGTGTTTTTGCTGACGGAAAGAGGAGGGACCAGATAAAAGCAAAATATAATAATATGTCCATTGAAGTGACAGAATGTTACTTAAATTCAAATATTCCCTTTTCATTCATGCGTTAAATATTTATAGAAAATACAACATATCACTGGGTATAGTGCTGTTAGATGTTTGGGTGAAGGACAGCTGAGTCCAGGGTTTCCTACCAATGCTTCATGACTTGACCAAGAAACTTTTAGGACTCTTCTAAATATTTCTGAGACTGTTTAACATCTTTCCGGACCTGTTTAAGAATATTCCAAGACTAGATGATGCTTAGCAAAACTTTTCCAGACTTATGCGAGTTTTTTAAAACTCTTGAAAACCTTTTTCATACTCACTAAGACGCACTCGGAAAATTTTTTCAGATCTGTTTGAGACTCTTAGAATTGTCTGTGTAAGACTTAGACTTGTTTGAAACTAATCAAGACTCATCCAGAAAAGCTAAAGATTCCTTAAGACTCGTTATGGCTTGTCCAAACTTGCTTAAGACCCTTAGATATCTATTTGATAATCTTCCAGGTCATGATTTAGAGTTTTCAAGCCTAGGCCAGAATTTTGTAAGATTATCTTTGCAGAGCTCTTCCAGACTAGTTCGCGTATATTCCAGGCTTGACTGAGACATTTTGAGAATCTGCCGTACTTATTCAAGATTTTATTATCTTTTTTCTGTTAGTAATGGTTATTGAAACAGAAACTTTCTTTTTTGAGAATTTGCAGATTGAAAAATCTAATCCATTAAACACTGATAGTGCATCATTCTTTATACCTACGCACAGGCGTCAAGAAGTATAGCACAATTCATTTTGTAAAATACATTAAAACATCACATCAACGACGGCAGCGTTCTAATAAGCTCGTAGGCATACACCAAAGGTCTTCTTTTTTGTAAACTTTGTTTTCAAAAAGGGGGAAAGTGACATAGTTCTGAAAATCTTAAATATAACACGAAATAATTTATCGTCTCCGCTCGAATATTCCTACATAAGAAAGAATGGGTTTGTGTGCGAATATATTTTCGAAATGTTCCTATACTCGATGCTGCATACATTTGAATAATTTGTATATAGTTTTATTATTCGTTATATTTACTCAATTAGAATAAAAAAGCTTGTTGGTCTGTATGGCTCCATCGTTTCGAAAATAAGTTACGCCAGTGTTATTGTACGCGTATTTTCTGAAAAATTATTCCTTCAACATCGCTACACGAAGTACCCGAGCTCGTGGGTTTCTCTGTCAACTTAACTGTCAAATTTGACTGTTAGAAAAAACGTTTATCATACCTTTGAGAAACCCTGGAGGATTTAGTATAATCCAATGCAATTAAAGTGACAGCTGTGTATCGCATTTTATGGGCTAATGTTGTAATGCGACATTTGTGCAGTCCCTGGGTCGAAATAGTTATTGAACGGCTTTGTCTGATGTTTTATCCTCCGAAATTCGTAATTTGCATTATCATCTTTTGATCCCGTTCATTCTGAAATTGTGAATTATCACTTCGAAAATGTCTTCCTAGATCTGGCACCATGTTCAGCGTAGAAATATAATTTATTGATGAACATTCCCGCATGAGGCGATCCTCTCCTCTCGAATGTACATTTTTGTATAAATCGTCCTGCTTGGCTATTTCCTGCTTGGCTACTTCCTGCTCAGCACGCAAGATACGAACGTCTTTTGTCGTTTGCATACCTGTATTTCCTGTACGTGATGCTTTCAAAAGCACGTTTTTCTTCTTCTTCTTCTCCTCATTATTATTATTCTCATAACTCGCTCTCCTTTTTCTACTCCGATCGGCCAAGTAGAACATCAGTTTAGTTTAGTTCAGCCACAGTTCATTATCCACTTAATCGACATTGGTTCCTAGACATTTAAATTTTGTAATTATTTGAAAAGAGATGTAGTAGGTAATTACACCGTTATTATTCGTATTTGATATTCATGAAACCGAAATTGAATTTGTGCAGGTTCGAAGATGTAGTTGTGATATCGACGAAAAACAACAACGCTTATGATGTTACCGCGTATGTGCTCATACCAGACTTGGAGCTTCCCTCACCAACGGCAATAGACTGTGCAATTTCTATAGAACTTCCAAATAGTCCTTATACGAGGAAAAAAACGATGCACTATTATCCAGGTAAGACACTAACTTTTCCAGATCTATAGTCGAATGCCTTTTCGATTAGCTCATGCGATCATACGAGTACCTTTCTCGAAGTGGATGGACCGGTATGTATATTGAAGGCTAAAGGAATATGCTCTAAGACACTCACCTGGAACGATTAGAAAACGTTAGAATAATTTAAAAAAAAAAGAGAGAGAGAGAGAGAAGAGAAAAGGAAAGAAAGAAAGAAAGAAAGAAAAAGATCCAAAAACAGTTTGGATTTCGCCAAAAACAATCAGGATTGGTCTGTCATAACTAAAATAAAAGATGTTAATAAAGCTGCAGATGAATTCACAAAAATAATGCAAAAGATAATACAAAAAAACACAAGAACAATAAAACAACTCAAAAAAGAAAAGAAACTGAAACCATGGATTACAAGTAAAATAATAGCTAAAATCAAAAAAAGGGATAAATTACATAAGAAACTGAAGGAAACTATTGACAATGAAAATTTTAAGAAACAATATAAGGAATGTAGAAACTCATTGACAGCTCTGATAAGACAAACAAAAGTACAATACTACGAAAAGTAGATAAAAAACACACCATTTAATAGTAAAGAAATGTGGAAAACTATGAACAGAATAACCCAAATTAACTCCAAGAAAACTACTAAAAACAAAGATCCAGAAACTATATCAGTCAACAATATAATATATGACAACAAAACTGAAATATCAAACTTTTTTAATCAACATTACACAAATATAGCAAATACGGTGAAGAATGATTTCAAAAATA
This sequence comes from Acanthococcus lagerstroemiae, assembly GCA_031841125.1. Taxonomy (NCBI): domain Eukaryota; kingdom Metazoa; phylum Arthropoda; class Insecta; order Hemiptera; family Eriococcidae; genus Acanthococcus; species Acanthococcus lagerstroemiae. Next base: position 34,917,460 of record CM063107.1, read on the forward strand.
TAAACGAAACTTACGGGGACAATAACATAAAATGTATTACTAGGAAATTCTATGAATTCCGCTTACTGCAAGAGGATGATGTGACAAGGATAATAATGTCTTTAAAGCCATACGCAGCAGCAGGAGAAGATAGAATCCCGACAAAAATAATAAGAGAAAACTGTAATAAATTAGTAACTCCAATAAAACATATAATTAATCTCAGTCTGAAAACAGAAAAATTCCCGGAAATATATAAATTAGCTATTCTAAGACTAATTTACAAAGAAGGCGATACTCAAGACGTAAACAACTACAGACCAATTTCACTACTTTCAACAACCTCAAAAATATTAGAGAAGGCAGTAAAGTTTCAACTAAATAAATTTCTGGAAAAAACCAAATTCTTTTCAAACAATCAATTGGGATTCAGGAATAATATGGGAACAGAAGAAGCTATCAATAACCTGCACATCAAAATATCCACATATTTTGATGAAAACAAAAAATGTCTAGCGATCTTTCAAGACCTCTCTAAAGCATGTGATCTAGTGAATCATCAAAAACTAATTGGAAAAGTTGAAAGAGCAGGCTGTGAGGGCAAAGTACTAAGTTGGGTCACCTCATACTTGGAAAATAGGAAACAAAAAGTTAGAATAGGAACAACAGAAAGCGAGATCCTCACACTAAAAGGAGGCACGCCACAAGGTTCTGCCTTATCACCGTTACTCTTCCTAATTTATATTAATGACTTGACTGAAATTAACATAGAGGGAGAAATAATTTCATATGCAGATGACACCGTCATAATAGAAAAAGGAGATAGCTGGGAAGAAACCAGGGGAAAAGCCGAAAAAGATATTAGAAAAGTAATAACCTGGCTGAATGATAATGAACTGATACTGAACCAAAAAAAAAAACGAAATCAGTACAATTTGCACTAAAAAATAAGAAAAATAACGAGGAAGTAGATATTAACGTTCATACAAATCAGTGTAATAGAAATGATAAATGTTTTCAATTAAACAATAATTGCCAGCAAATAAATACCGTCGACTCTATGAAATATTTAGGGATAATAATAGATAAAAATCTAAATTGGAAACAACAAGGCAAATATTTAGCAAAAAAACTATCAAAGTCTATTTTTATTGCAATTCAATTCAGGAACATAATCTCTCAGGAAGTAAAGCGCATTTTTTACACAGCGATAGTGCAATCAAAAATACAGTACGGAATATCAAGCTGGGGGGCAGCCTATAGAACTAATTTAAAACCAGTTACAGTTAACCAAAAAAAATTCTTGAAAATACTTTACAAAAAACCAAAAAGATTTAGCTCAGTACAACTTTTTGAGGAAACAAAGGCGCTAACTTTGGAAAAACTACATGAAATAAGTGCAATAAAATACGTGAAAAAACATAATTTACTAACGAAATACAGCAAAACTAACACTAGACTGACGAGGAACACACAATTTACAGTAACATTACCAAAAATAAAAACTAACATCGGTAAAACAAACAGCATTTACACTGGACTCAAAAACTTTAACAAACTTGATCAGCAGAGTAGGGAAAAAATAATACAAACTAACAACAGAACTTACAAAACTTTGATACGAAATGCAGTTACTAATACAACTACTAATTACAGAAACAAAAAACAGCGCAGCATACAGTCCGACTAATAACAACCGCAATATGTTTAACTATTGTAAAGAATAAGTAGTGCACTAACTAAAGAAATTGTAGGAAGAAAATGGAAGGAAAAAAAATGAAATTTAGTGCCGTTGCTAAACACGAGCCTAGCTCAGTTGGGAACGAAATACACCATTTTTCAATTTTTCAAAATAAGTTTATAGTGGAAGAGAATGTTTCAGTTATTGACTCAGATTCATCTCTATGCTACATTCTGGTTATTTTTGGTCCTCCTCGGTCAATTTTTATCGGATGTTGTCATTAGATATATTGAGGCCGCTGTTCGTTTTGGACATACGCATTCGGCTATAGTTATACTTAGTCCTCTTGGGCCAGTATTGGTTGAATATGATAATTTTGAGTCATTACTGGTTGTTGTTCGTTTTTGGGCGGATTTGATTAGTCCTGGGTGGATCTCGTCATTTTTTATTGTATTCGGATTCAGATGGTTCAACCTTTTTTCTTTGGCGAATTTCTTTCACCTCTGGTTGTTTTTGATTAGATTTTGTCGTGCTTCGACGAATTTAGCACATCTGTAGCTATAATCGGGGTCATAGCCCTCGGGAAGTAAATACCTCGTTAAAATTAAAATTAAAATAAATAAAAAAAGTCATCGTCTTGGTCTATTTTGATCGCATGTGACTGCATCTGTTCATTATCGGTCATTCTTCTCATTTTTAATCATATTCAGGCGTAAGAAAGGTTGGTCTTTTCAAATTTAATTTAGTGTTCTATGATTCAAAATTATATCTTACTCATTATTCGACCAATTTTTTCATTCGACCTAAATGTATCATCGACCTTATGGATTTTGACCACTTTCACTTCGACCATATTGCATTCTGAGTGAACCGCTGGTGACTTCCAGAACCCGTGATCAATGTAGTAGCACTGGGGACTGCGGCCTTGTCTGGGAGCACTATGTCACGAAGGTGGGGAGCATCCGGTTGACGGCTTGAGTCAGGTGCTAGCCTTCATTGCACGTCACAGCCAGCGTTGATGCGTCAACGTTGGAGGTGGTCTACTGTCATGCATTGATGGCGCTAAGGGCGGGTGGTGTGTAGGGCCACTTGGGCATGCTCTTGGGCAGCACTAGATTGAGCTACTCTCTATGCTGGGATTGGAACCTGTATGGCTCCATCACGCCAAGTCAATCAAAGGAGGTGAGTGACACCTTGCACTACCAGTTGGCTGGGCTGGGGTGCGGAGCTGGGAAAACTTGAACAGGAGTTCAGGGGCGTCGCACTTGTAGCTGAGAAAATACTCGCTGCACGTGGTAGTTGGCGCTGGGCTGATCACTCAGCGCTGCAGGCAGCGAAATCGTCTAGTCGAAAGTTGTGCACAGTGTGGATAGGATGCTTCTGTGGGGCATACCCTTTGGGGATCTCCAGCTGACAGATGGAGCGTTGCGCCTGAAGTTAGCTTTGCCACAGGAGCAGAGCAGTATCGGCCAGAGGGGCCAGATTTGTACCTGATGTGGATATTCAGGAACTGGAAGCCTGAGTTTTGAGATGCGTCATGGCTGTGCGAAAATGCGAGATCAGGTGAACAAAAGTGCTCATCTTTTGATTTTTACAGTGTATCAGGTTGAACGAACTATTCTGGATCCCGCGGGCTGAACCAGTATTTTAGCCTACTCATCCTGATGTGAGTTAGTATTAATTAGTGTCATTATTTAGGTAGCAAGAAAAATCGAGATTTCTCAACGCTTTTTTGCATATACCATACAGGTATCCATATAATATGCAGATTATGTATTTGAGTCACCGAGTTTTTGGTAATTTCAGTTAGATTAGTCGGACGTGGTGAGATTTAGTCACAGGGGTACCGTAGTAAGTCTTTTTAGGAGTTGAAGAAAATCTAATTTTGCTTACTAAAATGTAAATCCATCTAATTGTGTCAAAAAGCGGCTGGTTCTGCTAAATTTCCGACTCATAAAAATTTTGATGGAAGCTCCCCATCTAACTAACCCTTTATCCTTAAGTGTATCCCTGATTGATGATTCCTGGTCGAATTTCTTAACTATTTTGCTTCTTCTAATCTATCGAGTGTGATCTTTCTTAGACCATTTTGATTGTGTTTGGCGTTGATCAGATTTATTTGTTTTAGGCAAATAATTTGTATCCTGATTTGCTTGCATTTAGTTGAATTCGGTCTTTTCTGGCTATTCTGTCAGCCTTGGTAACACTTGATGTTTAAGCTTGTTTTTGGTTTTCGTCAGGTTTAGTTCTGTTGGGTTTGATTTTGTCACTTTTGATGATAGGGTTAAGTCGTTTTGGTTATAATCAGAGACTAATTCTTATTGAAAAGAGCAATGGCTTTCAAAACAATGATGATTAGTGGATAAACGAAATAATGATTAATCCATGTTTAATCAAACACGCATTAATTCATGATTACTCAATTAATGAGAATATTATTTGATTTATTATTTATTTAATCAAAAAATTTCTTATGTACGTACTATTAAATTAATTAATCAAAATATTCATTGTTAGAATAATTAATCATACTGTTAATCAGTTAAACGAAATAAAAATTAGTTGAATAATCAATATTATAATGATTGGAAATCTAATCAAAATACATAATAATTGTTATATTGATCGAAAAAATTAATGTAATATTGAATAGTTACGATAATGATTATTAAAACTCAAAAATCAAAAAGCAAATGTTTTAAATTAATTAATTAATTAATTCAGTAATGAGTTATCGATTAATATCTGTAATGTTGATCAGTTAATTTAAATAATGGTTAACTGATCTAATACAATAGCGAAGTATCAATTAATCAAAGTAATGCACATTAATTAATAAAAATTGCAAGTAATCACTTAAAGAAATTTGTGAAAAATCAAATAGTCAAAATTCCAATTAATTTAATCAATCACGTCAGTAACTAATGTTTATCAGTCAACCAAATAAATAATTAATTATTTAGTCAAATTTACAATTATTTAAATAAATGGCTTATTCATTGTCTAATTGATTATGATGATTTACAAAATTTGAATATGAATGAAGTTGTTTATCAAAATAATGAATCATTGATCAATGAAACTTGTTGATTAATAGTAACAAAACCTTTGTCAAACTAATGATCCGGGCTCAGATTATTCGGCAAAAACCTTTGTTTTTTTAGTTTGGCCTATTTAGTTTATTGAGGTTTCCCGGACGAATTTGAAAATTCTGAAACCATAATGAGGTAACTTCGATAAGCCTTTATCCGACTATTTTCCCTTAAAAATGACGATTTTCGCCAAAAATTGGATTTTTAGTGACTTTTTAGGACTGTTTCGGGTAGAAATTTAATTTTCGAGACTATTTTTGTCAGTTTTCAATCTTTTGGAAAACAATTTAATTTTCAGTTTTCGAAGAACATTTTTTTGAAAATGCATTCCATTTGGACAAAAAAAAAAAAGTGAAAAATTGTAACAACCATATAGTATTTGTGTATTTGTCACAGTAAATTATTTTAATTCAAAATTGCCATCTTATACCTATTTTGAGGGAAATAGAAACCTACAAATTAGGTTTAGTTTTCCAAGATGTTTAATTCAATATCCGTAAAGCCATCGTTTTATAGGAACTTCTTGGGACTCTTTTCTAAACTTTTTTTGTTCTCAACCCGAGCCTTGGAATCTGCGTTTCAAGTATTACCTCAGAGACGTTGGGGAGGCTGTTAGGGCTATCTTAGCCCTTTTTTCTTCTTACCGAAAAACCGACCAAGGTCGGAATGTAGCGAGTTGCTACGTGGCTCGAACCCGGGACCTCCGGATTCCGAGACCAGCGCACTATCCACTCGGCCAACTAGACCCTACTTTGTGGGACTACTTTACTATTTTTTGAGACTATTTTACTTTTATAGGGACTTTTTATGGACTATTTAAGTCTTATAAGAGATTTTTAACACGGCTTTTTTTTTTTAATTTTTAGCGCCTAAAAATCGGTGCCCCGGTGATTAATCAATCAATCAAACTAATGACAAAGTGATTAATCAAAATAATGACTCATTAGTTAATCTATTTAACAATTAATCGATTCATTAATGTAGTAATTAGTTGAAATAATAAATAAATAAAATGATAATCAAGCCATTAATCGAGATAATGATTAATAGATGAATCAAAATAATAATTAATTACTGAATTCGAAATAATAATTGACCAATTGAAATAATAATTAATTGATTGGTCGAATTAGAGGTTAATTGTTTAATTGAATTAATGATTAATTGAAACAATGATCGATAAATCGATCCATATATTCTGATGTTTGTAATGTATCGAGCTAGTATTGTAATGGTCTCTCCATTCTGTACGATCTTAATTTGGACGCCCGATAATTCAGCATCAAAAATTTCTATCATTGGATTATCATCAATATTCTTCTATGAAGGAATGAGAAACAAGGAAACCGGATCGCATCTCTCATTTTCACAACTTGATTTTCAAGAAGGAAATCTGACCACAAGGCCCCCAAAATGTACTTTTTTGGTGAGAAGGCACGTTTGATGTTTTAATACAAAAATAATACAAATTTTAAAAAGTTTTACTTCTTAAATTTTGCTGAAGGAAGTTCGCTTTGTTCAAATACACAAAATGAACAATTTTGAAAACAGTAAAAAAACTCTTAAAGTCTTTTGTTTTTAATGTCTTATGGGCACCCCCAGGAAACAGTTGTGGCGTTTCCCCATGGATTTTCAAAAAATATTTAATTTACGAAAAAAAGCCCTGTTTTTCTCTCCTGGAACAGTGTCTTATCTCCCTAGAAGAAAGTTGGTCAGTGCCCAGGCGTTTTCAGCAGATAGGTCACACACGTCCTAAGTCACCTAATAACCTTTGACATCACAGGACGTGAGGGTCCATTTTAGTAGTCATTCATGTCTTGATTCAAGATTGCTCGCATTCAAAAATTATTCGACTTACACCATTTTCCGAATCACATTTCATTTCACAAGTGCATATATTAATTTAAAATACGTCTGAGAAATGGTAGCGAATATTCTCATTTTTACGCAGATTAATTGGCAGCATTAGGCTGGTCTCAACGCTTTTAATACGCGCAAGGAAAAATACTCTCCTCGTAACAAATTACAATTAACAAAGCGCCGATTACCACAGAAAAGAACAGCTTTTAAGTAGACAACGTCGCGATGTTTTGGTAAGGCGCTCGTTAAATTTTGTTTTATGTCAACTTGCTACTTCAGTGGCTGCGGAATAGAGCTCAGTAATACAATTTATATCTTTTACTTTCTTTCATTTTTTTTTTTCAGCTACCTTATACTAGCACTGATGAGTTTCGTTTTTGATATAGCACTCCCTCGTGAAAAACGAATAAAAATAATAACACTGCGGCGCTCGGACGGTACTAGGAGATTTTGATCTATGAAACCGAGAGAGACTCTGCGGGTGTATAAAAAATATAAAAGAGAGTTAGCTAAGTACTCGGGTAAGTAAAATATTCGACGTATGACGTCTGTGATGTCTGAGATGGAAGCCATTTGGGGACATTCTCGCACACTCTCGACGCTGTAACGTGGTTTAATTTCTGTAGCTATAGTCTTCAGTTTTGAAAATTTCTAACTTGATACCTAATAGAGCATCAAAAGGCAGTTTCCTCCTCAAAGAATTTCCGTATTTGTCAAAATTAAAAAAAAAAAGTTTTTGGCTTGTCGACCTCTAGATTCTGACGGAGAATTTACCCCCCCCCCCTCTGTTTCTAGAGTAACTTAGCGCTCCTGGCAACATTTAAGTCGTTTTCCTTTATTTCCATCCACTATTGGTGGAGGGACCTCTTTCTTTTCTTTCTGCCATCCTTCTTTTTTTTAAATACCAAACAAATTCGTTTTTTTCTCTCTCATGATAATTAACACGTTACGTACCTTTTTTCTTTAAAGTTAATACAATTTTTGTTAACCAAATGATTCACTTTGATTATCTTACATCCTCAATACACCCCCCCCCCCGAGCAAACTTAATTTCGATATCTTCTGCTCCAGTCGGAAAAAGTGTTGTGTGATACAAAGTAGGGTGCCTCATCAACTTTTCCTTCGAAATATTTTGTTCCCGTAGGCTGAATCCGTTGCGGTTCTTTTACTCCGTCCCGAGTCGATTTTTCTTGATATCGAAAATATTTAGGAGTCACTCAATGGGGTAAAATCTGCCGTAGGATTTCCCGTCTGTTTTTTTTTTTTTTTTTTTTTTTTGTTTTTGGACATCCGAAAACTCAAGTTTAGGTGAAAAACTGATATAAGTCAAAAATTATCTCTTCTTCAGAGTAACAGTGAACTACCTGTACAAAATTTTGAGAAGGAAATTGTTTATAGATCAACGCATTCAGTTTCATGTTAAACTAGAACCGGATATATATTACTACCCACAGCAGGGTATAATTCTTCAAAAATGTTGATATTTTATTTCCCAGCAGTTATCTCACAAATTATTAATAATAATACTTTTTTTTTGTTTAGTTTTTTTCATTGATAGATATAACTGAGTTCTACTTCTTCAAGGTTTCAGAAGAAAATTTGATCCACATTTAATGGGTCAAAATTGGATCAAATATGCTAAAATATCCGTCAGCATGGCTGCCCCTCTAACCAATTTTATTATTTTTATTTTTTTCTAAATTTTCAAGCTATATATCAGAACAAACTGGCAAAATAATATTACTCTAGATAAATGAATGAATGAATTGGTAACATGGAAGTTGCGTCTTCACAGCTGAGAGTCAGTGCTGCCAATCTTGAAGATTGTCCCTCGATTTTATGCCTTTCGACATGGTTTCTTTTCAACCAATCACAAAACAGGAGTTTCAATATTTTTTCGTCGCAATTACTGATCAAACTGTATATTCTTATCAGAGCAATACGGTGCGCACGTGAAATCCATTTTTTTTTTGGTTACGAGACTCGTGTATTTGCGTATTATTGTCTAAAATTAAGAATTAAATTTAAAAAAGTCTTTCGGCATGGTCATCTGTATGCAACAATAGACGGTCATCATCCAAAAATAATTACATCTAATTAATGGGTTAGTATGCCTTTATCAACTCTTTTGGAATTTACTAATCGACGGCAAAACACGTTTCGTTCGCTATTGTTTTTCGGCATGAACTTTTTCATGTGTCCTTCGGCATAACATTCATAATTTTGATTGCCATGCCAATATACATACATAATCGCCTTACTGTCGGCCCAATTCTTACCAATATGTTATACAGAACGCCTCTTAATGACTCCCATCAAAAAGAGTTCAAATATCCCCCACTTTCCTCCGTGCAAAAACATGCCGTATATCTCCGATTATAAGCCGCCCACGAATATAAGCCGCACCCAAAATTTAAAGACGTACTTCAAACATAATTTATTATTTATGCGAATATAAGCCGCAGAATATGTACCAATAATACTAGAAATTCATTTTAAAAATCGGTAGGTAACTGCTAGTCTGAGTCTCTGAGTCATCTTCATCGCCAGAAGAACTTGAGTAGTCATCTTCCTCACATTCATTTTAGAAGTGCACGTGCACAGACATGCTTATGGGAGTTACCGATAAGGCAACAGAAAATATCCACCGACTACCTAGTACCTACCTATCTCTATATTTTTTTTTAAATCATTTTTTTAAATTTTTCGTATATAAGCCCCACCTTGAATATAAGCCGCACCCCACATTTTTAAACGTCAATTTATGAAAAAACGTGCGGCTTATAATAGGAGATATATGGTACCTGAAATATCAACATTTTTGAAGAATGCCCCAGCAGCAAGAATACGCAAAAATCTGTCTGTTTGGTTTCAACATGACTGTACTGAATTCATTTCCGAAATTGTTTTGCTCCTCTATTACTCCTCAAAGGCTTCGATGGGAGTTGAAACCTAAAAATTAGGTAGGTTTTTTATGTACTTACATCTAAAGTAGGGTTTTAGGAGTCGCTGAATTCATTTTTGAGGATATTTTAGCGTAAACAACACCCATGATGATCCACAGAGAGCTGATATTTGAAATACAGTAGACTCCCAATTATCCGATCTAAGTGATGTTGAAGGTGGGTCGGATAAGGAAAAAATGTCGCAAATTCTGTAGAAATAGTATTCTAGACAAGCGTAGTATGAGTACATACTTATATTATTCGTTTTTCAGAAAATCATTAGGTAGTAACACAAATTTAGGAAAATATAAAGGAGAAAAATTTCACATTTTTACGTTAAAAAATTATTCTTTTTGAAAAGTTCAGGAATGCTAGTTTGACCTTTTTTGTTATTCGCTCTGTTTTCCGCGCCCAAGTTATGCTATTTACGCAACGTAAGCAAATTTTGAGGAGTAACTTTTCTGACTACAACTAAATAAACACACTCTAATGAGTTCTCTAGTGCATAAATTGAACGCAATTCGGATCGTCCGACAGGTTGAGGAGTCGGGGAAACAATTTTAGTAGAATAATCCAAATGTCGGATAATTGGGAGTTTACTTTATTCAGAAATGACAAAATCGACCTTCAGTGAGATGTATCTTTAAAAAAAAAATCTCGAAGATTTCAAAGAGTCTCAAAGAAATAGATGGTCTCATGAACAATTTCGCTAACTAACAAAAACTTGTTTTTTCAGGAGAGCGTTTTGAAAAGTAACCTTATGCACTGTGGCTGTAACTCTGAAAGTGTATGCACTTAGCACATTTTGCGCGATAATTGTTGTACTTAGTACAATTATGCTTCAGCAAGTTAGCACTTAGCACATTTTGCGTTTCAAATCGCGGCATTTAGTACATTTGAATCCTGGAAATAGAAGTGACAAAGTGAATTAAAAATCAGTAATCATCGCTTTAATTAATTATTATAGCTTGCAAATGTTTCCAAAGTAAGTGATTAATTTCTTAATAATATTTATTGAAACTTAGGTACTGCTAATGTTTTGTACTTGACTACCTACTAATATTACTACTAAAAGCTACCAGTTCACTGCACCGCCTTCCAATATTTTGTACCGGTAAATAGTAGTGAATTACTAAGAAGTAGGGTAGGTCAGTACAGAGTGCCCCGTTCCCCCCTTTATTTTCGTCCCTGAACTTAGGGTGCTTTTGCCGCTTATGATCAACTAGGCGACTGCAATAACTCATTGACCGCCAAATATTTGAAAAACAGTTTCTGAACAACGAAAGTTGAAAATTTAAGAAATTATATTTTTGTTTTATTTGTGAAGAGGCATTGATAAAAATAAAAAATAAAAAACCTCGTAAGATAGAGCATAAATTTGGGTATCATTTCGTATGAAGACCGAGGAAAAAGAACTGAAGTTTGTTATTTTCACGGATGACTGAACCACGGTGACAGGGTAGGTACACAATGGCACATAATTTCGTTAAAGATACCATTATTATGAATACAAAATTCGACTTTTATAATTGATCGGTATTTTGAAAAAAAGACATGCCAAGAAAAGCAATTAGAAAGACAACGAAAGGGGAATTCCCCGAAGAAGCAATGAAAAGCGCAGTTGATTTTGTGCTTCAGGGCACGAGTCACTTTTCTTTTTCATTAGATTCAATAATGCACAACATTCGCTAAAATCTAATATTTAATTAGGCCTACAGGAATCATCTAGTTTTTGAATTAAAACTATTGTCCTTTGTTCGATTTCACATTTTTCACAGGTATGTCAATGTGTACCTGAAAAGGTATACAATGGTACAAAATTCCGTTTCCTTCTTGCCATCTCTCAAGTAGCTTCTTATCACTCCAACTGACTGAAAATTTGGTACAAGGTGTCCTAATGTCATAGGAATACTTAGATTAAAAATTAAGTCGCTCGAATAATTTCAGCTCCGGCTATAGGCAAAAAACTAAAAATTATGCCATTCTGTACCGGCCTACCCTACTTCTTAGTAATTCACTGCTGCTTAGCGGTACAGAATATTGAAAGGCAATGCAGTGAACTGCTTGCTTTTGGTAGTAATTTTAATAGGTAATCATGTACGGAACATTAACAGTACCTAAGAACCGGAATTCAGCTTACCAGCTAGTTCATCCTATCTTCAAGTACGTTGTAAATGTGCTGCTTGGCAACTAACCCTGCTAACATGAGTCCTCTATTCATTTCTCATCAATAAAACAGGTAACCAAACAGGTAAAAGGAAAAGAAAATTGTACTAAATGATGAGCTACCACCTGGCGTCTTTCTTGCAGTGCGCGCAAAATGGCTTAAGGGACAAATGCTAACTAATCTCCAGTTGGTAACTTTGTCACGCAAAATCGGCTATAAGTACAATCAGCCTCAAGATTTTTCACTTGGAACAATTATGCCCGATAGAAAATGGTGTGTTATCACTTAGCCAAAATGGTCTACGCCATCTAGCGGTCTAGAAAATATGAAGTAATTTGTCATTTGCGAGTATAGCTTGATAGAGGGCATTGAGGTCTATAAGAATATACGTATTAAACTCTTTTTTTCTCTCTTTTTTTTTCTTCAAAATTTCATTTAGCCCAATTGTGCATGAGACCATCGAAATTTGAAAAATCTTATGAACGTCTCAATCATACCTGGAATAATCTTGAAGGAGTTCGGAAGAATGCTGAAAAGCGTTAAACATAATGTGTTGAAATAATATGTTGTACTTCGAATTTGAATGCAGCAACAACACGACTGGAGTGTTAATGTAATTGCATAATTGTAACGCCGTGAATGTTCCATAATATTGGAATCACCTCGAAATGTTAATAAAATTGCATACTCGAGACGCCGTAAATCTGTCGTAACGCTGTTTCGGTTCGTTCGAAATATTAATAGAGATTGGAGCGTGATCAACGCTCTCAGGATGATCCACGTATGTTGAACCTCATCGATTTTTATCGGGACCTGGTTCGGTTCTTCATCCAGTATAACTGTGGTCGAGTTCGGGTACTTCCCTCTTCAGTTTCAAGAGTTCGGGTTCTTTTAAAACAGGATTCTGGATGTAGACGGTTCGATTGCACTTGGATTTTTGAAGATCGAGCTAGGATTCGGGATGGAATTCGAGCTCGATTTTGGATTCAGATTTTCTCAGGTTTGGTCGGAGAAACGTAAACCCGAATCCAAAATGTAGTTGCTCAGAAAAATAGAAGGAAGTTCCATAAATTTATTGTTGCGCTAACAAATTACTGGTATAAATCAGATAGACCATGGGTATTGTATACGTGCCAAGATTTTCTCTTGTGAAATATACGAATAAATCCAACTCCTACTTTATTTTTACGTTATCCGGAAGGGGGTCGGGAAGATAAAATTATCATTAGTAAACTGCATGATGACGAGTATCTACACTGTATGCAGATGATACATCGGCACACGGATATGTCTTATAGATATGAACACGTCCCACGCATTTAGTCAACATAGGAATATCGACGTCGATGAACCCTTGGCAATAACTGCAAATGAATTCGAGAAAATCTCCAGGAAATTGAAACTCTGCCGTATGACCGGCTATACACTAATCGTATTTCGCCTTTAGCTATTTTACGAATGTGTTTGCGAGAAACTGACGAAACACGAAAACGCTCTATCTACTCTCATAATATTACCATTTGGCTTCATCTTACCTTAATTGAGAGCCACTGGTCATCATTAGCAGTGTTAAAAAACGTTTGTTTATGTTTCGTTTCGAAAATCTTTGCTTTTACAGGTGTGTAGTTTTCATTTTTATTTCTCTTGATGAAGATCAATAATTTAGAATGCCGACCAATGTAGATATTATGGAGTAGTTGCACTGTTGCTTTCAACACAGGATAATAACTCCAGACTGTACTCGGCTTATGATGACTGGCTAATTCGTCTATTTTTCTCCAATCTTCAAATGCTAAATATACTTAATTTCATGTATTTCTTCTTAGATGTAGCGAGTAGTAAATCATTTGAAGCAACGTTAACCGCTGAAACAACATATTCTGTCCTTCTCTCCATCAGAGAAATCCATAACTACATCAACAACAAAAAAATTCGGAAGATTCACATTCATAATTAACACAAAATTATAAAAACGATGGGCAAGATGGCTAGTAGTGCACGACCAAGGTGGACGGCGGTCAGAAAATTGGGATTCCAAATCGAAGTGACTGACACCTGGTGGCAGAGTTAGGAACCTGTCAACTACTCAATGTATCCTCTAGCTACACCCCTGCCATAAAGGTATCGATTTCTCGCTAAATCCACCAATAATTTTCCTCGACTGGTCATCTTCCCGCCTAAAATTCAGCAATTATCATTTCTCTACTTACAAAACTTTGATCACGCACGATGAGAAAAATGCTCACCCTTATTTTTACCACAATCTTAATTGCACGCACAGTGAGAAATTTGCTCACAAATTCTTTTCTTACGAAGTATCTTTTCTATACAGCGGTCAAAGTACAACTGACTCGTACGAAAAGCGCATGACAAGTTAGAACATGTCATAGAAGAATGCTACACAGAGTCGCGTCGCACACTGGCGAAATGCTGGTTTTAGGCAGCCAAAACTCCATAAAATGAAGCGAGCCAAATCTACATAAATGGTGGAAATAATTATTCTTCAATATCAGATGACCTAAAAACAGCACAACTTATCTCACAAAAAATATTATTTGAATGCAGAGCTGTATGTCAATTTGAACATTTCAAAATTAAGTACACTGTCTTAAAATATGATAAAATGAAGAGTAGTTTCAAATCACGATACTAAAGCCAGAACTTGACGTAGAATTTTTTTATGTTTTTATTTTTATTCCTTGATAAATACAGTTCAATTTGAATGAGTTCTTTGTAAAAGAAACTTCACTTTTCGAATCTCAAAATAAATATTAAGTTCAACATTACTGCCCATTGTTCCTTACCAAATACCTTCTCTTCACAGCCTGGAATAACCCTGATCCAACTCGATCCGAAAATATACTAAATGACTTTTATTCTTTAAACATTCATTCAACGATCCTACCATCATTCATCTGCCACCGTTTGCGATGTGGAATGCAGCATGACCCTCTATATTAAAACCCACCTATAGTGTCAAAAAGTCAATTTTCACTTTTTGGGTGTTTGGGAATGCAGGAAATGTGTTCTTTCACGTTGGACTTGTTCCATTTTATGAGAAGTTATGAAACGCTCCAAAAACATATCCATGTTAAAACGCTCCTAGTGTGTCAAAAACCACTTACGTGCAGCGAACTATGGTTTTTGTATTCAAACCGAGCTGCATAGTTAGTGTGAACGTAGCTCAATTATTTGCCGCGAGTTCCGAGTGGATTGGGTAACGAGCACGAGAAAATTCCAGGAACCATGCGGTGGAAGGGAGGGGACACTTAAATCGAAATCCCAGAGAAAACCGGTTTTGATAGACCCAGATGGGTTTCAATATTGAGGGTCACGCATGAGACGTGCGCCATCGTGTTAGGCGCGTATCCAGTGTATTGTACTGGGACGTATGGATGGGGGATGGGGCAACTTACCCACCCTAGGAATTTTTCCCTCAGCAGTTGGGAAAATTCGCTATTTCAGTAGTCAGGCAGAGTTGGGAAAATCCAAAGAGCCTAAAGATTTTTTTGCTTCTTTGATACTTGGGAATTGAGTTGAAAAGTTGGAAACATCCAACAAGTCACAGTTTTTTTTTTTTTTTTTTTTTTTGCTTCGATACTTGGGAATTTTGAGTTGAGTCAGTTGGGACTCTCGCAATTTTTACCCTTCCCTCTCTCCGGAAAAACTCTACTGTATGTCCCTGGTATTGTGGTATCACGGATATTACTACCTTGGCAAAACTGGGATCTAGGTTCTCAGTTCTTCTAATTTGTTCATTTCACCTTTCGTGTTTGATTCTATTTACCTTGAATTAGAAGATTTGTGCTTTCTTTGTGATTAAATGTAACTAAGAAAAGTTCTTCAGAACTTAGTTTTCAGTTCTGGCTGTGTTTTGATTCTTATTAGACGTTGATTAAACCCTAACAGTTTCCAGTTCCGCCCTAAGTTTTGTAAATAGAACGAAACCAATATTTTTTAAAGGTATTGAGTAGCCTACTCAAAGTAGTCAAGATGAAAAAATAATCTCTAATTATTAAAATTTTTTTGATTTTTTTTTTCAATGACTGTTTATTCATTTTTTGCTTTAGTTTTAATTTTCTTTCAATTTGTATCTAGCTATATTGAGATGTTGATCTAAAAGTTATGTTGTAAATTATAGTCCTTTTTATATTTTATGATCAAATTGTTGATTGTTTTTACTGATTCATTCAACGCTATATTCCTGCTCAGGTTTTAAAGTATGCAAGTTGTTATTTAGTCTAAAATGACCGTGTCAAACATATTTTTCCTCTTAGCTAAAATTTTGACAATCTTTTGATAAATCAAGTAATACACTGATCACAAGGAAGTGAAGTTGTACAAAAAAATTATTCATTTAAACGAGTCTCTTCTAAATTTGTTGGATTTTTGATTCAAGTTGTAACACCCTGTATATTACTTGTGAAGAAGACCAAGTGGACACCCAGTATATAGGGACTGACCACTGGAAGGAAAGGAAGTGTTTCTACGTACAAGTTAATGTAAAATTTTGATTTGCAACCAAGCAAACATTGAGAAAACCGTGTAGTTAGGTTTTGGCCACCTAGAATCACGATTTCGCCCAGTGTGCATCGCAACATCTCCACTTTATGACTATGTTCCCCTATCACTGTGTGAATACTGTGGAAAAAAAGGCTCATAGCGCGTGTTCTCTCGGAATGATGTTGACTTAGAGTGGAAGAAACGACTCAGTTGACGTGGACTTAGATTGTAAAATCGACGTCGAAATGGCAGCAATTTTATCGTTCATCGGTTTCGTGAGATGGTGCATTGCATTTACATCCGACTCCGGGAGCGAATCGTTGACCAGCGTTCAAAAGGTCTGTAAAGTTTTGCACTGCTTGATTAAAATTCAACAGAAGACGTCAACTGAGCTGTTTTTTTCCGCGGACTGTTTGTACACATCGACCCCGACCCGGAACACTGATCAAATTCTCGCGTTCTATTTCACTTTGCACTCGTGTCCGTAAAATTTTCGCAGTTTAATTTTCGCTCAATTCGACGTAAACGTTCGACGAACGTGCAACGATTTTTTTCCGCACAGACGGAATACGAACTTACGACTTTCTTTTTTCTTCGCGCGTTATTTCCGTAGTCGGAGAATTTTACGAGTGTAAAAACTTCTTTGGTGATGCTTAGTCACCGATTGGCGATTGAATGCTGATGCTACGAAATTCCGTTTAAATTTCTTCGCAACGTCGAGCGAGTGAATAGGGATAGTTGGTAAAGGATATACTCTCGAGTTTGTATATGGAATATATAGCTACGCGGTGCAAAAAGAAAGTACCCGTCCTCATTTCGCAACAGTTATTCTCGCTACTTTGCGCTTGACGTGATTTTTATACACAAAATAGATCCCAGACCAATATAGAGCAAATCACAAATCGATCCGAGAAAGTTTCTCATTCGACGTTATACGTACGACGCTTACATGACTTTTAAAGTTCACTTTGCCGAGTTTCTACCGAGAGGGAAAATAATTCGGTCATACGATATATTACAACAATTGAAATAGTTTCGTCCAGCCGAAGACAAAATACCGATTAGCATAAATACATATTGTATTAAATAACAAGTCTCGGCTTAAACGCCTTTTCCGGTATTGACAGCATGTCAACAGTAAAAACCAATAACGAAATCAGTTCTTTGCATGCGAAAGAAACTCCACTTAAGAGACACTTCAATATGTACGTACACACATGGATAATTTATCCAGTCTCGCCATGGCACACTTTTCCCGCTCCACCGAAAGTAAAAATCACGAAAATTTCAATCTATATCCCTCTATTGGCGAAAGTAAAACCTGTAAATAGCGCTCGTTAATCTTGAATATTTTTTAAACATTTTAATCTGCCTGAAGAAAAGCGCAAATGTCACTAAGGTTTTATAAAACCGAAATGGTGAACAAATGATTCTCCTTGAAATAAGCTTGGTCACGGGTTTATCAAAACCATATGGATAGTCTAAACTCATAACACACAAGGTTGAAAGGGTC